>OX336393.1:499982897-501206114 GCA_946902985.2 Meconema thalassinum | reverse complement strand
TCTTCTCCCGCGCTGTATACGGGAATAATGAGAGGGTAGGATGCAATCATCGTATTATATTATCATCATTTATACACGAGAGTCTGACCTTCAGCGGTAGCTACGCCCCACCATCAGCCGTCCTTGAAATGGTTTTCCGTGGTCTCCCATTTTCAACTCCAGGCATTTCTTAACGATTAAAAGTTTTTGTTGATTCATTTAGGGGCTTTGCAACATAGTACTCATGTAGCCCCGTGTACTTGGGTACGTGTGGAATGTCTGATAACCTCTGTCATTGTGATGGTTGTATTAACTAATAAAGGAACTGCGCACAAATGTGCATTACATTTTCGAATAATCTAATAAGGACAGTGTTCTCTTAGAGCATTTACTAAAATGGTATCGACCACACTGTTTAGCACATAATATGCATACACACTGTTCAGAAGGTTCATGAAAGCCACGTCGCACGCACAGCTTATGATGGAAGCCGCCTACAGCAAGTCTATTCAGAGCACTCCTCATTTCATAGTTAGGTTCAGTCCAATTTCTCTGAGACATGGCATCAGTCCCATAGAATTCTAGGTCGATTTCCGCTGGCTTTCTTTGTCTCATCCTTAGGAATTCCTGTTCCTGTCTTGTAGAAGGCAATTGCAATCGAAATCCTAAGTCTTCAATAAGAAAAGTTTACCTGGCAAGTTCATAAACAAGTCGGGAGTGCGTGTATTTTGATACTCCTAGGGCAGCCTTTAAGTATCGCGCTTTGGCTTTTTCAATTGACCCGAGATCGCTCAAGCTTAATTTATCCCAGACAATGTCTAACACATATGTGAGGACCGGAACAATCTTGGTATCAAAGAGTGCTAAGGCGGATTTCAGTGAAAGTCGAGATGTGTTTCTAATATCGAAAATAGCTTTAGTGGCCGATGCCACCCGCTGTTTTATGTGAATCCTGAAGGATTGCATAGTAGTTTGCAGAGTCAAGCCTAGGTAGATGAAGCCATTTACAGTTTGAAGGGGAGTTTGTTTCAAAATTATACTGTCGTCCTTGGACGCTCGTCCGCCTTTCCTGAAGATCATATATTTCGTTTTCTCGACGTTAACCTGCAAATCGCTGGTAGACGCCCATACCTCCAGAGAGGAGACAGCCGATTGTAGCTCACTGATGTCACGGGAGCCCAGAACCATATCATCCGCATAAATGTACAGTTTTATTTCCGGTGAGTCTTCTTTGATCGCTCGAACAACATCGTGGGACTGGAAACGAGGCGACCGTGGCCAAAGTTAGGAACCATCCCGGCATTTGCCTGGAATAGAAGTGGGGAAACTACGGATAAGAGTTCTACGATGGCTGAGGTGGGAATAGTTTGCCATTTTTCATCCCTCAGACCTGGTAGAGCCAGGAATGGAAATCGCACCTCTGGGGTGGCAGTCAAGGATTCTAGCCTCCGCGCCCGTCACGAGGTGGTCTCCTGGTTTCTTGGTTTGGTAAGCACAAATGGTTGGTATAAAGAGTGCTAATGTACAGGACAATATTTGAAAATTAATAAATAAAATCCATCACGGGAAAGTGACCCTGGGTTCGATTCCTGTCTCTGCCAAGAAATTTAATTATTGTCTGAGGGTAATATCTGGTTACACTCAGGCACCTGAGGAGAAGTTGAGAAGAGATGGCCCCATGACTTTGCACCTTATTTACAGTGGTCGGTACATATCCTATACCGGTACTATGCCTTTTCTAATCATGTTTTCATTCCAATGCAGTGGGCAAGAAAGTCAAAATATTTAATGAATGATAGGAACAGTTCAGCTCATTTTACCTGAGCCAGAATGAGTGCAATTCAAGTTGATGACACCTCGTGGTATAGCGGCCAGCGTTCTTGGCTGTCGTCCTGGAGGTCCAGGTTCGAATCCCAGCACTTCCAAGAAATTTTAATTCTGGTGTGAGCCTCGTGAGCCAAGACTGAGAAGCAGAAGATTGTTGGGTCCCAGCTCAGCCATTCTGGAAGAGGGTTTCCGTGGTTTCCCACTTCTACTCCAGCACAAGCCGGGATGATTTCTAACTTAACGCCACGACCGCCTCATTCCCAATTCTATCCCCAATTTACAAATACACACACTAATACAGCCATCACATTAACACAGGCTATCAGATAAATTCCGCATACACCCAAGTACACGGGGCTACATGGCCACGATATCGCAACGCGCCCAAAATAACCGACAATAAAAACTGCTGCCAACATAGGGATTGTAACCTAGGATCTCCGTACTCTCATCTGTCCAGTCCAGCCGTAGAGCATAACAAAACCGCCGAGCTACGTTAGAGGGTTTGCTAATATTTATAACAATGCATTCAGAGGCTGAAACAAAAGTTGGATTAAATAACGCCCATAATTAACTTACCGTTGGTTTTAAAGTTTAATTCATCTAGGAATTTTGGAAGCATTTCGGAGGGGCTGAAACTGTATCAGTCCCCTCTGGACACTCCCCAGATTATTATTATTTAACCGAATTGAACGGGAAATTATTTCTCCTACTACCGGCATCATACATCCCTCAACCTTCACGCCTGCGCCTGTTCACGGGTTCACGGACCTTGTCTGGTCGATCTGGCGAAAGGAGGCAGCACTGTCTAAGCGCACGAGCACAAACTCTCGCTCGATCTAAAAAATTGTACAGATTCACGCTGCGGGCTCTCTGGCGGTACACGTCAGTAGATTGCGTGTGTTCGCGGAAAGGGGGCTTAGTTTGAAGGACAGTTCAGTTTACGGTTGTGTAATAGCTCTGAGTTATATAGCGGATGCTGTGTGCTAACCGCTATCTTCAATCAGTCGCGTTTTGCTCGCCATCGTTGCAGTGCCGTGCAGGAAGAATGTCGCTAGAGAATTCCGCAGTGTGGGTTAGGGATTCCCTCGTACCTAAAATGCTAAGTGAAGTTCCAAAATTTAAAGGGAAGACCCTTAAGGATTGTCAGATTTCTCCAATGACATTGAACAAGGATGGATTCGCTTCTCTGCTCATCGGTGTGGAATTGTGCCTGAGCCGTGAAGGGAAAGAAGACTTCTACTCGCTTGTGGTAAAGATCATGTTCTTTGATGTGAAGTTACGCGAGGCATTTCAATCAGAGAAACAGTTCACTAATGAGATTTATTTCTATTCTAAGCTATTGCCTCTGTTTGAGTCCATAGCAGGAGGGCATGTGGACGTACAATCTCTGGCTCCTGTATATTATTACGCCTCCATGAGACCTGGGACCGGGTGTAGTGAGGAAGACGGTGTGATTGTTATGGAGAATTTGAAACCTCAAGGATATCGTCTTGGTGATCGCGTTTCACTGGACTTGGATCACTGTGTGTTGACTCTTAAACAGCTTGGACGTTACCATGCTCTTTCTTATGCTTTGAAACATCTACAGCGAGACATGTTTTTTCGAGAGGTCGTCTCCAAAGTCCACGAAACTCTTCAAATTGCCGATTTCTGTAGTTCTATTAAAGGTTACAACAAACGTGTTGCAGATGTTATGAAGGCATTGTCACCTGAAAACTCTTTACTTGAAACGCTTGAGTCCAAGATAACTGACCAAAAAGTATTTGAAAGTCTTATAGCACCTAAAGAGCCGTTAGCTGTGCTTTGTCATGGCGATTTCTGCAGGAACAACATGCTTTTTAATTACAACGAACATGAGAAGCCATCTGATGTGAAATTTCTGGACTTTCAGACCATCAGGTACGCATCACCAGCTATTGATCTGTCATTCTTCCTCTTCATGAATACCACAGCACAACTTCGTAAGCAGTACTGGGATCAACTCTTCGAGGCTTACCACAGTGAACTAACTACTTCATTGGCCAAAATTCTCGGGAAGTCAGTGGAATCCCTGGACCCGTGCTACAGTTTGCAGTCCTTCAAAGAGGATTTCCGGCAGCATGCTATCTACGGCTACATCATCGTCGTGACCTTTTTACCCTGTATGTTGGGCACTGATGAGGAGAGGGATGAAATGGTTCGAAGTTGGCAGGAGGATTCGTCATACGTTGCTACAGGCGACATCATTCACACTATTGGGGGTGCGAAGGCGACTGAAGCACTTTTAGCAATAGTGCAAGAAATGAGAGAGAAATCCTTTTTGTGAGTGTCTTCTACTGATTGTGATTGCTGTAGCACTTTTAGCGATAGTGCAAGAAATGGTATTAAAAAAATCCATTTTTTGAGTGTATTCTACTAATTGTAAGTAATGTGTCATTATCAGAGAGCTGGAAGTCATAAGTAATTTCCTAGTTTTCTGCCCTGAGTGTAAGGTACATTGAGTTTAATCGGCAACTAATGCAATCTCAGCATGTTTGTCAAATTTGATTCTAAGCTTGTTCTGAACATTTGTGTTCAAGGTTTCGCAGAACGTCTGATACAATTGAAATGCGCGTAGAGAAATACTTTGACCACAAGTTATAGAGTAGATATAGTAAGTTAAGTAAGTTATATTCAGACGTTAATCCTGGGGTGGTTTTGTCGTTGTTGTTGTTGTTGTTGTTGTTGTTGTTTTAGGGGGGAATATATGCCTACTCCCACGAAAAGTGTTTTTCCCTCCACTCCTTCATGGGTGGCCTTAGATCAGTAACTACACAGTGCAGTGCACATCCCCTCCCTAATTTATTTTCTGGTCACGTCCTGGTTTCATTATTGATCAAAAGATACTTGAAGATGAATGTTGCGGTTTTGGTGATTGCGTTGTGGTTCCATTATTTACAATTTGTTTCTAGTGTCGCAATCCAATCAGGGTTGCCAGGAACATGTGGCGGGACATGTTCCAATGTTTCCATAAAAGCCCAGCGTCCAGCTTCGAACCTAAGTTGGACGAATTTTTTTTCGATTTCCGTAGAGAGTAGTAAGTTATCGTGGTAAGAGTTCACATTAGACCATCCTTTGTATACAAATTTTTAAAAACTGAAATTACCTGATTTAATAGTCGGGAGGATATCAGGAGAGGATTGAGAATTAGATGTTCACTGCTCCACTGTCATAGACCCTCCATCCCGCCCAAACAGCAACACGACTTATATAGTTGAAATCGAAGTTCTGACCTCCATCTTTCTCACTGAGTCAGTAATGCCAACCCCCACGCGTTTGGTACTATTTCGCACGTGATTTATGAAATCATTATACTCAGTGGAAAGTGAACTCAATTACAGTGTTTATTTATGTATTTATAATGTTTTACATACAAAAACAGACCTAGACCGACAGTAGTGGCTACGCTGGCTAAAGCGCAGCGTTAGGTCATGGGGCTAAGCTCTCTGCTGACTTGGTAGACGCGTGGGTTCGAGCCCCACCGTCGGCTGTCCTTGAAATGGTTTTCCGTGGTTTCCCATTTTCAACACCAGGCAAATGCTGGGACGGTACCTTCTGACAGGCCGCGGCCGCTTTCTTCCACATCTTAGCCCAGTTTCATTCACCATCATTCATTTCATCTCTCATTAACTCCTCTCATGAGGTTGGCGTCAGGAAGGGCATCCGGCCGTAAAAACCATCGCCACAAAGACTTCCATCGCATCTCATCCCCGACCCCGTTGGAAAACGGGAATAATAAGGGGTAGACATACACATACAAAAACAGACCTAACCTGGGGCTTACGCCCCAGACCCCCTTGCTTGTGGTACTAGCATTAATTTTCGACCAGGCAGTACCTAACGTAGTAGCGGACATAAATTCTATCTTATTAATGTTTTACATACAAAAACAAACCTAACCTGGGGATTACGCCCCAGACCCCCTTGCTTGTGGTACTAGCAGTAATTTTCCGCAAGACAGTGCCTAACTTAGTAGCGAAGGCGTGTGGTGAATTTCTTTATTGAAGTTGGTAACGTAGTCACATGATCTTCTTTCGGGTGTCACATGACTGTCCAAGATGGCGTCCGTAAGTGAAGGATAATTGCATTATTTCCGTAAAATAACAATTATTGCGGTGCAGCAGTGGCGATTGAGTATGAAGAGATTGTGAAACGACTCCCAACAACTCCCCGAAAGGTATGTATATCATAAATGATATATTTTCAATAAGCTAAGGTGTTAAAAGTGATGAAAAGGGAGGATGGTCTAAAGTGAACTATTAATGTTATCGCTACCCTCAATAATTTGGTTCAAGTATACACCGCGATACGTACGTGTCCAGGGGAATTTTTAGTGTAGTCGATGACGTCACGAGTGACGTGCGGACGATGATGTTCGTTTGTGTGATGTTGTGGCTTGAATTGCCGCCGTTTTACTCAGCTGTATGGGGTTTATAACAGGCGTCGTTTCATGCGGATGCAGTTATACCGTTATGTGTTCAAGTGCGAGGTTTGGTCGTGAGTAGCGGATGTTCATAAATTAATTTACATTTAGTTCAATGTTTTTTTTTTTAAGAATTAAGGGGTCCTCCCAGTTGTAGTCGACAAAACATCACGATCTTGCAATTTTTGGCAATTTGCAGAGTCTTATCATTGTTTGTGTTGGAATCATTAACTTTCAGCTTTTTCGATGCCTGGGTGGATGTTAAATAGCTGTTATTTTCTTCATCCTTCAAAACTAGCCACACGCACAAAATAACAACTTAGCCTGCCTCCAAACACTAGCTGCGTGCTTATAAGAACGGAGCACAGAACAACGGAGTGCCGAGTTGCCGACAAAAAGAAACTGATTCCATGGATCGATTTAAATCGAGGATAACTCAAAATCTCTTCCAGCTGTTCTGAACAGCGCGTTGACACCAGCCGATCGATGCACTTTCAATTCGGAATGCCGAACTTGATACAAACTGTACCAATATATTTTCTTAAAGCACTGCTTTTAGTTCAATTGAATTGAAAGTTTGCACTGCACTCCTGTATAGCCATTGTGAGACAAAGTCATTGGTCGCTACTAGGTTAGTCGACTGTCTGGATGGTCTGGGGCGTTAGGTTTGTGTTTGATTGTAAAGCCCTATTAACACACAGAATTTAACACGTGTGCATCGTTTGAGCCTTTATTGTCGTCCATAACGTCATGGGTGCTGCCATTTTGTGACTAGAAGAATGTTTTAGTGTGAGGTATCGCGATCCATTCTATGGTGAGAACTTATACGTCCATATGGATAAGGCATGCCACTATGTTCCATGATACGTAAATTCACACTATGCGACCAAGACTTTGGGCTTCGTTGTGGGTAGCGGGGAATGGGAAATCGAGTGGGGCAACGTCAGCGTCATGTGGGAGATACAAGTGTGCGTAGTCCGTGTCACCTTAAAATAAGTTAACTTACTAACAATGTAACATAGTTTGTCTTCCTCCATATCAAACATAGTATAATTTCTTGCTGTTGGGTTGAATCAAGGTTGTTTTTACTGTTGCTACTCTTGTATCTTGTATCAAGGTCACCTTGTTTTAAGCCACTCGCAAACAATGAAGCTCTGACTTATTACGTACCTTGAAAGTTGGTAGTCAAACATTTTCTGCTGTGATGTAATTTAGGGTCACAAATCTTCACATCGCTCGCCACATAGCAACGCATAATGGATGAGTTGTTGTGCATACTCCCGTGAAGGTTTCTGTATTAGTAAATCCATTTCACAATAGGCTGTGCGCGAGTCGTACAACAAATGAGTATTGGTGCGTTAATCGTTTCAACAAATGAACTTTGGTGAGGAGTTGTGCGCCATGGTATCTAAATTAGAATATTCATGTTACAATAGATGACGCATGAGTCGTATCAACAAATGAACTTTTTGCAGTTGTACAAGCTCGCGAAGGTTTCTGTGGAGTAGATCGCGATACCTTACACTAGGCTCTAACGATGCATAAGCTTACATGTTAAATTCTGTGTGTTAATAGGGCTTTACAATCAAACACAAACCTAACGCCCCAGACCATCCAGACAGTCGACTAACCTAGTAGCGACCAATGGCTTTGTCTCACCTTGGCTTTACAGGAGTGCAGGGCAACTTTTCAATTACATTATTTGTACTAAAAGTAACTTATTTTATGAACATTCATAACTCACGACCAAATCTCACACTTGAACACATAACGGTATAACTGCATCCGCATGTAACGACGCCTGTTTGAAACCTCATACAGCTGAGTAATATAGCGGCCATTCAAGCCACACCAAACAAACGAACATCAACGTCTGCACGTCACCCGTGACTAAGAAAATCTCCTAGACACGTACGTATCGCGGTATATACTTGAGCCGGTCCATTTTACGATTGGTGCTTCATAAGTCGTTACAAAAAAATGTGTATTTTATACATTTTAGTGGCAGTTTGTGTGTTTCCAAACGTTTTCAGTTTCCGGTGAGACTTGGTAACCTATACAGTAAGTTAACGCCTACTGAAGAACATTGATGCATTTTCATATATTCTATATACTAACGTAGGCCTACAACATGCATGGCGCACAATATTATGCCATCCATAATTGACGTGTTATGTTAGTGCTGCGGGATTTTACGACGATTACGAAAGTAACTATCAATGTTGGCTGCTTTATCTTGGCCTATACATTTTCTTCATAGATTAAACGATAATATTTGTCTTGAAATGGTTGAAGTTAGATGACTCAGTGGCGCCCTTTTCCGAGCTGCCGCTATATTTGATGCAACGGGCTACCATCAGGCCCGACGATTGGGAGGGGCTAGCGGGGCCGTAGCCCAAGGGCCCGAAGTTACTGAGGTGCTCAAGGCGTTAAAAGGACGCCTTAGAGTGGACAATTTTATTGAATATAATGTCTAAATTATTATTACATTTTCTGATATGACTCTGTTCGCTGTAAATACAGCCAGTGATTATTATCCAAAAAATTACAAAGAGAATATATTATTAATTTTACAAATAGGCTAACCATTCTTCTTCTTCTTTTTCTTCGGGGGAAATGACAAAATTGCCAGAGTTGTCCATTTCATTTATAAGGTGCTAAAGTTCAAGAACCCTTTGTGGAGCATAAAGTTTCTAATAATTCAATCTCAGAAAAAAATTGACTCTTTAGCCTACTTCATGCATTTATGAAAGCAGTAGTATGGCTTATTCTTGTGGTACCTGAACACGTTCAGATACTTCGAAAATGGAATTTTATTGCACATTGATCAAAATGTTGAAGAAAAAGAATAACCAATAAAAAAGAAAGGAGGAGAGGAGTTGAACAACTAATAACAAAGTAAATTAATATTCATATAAAGAATTCATGTTTTTGGGCTAATGCCGTGTGAATTTAAATTAGAACCATACGTTTCGGAGAAACCTTGCCTCCTTTTTCAATGGAAATCAAACAATGTGGTCAAAGAAAGTATATCAATGAGATTACAAAAAATACAAAAAAATTTAGATAAATTCCTTGGTTCATCACCAGAGAGCAGCTGCCAGAAATTACTGTATGGACCATGGTAGAACGGCGGACAGAGTAGTAAGTAAGGAGAAGGTAAAGGGGGCGGGGTGAAAATATAGACTCTCCTCGAAGAATGAGGATGTCCAAAATAAAAGGAAGGGGGGGGGGGGGGAGGTGGGAGGATTAGATGGATATAAGGAAACATAAACAAAAGGGAAGTGTATCTGAACGATACCCAACGTCATACAGGCAACGGCGAGAAAACAGGTATCGTTCAGATACACTTCCCTTTTGTTTATGTTTCCTTATATCCATTTAACCCTCCCAACTCCCCCCCTCCCCTCCACCTCTTCTTTTGGACATCCTCATTCTTCGAGGAGTCTCTATATTTTCACCCCGCCCCCTTTACCTTCTCCTTACTTACTACTCTGTCCGCCGTTCTACCATGGTCCATACAGTAATATTTCTGGCAGCTGCTCTCTGGTGACGAACCGAGGAAGTTATCTATATTTTTTGTAATTTTTGTAATCTCATTGATATACTTTCTTTGACCACATTGTTTGATTTCCATTGAAAAAGGAGTCAAGGTTTCTCCGAAGCGTATGGTTCTAATCTAAATACACACGGCATTAGCCCAAAAACATGAATTATTTATATAATCCGGGCCGTGAAAGCCTTAATATACAAATTAATATTCAGTTAGGCAAGGTGAATACCACGGAGCTTTTTTATTTGGTGGTGGGGTGGGGGTGGGGGTGGGGGGAGGAGGGTGTTAAAAATGTGCAACCTTAATACCGTAATATTCCAAAATTATGTCACAGGTTGAATACAAATGGAGGGGTCCATGAACGCTCTCTATGTCCCCGGCTACCATTGCTACATTATTCCTTCACTATAACCTCCAGTATATGGCAGTAAGGTGAATATTGCTATGTAGCTAAGTGTTTGCACATGCACATTGAAGTGTATATCGAATCTCCTAAATGCTATAGCCCCCCCAGGGGCTCACATCTAGTGGGACGTGGGTTGGCGACCCCGGGACTCCAGCTGTGCCTGGCATTGCTTCCACTTGTGCCTGGCTCCTCTCTGTCTTCTTTCCTCTTGACCTCCCTTGGTCAACTCTTGTTCTCTTCCGACCCCAACGGTATTAGGGTATCCGAGGCCTAGGGAGTCTTTCACTTTCCCGCCTTAATTGGCTCTTGTCTCATCTTTCCTGATACCCTCCTTCTGTGAGGGGTCAGCCTTATTTTTCTTTTCATGATATCTGCTGCCTTCTGCTCAAGACCCTCTTGGAGGCAGGGTGTGTGTAGCCCCACCCCTTCTGGTGCACTCTGGATATTGCCACACCCTCAGGGGCTTACGGCTGGTGAGTTTGGTGGTTGGCGGCCCCGAGGCATTCCTGGACTAAATCCATTTTGTCCCCTTTTTCCTCTGACCTTGGGGCGGGCCCTCTCCTATTTCACTTTCCTATCTGCCTTTCATGGCTCTCCTTCCTTCCAAGTCCCTCAATCCTCATTCTTCGAGGGATGAGGGCATTTCTTTTCTTCCTATCCTTTGTTTGATTCTTTATTTGTTTACCATTTCTTCTTCTAGTCTGTAAGTCTGTAGTGAGTATTAGTTATAGTTTTCATTCTCATCTCATCTTCTACTATCACCCAAACCATTAGGGGCCGATAACCTAGATGTTAGGCCCCTTAAAACAACAATTATCATCATCATCATCATCATAAATGCTATGGACTAGCTGCGTGGCGCGGCGGTAGACTTAATTACGTTTTCGGGTGCTATGCAAAAGGTTCGAAGGATCGAATCCTGGCGCAGTCATTTGCCATTTGAGGGTAGTCTACTTGAATGACAGGGAGCTATATCAGCCGATTTACAGACACATTAAAAACTCCGGCACCCCGGTGACCCTAAAAGCCGCAGTAGTTCAAAGGGACGTAGAAGCAATGACATTATTATTATTATTATTATTATTACCGGTGAGTACTGTAGAAATTATTTACAGTATATGGTAGCTTAGGCGATTGGCGCTATATTATTTGACGGGTAACAGTAATTAGGCTAGCCTATTATACTGTATTTGAACTATGTAAATATTCACAAACAAATCATAAGAATGTTGTTAGGCCCATATGACGAGTACAACAGCTGCTCCGTGTGTGATAGCCTATTGGATAGATATGTAATACTAATAATAATAATAATAATATCAATGTTATGGGTTTTACGACCCTTCAACTATTGTGGCTGTTAAAGACGCCAGGGTTCGTGAATTTTGCCCCGAAGGGGATCTTTAACGTGCCAGTAAATATACTGACACGGCTCTCTCACATTTACGCACCCTCAATGCCGACTAACTGTGTCAGGATTCAATCCCGCTATCTTGGACTCAGCAGACCAGAAAGTTACCGCTGAGTTACGCAGCCTGTACATACATCCAAGAAAAAGTCTTTTATTTCTTAAGGGGATTTGTGACATCGTAGTCATGTAGCCCCGTGTATTTGGGTGAAATAGCTGGATTAGTGTGTGTATTTGTAATTGAGGCTACAATTGGGCCATAACCTTAAGTTAGCACCGTTCGTATTTACCTGGAGTAGAAGAGGGGATACCACGGAAAACCACTTCTAGGATGGCTGAGGTGGGAAGCGAACTCAGCTCTTATCAGTTGTCCTCACGAGTCAGAGTTTACCCCGTTCCAGCCGTCAGAACAGAATGGCTCCGCCAGAAAGTCCAAGAAACAAGGTAAGCATGGCTTATTTACCCAATTGTACATTAAATATTCTTGTTGCTGTTGATTGATGTTAGAGCTAAGAACATATTGGTCATCATCCTCGTGCACTTATGACAAGTAGTAATTTAATAATAGGCTAATTTTTAGAGTTTCGGATTGGTTTAGTGTCTCAAGATTTGAAACAAGGTATCATCCTAGCTTTTGCTCAGAAATTTTTCTAGGTTTGTGCCGTGTCTTGTGGGGGTCCAGGCGGGGACACCAATAGCCCGCTGATGAGCGAGCTTGGTGTCCTTGGCGAAACCTCACACAAGACACGGCACAAACCTAGAAAAAAAAATGCTGAGTTTTAATTCACTGACCGTGAAAGCCAATATACTAAACTGGTAGTGTTCATAACGATTGATTAGCTACTGCATTTGTATAACTCATTATGAATGGAGGATTAAAAACAAACGTTAGATTAATGTTTTATTTTAATAATCATAATAGTCTAATAATGTTGCTGGTTTTACGTCCCTTTTAACTGCTGCGTCTTTTGGAGACGCCACTTGAATAGAACACAGAGGAAGACCACCACTTGCATACATCACACAGTTAATGACAAACACGAACACAAAATCATATCGTGAATTGAAGAGGATGGCGGAGAATAGAGAAGATTGACGAGTTGTTGCAAACCAGTCCCAGGGCTGTTAACTTAAGAGAGACTTTAATAATCATCTAAAATACTTCAGGGGAGATTGTACCTTTTTAGTGGATAAAATACGAGTTTTTTTTTCTTATAAGCATTCTTTGGAGTGTTCTTTACTAGATGCATATGTTTTCTAAGGGCATTTTGGCCATTAAAGCCTTTAAATATTAATTTACGGTACTTCTAGGTCTGCACAACTTGCCACGCCCCCCTTTTGCGTGCTGTCAACTTCTTGAACATCAACTACTTTAGCGATATGTTGATATATGAAGATATTTCGTGCTCAGTGTTGGCTCCTCTGCTGCTGTGTTCGCGGCGCGTTTTCTGTACATGTTTACATTGGAAGTTTTTTTTGTCATCATGCCTCGAATTGGACACGTATTCCAGAAATGCAAAAGTGGGAGTGACACACTATGGTCAAAATGACCCGGCGCCAGTCCTCGTGTTATATTTTTTATGCCATTCTCAACGGTTAATAATAATAATAATAATAATAATAATAATAATCGGAATAGAAAGTTCTTAGTTCCACGAAATTTACAGTTTCAGGGATTTGTTAATGGGATATTTTATTATATGTTCTGAATAGCAACTTATCGGCATTTTTGGAACCCTTTAGCCACACCACACAATCTAAAACAGACTGTTTTGCTAGAGGACCTGCAGTAAGTTAGCGGACCAGCCGTAACAAAACTTTCCGCCATGATACAACTGTCAATTAGGGGACCTGCCTTAACAAAACTTTCCGCCATGATGCAACTCTCAATAGGCTAAAGGACCTTTCATAATATAACTCCCGGCTATGATATAACTGGCAGTCGGTTGGGGGAACTGCCTTAACAAAACGTTCTGCCATGATATAACTGTCAATAGGCCAAAGGACCTTTCATAATATAACTCCCGGCTATGATATAACTGGCAGTCGGTTGGGGGACCTGCCTTAACAAAACTTTCCGCCATGATGCAACTGTCAATAGGCCAAAGGACCTTTCATAATATAACTCCCGGCTGTGATATAACTGACAGTCGGTTGGGGGACCTGCCTTAACAAAACTTTCCGCCATGATGCAACTGTCAATAGGCCAAAGGACCTTTCATAATATAACTCCCGGCTATGATACAACTGGCTGTAAGCTACAGGGCCATGCACAACACAATTCTCGGCTATGATAAAATAGGCAGTAGGCTAGGGGGCCTGCGTTAACGCAATTTCCTGTCATGATGATTGGCAGTAGGCTAGGGGATATGCCTTGACAAGACTCCCCACCATATTATTATATCTAGTAGTAGACTAGAGGACCAGTCATATCCTAACAGACTTATAACATAGCAGTGCGCACATTCCTTCTTCAATTGAAAATTAATCGAAATAGAGAGAACTGAGGTGTCAAAAAGAAGAGGCCATAACACTACCGTACTCGTAACCAAACATTATCAGATAATAAGTATTGTATTTTATGGACTTGAGGGCACGTGAAAAAAAAAAAAAAAAAAAAAAAAAAAAAAACGGAAAATTTGACACGCAACAAATGTGTGGGACTTCGTGCACTGAAGACACTATAAACTTATGGAAACATTATAACAAAGCCAAACTAAAATTTAATTCAGCCCATTAGCGTAGTTTATTTTGGTAGGTGACATCCACGAATCAGCTAAAAAATGACATCAAAGGAAAATCTGCATGCAACATATTCGTCTTTTTTTTTATTACAAAGTCACAGCAAACATAAAAACCTTAAATTCAGAATGATATGTTTTAAACACTTCAACCCATTACTTTCCCTAAAAATACACGGTTCGTCAAACGCACCGGGGGCTTGGGGGCGGAGCCCCCAACGAGCAAAGCGAATTTATTGTATAAACTTCAATGGGTTTATTATAAGAAGCCATTGTAGTAAAATATAAGAGTAGCCTATATATTCCAAACTTTTGTTGAGCAGTGTACAGTTTGTTTATATTTTCAAAACCATTAAAATGTATACGTCCAAGCGTTTGTTGGGGGGTATTGAGACACATGAAGTCTTTGTTTAAAAATAAGCAGCAGATGCAGTATTCTGTACGTTATTACGCTCATGCTGGTGTTCTAAAAACATTTTTATGCACAGTATGTACAAATTGTCCGGGATTGAAGGTAGATATTATCTACCGACGTTTCCACTGCTGAATAACGAAAGGAGCGCACCCTTGTTAATGCCGGATCCAGTTTCCGGTGAAACGTCGGGAGATGATATCTTGCCAGGACCACGGCCTAGAAGCCTAGACAACTTGTACATACAGAAGATATGAACGCCGGCCGTGTAAGCCTAAGTTGTTCTATCATTTTTATGTATCATCAAGTTCTATCAACCTATTGATTTACATAAAAACTAAGTTCTTAACAGATATGTCTATTTGAGAGAACACCAGTTAGGACTTGGCCGATTATATTAACAAATCCGTCTCTGCTCACTTAATAGTAATATGATGTGTTTCTAATTTCTTTGACTAATTTCTGTAACTATTCACACCCAACAGATCTATGAGATAAACATTCGGGAATATAGAATATTCTAATTGAGCATAAAGGACTGAGTTTTATCGGAAATAAATCAAGAAGCTTCTTTTATATAGACTACGTGTATTTACATATTATCATGAATATACTTGGAAGGAAATATTGTCTATGAAAACTACTCTATGGTTTATTTTAAACCAGCAAACCACCTCGGTATCTTTAAAGGTTTACCCAGCGTAAGCTTAAAAGGCGAACGGACGGCAGGTGCCACACGCAATTCAGAAATGCTGAGGTGAACAGCGAAACTCCAAACACATATACTCTTCTCTGAAATGTTGACTCGACACGAATCACAATTCCATGCTGGCTGAAGCTGGGGTGAGAAGCTCGCTCCGAAACTGAATGAAGTTTGTCGTGAGGGAAGTTAGGCCTCTCTAAAAAAAGGTTGATTAGTTCGCGTTAATTGTTTCTCTGAAGAATATACCTAGGTAAATCAGGACATTCCGGAGCCCAACAACAACATCTTTCTATTTTCCTTGTACTATCACGAATCGAGTGTTAGTACAGTACAGACTGGCTTCCTTGCCCTTACACCGCAGTAAGGAAGAAGGAAGGAGGTGGCCATGGCCTTTCGTTGGGTATCATCCCGGCATTTGCCCGAAGATGGCTGAGGTGGGAATCGAACCCCCTCGACTCAATTGGACCACCCGAGGCTGAGTAGACCCCGTTCCAGTCCTCATACCACATTTCAAATTTCGTGGAAGAGTCGGGAATCGAACCTTGGACCTTAGGGTGGCAGCTAATCATGATGACCACTACCCCACGGAGGCGACATCCTGTCTCAGTCAAGAAATTTAATTGTGGTCTGAGGGTAAGATCTGGTTACACTCAGGCACCTGGGGAAAAGTTGAGAACCCTGACTTTGCGCGTTAGTTACGGGGGTCGGTACATTTCCTATACTATGCCTTTTCTTAATTGAATCGATTATTTCAGAAACCAGTCAAGCGCCAAGTCTGTCAATTGTGGGAAAATTAAAAGAAAACTGTCTAGCATCAGCAGTGGTAGTGGTTTTAATATTTTAGCTTTGAATACTTTTTATCCAAGGAAAAATATTTTGTGCTTATTAACTTTATTGTAAAAACTTCCGAAAAATTTTCCACTTAACTGGTTTCTGCAATAAACGACTGTTGCAAACATATTTTTATGGGATAATTCTCGAATTTTGAAAGGAGTTCGTCATAAAACACATGTTTGTGGAAAAAGAAAACATTTCCATTAGGTTTAGACTACAGTGTTGATACAAATATAATTATTAAAAGGATGAAATCAGCAATGCCTGCTCATCATGTCAGGAAGTAATCATTCCTCATAAACAAACTCCACAGCACATTCTGTCTCTGTGGTAGGCCATTAAAAATGCTGCCATTCAAGTGTTCATATCCCATCAGGTATGGATTTAGGGCATTTAGGTCTCGTATCTTCTTGATATTGATGGTCACCTATAACAATCAATAACAAAGAATAACGCAGGGCTCAGACCAACAGTGTACAGAAATATTCAGGCTACAATATAATATTTTAGAATTTTGATACGCCTTTGAATCAAAGAATATTGTTACATGTAACTCTAACTAATTTGGTAAGTATGCCTAATACATCGTACATAAACTTACTATTTCTGAAGGGTGGGTAAACCACGAGCAAGATCTCTTTTCAGTAGAAATTCTGGATTCAGAGCAGCAGCGCCAAACGGCAATGTGCGGCGCATCACAAAATGTGCCAGCAGTTTACTGCAGAAACCAGCCAAGCGGTGGCATTTAACTGGTTTCTGAACTAAATACGAAATTCAACGTAATGCCTGGCCATTATAGGAGGACGTTTCTTGTCTGGTTTTAGCACTAAAATGTGCGTATACCCTCCTAGTAACATATTCTGCTATTAACTCATTTTTTTTGCACTTTACTGCTTTCTGAAATAATATCGATTCAATTATGTTTTCATTCCAATGCAATAAGCAAGAAAGTCAAAATATTTAATCAATGATAGGGACAGTTCCGTTCATTTTACCTGAGCCAGAATGAGTGCAATTCAAGCTGATGACCACTTCGTGGTATAGCGGCCAGCGTTCTTGGCTGTCGCCCCGGAGGTCCGGGTTCGATTCCCAGCTCCGCCCAAAAAATTCATTCTGGTGTGAGTCTCGTAAGGCAAAACTGATAAGAAAAAGAGGGTTTGATTCCCATCTCAGCCATTCTGGAAGAGGTTTTCCGTGGTTTCCCACTTCTACTCCAGACAAATGCCGGGATTATTCCTAACGGCCGTGGTGCCGTCTCATTCCCAATTCTATCCCCAATTTACAAATACACACTAGTATAGCCATCACAATAACACAGGCTAACAGATAAATTCCGCACACACCCAAGTACACGGGGCTACATGACCACCATGTCGCAAGCCACTAAATAAAATGAGCAACAAAAACGACTGCTGCCAACGCAGATCTGTCCAGTCCAGCCGTAGAGCATACCCAAACCGCTGAGCTACGTTAGTGGGTTGCTAATATTTATAACAATACAATCAGAGGCTGAAACAGAAGTAGGATTAAATAACGCCAATAATTAACTTACCGTTGGTTTTAAACTCTCATTTTTCTAGGAATTTTGGAAGCATTTCGGAGGGGCTGGAGCCGTATCAGTCCCCTTGAATCGAATTTAACGAGAAATTATTTCTCCTATTATTGACGTAAGATTAATATGAGTTAGTAATACCGGCGTCATACATCCCTTAACCTTCACGCCCAGATCACGCCTGTTCACGGCCACAGATTACCTTACCAGTAGTAGGTAAATCTGTGTATCTTACTACGGCCCTTGTCTGGTACATCTGGTCAATCTGGCGCCAGGAGGCAGCACTGACTTGGCGCGTGAGCACTCTAGTGGGATTTGATGCAGACTGTAGCTTGGCTCTTAGTAGTTCCAACAGACAGAGGTCAAAGGCGCTAGGAATCATTTCAGGCCACCAATTAGTTCTGTCTGTACTCAACAGACGGAGGGATAATCTGCGATTTGAATGAAACCTGTGTTTTTCTACCTAATTAATCATTTATTCCTATTTTGTTAGTAATATGACCATTTCTGATCATGGGAATGCAAGGAAAACGTCTTGTTTTCTTCATATTACATGAAAAGCGCTGGATCATCGCCGTCTATAATTTTCAAGCCGTGCTGTTGGTAGACTTGGCAACACCGAGTAAGGGCCTTAATAGTCCGGTGGCTTAACGCCATGTATTCAACCAATTGTGCAAATCGATGTAAAAGCGATTTTATCTTTTAGTTAGGTTAAGGGGTCCAAAAGGAACGTTTTCAGCCACGGAGGCATTCTGTACACCCCCTGATTATTTTTTTACAGCCCCCCAAACATGTGATGGGGCGCGTACCCTTATGTTTGGGTTAAAAATTCGTAATTATTTTTTATGGGCAAACTTAATAAAATTAGTATCATTTCCGATTGTTTTGAGGGCAAGGAATTCATTTTTGGGGTCATTTTCCTTGTCGGAGGCGAGGGGGCGGTGCTACAGGGGCGGGGTGTCAAAAGCCGTAAAACGTAGATGATGCATATAATTTTCAAGGTATTTTGGGGCGTAGAATTCATTTCTGGGTTAGATTTTGTTCTAGGGGATAAGGGGTGAATCGTGGGGGGCTGGAACAACGGGGGCGGTGCACACAATGATAGCAAACTGGAGCTTATAACGATTCATTTCCAAGGTTTTCGGGGGTGTAGAACTCATTTCTGGGGTAGTTTTTGTCTAGGGGGGTACACTTTGGGGCTGTCCATATTGGGGAGGGGGGCTACAGGGGGCGGAGGGTCAAAAACCATAAAACTTGGTTGATGCATATCATTTTCAAGGTATTCATTTCTGGGTTTGGTTTTGTTATAGGAGGCATTGGGTGGGGCCAGTGAATCCCCCGGGGCGGAACTACGGGGGCGGTGCAGAGAATGACGGCAAACATCTGCTTATTCCGACTCATTTCCAAAGTTTTTAGGGGTGTAGAATTCATTTCCGAGGTCATTTTGTATTTAGGTGATCGAGAGCGGTTGTTTAAAGGAAGCTGTTGCAAAAATATTATGCTTGACAGTAGTGTTGTTAAGTATTATTTATTCTTTGGATAATTTTTAATCAAAATACCATACAGTAAAATAAAAATTTCTGACGATAACTTCTTCTTCGAAAATACTATGTGCACAAATCGAAGTTACAGGTGCCCTGAAAAGAAAAGAAGTTGATAAATATTTCGTATTTATTGAAAGAACAAGAGAAGGTTTCAGTAATAATTAAGAACCTTACCGATGCGTCATGTCTCGCAACCACCACATTTGTAAAGGGAAGCGCAAGGAAGACCTGTTTTTGCACAATCGCACCGAGTTGTACTTCACGTCACTCTGCACGAACAGGTCACAATTTCCTGGCACACTTTTACCGCAGGCAGAATTAGGGTCCGTTTTTCCTAAAAACCAGAGTTTTCTTTTACGGTTACTTGGTATTCTTAGCCCTTTATACGAATGCTTGCCTACCTTCCAAGTTACTGGAGTTTCGCTTGTTCGCATCCATCCGCACTATTGGGAATCCGGAATCGACGATGTTTTGTCCAGGCTCCTGCTCCACACGTGCCCTGCTTGCAGAGATGCTCGCAGATCATGTTGGATGAGATCATCGTGGGTTGGGAGGGATGTTGCCAATCTCCCTCCCTTTTAAACAGAACAAAGTCTTCCTCACCGCGTTGACGCTGTCTTCATCGCTGCATCGGTCGTAAAGGATCACGGCGTACTTCTCCAGTGCAGGTAAAATTTTCTGTACTTCTGCTGGAGTGAGGGGTTGAGGCATGGATTTGAAAACTATGTCGGCTTCTGGAAAAGCTTTCCAGGTTGCCCAGGAAGATCGCTTTTCCTTGCTCCTGAAGGACGATGTCGTATCGCAACCTGTGAAGGCGTGAAACGCCAGCAGCCCAGCATACATCTCCGGTCCTATGTGATGTGCAAAAGCACGGCTGTCCAGCAACCGATATAATTTCCCCGTGCCTAATCCAACGCACAGCTGTTCACATCAATGGAGATTATCCAGCAAGGCAGTAGCCAACTCGACGACGTCGGTGTCTACTGTCCTGATAAAAATTCTACTGCATCCTTGCCTTGCACCATCTGCGGCAAGTATAAGCATTCTTCCGTCAGCTTCTTCGTGATTGCAAGGCATCAATCCTGATAAATAGCTTCGGACATTGGAAAGAACTCTTTCTTGAAGCGTGACGACAACTTTTCGGGAAATGCTGTCGTGCTGATGTAATTAGCATGATACGGAAACAACTCTTGTTTATTCGCATCGCATCTCAACAAGTCTGACCATTTTTTCGGAACGTTTTTTGTTGACGCCATTTTTGCCGAACACCCTGTCCTCTTTTCATTCATAATGCTGACTTCAATGATGTACTGACGTATTCGTCGAACACCACATCAATCCTTCGTGCTTTAAAATACGCAGGACTGTTCGTGTAAGAAAGGAACTTCCTCCCATAATCGGCGAAGGTGCTTCCAGGATCTGGAAGGATGTAATTGACTGCGGCGGCACCATTAATCACCACCATGTCGAAGTAGAGGCACTGCTGCGCTGGATTTTCTTCGTCAGGTACCAAGCAGGGCAAGAGGTCTGCTTTCTTTCCAAATCGATGTCCACCATTTTCAGAGATAAGTGTGATTTTCGTGGCTGAAAAAGACTTCTAGATTGCCCTGACGAGTCTGACATGCTATGTACAGTCTTGAAAATAAGCTACGATCTTCTTTAACCGAGACAAGCTGTCATTCCTTCGAAGATGAAATCTTCGCGGGAATCCTGCAGTACAACACGGTGCGGTTGTGCAAAATCAGGTCTTCCTTGCACTTCCCATTACAAATGTGGTGGTTGCGAGACGTGACGTATCGTTAAGATTCTTAATTATTACTGAACAACAAATACGAAATTTTTATCAACTTCTTTTCTTTTCAGGGCAAAAGTAACTTCGATTTGTGCACATAGTATTTTCGAAGAAGAAGTTATCGTCAGAAATTTTTATTTTACTGTATGGTATTTTGATTAAAAATTATCCAAAGAATAAATAATACTTAACAACACTACTGTCGAGCATAATATTTTTGCAACAGCTTCCTTTAAACAACCGCTCTTGATCACCTAAATACAAAATGACCTCGGAAATGAATTCTACACCCCTAAAAACTTTGGAAATGAGTCGGTATAAGCAGATGTTTGCCGTCATTCTCTGCACCGCCCCCGTAGTTCCGCCCCGGGGGATTTACTGGCCGCACCCAATGCCTCCTATAACAAAACCAAACCCAGAAATGAACACCTTGAAAATGATATGCATCAACCAAGTTTTATGTTTTTTTACCCTCCGCCCCCTGTAGCCCCCCACCCCAATATGGACAGCCCCAAAGTGTACCCCCTAGACAAAAACTACCCCAGAAATGAGTTCTACACCCCCGAAAACCTTGGAAATGAATCGTTATAAGCTCCAGTTTGCTATCATTGTGTGCACCGCCCCCGTTGTTCCAGCCCCCTACGATTCACCCCTTATCCCCTAGAACAAAAACTAACCCAGAAATGAATTCTACGCCCCAAAATACCTTGAAAATTATATGCATCAACCAAGTTTTACGGTTTTTGACACCCCGCCCCCTGTAGCACCGCCCCTTCGCCTCCGACAAGGAAAATGACCCCAAAAATGAATTCCTTGCCCTCAAAAACATCGGAAATGATACTAATTTTATTAAGTTTGCCCATAAAAAATAATTACGAATTTTTAACCCAAAACATAAGGGTACGCGCCCCATTACATGTTTGGGGGGCTGTAAAAAAATAACCAGGGGGTGTACAGAATGCCTCCGTGGCTGAAAACGTTCCTTTTGGACCCCTTAACGTAACTAAAAAATAAAATCGCTTTTACCTCGATTTGCACAATCTTCCCTTATTCCACCGGACTATAAGTCCTATAAACAGGTAGCATCACATACTTTGTAAGTTTTGTTCATAAATATCGTTTATTTTGATATGACAGCATCTAAAGGCTGTTCGTATTAACTATTTCAACACCCGTGAAATTTCTCGTTGTAAATCAATCCTGCTGAAAGCTGTAAATGTAATCGGTAATCGGTATTCTGCCCGAAGGCAGGTCCGAGCCTCCGAAGAGGCTTCCCCCAGCCGGAGTTTACGTGCGGTAGGGTGGCCAGGGCCTTTCCGCTCCTCCTTATGTTGGCCAACAGCGCGCAGTACCTAGAACCGGCATACCATCCAAGTTCTGACTGCGCCCAATGTTGCTTAACTTCGGAGTTCTCATGGGATCCGGTGTTTCAACACGGCTAGGCCGTTGGCCTGAAAGCTGTAGAAGTGAGTATTTCCCGTATTAAGTTGTATGTGTAACCAATACATACTAATGAATTTAACCAACAAATTCTTCACTAATATTTCATTAAACTATTTCAGATGCCTACGAAGTGTTGTTTGCCTGGCTGTAAGTCAAATTATGGCAGCACTATTACAATAATTGGTAATATCACTACGTTTTGATCACTTACAGCGGGGTAGATCCAGTACATTTTGAACTGTACTCAGTTGGCAAGTGCTTTTAGGTAGATTTCCTTAGAAAGCTACCAATTTTTAAATGAAGTGATCAGTGGAGCATTATTGTTAGACTGTCAACATTAAGCTTGGAGGCCTGTTGTGACTATGATGAGTGCACCTGTGGGCAAAAAGAGAAGAATTTATTATCAAAGGTAGTCTCTAAGTTCGTAAGAATACTCTTAAATAATTTTTCTGAGCGCGTCAATTACGGCAGTGAGCATATCAGCAAAAAAAAAGGAATCTTCAGACATTGGGACATTGAGGTACATACAGCCTTTTATTATTACCTAATCGGGAATCGACAGTACATAGCATGATCATATGTATCCTTTATTTGTGATATTTGTGTGTAGATTTAGCGGACGTTATGTTCTGTTGTATTTTCGGAAACATTTGGCGTCGTATGTGTTTACGCAGTGTTAGCAATTCAATTACCATGTGCTTGCGCTAGACCTCTCAGATAACAGATGGGTGGCGTTGCCAAACGTAATGACACGGCTTGAGAATTGTAGTCGGCGATGGCTGGATGCGTAAAGATCGATACTCTTTGATTCAGGTCTAACGATACAAGCGAATTCTATCGATTCTGTACGTACATTGTATTTAAATGTCTGTCCATTTATTTACATTCGTTTCGAATGTTTATTTTTGGATTTTGAGTGGCACTCATCCGTACAATTTGTTAAAACGTAATCCATCAGGTTGATGTCCATGACTGGTGGCTGCTGTAGAGCGTGTGGATGGAAATCTGCGGTAGTATAGGCGTTGCATATTTGAAAAATCTGCATTTTTTAACCAGCGACGTTTTTATGTACTTGCGTACCGTGAATAGTGACAATTTCTGGTTCTAATTATGATTTATAGCAGTGATAACAATTTGGAGTGATAGTTGGCTATGTTAAACTAACTTAGTAGGTGAAGTGGCCTGTGACAAGCGAAGCCACGTATCTAGGCAAGAAATATTTGGATTTTCCGTCAACTTGTTTGCACGAAATTGTTACAAGTGACCAAGGATATACATGTTGATCTAATATTGTAGTCTTTATTACTCATATACGTTTCAGTGGTAGAATTACAATTCTGTGCTTAGTGAAAAATAAATTTGTGTTTTTATAAAAAAAAACTGTCCACAATTATGGAACATAAAAGACTAGTGTTGTGGAGATATTCGGCATTTTATTTATTTGTGTTTGTCCGCCTAATTATGGATTAGTGAAGCTGAACATAACCTTATGACTTGTTGGTGATTAGGCCCAGTACTGATTTTTTTAGATGTTAAATAAAGCTCCTTCACAGGAATTTACTTTTTTTTATTTATTTTTACTATGTTTCCATAAACTACCTTCCTATTCCAAGAATAATTCTGACATTTTAAGCTGTATGCTAAAATAAATTGGGTTCTTGTGATGATTTACTATTTCTGCCCATACATTCATTTAAGTTTTCCTTGTGGATTATGGTAGCTTGATACCGGTACATGGATCTTGTCTTGTGCATTTCTAATACTGGTGTTGTTTTGTGTTGTATACTACCAATATAATAATAATAATAATAATAATAATAATAATAACAATTTCGAAGAACTCCTTAATTGCGAACCACCACAGGAAAAATTGGAAACTCTGAAAAACACAGTCCAGAACATACAATCACCGCGTTGTCGCAGCCCCTAAACTAAGGAAACAACCAACCAACAAGCACTTCCTGTACTTGAAGATGTAAATATACCATGCTGTCTCATGGGTGATAGTGATAAGGTGCTCGGTACATACCTAGTGTGATGCCAGTAAGCTTGCATATGCCACAATAGTGTTCTTACGCTTGAAATACAATTCATGTGTACATGTACAGCTGATACAGGCAAAGTCTAGAGTGTCACCACACAAAGGAATGGCAATTCCAAGGCTGGAATTGTTAGCTGCAACCATTGGAGCTAGGTCAACGGCATCTTTGAAGAAATAATTTGAAGAACTACATACAGATTTCTTCTTCTGGACTGACTCAACTACTGTCCTCACATGGACACAGCGGGAAGATTATTGGGGAGTCTTTGTAAGGAACAAGGTTCAGGAGATCAAGAGTCTGACAGCGAAGGAAGCTTGGAGGCACGTACCAGGCAATATGAATCCTGTTAATCTTCCTAGTCGTGGATGTTCTGCTGAACAATTGCTGGAGTCTAAATGGTGGGAGGGCCCACCATGGCTGAAGCTGCTACAGGTAGAGTAGCCGTCAGAAGCACCAGAACCAGATGATGAAATGGTAAGACTGGAGAGAAGGAAGGCTATCACCTCGGCATTTCTATACAACGATAGTGATGTGGGTCAGCTCTACAATGTCTCCAATGATTATGAGAAAGTTGTAAGGGTCATGGGTTGGATGCTGCGGTTCATCATGTAGATAGAAAAAATGTGCCAGGGCAAAGTGAGCTACAACAGAAGGAATTCAACGTAGCAGAGAAGTATCTCATACGATTGGTGCAAAGGGAGACTTTTAGGGGAGTCACAGATGAGAAACTTTCTACGTTGTGCCCCTTTATGGATGTCGATGGAGTCATTCGATTGAAGACGAGGATCACCGAAAGAAGTGATTTGGAGTACTTCAGGATGCCAGCAGTGTTACCTTCCAAACATCCTGTAGTTGAGAAGCTAGTGCTCGGAGCACATGTCAAATCTTGCCATGTAGGAGTGCAAGGTCTCCTAAGCCATTTGAGGGAAAAATTCTGGATTCTAAAGGGAAGGAAAGCTATTCGAGCCATTTTGACTGATTGCATTATCTGTCGGAGGTATGAGGCGAGAGGTATATCCGCAAATACACCAGCTCTGCCTGAACCACGAGTGCGGGATGCAGTTGCTTTCGAGACCTCAGGTATCGATTTAGCAGGGCCTTTGTATTTAAGAGACAATCACAAAGTATGGATGTGTGCAATTTACCGCGCTGTTCACCTGGAGTTGACCTCATCGTTGTCCATGGATTCATTTCTACGAACTTTCAGAAGATTTGTGGCTCGGCGCGGTAGACCTTCAATTGTATATACAGACAATGGTGGAAATTTTGTTGGGACAAACAATGCCTTCAGTCAGCTAGACTGGGACAAGATTTCAAAATATAGCACTGTTCATCAGATTGACTGGCGATTCAATCCTCCCACAGCAGCATGGTGGGGAGGATGGTGGGAGCGCCTGATAAGGCTCCTGAAGCAACTGTTAAAGAAAACTCTTGGTAAAGCTTCACTGACCTATGAGGAGTTGGAGACAGTCGTATGTGACTGCGAAGTTGTGATGAACTCTAGACCGCTGACATATGTGTCAGAAGATAGTACCGACTTAGCCCCTATCACACCTAATATGTTTCTGTTAGATACCAAAGAAATGGGGGTACCAGACTGTGATGTGATGGATTCTGACAACCTTAACAGAAGGAGCAGAAATCGTCAGAGGTTAAGAGACAGCTTTCGACAACGATTTAGGAATGAGTATCTAGGTCAGTTTGCCTTAGCTGCTCAAAAGAAGAGTCGCACGTTGTTACTGGGAGAAGTTGTTCTTGTTGGAGCCGACAACCAGAAGCGAATCGATTGGCCTTTAGCTGTGGTAGAACAGCTTATTCCAGGACGCGACGGAGAAGTTCGCTTGGTGAAATTGAAGACGGCTTCAGGGGTCCTCTTTCGACCAGTTCAAAGACTATATCCTTTGGAAATCTGTGCAGGGGAGATTCAAACAGGCAATGAACTTGTCAAGAGTGGTGGAACTGGGACAACTGTCCAAAAGAGTGTGGAAAATAGTGAGGAGGTAGTTGGACTTGTGCAAACTAGATGTGGATGAAAAGTACAGCTGCCAGCTAGATTCCAAAAGTGATTGTGATTTGATTGACTGATTGTTATTTTTTGTTAATATTGTTATTCATGTACTGTGTTTTGAATTGTTGTTTTAGTTCGAGTCGTTGAGAATTTAGTCTTGACTCGAAGGTGGGAGTATGTTGGATATCGGGATATCATTTGTAAGTATGTTCCTTGATGTAACAGCTATCCTTTGTTAGTGCTCTTTGTATGTATTCTTTGGAAGAGTATTATTCTCTGTAATCCATGATGGAAGCATGTATGCTATAATACAATCTATTGCACTTTAACTGTTTAATTACACAAGTAAAAAGAATCTGAGAACGCCGGGTAGGCTTTTAGAACCAAAATTGTGTACTTGAAGATGCCATGTTGAACTCGTAACAGTATTGCCAACCTTTGAACTTGACTCGCCACAAAATCGAATGACTCGGGTACTCTTTTGCCGCTCAAACAAGTTTTATACAGAACAACATATAATGTAATATCAAGTTCGTACTGAATTACTCTGCCTATCGATTCAAATACCACTAAAATATATATTCACGCACACATATGAAAAGCAAAGTTGGTGCAGCACCCAATTAACGAGAAAATGATTAATTTATTCATAGATTTATACCAAGGAATTTCTTAAAAGTAATCTAGCCAGTTTATCAAAACATAGCAACATGCACTGAAAAATTTTGTACTGCAAAAACGAGCAGAACGAGTGGGAACTATTTCCTTGCGCGTTAGCCTTTTCACAGACCAGAACATCAAAGGGACCGCTTAGGTCTTGACCTGCAGTTTGGTATAGGAGAAGTTGTTCTTGTTAGAGCCGACAACCAGAAACGAATCGATTGACCTTTAGCTGTGGTGGAACAGCTTATTCCAGGACGCGATGGAGAAGTTCGCTTGGTGAAATTGAAGACAGCTTCAGGGGTCCTTTTCCGACCAGTTGAAAAACTATATCCTTTGGAAATCCGTGCAGAGTAGATTCAAAAAGGCAATGAACCTGTCAAGAGTGGTGGTACTGAGACAACTGTCCAAAATGAGTGTGGGAGGTAGTGAGGAGGTAGTTGGACTTGTGCATACTAGATGTGGACGAAAAGTACAGCTGCCTGCTAGATTCCTGAAGTGATTGTGATTTGTTTTGACTGACTGATTGTTATTTTTGTTAATATGCATATTCCTGTAAGGTACTGTGTTCTGAATTGCTGTTTTAGTTCGAGTAGTTGAGAATTAGTCTTGACTCGAAGATGGGAGTATGTTGGATATCGGGAAAGGATGTAACAACTATCTATTTTTTGTTTGTTAATGCTCTTTGAGTGTACTATTTGGAAGAGTAGTATTCACTGTAATCCAAACCTGAAGCATATAGTCCATAATAAAATAGCTGCACTTAAAACTGTTATTAACTATGATAAAAAGAATCCGAGAATGCCAGGTAGGCTTTAGAAATAACACTGTATGTTGTGAGTGTACTTTTCTCAACCTGTATGGCATGTTTTTCCCCCTTGGTTGATAATGGTGATAATATGGGTACTGGTACCTGATAAGATTTATTAGGTGCAATTTTCAATGTTGTTACTTCGTTTGTACTGACGGCTTCATGCTTAGGTTTTATGCCATTAAAAGCAACATCCTATCAACTTGTCAATTCACCGGCCGTGAAAGCCAATATACCATCTTTTTGGGAACCTTCTGAGGAGGTTAAGGCTGCTTGAGGTTTTAGTTCTCGCAGTCAAGTAGTGCAGTTGCACTCTATATAAAGGGAGGTAGCGCGCAGTTCGTTACTCCTGTGGAGGTCCGGGCGGGGACACCAAGAGCCCGCCGATGAGCCAGCTTGGTGTCCTAGGCGAAACCCCACACAAGACACGGCACAAACCTAGAAGAATTGCTGAGTGTTAATCCTATCAACTGATATCACAGGGAGAACAAGAAGTTCCGTGAAGAACTATACAGCCTACTTTTCATGCCAATGATTATTCTACAGTATATGAACCTATCTAGAATAATGACGAAATTAAGTTGGTAATATCGAAATATCTAATTAGTTCAAAATATACCTGGTATAATGTAGCCTAATAGAGCACTACAGTTGGCAGCCCTGGTGACTGAATATATTCTTAGTTCCACCTCTTAAGGTACATAATACAAAATTTGGTTGAAGTCCAATGGACGTTACATGCAGTTAGACACTGGATCTATCAGCACGCGTAAAAGCATGTTGCCAACAATACCATGCTGGTCAGAAATAATCTGAATTATTATGATATCTTGTTGTGCCAATTTTGGATGAAATCCATTTGTTAGTATAGAAGTTACATGTATTTTAAAATTGGACATATCAGCAGGCATATAATCATGTTGGCAGCACTGCCTTGTATTAATTACTCCAAATTAATCTAGAATGTCAGGTGCTATACGTGTGCAAAGTATAGAGCTGTTGGCTTGCATACTTTCTGATATATTGATATTAGGGTAAAAAGAATATAGACAGCATTTATTAACAGTTGGCAGCCCTGATTGCTCTTAACAATACTTATAGTCATATCTGTTATGGTACACATATCACATACGAAATGTGGTTGAAATCCAACTGATAGTATAGAAGTTACATGTATTTAAAAATTGGTACTATCAGCAGGCATATAATCATGTTGGTAGAACTGACGTATATAAGTTACTCCAAATTAATCTAAAATGTCAGAATATACGTGTGCATAGTTTAAAGCTGTTGGCTTGCATACTTTCTGACATATTGGTATTTGGATAAAAAAAAATAGAGAGAGAGCAATTATTAACAGTTGGCAGCCCTGGTGGCTCTTAAGAATACGCTCAGTCATATCTGTTGATGTACAGATATTACATACAAAATTTGGTTGAAATCCAATTGACAGTGTAGAAGTTATATGCGTTTAAACATTGGACTTATCAGAAGGCTTAAAATTATTTTGGCAACACTGTTATGGTTGGCCTCCTGGAAATTAAACTGAAGTAGTATTATCTACATGTGTGCCAATTTTGGAATAGCTCCCATGTATACCTTGCAAGATATCCAACATGGAGCTCAAATTTCTAGTGCGTTTTTCAGCAGTTGGTAGCACTGACATCATTTTCAAATATGGACGTGAGCTATTCCGGTGCACATCTTTACTCATACTAAATTTGGTTTTGATTGCTGCAGCCGTTTAGGAGTTGATAGGGGGGGGGACCACACACACACACACACAGCCAGACAGACAGAAGGACAGACAGACAGACAGACAGACAGACAGAAGGACAGACAGACAGACAGACAGACAGACACACACACATTTTTTCCGGATCGATCTCATAAGTCTACTTTTTCCTCATTTTTGCAAAATGTGAAAAGTAGGCTAAAATTGTCACCTCTTATTATTTAATATACTGGAAGAGAATATTACTAAAACATGAAAGTAATATGGCGGGGGAGAAGTAGTTAGTTATTGTTGTTTAAAGGGGCGGAACTACGAGGTCATCTGCACCTAAAGGCGGGGGAGAAAAAGGAAGGAAGAAAAAAGGGAGTGGGTGGGATGGAAAAGGGGGAGAGGGTGGGATAAACGCGTGACGAGGAGGAGGGAGGGGGATGGATCGCGCTCGAAAGTACATCACCGCGCTATCGCGCGTTGTCTGATAGAACTACTTGAGCCGAGCAATAGGTTGGCGTCAAAACTTTACATTAAGATGCATCTCTATCTATTATATCCTCTTTGGTGCAGAATCACGCTGCGGGCTCGCTGGCGGTACACGTCAGTTGCTTGTGTGTGTTCGCGGGTGAGGGGCTTAGTTTGAAGGTCAGTTCAGATTACGGTTGTATAATAGCTCTGTGCCAGCTGATGCTAACCGCTATCTTCAATCAGTCGCGTTTTGCTCGCTATCGTTGCAGTGCCGTGCAGGGAAAATGTCCCTCGAGAATTCAGCAGTGTGGGTTAGGGATTCCCTCGTACCTAAAATGCTTAGTGAGGTTCCGAAATTTAAAGGGAAGACCCTTAAGGATTGTCAGATTTCTCCAATGGCATTGAACAAGGATGGATTCGCTTCTCTGCTCATCGGTGTGGAATTGTGCCTCAGCCGTGATGGGAAAGAAGACTTGTACTCGCTTGTGGTTAAGATCATGTTCTTTGATGTGAAGTTACGTGAGACATTTCAATCAGAGAAACAGTTCAGTAATGAGATTTATTTCTATTCTAAGTTATTGCCTCTGTTTGAGTCCATAGCAGGAGGGCATGTGGACGTAGAATCTCTGGCTCCTGTATATTATTACGCCTCCATGAGACCTGGGACCGAGTGTAGTGAGGAAGACGGTGTGATTGTTATGGAGAATTTGAAACCTCAAGGATATCGTCTGGGTGATCGCATTTCACTGGACTTGGATCACTGTGTGTTGGCTCTAAAACAGCTTGGACGTTACCATGCTCTTTCTTATGCTTTGAAACATCTACAGCGAGACACGTTTTTTCGAGAGGTCGTCTCCAACGTCCATGAAACTCTTCAAATAGCCGATTTCTGTAGTTCTATTAAAGGTCACAACAAACGTGTTGCAGATGTTATGAAGGCATTGTCACCTGAGAACTCTTTACTTGAAACGCTTGAGTCCAAGATAACTGACCAAAAAGTATTTGAAAGTCTTATAGCACCTAAAGAGCCGTTAGCTGTGCTTTTTCACGGTGATTTCTGCAGGAACAACATGCTTTTTAATTACGATGAACATGACAAGCCATCTGATGTGACATTTCTGGACTTTCAGACCATCAGGTACGCATCACCAGCTATTGATCTGTCATTCTTCCTCTTCATGAATACGACAGCACAACTTCGTAAGCAGTACTGGGATCAACTCTTCGAGGCTTACCACAGTGAACTAACTATGTCATTGGCTACAATTCTTGGGAAGTCAGTGGTATCCCTGGACCCGTGCTACAGTTTGCAGTCCTTCAAAGAGGATTTCCGGCAGCATGCTATCTACGGCTACATCATCGTCGTGACGTTTTTACCCTGTATGATGGGCACTGATGAGGAGAGGGAAGAATTGGTTCGCAAATGCCAGGAGGAATCGTCATACGTTGCTACAGGCGAAATCGTACACACTATTGGGGGTTCGAAGGCGACTGAAGCACTTTTAGCAATAGTGCAAGAAATGAGAGAAAAATCCTTTTTGTTAGTGTCTTCTACTGATTGTGATTGCAGACGCACTTTTAGCGATAGTGCAAAAAATTAGGAAATAACTATAATATTTTGTGAGTGTCTTCTATTGATTATGAGTATTGTGGCATTACTAGGGAGCTGAAAGTAATAAGAAAATTCTGAATTTTGTTCCCTTTGAAATGGTGATTACTTCTTGGTTTGGGGGGGGGGGGGGGGCGTGGTGGCTCAGCGGTCTAGCTGTATGCCTCTCACCAAGGCGGTCCGGGTTCGATTCCCGGTCAATGCATGTGAGATTTTCGATGTGAAATGCCATGTCCTGTGGTTCGGATTCCACGTTAAAAGGAGGTCCCGTGGCTCATAATCACAAGATTCACGGTCACGTAAAACTACAATCTTCCTTCCTTCTTGGTTTGAGATACAAGCAGTGACGACTCATCCAAATGGTGAGACAGTTGTTTACGTTAGGCATGTATTACCAAAGCAACTCTGAGAAATCTCGCCCACAGCGTTAATCATTGTAACATACAGGAGTTGAACCTCCAGCCGTCTTTTGGACGAGACGCCACTGAGTGCAAGGTCCATCGAGTGAAATCGACAACTAAGTTAATGCAATCTCAGCATGTTTATTCAATTTGATTCTATGCTTGTTCTGAACATTTATGTTCAAGGTTTCGCTGAACGTCTCATACAAGTGAAACGCGCGAAGAGGAATACTTTAACCACGAATTATAGAGTAGATACTGTATAGTATATTCAGACGTGAATCCTGGGGTGTTCTTTTGTTGTTGTATTAGGGGGATTTACGCCTACTCCCACGAAAATTGATTTGTCACCCCATCTCCTTCATGGGTGGCCTTCAAACCAGTAACTACACAGAGCAGTGCACATCCCCTCCATCATTTATTTTCTGGGTATGCCCAGGTTTTATTATTGATCATAAGATACATGAAGATGAATATTGCAGTTTTGATGATAGCGTTTTGGTTCCATTATTTACATATTTTTTTCTAGTTGTAACGTGTTTTTCGAGGGTTTTTATGCCACTGGCATAAGTCAGTAGGAAGCCATTCTATATTTATTTACGCGGCAAATTGTTCAGCCAAGATAATTTTTCATGTTAATTTATTATTATTATTAATTTATTATAATTATTGTTAAGGTATTTTCGGAGCATTTTATAAAAATTATTAGCATTCAGCAAATTATTACGAACGACGATATCATAGAAAATTATCTGATTACGGAATTTTACGGAGTTTTGTCAGTTAGGGTATTTGAGAGACATGACTCACTGGGATTTCAAGTACAAGCTGATTCCTGTCGAGAAGTATTGCGCAAGGCTGGGTCGCAAGGTCTAGAAAAGGCGAATTGTTGAAACGGAAATCGACTTCTCCCTCCCGCGGAGTGTAATGAGGAAGGAGTGGGGATCTAGCGCGGAGGGTGCAGCCAATCAAGGAGGACGACGTAAGCTAGATGTCGGTACCATGGTAGGGGAGCCGGCGTGTGGATATATCGTTCGACGCGCCGTGAAACGAGGACTATCTGTGTAGAACTTGCGGAGTGTGGGTTGCAAGTGCGTGTCGCTCCGATGTTCAGGGGAGTTGGTCTATCTGTGAAATACTTGAGGAGTATGGATACGTGTGCGAGTCGCTCCGATGTTCAGTGGAGTTAGCGACGAACTTTTGTAAAACTTGGTTGTACGAGTGTTTGGGTCCGAGGTACGGACCATAGAATTATCTAATCTACCAGTATATCATCAAATTCCGACGGAGATGACGACGTCCAGGAGACTGTGGGAAGCACACAGCATCAGCAAGAACGAGGGAAATGCATTGGCAATTTCCAGGGGTAAGCGCCAATGACGCAGAAATACGCAATCTCTCATTTTCTTTGTTTTAAATTTCATATTTCAGTAACTTCATAGCTTGGAAATAAGAGTAAAATCAATTTATCAGACTCCGTTTTCACGTAATTTTCTATCGGTAATATTCAAATCACAACGCTCCAATTTAAATTTTGTAGTTATTATTATTATTAATTTTGCTATAATTGTTTTATATAATAAATTCATTTCTTTTACAATGCAATCTTTGCTTTCAGTAGGTAGCATTAGATATAGACCAATTCCTTCTCCTGATACAATTGTTTGTTGGGTTAATGATCAAATCATACCACGATCTGAGTGAATAGAGTCTTGAATGTGTTCTGCCAGAGCTAGACGTTGTTAAATACAAATTTAGATTTCAACATTGCATTGAGGTCTTGGCGCCCATTAAAACAACATAGCTTAGGCAAAGGTAAACAGTTACATTTCTCACCCAACAGATAGGAGCTAGCAAAACGTTTCACTTATCACCCAACAGTAGGAGCTAGCAAAACTGCTACATTTGTCGCTACCAACATGGGGCACTAATAACACGTTACATTTGTCGCCGACAACTTGGGGCTGAAAACCTAATAACATTTGTGGAAGGAGAAGGGTATATATTTCTGTGCCTGTATTTTGGGGGTTATTTGTCTGTATCAGTGTATATCATTATGGGGGATGAGAAAGAAAGACAGATGAGGTTACGTAGTGGTCATCAACGGGAGAGTGATGATACGAGCAGTATGTCGAGTGATGGTAGTACCGGGGTAGCGGAGGTAAATCCCGATACTGAAACAGGGAGTGTAGGCGGCCAACCAGAATTAAAAACTTTACTTCTCGAGTTCATGTATCAGAACAAAGTTAGTAGTGATGCCTTAAATGCAAAATTAGAACAAAACAGTAGGGAAAATAAAGAAAGTACAGATGCCTTAAACGCCAGATTAGAACAAAACAGTAGGGAAAATAAAGAAAGTACAGACGCTTTAAATGCTAAACTGGAACAAAACAGTAGGGAAAATAGAGAGAGTAATGAAACATTAAACGCCAGATTAGAACAAAACAGTAGGGAAAATAGAGAGAGTAATGAAACTTTAAACGCCAGATTAGAACAAAACAGTAAGGAAAATAGAGAGAGTACTGAAACTTTAAATGCTAAATTAGAACAAAACAGTAGGGAAATGAGTGACAAATTCGAACTGATTAGAGGTGAGATCAGGGGGGTGATGGAAGAAAAGGCTAAAGAGATTATTGCAGATGTAGACAGAAAATTAGGAAAAGTACAGGAGGAGTTGGAAATTAGAATCAGTACACAGGCTGAAAATTTAAAAGAACTAGTGCAACTGGAAACACAGCAGGTCAAAAAGCAATTGGGGGGAGAAATTGACAAAATTCAGGTAGCTACTAAAGAGGTTAAGGAACAGCTGGGGGGTAGAACTGAGAAAGTCCACTCACAAATAGTTGCAGAAGTAAATGATTTAAGAGAGAGTAATAAAGAGAGCATTAGCAAGATTGAGGAGAAACAAGCAAAGCTATATGATAAAGTAGAAGAATCAGAAGGAAACATTAAATTAACAGTAAACAGTATTGAGAGGAAGGCTGAGGAGAAAATCGCAGAATTAGAATTAAAATTAAAAGCTAGGATCAGGCAAGAAAATAGTCAGAATAGGCCAGTTTTTGTGAATAGCACACACAGGGAGGTAGAACTGGGTAAGTTCAGCAATCGACAGGGGTGCCCAATGGAGTTCATGAACACTATAGAAAATAAATTCGGGGAGAGGTTGGAAAATGGTAGTATTGAGTGGTGCCAGGTAGTTGAAATTTTAGAACAAGTGTTTGTGGGGGAAACGAGGAATTGGTTTGCTGTCTACAGAGACAAGTTTACTGATATGAATGATTTTAAAATGAAATTCTGTGAAAAGTTCTGGAATGAGGTTATTCAGTCGCAGCATCGTGAGGGAGTAGTGTGTGGTAAATATAACCCTAAAGGAAGCTCCACCATGACCGAATACTTTTTAGGGCAGGTATTAGTGTGTAAATATCTGGATGGCTTGAAGGAGGAAAGTGATGTGGTAAGGTTGCTACTTAGGCACTTTCCCTATAGGATCAAGGAGGCTGCTTGTATCCAGAATGTAAAGACTATATCACAAGTAGAAAATTTGTTAAGCACATTTGATGCACTAGGGAGAGGGGGTTATGAGGACAATTTCAATAGGAACCAGGGTAATAATAATAATAGACCTAATGAAGCCAGGCATCAGGAAGTTCAAGGGAACGGTGGCGAAGGGGCCAATGCTCAAAATAGAAATAACAATAATCAGCTAAATCAGAACAGAGGAAATGGCTATGGTAATCAGTATCAAGGGAGGAACAATGATTTCAGGGGAAATCAAGGGAGAAACAATGATTTCAGGGGAAATCAAGGGAGGAATTATAACGACAATAATTACAACCAGAATAGGGGTCAAGGAAGAGGACAGCCTAGTGGTAGTAATATACAGCCAAACAATGACAACACAGCCCAGAACAACCAGACCAGTTTAGTAGTTAGTAGTACTACGGCCAGCTGTAGCGGTTCTTTAAACGCGAACCAGGCTGCGAAGTAAGGTCAGAATCTCAGTCTGTAGCATGCCCTGTCCATACAATTATACAGGAACCCTATGACCTAAATGTGAGAAATGAATTATTACATGAACTAAATGATGAAGGTATTATTCAGGAAGTGGTTAGTAAGAGCCCCATAGTTAAATTTAACGTGTCCGAGGCGTACACAGATGTTTTAATTGATAGTGGTTGTATGAAGAGTTGCATAAGTAGTGCATTTTATGATAAAATGAAAGGAACTGGAGTAAATTTTGAGGAGATGCCAATTAAAAGCACTTTTGTTATCACAGCTGTTGGGAAGAGGTCTAAAGTAATTTCTAAGCAAGTTTTAGTAGACATTAAAATTAATAATCATGTAGAGAAGCAGATTTGCCTTGTAATTCCAAATTTAGTATTCAGTGTTATCTTGGGTTCAGAGTGGCTAAGTAGAGTGTCTGGTAACTTATGTTATGATGTAGGGAGTTTGAAATTTAAATGGGGAGATTCTGAAGTAGAAGTAGCGTTCAATGACCATATTCAGAGGAGTAGTATTGTAGGTGTGATTTGTACTTTAAATGAGATATCGCCAGTCGTAGAGCGGGGTTCTCCATGTTTTGTGGGCAGTGTGATTACGAAAGGAAGTCTAGAGGACTCGTTACGTGAGGCTGCATTTCAGGGTAATATAGAGGTGGAACAATGTGTTCGGCTCTATGATGTGTTATTGTGTAATAGGAGAGTTTTTGAGGATGGCATTGGTATGGCCAATTGCTATACACATTCATTGAACGTTATTGATAGGTCAGTATTCACAGGACATAGATATCCTGTACCTTTCGCTTATCAGAGTGCAGTTGAGGCACAAATTAATCAGATGCTTGAAGATGGGATTATTGAGCACTCGAACAGTCCATATGTTAATTCTTTGATCACGGTACCCAAGACCGACGGCACTGTTCGTATTTGTTTAGACGCTCGTTTGGTTAACAGTAGAATTAGTTCAGATCAGCTGAAATCTATGTCAATAGAGGAATTAATGCAAACATTTGAGGGGAAGAAGTATTTCACTTGTGTAGATTTGAGTTCCAGTTTTTGGCAAGTGCCACTTATGTACGAAGATAGACCATTTACAGCTTTTAGTCATAAATATAACCTTTATCAATTTTGTAGAACACCTTATGGGTTAAAGAGTAGTTCAGCAGCTTTAATTAGGGCTTTAAACATCGCATTAGGGGATGACACAGGAGAGTTTGTAACCATTTACATTGATGATATGGTAATTAGTTCACGCAGTTTTGAGGAGCATCTATGTCATTTAAATATAGTTTTTCAGAAGTTAGATCAGGCAGGGTTCACTTTGAAGCTGTCTAAGTCGTCATTCTGTCATTCAGAAGTGACATTTTTAGGTCATAGAGTGTCGAGTAGAGGTGTAACACCATAGGAAGGTAGGGTTAGCATGTGTGGACAGTAGCAACAGGGCATCGTTACAGACACTGAGAAATAGCTAGGTAGAGCAACGTGATGACGTTCATTTAAGGGAGCCATTTGCAAGGTTGGAAGCAGGTGACGCAGAAACATTTATAGTTTCCAAACGTATTGGCAAAACAGCATATGTGCTGGAGAATAGTGAGGGAAACAGATTATACGGAACGTATAATATACATAGTCTACGAAAATATGTGTCATAAAGTGAGTGTGTTTAGCTGGCGAGCCAGCCTATCAAATGCGTAAGTGTGGTGTCTGGTGCGTGGAAGATCTGGTCTTAAGGCAGGCGTATCAGAAGTCACACAGGGGGGTAGTATGTAAGTAAATGAGAGTTTTTAAGGAACAGGGAAATATGACGGGATTGTCGGATGCTGTTGAGCACTAAATTGTCTCGATGCACCAAGGCCATTTTGGCAGCGCTGATGGGTTCCCATTTATCTCCAAGAGATGGGGGAGCGCTTGAATAGGGCTTGTTAGCTTAAGGCGTCCACGAGATAAAAGATGGGCCATCAGAATGCGAGACAGTCCTTCATGAAACTCATACATATCAGCACACGTGATTTCTGTTTACGGCCTCGCCATGTAAGATTTGTAAGTGTGTAATTTAAGGTAATTTGTACAATGGTATTATTTCTGTGTTGAGAACTAGTATTAAGTAGAATATGGTTAACGGGAACTTAACAAGACAGGGCGATTACGGCACAGAAATATTTGGTGTTATATGTAATGCGCATTTACTGTTTTTTTTTTTCAGAAGTCAATATTAATTTAATCTACGTTAAAGAGAGATTAAGTATTATGGTCACGAGGCGCTGCCACAGTAGTGTGATCGTGTGCTCAGTGATAAGTGGAATTAAATGTCACCATAAGGAGGGGACCTCCAGTGAAATTAGGAAGTTCTATGGTGATATAAATATATCAGAACACCTTCAATGCGTGTGATATGACATCATAAATACATAGTGCTCACACATTAATTATGTCTATTTCTCCAACATAGAGAAATTTGAGAGGCGGAAATATCCGTGGAACACTATTCCATATGTAAAACATTGGACTGGTTGCAAAGTGCAATCCATTGTGACAACAAACTTTGACGCAAAGTGCGTGAAGAAAAAATATGAGTGTATATATCTGTAATTTAGGGTGATTTAATTTATGTAATATGTATTTTGGATGGGGTTTATTAACGTGTCTGGGATAATCGGATAATGGACCGTCGTCACGGTAAATCATCCGATGATCCGAGGCGAATATGTAACGTGTTTTTCGAGGGTTTTTATGCCACTGGCATAAGTCAGTAGGAAGCCATTCTATATTTATTTACGCGGCAAATTGTTCAGCCAAGATAATTTTTCATGTTAATTTATTATTATTATTAATTTATTATAATTATTATTAAGGTATTTTCGGAGCATTTTATAAAAATTATTAGCATTCAGCAAATTATTACGAACGACGATATCATAGAAAATTATCTGATTACGGAATTTTACGGAGTTTTGTCAGTTAGGGTATTTGAGAGACATGACTCACTGGGATTTCAAGTACAAGCTGATTCCTGTCGAGAAGTATTGCGCAAGGCTGGGTCGCAAGGTCTAGAAAAGGCGAATTGTTGAAACGGAAATCGACTTCTCTCTCCCGCGGAGTGTAATGAGGAAGGAGTGGGGATCTAGCGCGGAGGGTGCAGCCAATCAAGGAGGACGACGTAAGCTAGATGTCGGTACCATGGTAGGGGAGCCGGCGTGTGGATATATCGTTCGACGCGCCGTGAAACGAGGACTATCTGTGTAGAACTTGCGGAGTGTGGGTTGCAAGTGCGTGTCGCTCCGATGTTCAGGGGAGTTGGTCTATCTGTGAAATACTTGAGGAGTATGGATACGTGTGCGAGTCGCTCCGATGTTCAGTGGAGTTAGCGACGAACTTTTGTAAAACTTGGTTGTACGAGTGTTTGGGTCCGAGGTACGGACCATAGAATTATCTAATCTACCAGTATATCATCAAATTCCGACGGAGATGACGACGTCCAGGAGACTGTGGGAAGCACACAGCATCAGCAAGAACGAGGGAAATGCATTGGCAATTTCCAGGGGTAAGCGCCAATGACGCAGAAATACGCAATCTCTCATTTTCTTTGTTTTAAATTTCATATTTCAGTAACTTCATAGCTTGGAAATAAGAGTAAAATCAATTTATCAGACTCCGTTTTCACGTAATTTTCTATCGGTAATATTCAAATCACAACGCTCCAATTTAAATTTTGTAGTTATTATTATTATTAATTTTGCTATAATTGTTTTATATAATAAATTCATTTCTTTTACAATGCAATCTTTGCTTTCAGTAGGTAGCATTAGATATAGACCAATTCCTTCTCCTGATACAATTGTTTGTTGGGTTAATGATCAAATCATACCACGATCTGAGTGAATAGAGTCTTGAATGTGTTCTGCCAGAGCTAGACGTTGTTAAATACAAATTTAGATTTCAACATTGCATTGAGGTCTTGGCGCCCATTAAAACAACATAGCTTAGGCAAAGGTAAACAGTTACATTTCTCACCCAACAGATAGGAGCTAGCAAAACGTTTCACTTATCACCCAACAGTAGGAGCTAGCAAAACTGCTACATTTGTCGCTACCAACATGGGGCACTAATAACACGTTACATAGTGTCGCATTCCAATCAGGGCTGCCAGGAACATGTTCCTACTTTTTCATACAATCCCAGCGTCCTGCTTCGAACCTAGGTTGGACGCAAATTTTCTCGTTTTCCGAAAAAGAGAGGGGTGGCTCTTGTAGAGAGTAGTAAGTTATCGCTACCCTCAATAATTTGGTTCAAGTATATACCGCGATACGTACGTGTCCAGGGGAATGTGCTCGTGTAGTCGGTGACGTGCGGACGTTGATGTTCGTTTGTTTGATATCGTGGCTTGAATTGCCGCCGTGTTACTCAGCTGTATGAGGTTTCAAACAGGCGACGTTACATGAGGATTCAGTTATACCTTTATGTGTTCAAGTGGGGGGTTTGGTCGTGAGTTATGAATGTTCATAAATTAAGCTTTTAGTTCAATTTAATTGAGAAGTAGCACTGCACTCCTATATAGCCATTGTGAGACAAAGCCATTGGTCGCTACTAGGTTAGTCGACTGTCTGGATGGTCTGGGGTGTTAGGTTTGTGTTTGAATGTAAAGCCCTATTAACACACAGAATTTAACACGTTTTAGCCTTTAGTGTCGTCCATAACGTCACGAATGCCGCCATTTTTTGACTAGGGGAATTCCTTAGTGTAAGGTATCGCGATCTATTCTATCTATAATCTGGTGAGAACTTGTACGTCCATATGGATAAGTCATGTCATTTATGTCCCATGATCCGTAAATTTTCTCTTGATACTTGGTTAGCAAGCCTCCGTGGCTTAGGCGGCAGCACGCCGGCCTCTCACCGCTGGGTCCGTGGTTCAAATCCCGGTCACTCCATGTGAGATCTGTGCTGGACAAAACGGAGGCAGACAGGTTTTTCTCCGGGTACTCCGGTTTTCCCTGTCAAAAATTTCATTCCAGCAACACTCTCCACTATCATTTCCTTTCATCTGTCATTCATTTAATCATTGCCCGAGAGGAGTGCGTCAGGTCTCGGCAACCGGCACAGTTCCTATCCTCGCCGCTAGATGGGGGCTTCATTCATTCCATTCCTGACCCGGTCGGAGACTGGAAGCAGGCTGTGGATTTTCATTCATTTCACTTGGTTAGCAGCCGCTGTGGGTAGCGGGGAATGGGAAATCGAGCCGGGCGACATCAGCGTCATTCTCCTGTAACACTACATTTCAAACGATTCAATTCTCCTCTTTTCTGATGCACCAACTGTCCAAGTTTCACTTCTATAGAACGCCACGCTCTGGACAAAGGCTTTCAAAACTACTTCCTAATACCAAAATCTATATTCGATGTCAACAGAATCCTTTTCTATAGAAATGCTTTCCTTGCCTGGGCCAACCTACTTTTTATATCCGCTTCGTCCATCACTGGTTATTTTGCTTCCTAAGTAACAGAAGTCTCCTACTGCCTTTAGCTTTTCACCTGCCAATATGACGTCCATAGGGTTTTCTGATTTCTTTCGGCTGCATTCCAATATTATTTTTGTTTTACATTTATTACCATAATTTTCATCATGAATTCTTTCCTCAAGACAGAATCCATATCATTTAAAAACTCATTCAAATTCTCAGGCGTGTCGGCAAATCTCAGAGTTGGATTTATTTCTGCTTGAGTCTTTACTCCTACTTAAATTTTTTCTCCAATTTCCTTCATTGCTTTTTCAATGTATAGATTGCAAAGTATGGGTGCTATTTTGCAGCCTTGCCTTACACCTTTCTGAATACCAACTTTTCTCTCATGTCCTTCAGCTCGAATAATTTCCGTCTGGTTTCGATATAGATACTCAGTGATATGATCTTAATCATATCTGTATAGATTGTGGACCAACCTCCTATCCCTCTACTTTATGCCAATCGTTTTCAAAATGTACAACTTTCTCCAATCAACGTAAATAAAAGCCTTTTCAATGTCTACAAATGCCATGAACGTTCTCTTACTTTCCTTATTCTACCTTACAAAATCAGCCTTATTACAGCTTTCCTAGTTCCTACATTTCTCGTGAAGCCCAATTGGTCTCGACCCAACTCTGTTTCCATCTCTCTTTTCATTGTACGGTAATCTTCACATCTGTCAGCTCCTGTTTTCTTCTTTACAGGGATGATAACATTCTTCTTGAAGTCAGAGTGTACCTCATCTGTCTCATAAATCCTACACACCAAGTGAAATAACCTGATCCGACCTTCATCGCCTATGCAGCATAGCAACTCAATCGGTGTTTTGTTGCTGCTTAAGTCTTCCAACGTCCTGTCAAATTATGATCTTAATATTAAATCTCCTTTCGCATCCTCATCAATTTCCTCTTCCCTTACCATTACATGATTCTCAATCTTCTTTCCCTTATACAAACACTATATGTAAGCTTTCCATCTCTAAACCTTTTCTTCCTTATCTGTTATAGGTTTTCCATCTGTGTCCTTAATATTACAGCACGTAGTCTTCCTTTCCACAAAAGTACTCTTAATCCTTCGATAAACTGAATCTACTTTTTCTAATTTCAGACTATTTGCTACAACACATTTCTCTTTCAACCATTCTTCTTTCGCTTCCTTGCACATCTTGTCAACCTCATTTCTCAGACGCCTGTGTTCTGCTTTCACTCTTTCATTTCTTACATTCTTGTGCTTCCGTGTTTCGTCCATTAATTCTGGTATATCCTGAGTGATCCACGGTTTTCTACCTATTCCTTCTTTCCTACCAATGTTGTCTTCTTTCTCTATGCATTTCTTTCTTCTTCATGTTTTCTTTTCTCTTTATAATACTAGTGCAATAAAAGATGGCTGCGCTCTTAGACGTATTATTATCCCACGACCACTTATTATCCGCGTTACGAAACCCAACAACCGACGTTAGCCTGTCTTATTTATTTGCTGCCAGAACTACTATCCAACTTTTGAATCGCTCCAGGCGAGGGTTTTTGTAACTAAATCGAACAATGCACGGCTGACGGGATGTGAGCTGCGCAGATCGCATCTAGTAGGCCGTGAACTATGATAGGGCTCCGGAAATCTCTATCTGGTTGACTGCCAAAAGCTCTGCATGGAAGGCATCCAACATTCACTTAACCAACAATATGTCTACAGCCATTCGGGTCTTTTTTTAAAGAGATTGAAAGTTTCTTCATAGCGATACAAGATCAGAATATCGAAACCAAAAACTTCAGGAAATATAGCATGCTGAGCTTCTATGCCCAAGATCGCGGGTTCAAACCCGGCTGAAGTCGTCGGAATTTTTAAGAGCGTTAAAATCCCTCACTAGGCTATGTCTTCCTTCGGAGGGTAAGTAAATTTGGCGGGCCTATGTCATAGATTTATGTCACGATAAAGAACCTTCCACTAACTACAATTATTGTGTGAAGCTAAATTTGTAGGTTAGATTTGATTAATGCTCTATTATTTCCAACGTTCGCTGCCAGGTGCCAGCTGCGGTGGCATCTAGTAGCCAAGTTCACAGATAGGTGTCGTTGACGGTAGCCTTTGGTAGAAAAAGTAGGAAATACTTGAAATTGATCGTCTGCAGTCCTTACCTGAATTACAGATAACACACACTAATACAGCCATCACAAATATTAACACCGATTATCAGACAGATTCTTCTGGAATTTCTACACATTCCCAAAGTACACGGGGCTACATGACCGCGTTGTCGCAGCCTCTAAACTGAGGAACTAACCAACCAGGAAATATAGGTCCCAAGAACTGGAATTTCACGACTGTAATCATGCGAAATGCATGCATTAGGTTATTGGATGGAAAATTCATAAATAATACAAGCGATGTGCCTACACTGACCCGATGGTGTAAGACATTCTGTCAACTTCTATCTCATGACTCGCACTATTTGTGCATTACCCTACCCCATAGGTTCCCCATAAAACAACATAAGTTCTGTGAAGAACTAAATAGCCTATTCTCATACACCCCACTGGTCTTTTGCATTAAAACTCCCCTGCCTATTAAAGGGATTTTCCATGTGTAAATAGCTATTAATTCACGAACTATGCCTTGATCAACACCATTGATTAATGCTTATTTGCTAGAACACATTTGACAGTATAGTAATCATATTACCTATACTGTGGCTAGAATATATAGCTTTCAATAACGGTCTAGACAATAAGACTTTCTACATGAAAGCCCGTTAGTTACTCAACTGCTCACGCAGCGCAGTCCGCCAAGGATAGCATGGCAAAGACCTTTGACACTTCTTTCTTCTTTTCCTTCGTCTTTTCCCACTCAAGTGGGGTCGACGTTCCTGGCAAGTCTCCTCCATTTACCTCGATCCCATGCGTCCTCTTCACTTAGATGTTTCTCCCTCAAGTCATCTGGTCTTCTTCTTGGTCTTCCCCTCCCTCTGTCACCTTCCACTACCATCACTGTCACTCTCTTGCCAACATAAGTGTCGTCCCTTCTCATGACATGTCCACACCACTGTAGTCGTCTCTCTTGAACCTTCTTTGATATCTCCGTCACTTAGACACTGCCTCCTAGTCTCTCATTTCTAATCCTATCGGCTCTGGTGACGCCACAAATTCTTCTTAACATTTTCATTTCAGCCACATCCCTTGCCTTACAACGTGCCTTAGTTGCAGCCCATCTTCCTTCCAGGCAAATGCCGGGGTTGGTCCCTAACTATAGGCCATAGCTGCTACCTCCCAACTCCTCGTCCTTCCATTCCAACTTCCCTCCCCAACGGTACTTGTAGCTCACCCATCGGGTGTCCGTCTCGAAGCAGCTACAAAACTGGCGAGTCGAACATGTCCTCGGACACTCCCGGCACTAAAAGCCATACGCTTAAAAAAAACCTAAGTAGTTAAAACTATCTACTTTCTTCAAGTCTTGCCCATCCGATTGGATTGTTCCTTTGACACTAATTGCTATTATACTTTCCACAATATCAAAATACAATTTATATCACAAGATAAAACAATTGTGTGGTATTAAATCTGTGATAAACAACAACACATAACTTTCACCTTATTAAAAAGAATTCCATTAGTTTCACCCGGTTTTTATTAAGTTTCATGAACTTTACTGCTAAGCGGTTTGTACAGAAGGCATTTGGAAGCAACCGGTATTTCAGTTTGCGCAATAATACCCAAAATCGATGATACAAATTTCTCTGCAATAGTGCTGGCAAGTTCGTTTGGACCGGTCTCGCCACAAATTGGACACTGTAGAAGTGAACTCTTAGTCAAAACAGGAACTAGTTCCGAACATATAACATCTAAAAGCCTACATTTCTCCCAGGAACACATGATGCAGCTTTTTCAATGAAGAGTTGAATATCCGACAGCAGTGACTCAAAATCAGGTTTTTGGTAACGTAGATTTCCTAAATCTTGTGCCGCGGTTAGGTTCATGAGTGGAGAGGAAAGTTATGAGAAATGCAATACAAACATTCCATACAAGAAATTATTTATTCCTCTGTGCATACAACGTAGCCACCAATGTAAGTCAGACTTGCAGTTTTCATTGACGATATTTGATGATATTAATTGGTGTTTTAACGGGCCTAACATCGAGGCTATCAGCACCTAATGTTTTGGGTGAAAATGAAACATGATGATAAAATGAACACTAGAACTAAAACTAACTACAACTTACAACTAAAGTATGGGCTAGCTGACAAAAGGGACTTAGGGGAAGGAATAAGGGAAATATAATACCAATAAAATAAATGCCTTCAACCCTTGAAGAAAGAGAATTGACGTTTTTGGAAGGATAAGAGCCATGAAAGGCAGATAGGAAAGGGAAACAGGAGAGGGTCCACCCCAGAGTCACTGGAAAAACGGACCCAGCTCAGGTACCCCTCAGGGTTGCCTACTCCCGAACTCAACGGCCGTGACCCCTTGAAGGTTTAGGGCTGAATCCACCTCACACACCCTGCCTCATTTAGGGCCTTCTGCAGAAGGCAGGAGATATGAAAATTTAAAAAAATGGTCTGACCCCCTCGAAGAATGAGGGTATCTGGAAAGACGTGATAAGGGCCAATAAAAGCGGGAAATTAAAAGACTCCCTAGGCCTCGTATACCTTAATACCGTCGGGGTTGGACGAGTTCATCAAGGGAGGTCGACAGGTAAGATGCCAGAGAGGAGCTCGGCACAAGTAAACGGAAGTAATCCCGAACTCAGCTGGTGCCCCGTGGTCGCCAAACAATGTCCCATAAGTTGTGAACCCCTGTGGGGTGGAGGTCGGAAGAGAACAAGAGTTGACCAAGGGAAGTTGACAGGAAAGATGACAGATATGAGCCCGGCTCAAGTAAGTTGAAGCAATACCGGACTCAGCTTAGGCTCTGTGGTCGCCAACCTACATCCCAATAGCGTCGCTAGAGAATGCTGGAATCAGAACCCATTTTTCAGAAGATATGTTATGCACTGAACGGTTGATTGCGTGGTTAATTGGATAGCTCCGCAAGTCTCGGAAGCTAGTAAGTCCTTTCCACCTACGTTACTAGCAGTGGTAAGGTACCGTACTATCCCAGCATTTGCCTGGATGGAGTGTGGAAAAACCTGGGGAATACCACACTCATTAGCCTATATCTAGGTAGTCGCTGTAAGCGCCGGGTTTTGAACCAATGATCTCTGGACTTGCTACAGCTGCCACGATGCACGATTTAACGAACTCGGCTACGCCGCAGGACCCTTAGAATTAAGACTACTCACAACAGACGAAGGAGAGTTCGTGCTCGGAACAACTTTATCGCGGGAAATTACGTTAAGCCAATCATCACATCTCTATATGTAACACTGCTCCCAACAATACCACATACCGCACTGGATCTGAGCAGCAGTTTAAATGAAATGAAAATCCACAGCCTGCTTCCAGTCTCCGACCGGGTCAGGAATGGAATGAATGAAGCCCCAATCAAGCGGCGAGGATATGGACTGAGCCGGCTGCCTAAGCCTGTCGCACTCCTCTGGGGCAATGGTTAAATGAATGACAGATGAAATGAAATGATAGTGGAGAGTGTTGCTGGAATGAAATGTTGACAGGGAAAACCGGAGTAACTGGAGAAAAACCTGTCTGCCTCCGTTTTGTCCAGCACAGATCTCACATGGAGTGACCGGGATTTGAACAACGGACCCTGCGGTGAGAGGCCGGCGTGCTGCCGCCTAAGCCACGGAGGCTTTTTAGCAGTTTAAATAAAATTTACAATTCATCAGCAAACACTTCCAACAACGTAGGAATTCAGTATACTAAAATTGACTAGTTACAATAATTGAAACTGACAAAACTTAGTGAGTCTAAACATTGTCACAGTAAAGAAACACATTATTTTAACAAACCTACTACCTACTGAGTTCTATGCCCAAGGTCGCGGGTTAAAACCCGGCCGAAGTCGTCGGATATTTTAAGAGCGTTAAAATCCCCCAGTATGCCTTCCTTCGGAGGGGAAGTAAAGCCGGCGGTCCCTTGTCATAGATTTATAGCATGAAAAAAACCTTCCACTAACTACACGTATGCGAAGCTAAAATTGTAGGTTAGATTATTTGAGAACGATTTATTAGTTCCAACGTTCGCCGTGAGGTGCTGGCTGCGATTACATCTAGTAGCCAAGTCCGCAGCTAGGTGTCGTGGACGGTAGCATTTGGTAGCAAAAGTAGGAACTACTTGAAAAATTGATCGTCTGCAGTCCTTACCTGAATCACAGAAAACACACACTAATACAGCCATCACAGCTAACACAGGTTATCAGAAAAATTCTGCACCCAAAATACACGGGGCTACATGGCAGTGGTTGTCGCAGCCCCTAAACTAAAGAACCAACCAAACCTACTACACCGCTGATTATTTTCTTTTCGCACCTATCCTTGGTGGCTAGTGCATTCTACCGGCAACAAGAGGAAACGTTTTAAATACACCTTATGCATGGGTTCCAGCTGCGAATGTCAAGGCCGGCCGGCATAGAGCGCAGCTCGCATCTACTGTAGTTGGCCACGTTTCAATATCGGTGATTAAGACTCCTCCCGCGAGATGGCACCTTTCTCTAACGGACTACGGGAATCTTAGACCATAAATTCAATAGATGGCTGATGACGTCACATTGTTGAAACCAACATCTCGATCAGCTGACTGAAGGGAACTGCGGATAGTGATAATAGAATTATCCAATATGGAGCTCCTTTTGTATTCCTTGACGTTGCTTAGCATTCGCCATTAGCCAATTGTAGTCGGTCTTGAGCCATTACCCTTCAGTCAGCTGATCGAGATGTTGGTTTCACGTCACAGTACAGGCGCAGTGTGGTAATGCGCCCTCTATTGTATTTATGCTCTAAGACGGGAATTAATCTTTAGAAGAGTCCATTGCACGGCTTTTGTGATTTACGAAAAGTAAGCTACGGAATTTAGTGCCATTAGATTATGATTGTTATCATAGCCCAGCACACAAATCATCTTTTCAATCGCCTGAATAAGATACGAGAAATAAAAAATGTTTTAAAATTTTCAATTGATGAATCTAGAATATTTTTGAAAACAATTTAACATTGTTATAGACGCCCCTACACTAAACTCTGAATACTAATTCCCTGTGCCAAGTTTCATTGCACTCGGGTGCTTAGATCGACAGAAAAGTTATTTTAAATGTTTGTGTTTTAAATCTTTGTGTTTCTCGGGATTTGGAAAGACACATTTGTCCTTATTTAACAGTCCTCTAATAACATACAAAATTTCAGTTTGATTGATTGAATAGTTTCAGAGATGAGAACCGGTGAAATGTATCTTATGGACGCCAAGTTGGACGTGCATATGCTATAGAATTATATACCAGCAGAAAAATATTATAATCGTGGCTCATTAAACCAACCTACATTTCTATCGCTTGTTTACGATACGAGAAATATAAACTTAATTTTAAAAAATTAGCACAGCTGCCATTTTTTTCTCCAAATAATTTGAATTAAATTAGACGCCCATATATTAATCCTTGCATGAAGATTTATCGTGCTAAGGTTTACTGTACCCGGATAATTAAGTCGCCATAAAATTCCAAATAAATATTTAAATTTCGCGTCAACCGCCATGTTGGATTTGTGTTCAATCGAAAGGCCCATAGGTGAACCTCTATCAGCATACACAATTTCAGTTTGATTGCTGTAGTAGGTTCGTAGATATTGAGAATCACCTAAATATTTCGGATGATCACCATGTTGGATTGTCCTTAGGCCATAGAGTTATGTACCATTCGATTAAGATTATTGCGTAGGTTCATTTTGATTGCATGATTAGGAAACAAAAATTAAATGCTTAATTAAAAAAATCGCTCAGCTGCCATCCTCCTTTTATGAAAACAATTCAATTGAATTGGATGCCAGTAATTAAGTGTTTTATTATACATGTGGGGGCTGCGTGGCGCAGTCGGTAGAGGCGCTGAGCTTCTAACTGAAAGAGAGTTAGTTCGATCCCCACCCAGGTAGTGGATTTCAGAAACAAAACGACCACTTTCGGAAACGCAAATAGCCCTGGGGTTCACTCAGCCTACACCGGAAATGAGTACCAGGGTAATTCCTGGGAGCAAAGGCATCCGGGCGTGGAGCTGACAACTCCATCCCATCTAGTGCCGATGTCACAAAAAGTGGAAGCCTCTACCTTCCACTACTCCCAGGGCCTCCATGGCCTGTACGGAGTTGCCTTTGCTTTGCTTTGCATTATACATGTAGTGTGTTAGCTTTCAGTGCGCCCGGCTGATCAAATCTCGAGGAAATGGCGTTTAAATATTTTACCTTCGTTGATCGCCATATTGGTACGTGCAGTGGAAGAGGTGAACTCTGGCACAGTGTGGTTGGCGGAAGGGGCAGCCTATTGCTCAGGTTTAATAGGGCAAACTATTGTCCATAGTTATGATGGGCAGGTTTTGGACCAACGGCAAAATGAGCTGAGGAGGAGCCAATCACTCTCATGGCTCCCAACGGTCATGGAGGCGGAAGAGGTCAGGCCAGACGGACTGCCCGTAAAGGCTCACCTCAGTAGTACTTGAGTCTGCGGCAGTTCGTTGCAGTCTCTGTGTTCGGTCCTGCATATCTCATTCTTCGGGAGCCGCAGGATAAGGCTCAGAGATCATAGTGTGTGGGTCTGGTCCTGGCAAGCTGAGATCCACCCTAAACAAATTCACGCCAGTGGCACTTCTTCGATACATCACTTACTTTCAAAGTCCAACGGCGATGGGATATGGATGGTGGGGGCAGGTTATGGGTGTAACTGGAAGCCCCTAGTTCGGACCTGCACGTTGGAAGCAGATGTGTGATGGTCGTCTTCCGGAGGTGACTACTCAGGAATTCGGTCCTGCATCTGTGTTTGGGCAGACCTATTTAGGATCACCGCTGCCCACCCCACATGGGGAAGGTCCTAGAAAAGGTGGGCTAAACATCGGAAGTCACAATCTTGGTCCGGTTGGGCAACCGCACTCAGCAGGTCACCCCTCATGCGGTCGAAACTCAAAAACAATAGAGACTCACAAATTGATTATTGGATCATGGAACGTCAGAACTTTGCTTGATATGGACAATCACGCCAGACCTGAGAGAAGGTCAGCTCTTGTAACCCATGAGTTATCAAGACTCAACATTGACATTGCTGCTCTCAGTGAAATTAGGCAGTCTTCTGAAGGCAAGATTACTGAATTTGGAACAGGATATACCATCTTCTGGAAAGAAAAGTAGGAGGTTGAACGTCGTATTCATGGTGTGTGCTTCGCTGTGAAGACCAAACTGGTAAATAATCACCGACTAACGCCCATTGCAATCAGCGAAAGGCTCATGACTCCTTTCCTTTATGACGCCCATCTCTTCCTATGCTCCTACCTCAGATCTGACGATGAAGTAAAGGCTCAATTCTATGATCAGCTAAATGAAATCATCTCCAAGGTACCATCTGCAGATAAACTCTTACTCCTCGGTTCAATGCCAGAGTTTGGAAAGATCACAGGCTATGGAATCATGTGATGGGCAAACAGGGACTTGGAAAATGTAATCCCAATGGACTCTTGCTTCTTGGTCTTTGTGCAGAACACGAACTTTTCATTACCAACACGCAGTTCCGGCTACCTAACCGCTTCAAAACCACGTGGATGCATCCTCGTTCCAAACATTGTTTAGTTACTTTAGTTAGTTATTGTTGTTTTAAGGGGTGGAACCTCTTAGCACACATAGAAATATACAAATTTGGAATGGAATTTAAAATTTAGAGGTGGATACCTAAATTTGAAAAGACCGAAAATTAATAAAACAAAAAAATAAATAAAACTAGTAATTATAAAAAATAAACAAAAATTACGGAAAAACAAAAATTATTATTCAAAAACGAACAAGTCGTTGAGTCAATGTTCACTGGAAAATTTAGATTGCTGGCCCTAACCCACTCTCACTTACAACTGAGAGCGAATATCTCTAGCAGGTACCTCCATTGGTCGAGGTGGTAGTGATACCGCCTCTTTTGCAGCTTGATCAGCTAACTCATTTCCCGCAATTCCCATGTGGCTTGGAAGCCACCGAAAGGTGATTCGAGTGTCAGCGTGGCACAGCCCGGCTAGTAGGTCGTGGATTCGCTGCACTAGGGGGTGTTGCGGGAAACATGTAGCAATTGACTGCAACGAACTCAAAGACTCGGTACACACGAGAAAGTGGATTCGAGCATCCTGTAGTGCAAACTGCAGAGCTTCATAGATGGCAACGAGCTCCGCAGTAAACACACTACAGGCCTCAGGCAAAGAGATCTTGGTATTTGCACCATCAATAACGTAAGCACAACCCACCTTCTCGTCCACCTTCGAACCATCCGTGTAGAGAATGCCAGCGTCCGGAAATTGGTGAACTATGCTGTGGAACTGCCTCCGGTAAACGGAGGCATGCGTGTTCACCTTAGGACCTCGGTGTAGATCTAACCGAATTTCCGGGCGCGGGACTTGCCACGGAGGCACCTCGCTAGGTGTCCGGATCATACTGGGAATTACAGCCACTCCTAATTCATTACGCGAGCTATCGAGCCTTATACCAACCGGCCGAGTGGCACGAGGCTGGTTGGCGTACCTCTGGTGGTATTGGGTAGTGAAGAGAGCTCCATACCCATAGCTCAGATGTTGCGGCATTTGACGCACATTGGCAGCTTATTCTAAAAGCATATGTTGGGGTCTATAATTTAGAGGTGGAACACCCGATTCGGCGAGTAGGCTGGGTATCGGGCTGGTCCGGAAGGCACCGGTAGCCAGCCTAACGCCACTATGGTGGATACTGTCCAGCATTTTCAAGGTTGCCGGCCTTGCTGAACCGTATGCCGCAGAACCATAGTCTAGCCGGGACAGGACGAGGGCTTGGAAGAACCGTAGCAGCACCGCACGGACAGTCCCCCACGCAGTGCCACTAAGAAACTTGGGCATGTTCAGTTTCCTGAGACATGTGGTTTTTAGTTGACGTATATGGTGCTGCCACGTTAATTTGCTGTCAAAATGGAGCCCCAGGAAGCGATAAATGTCAACCAACGGCAACGCAGCATCCCTGAAATGTTGTTCATGGTGTAAATGTAGCCTCCGAAGCCAACAAAAATGGACGACGGAGGTTTTCGCTGCTGAAAAACGAAAACCCCGGTCGTGAGCCCACCTATCGACCGGGTTAATAACTAGCTGCAATTGCCGTTCCACGACTGCCATACTTCCAGAGCTGTAATGCAGAGCTAAATCGTCTACATACAGCGATGGAACTACCGCGGACCCGGCGGCGGCAACAATGCCATTTATGGCAATCGCGAACAAGGTGACACTCAGCACAGAACTCTGAGGAACTCCATTCTCTTCAGTGTAATATTGCGATAATGTCCTACCGACCCTTACACGGAAGAGTTGGACGGACATGAAATTCGCAATGAAAGTCGGTAGATTACCACGGAGTCCGCACTCGTGAAGAGTGGAAAGGACGTAGCGCCATGTGGTACCGTAGGTTTTCTCGAGGTCAAAGAAAACCGTGACTAGGTGGTGCCTTCGAAGAAATGCCTTCTGTATGGTGCTCTCAAGTCGCACCAGATGGTCGGTGGTGGACCTATGAGAGCGAAATCCACACTGGTACCCAGACAGGAGGCCTCTCTTCTCCAGGCACCACACCAGTCGACGGTCACCATCTTCTCCAGCGGCTTGCATAAGCCATTTGTCAGACAAATGGGCCTATAGCTGCTGACTAGCTTGGGATCATTTCCAGCCTTGGGAATCGGCATCACGATCCCCTCTCGCCATTGAGAAGGAAACTCCCCTTCAATCCATGAGCGATTGAAGAATTTTAACAGTTGTTTTATATTGGAATCGCACAGATGTTTGAGCATTTGATTAAGGACGTTATCTGGTCCAGGAGCCGTATCCCTACACAGTGCAAGCTCACTGCGCAGTTCCCATTCAGAAAATGGTACATTGTAGGACTCCGAAGCAGCAGTGGCAAAGGACAAGGGGTGAGCCTCAGCCTCTCGCTTCAGAGTCAGAAATTTAGGATCATAACTCCCAGAGCAGGCTACATCACTGAATTGCGATCCAATACTGTTGGCAATTGCAAGATCGTCCGTAATGATGTCTCCGTTGATGGAGTCTCCGGGTATAATCAATTATGTTGGGAGTCCAGAGATCCGACGAAGCTTAGTCCACATTTGAGATGAAGGAGTATGTGCCGTCTTTCCCACGTTGCTTTCTTACTCTCCCGAATCAGATATCGGGCTCTAGCACGTATCCTTTTGAAGGTGATAAGGTTGGCCATAGTGTTTTGCCTCTGATAGCCAGGGCTGTGGAGAGCGGCGACGGGCCCTGGGGCTGGAATTTCCCGGGCCCCCCTCTATAACCAAACTCTGTAAAATTAATTTATAATCCTCGTAAATTTGAACAAACTGTTTTTGCGCTTTTTTTGTGTACAAAATGGTCATCACGAAAGCAATTACAAGAACATTAAAATCAGCAAGCAGTAATAATAATAATAATAATTGTAGCATGCTGAACTGCTATGCCCAAGATCTCGGGCTTAAGTCCGGCCGAAGTCTTCGAATTTTTAAGATAAAAGTTTTGGTTGAACGGCGATCACACATCACTGTACATTAAAAAAAGCAAAATATATTTTCATATTAACCTCAGGTATACGCATACGTAAGTCAAGTTATTTATTATGTGCTATCATTAGAGTGCAGCTGATCAGTGATTATTTTCACAAAAGAAGAAAATGTGAATTGGAACTATATTTTGTAATTTTCAGTCAGGGGACTTCTTATAACTCGATATTACTTTGCAGTAAGCCAGGTTCCCCTAAAAATCCCCAATCCTATCTATGACTGGTGACCATCGGGGGAGGATTTAAGCCAAGATTATGGGGGAGTAGACACACCGGGGATCTGGGGGTATGAAATATCACTAAGCTCACAGTGGGGTCGAGGAGTCCTCCTCCGGAAAATTTTGCAAAAAATTGGTCCAAATTATTGAGTTATAGGCCATTTGGGTGATTATTTTTGTGATATTTTGGAGTAAAATTTGGTGACCATTGACATTTAGTGGTTATAGAAAAGACTCTCCGATATTGAAGAAAAAGCTCTCGCACCTTCAAGTAAGACCCCGTGGTGTAGCACACCAATGACCGTGATGGGGGTCTACAGCAAGTCTGCAGATCAAAGGTTTGAATCCCGGTGCTAACAAAAGCTACCCTGAGTGTGGTTTACCACACTCCCTCCAGACGCATGCAGGGATAGTACCTTATGTCAAGTCCAGGGACACCTACCATACTCTTAACCCTAATAATTACAGTAACAGTCGCGACGGACAACGCATTCCCACTTTTCCCAGTCTGCAACTGAGAATACGGCATGCGATTGATCATGGCACAGAGGCCATAGCACAGCACAGGGTATACCCTGCTTTCGTCCAGCAAATACAACAACCACTAGCCTCCCCTTCAGTCTACACAATTCGCACGTTTCTTGGTTTTCTATTTTGTTCGCTGTTTGAGAATCTTATAATATTTACTTCATTAATATTTGTGAAAACTACTACTTTACAGTCAACTTCATTCAATCATGTGGAGGCCTTCAGAAACAAACCCAAGAATTAACGCGTCAGCAAATACTGAATTATATCTATAGTACTAGTTGATGCAAACGATTCCCAACCGAGCGCCATGGTTCATTACCCGCCAGTGATACTAGACCTACTAGCTACCAAGTACACGGGTTAAATGTCGCAAGCCCCTAAATGAATTAACAACTGTAACGACAAATAGGCCTATTATTAACTGTTGAGTAAGACTACGAATGACACCGCAGTCGGGAAGCCGAATTCTGCATTCCTGCCGCGGCTTATTCAGGACCCGGAGTCATTTCCAAGTTATAGATAAAGAGAGCAATTCATTTTATGTTTAACGGTACTGAGACGTATCACGAAAGGGCTTGATTCGCAAGGGAAAATATCTCTTCGCGTCCTGAAAAATAATTGCTTTGCAGATCGATGCTGCTCTTTGGAATAAACGGCGTAGAAATGTCCAATAATAATAACAGCCACTGCACCAGCTCAAATCAAAATTGTATTTATATTAATATTCGACAATACTTCATCTTAATTTTCTTCTAAATGAAGCAGAGTTCAAATATTTGGTCTTAGGAAAATCTGCGCGGTTGCCTACATGGAATATATTAATTTCTCCATCGCCATGCACACAACTGACGTTACTCATTGTTGTTTTAAGGCTCGGAACAGCTAGGCCATCTACCCCTACCACTGACGTTAATTATTGTTGTTTTAAGGGGTGGAACAGCTACGGTAGTTCATCTGCCCTTACCACTGACGTTCCATGAGAGGAATTGGAAAACAAAGTTGAGTGGTTCAGTGCCCTAGCTTAATTGTCATTTTTCTCCTGGTTAATTCAACATTCAGTCCAGAAAAATACTGGAATGTTACCTTAGTTTAAGTCTTTGGATACATTTCCCAACTCTAGTGCCAATAGTAATATAGATTTTCAATAAGTCCCTTAATCAGAAGTGATTTGGCGCACGAACCCAAGTGCGTAGGAATGTTGATCGTATTGAATAGACCAGTAATAATAATAATAATTATACTATACCTAAACATACAGATTATGCAAATGTTAGCATTGTTTTCTCAATTCAGTATACGAGAAGATGAACAATTTGGCATGCATTTCTTTTACCTACTTTGACCAACAGAATCACCCCACCCTTTCACAATATATTTAGCCAGCAATGATAATTTTTCACATAGCGCGAATGTGAATTACTAGGGGTAGATGACCTTGCTGTTCCGCCCCTTAAATCAACAATAACTATAAAGTGAATAACTGTGTGGACGCTACTTTAAAATTTATTTTACTTACCTGCTTGCACGGCATACGATATGTCTAGCTAGCCAATATATTCATTTCAGACACTATCACCTCTAAATATCTAAGATCGAGGTGTTGCACCATACTTGAAACACTTGAGCTGGCTGACCAAACACACCAGGGCAGCCCAGGCTCTCGTGACCTTGGCGAAATAAGTGAAGGGATGAGAAAGCTATTTGAAGGATTGGTACATAAGCCGAATAAGCTGAATTTAGAATAATGGAATGGTCTCTCTGTCATCATCATCATCATCATCATCATCAAGTTTCCACTCCAGTTTCCCGGGTGTGGTTTACGAGCGCTCTCCATTTTAGTCGATTTATGTACCACTGTTCCTTCAAGTCGTCATCCCAGTTGATTCCCTTGGATGTGATATCTTCCTCACTTGGTCCAGCCATCTCCTCCTAGGTCTTCCAACAGATCTCTTTCCAGTAATCTCAGTATGTAGCCATTGTTTTGCAATTCTTCCTTCTGTCATACGTATGATGTGACCAAACCATCGCAATCGTCCCCTAGTTATGGTCTCCTTCAGGGACTGATTTATTCCAGCTTGTTCTCTTATCTTCTCATTTCTTACTTTGTCCTTCCTAGTTTTTTGAAGCATGCTTCTTAGAAACTTCATTTCTGAAGTCTGCTGTCATCTTTTTTGGTAGTTGTGCATGTTTCCAACCCATAAGTCAATATAGGGTCAAAGTATGTTCGAAACAGAGTTTGTTTTGATCTTAGTGGCACTTGCTTATTCCAGAGTAGATATCGAACTTGCTGATAGAATTGACTTGATTTCTGAATACGGTTATGCTTTCTCTGTCTTCAGGTATATTCTGACAACAATACATAGCGAAGCCTCATCGCCTAAGTTGACCACTTTGCGACAGTTGTTCTTCCCACAAGCACTTTGTAATGGAAATTATTGTCCACTTGACAGACTAAGTTTTTCAATCCCTGTAACATTGTTCACAGACAGTTCATTGCACTCACTAAATGATTGCCAGTAGCAAATTCAAGTCACATAACGTCAATAATAAATCAATGCCAGATCGGGCCCATCCTCCTAGGACGCCGGGCCCCCCTGGGAGGGTCGGGCCCCGGGGCACCAGCCCTGCCTGTCCCCCCCCCCCCCCCCCTCTCGCCAGGTCTGCCGATAGCATTTGTAAGCACGTCGACGATCTTTAATGGCTGCTGCAATCTCGGCTGTCCACCAAGGGTCAAGTTTCCGGCGGGAGTTATCGGAGGAGGAAGGTATTGTTTCCTCAGCAGCAGCCAAAATACAATTTGTTATGTGAATGGTACGATCACTGACACTTTCAAAGTTATATTCGGCAAAAACCGCACGTGCTGTGAATGTTGGCCAATCAGATCGAGGGAGAAGCCATCGACTTGGTAATTCGATGGCTCTCTGGTTCGGAAGAGTAACGATAATCGGGAAATGGTCACTATGACAAAGGTCGTCATGTACACCCCACTGTAGCAGGGGAACCAACGCACGACTGCACAAGGTGATATCAACACTTCAATAAGTGCCGTGTGCAATAGCCGCCCGATCAGCCTCTCCAAATCTCTCCCTCTACCGCTAGTGGTAGCGGAGCCCATTTGATGTTGTGGGCATTATAATCTCCTTGAAGGAGAAAAGGAGGGGGAAGCTGAGAGACTAGATCCACCACCTGGTTGTAATCCGGTAGAGAATCTGGCGGGATGTACACGTTACATACTGTTGCCATTACTGGCAACGAAGTACGAACTGCAACTGCTTCTAGCTGAGTACGTAGTGGCACCTCTTCACTAAAGAGGCTAGAGTGGACGAGAGTGCTGACGCCACCGGCGACCACAGCTCCGTCCACTCGATCTTTAGAGAAGAGTTTGAAGTGACGCATTGTTTTCTCATGTCCAGGACGAAACCTGGATTCCTGAAAACAAACAATAGTTGCCGAAAACGAAGATATAAGTTGACGTAACTCAGCGAAAAGACCAAAATAGCTATTACAGTTCCATTGTAATGGTGCCATAATGTGGACTTAAGTAGAAGTTGGTCTTCTACTTACGCTTGACCGTTTGCCTCCCTTCTCCATCTCTAGGTGGAGATGATGGGGTAGGAGAGCACTCCTCAATCTCCACATCCCCATCCGAAGACGAAGAAAAAGGAGCGGGCCCTCTGTTGGGTGGCGCGCGGTCCTCGTCGGACCTAGCCATTCTTGCTCTTGGGGAAGAGAGAGAGCGGTATTGAGGGACCTTCTCTATGTCCGAAGACTGGGTGTCCGTTCCCGACACGTCCCGCACATTCTTCTTTCTCGACCGGCGCTGACGTCTATTCGGGGAAGTAGGTGGTCCCTTTCCCACAGACGAGGCCACTCCAGCTGGCACTGCTCCTTTGGTGTTGGTAAAGCGGAATGGCCATCAGATGGCTGAGCAGCCTTGTCTGCAGGAGAGGTAGAGATACGGCGCTGAACCGCTTCTCTCTTCTCCCATGGTGATTTATTCTTCCTATAGGGGTGTTCCTCCAATCTAATAGGTTTGGCTTCTGCCGGCATCCCTCACTTGATGGTCGACGTAGCGGAAGGGCCAGCAGATGCAGGAGCCATCCCATCAGCCGGAGGGCGAGAGAGACGGCGCCCCACCGTCTCCCTCTTCTCCACTAGCTTTGTCGTATCCAGCTCCGTCCGCAGAAGTTTTCTTTGCCCCGTTAGCAGGGGAAGACTTCTTCTCCGACCGTTTCGAAGAAGGAGATGACTTCTTCTCCGATTGCGCCGGTTTAGATGGTATAACCGGCGCCTTTTTCGCAATGGCCGAAGGAGGTTGTGTGACCTCCTTCGGGCTGACAGGTCCCGCTTGGACAGCGAGGGGAGATTTTACGATCGCAGAGTAGTTCGACGTCGAGGGTAGAGCACGGGGAACGAATGTGGCAGGGGTGATTGATGGCGTCACCTTAGCCGCGAAAGATACCGGAAATTAGGGTGCAGTCATATCACGGTATCTCTTTCGAGCGCCGTGATATGAAAGCCGATCCAATGTTCTGATTTCTTGGATCTTTGCTTCTTTGCAGAACTCAGGGCACTGCTTCTACCGCAGAGAGTGACTTCCTTTGTAGTTAGGACAAGTCGGTGGAGGCAACACCTCTCACCCTCATGTGTCCCTTGCCACACTATTTACATACGGCCTTGGCAGTGCACCTGGCAGAAACATGACCGAACCTCTGGCATTGATAGCAGCGCATAGGTGATGTACGGTCTACCGTCGCAATGGTACGACGTGACCTTCACCTGCTTAGTCAATACATCACCCTCAAAATGGAGAATGAAAGCGCCAGTATCGACGCTGTCATTTCTATTTTTCCGGGTGATGCGCATAATCCTGGTGACGCCTCGCTTCCCCAGATCCCGCATAATTACGCATCGCTATTGGAAATGAGGTCGCAATGGAATATAACTCCACGGACCTCATTCAGCGTATCGTGCTTCTCAACCTTAATGGGAATTTCACCGAAATGCGTGAATGCCAGCAACGCTTCGGTTTGCTGCCGGTCAACGGTATGCAGCAGGAGCTGCCCGTTCCGGAGCTTGGATATCCCGTTAGGATCGCGATATTTCCCCTCGATTTCCTCTGAAAATAGGATCGATTTTACCTGTTTAAAATCTCCCCCGTCTGTCCTGGTAGCTACCAGGTAGCGAGGAGACCTGTCAACAGGGAACTTCTTATTAAATGGCTCATCCCAAGGCGTATACACCTTGGTATTCGGACGACACTCCAGAGACAGATTTTTAAGGGGGCCACCCTGTGATGATTGTTTCGACCTTTTATTGGTCATCCCGAATCACCCTCCGCGAATACTACCTACTCCGAGTGAGAGCCATCACTTTGGGCGCCACCCAGCCAAGGCATACCTACCTGGCATAGCAGGTATTGCCTGGGGTCCCAGTGCCTTGAACCGGACTTCCCCCTCGCCATACACAGTGATATGTTCGGCGCAAGTATTCGGCCGTGCAGGGACCTCCGTTGTGAGGCGGATGCTACTGCAGGGGTACATGGCGCACCCACCCGACGGGATTGGAAGTACCGTCCAGGCTTTCTGGCCTCATGGCCAAGTTGGTGGCCCATCCCCAGGCAGCATGCGTTTATTTCTAAGGATCAAACCAAAAATAGGACCGGAAGTCGAAAAAGACCTTAATAAGGCCCCCCAAGAGTCGCCTTTTACGACAGGCAGGGGATACCGTGGATGAATTCTGCCCTCCCCATCCACAGGGGGTCTTCCAAATCAAAGTCAGTCATGTCAGTCGGTCTTGTCGGCATTATTAATCGCCTCATACGACAGGCAGAGCATACCATGGGTGTATTCTAACCCGCAACCCACACGGGGATTCCAAACATTGGCACCCGGCAATGTGATAAGAAGGACACTCTTATTACCAGAACAACAAGGAATATAGCCGACTGTTGGACAGATCATAAACTTCTTATACAGTATGTAAGCTCAGGATATCCATCAGAACTAAACCACCTAGGAACATCGAAAATTTGCCAAGAAGGAAGTTTAGTACATCCAAACTTCAGGATGAATCCATCTATACAAATTTTGGAAACAGGATCGTCACCCAGTTATCAGAAAACCCAGTAACGAATGACATTCAGCAAGAATGGGCCACACTACAGAAGATTATCACTCAGTCAACTGAGGAAACCATTGGTTTTATAGTGCGGAAAAGACAAGACTGCTTTGATGACAACAATTAAGAAATTCTGTCACTCATCAATGCCAAAAGGAATGCCTATCTTACCCATCTTCAAGACCCAACTTCCAACACAAAGAGAGATAACCTACTGGAACTCAAGGGTAAATGTCAGACGCAGATAAGGCAGATTAAAAATACTTGGTGGCAACAGAAGGCTCAGGAACTGCAGAGATTATCGGATGCTCGAGACTTGAGGAACCTCTATGCAGTACTCAAGGAAATATATGGACCATCTCGCTCATCATCAGGTACATTGGGGCCGATAACCTGGATGTTAGGCCCCTTAAAACAGCAATTATCATCATCATCATCATCATCATCAGGTACACTGAAAAGCGCTGATAATTCTACTACCTTTACTGATAGTCAATGAATCTTGGAACGCTGGAAGGAGCACTTCTCCAATCTCCTAAATCGTCCATCAGCAGCTGCTGAAGACTTCCTTTGTGATGTGCCGCAACAACCTGAACAACTGTGGTTGGCAGTACCTCCTACTTATCATGAATTCAGTGCAGCTCTCACCCAATTGAAACCCAGAAAGACACCTGGCCCAGATAACATCCCTCTGGAACTAATTCAAGCCGGAGATCATTCCCTCAAAACAGGGATTTTAAACCTTATCCTCAGAATATGGGAATCAAGAAAGGTACCTTGAGATCTAAAGAATGCCACTATCTTTAAAAAGGGTAATCGCAGTGTTTGTGGCAACTACCGTGGTGTATCACTGCTATCAATTGTGGGGAAGATTCTTGCATGAATTCTACTTAACCGCCTCGTGCTTATCTCTGAGAAGATCCTCCCAGAGTCACAATGCGGATTTAGAGCTTCCAGAAGCACAATTGACTTGATTTTCTGTGTGAGACAGCTTCAAGGAAAATGTAGAGAACAACAGAATCCACTCTTCTTAGTCTTTTATAACTTGGAAAAAGCATTTGATTCGGCTCCAAGACCAGTCATGTGGGCGGTCCTGAAGCGGTTTGGTTGCCCTCAGCGTTTTGTTGATCTAATCAAGGCTCTCCATGATGGCATGACAGGTCAGGTATGCGATCAGAATAAAATGTCTGATGTATTTCCTATTACCCATGGACTGAAACAAGGATGTGTACTGGCTCCAACGCTTTTTGCGCTGTACTTGGCTGCAATGCTTTATGATTCACCCACAAACATCCCAGGTATGGAGGTCAAGTATCGTTTTGATGGAGGGCTTTTCAACCTAACTCGTCTCCGCTCCTTGAGGAAAACTCAGGTTACTAAGGTTACTAACATGTTGTATGCAGATGATGCTGCGTCGCCAAATCTCACACCAGAAGAGCTGCAAGAGTCAGTTAATTGTTACAAAAGTGCATGTGATCGCTTTGGTCTTACCATAAATGTCAATAAGACTAAAGTCTTGGCACAACCTTCACCAGGCACACCTCTTCCTCAGTTCAATATCTCCATCTCAAATTTGCCATTAGAACAGGTACCTGGGCAGTACCATTTCTGTGAGCTGTACCTGTGAGCAGGATGTGGATAAGAGAATTGGCGCAGCCCATGCAGCATATGGACGATTATCGCACCGGGTCTTCATGAATAAAGATCTGTCCATGAGTACAAAGCTGATCGTGGACAAGGCAGTAGTCATTTCTAAATTGTTGTATGGCTGTGAAACGTGGACCCTTTACCGACGTGATCTTAGAATGCTTGAGCGCTTCCACCTACAAAAACTTCGATCAATCCTGAGGATTAAATAGGAAGACCGCATTACCAATATTGCTGTTCTTGAAAAGGCTCAAATCAACAGCATAGAATCATCCATAATAGGTCACCAATTTAGACGGATTGGTCATGTCCATCGGGTGGATGATACGAGATTACCTCGTCAAATGCTATAGTCTATGGTGAGCTATACTATGGCACCAGACCTCATGGTGGTCCTAAGAGGCGCTACAAGGACCAATTTAAGCAGACCCTGAAATTGACAGGTCTTGATTCACAAACCTGGGACATGCTGGCTGAAGACCGCTCAACTTGGCGCCGTACCATCTCGGATACTGTAAAGACGTTTGAGAGGGATCGACGCACACATGAAGAGGCCAAGCGTCAAGCTAGGAAACTTCGAGCAGCCCAACCACGTCCTCCTCCAGCAATACGATGTGACTTGTGTGGTCGCTTGTTCCATGCCAGGATTGGACTCTTTAGTCACCGTAAACACATCCACAAACTGGACTGAAGGAAGATGATTTATACTCGGATTCGAGTTAAAGCCGATGATGATGATGATGATGATGATGGTATTGTACTTAACATGTTTTCAAGCGTCATATAGATGAAGTTACCATAATATTTTCTATCACCATACAAAAGTTCAGGGTGATATCAGTATTAGTTTCGGAAATAGAGAATGCCGGGAAAATATTTCGCGCGGCTGCCATGTTGGATTGGTTTATTTAATTGTGTCAGAAACATATGTATTACAAACAACAAAAGATAACAGAAAAAGGAGAAACAAGACAATTACAATTCTAAGGTGCGTTCAAAAAGTAACGAGCCGGAGGCATAATTACAGAAACCAGTACCTGTATGTTAAAATTATAGGCCACGGCCGCTTCCTTCCACATCCTTGCCCAGTTTCATTCGCCTTCATCCATTCCATCTCTCATCTCGACGTGCAGTTCGCCCACGGGCGTCGACTAGAAAGACCTGCACTCGGCCTCTCAGGAGGTCACACGACAATAACATTTAGATAATTGGTGTTTTTGCCATTAGTTGTGTATATCTTTTAAAATTTAAATGTAAATTCTTTGTATTACGCTTTTTTTCTATTTGTAATTTTAGTAAACACATATTTATAGTGTTTGTTACTCATAGTTAAATACACGCTCAGTGAAGAAACAGCCCCAATGTTAAGAAAACTTTATTAATCTACCTATTTTAAGTCAGGGGAGAGCAAAGATTTCTTTTTAATTATTTTTTTCCCAGGGGCTTCAGGAGCCCTAAATACGGGCCTGACTGTGTTGTACACTCGTCTGGTTTTGCATCGTTCTGCCTTGCTGCGATCGTTATTCGTGCTGCGAAATGCCGTATATTTTTATTCAAGGTGTGCCATAGTATTGTGGTCCATTTCTTGAGAACAGAGCAATTATTGCTACAAATGAACAGCACTCTACCATTGTTGTAGATTCTTAACCTGTAGTGTTAAATTTTCTACGATCGAAGCAATTTACAGGCTAATAGTTAAATAGTTCTGCGGTGTTTTTTGGCGTTATCAAAGTGACTGAGATTCGCACCCTCAATCGAATGTAGACGGTAGATCAGTTGAGACAAAATGGTGAAGTCCATACTGATAGACTTCGTAATGTTGTAGGCTAAAAATGATTCCAATGGAATCTTCTTGCAAGGTAATTTTCGATGCGCAACATGTAGCCTACTTATATGAGTGGATAAGCGGATTTAATCCTAATTTAATTGGGCTTATAGTCGTATTGACCAACAGAAAGTTACAATTCAATATCAATTACGTGATAAAGCCAAAGTTCAAGGAGTGCTTGATAATGATGTGCTTCTGAAAGAAGAAAACTACAGAACAGACATTGGCAGGCCCTTAACTCAAGGAAGATGTATGCGACATTCTTAAGTACGAATGCATAATAGTTAAATGATCCTGTGGTGTTTGTCTTTATCAAAGCGACTAAGGAGTAGGCGTACATGATTCAGTAACTTTTATATATTTTAATTAACGGCCAGCAATAATCAAATGAAATATTTTCTTTCTAAATCCTTAATTTGCTGAAACCATGGGCGTCACAAGTACGAGTAACGTACAATACGAATGTATCACTTCGCACAAAATTCATTAAGCTAAGAAGAGCAGTGCGAAGTATTCCTGATAACTTGTTAAGAAAAGGAAAAACGTGATGGATCCGCTGTAACGGGCAGTACAAACTAGATATTTGGAAACAGCGCTATTTGAATTATAAGCCAGATTCATATGTAGGGATATTTCCACAGTTTAAATTAACTCAGTAATTTGGAAATATCTGGAAATATGTCCTCCAGTTACCGTTTTTAGAAAATAGGCGAATTGAATTTACATTAGTATTTAAATAAACTGCTTGTTTTTTATATTATTGTCGATACATGGTGATACCACTATTTTTACCTGTTTTAAAGACCTGAACATTATGGCAATGAATCACAAAAGATGAAACGCGAACTTTCATGGACATAAACTGTCAACTAAAAAAAAACATTCCTCCCAATCTTGCCATAAAGTAGCCAACGGATTCAGAGCAGTCAAGTAATGAATTTCACGAAGCAAGTAAGAAATGAAGCAAAAATTGGGGAGGGGGGCGGGGGGCAATGAAATGAAAATTATAATTTGGCCCCCCTCTGGAAAATATCCTGCGGGCGCCCATGGCCCTGGCTGTTGAGGCACTTGTCCCACTGTGACACGAGGCGGTGAATGGCTGTCTCATAAAATTCCCTGGGCTGCGATGTGAACCAGTTCCGCATGTACAGCTGGACGTCGACGTCCGAGGTGAATCGTTGGCCCCGCAGAGCCCTTTTCAGGGGACCAAACATGGCGTAATCACAGGGAGAGAGGACTGGACTGTATGGAGGGTGGCCGAGAACCTCCCATTTGAATTTTTGCAGGAGTGCCACGACTGTGTTGGCCGTATGAGGTCGTGCATTGTCGTGGAGCAGAATGACCCCACGGGTGAGATTACCTGGTCGTTTTGTTTTGATCGCTTGGCGAAGGGTGGTCAAGGTTTGAGAATAACGCTGAGTATTCACTGTTGTCCCGTGCGGCATGAAGTGTATCAGAAGGGGACCATCTTGGCCAAAGAAGAACGTCAGCATTACTGGCAGCATTGGACGATTGATGCATGCTGCTGCTCACTTTGTATCGTCACGCGACGTGCACGCGTGCTCTCTAGCGACGGGCTGTGACCTTCCACGCTCTGCTCAGAACCACACCTCCTTACACACGCCACGATTAGCCAATGTCGTCACCGGTTTGCGCATTCCAGCCTCCGGCTCGTTACTTTTTGAACGCACCTTATAAAAAAAGGATACAATCAAGGACTGGTACTATAAACATTGTCATTTCTGATAAACATTAAGTTGTTCCACACAAATATGAATGTAATTATGTTTGGCCTGATCGGTATGCGGCAAGTTCACATGCTTCTGTGGTAGCATCAATTACATTCTGGGGAGAGCATGTAGTTGGACTCAACCTGCATACAAGAAGATGGCTCATTGTCTGCTCTTCACCGCAATTACAGCAAGGAGTAATAAGGAGAGGCCCTAACGGCAAGGAAGTGAAGCCAGAAGTTACTCCTTCACATATGCCCAAAACATTGCGGTAGTCCCATAAGAAAAGCATGTAACGGTGTGACGTACGTACTTAAAAGTGGTGATATTTCGCGTGTGGGATGAAATGTCGATGTGTGGGGCATATGTTTGCACAAACAGAACTCCCACCTGCCAAAGTAATGTCATTTCACAAGAAAATGCACTTTATTTGCCATTTATTGTGTTAAGTTTTCATCCTTAGAGTAGCCTCTTGACGGTACTGTTCTAGTATCATACTTTAAATGCTAACGGCATATGTGTCCACCAATATACGTACCGTATTTTGATTGCTAGGAATTAATTACGGTTATTTTCCTTCATTTCTTACCGGAAACAGCTTCTGCTTGTCAATTAATGAACGGTATTACTGTAATCTAATTACCCCAATCTATTTTTAACGTGGATTGAGCTCTAGATTTATTGCTCGTGGGTGTTAGAAGATTGATATGCCATTATTTGCATATTTTAGCGTGTTAATCTCATACCTCAGCCTAGACCTTGTTTAGATTGTTACCGGAACTGAACTGGCCTATTAAAAAAAACATCGTGCAATAAAAACAATAACGCCACCACCCAATTACAGTAGTTCACATGCCTTAATATTTTAAAATTTATTTAATTTATTTAATACTGGCCTACTGGTATCTCGGTAATTATTTGCCTATTATTTGGTAAATTATAAGTTAAGAACAGTGGTGGGTGTCTGGTTGCCTGAAATCCCACAATAATACAGGTTATAAAAACTGCAAACCGGTATAATACATTCATTTTCCAAGTGTTATACTATATTTTAGATTGGTGTATTGCTCTAGTTTATGTTGTAAAATTAAACGTTTTACGGCAGTTTACATGATTTTCGAGTGCGACGAAATGTATTGTGACTGCCGTAGGCCTACACTTCACGCTAGCCAGCAAAGATCAACAAATATTCCTTGATTTCTATCGTTATATAGGCCTACCTTACAACTTCGTACTATACCTGCACACGAATCTTTTACTGGTAATCATACTTAAATCCCACTAATAAATAAGTCTACGGTCGTAGGCTCCATTTACAGCAGGAGCCGGGCAAGTATGGGGGCGTGGTCAGTGCTTCAACTCTCCGCATGCTATAGCGCTGGCAGGGCGTCTCCTTATTACTCCTTGAATTACAGAGTGTGGAGTGACAGGCAAATCCCCACTTTTGCATGTTGCTCTTTGTTCTTCCGACTCCTGAGCGCAACCTGTTCAGTGTCTTCCATGTAGGCCAACTTTCTTGGTGACCTGGAAGGAGGCTCTCAGAGGGTATCATCCATCCTGCGAGGTGCCTGGATCTGGAACGCCAAGCGTCCACTCTGAAGTTCATCGGTGATTCACTAAGGCTTTCTGTTGATTGGAGAAAGCTTTTCCTTGATTTGAGCCTTTGTGTTGCTGGTTCATACCCATAAAAAGTATGGGTTGTCAGATTCAGTGCTTTAAATTTCTCCAGTCTGGATGCACACTCACGACGAATATCTGGAGGAGGTATGTCTGCTAGACGGTAGAGTTTGTCAAGTGGTGTAGATCTCAAGCATCCTGTAATTAGTCTACAGGTCTCATTTAAGGCGACATCCACTTGATTAGCATCGCTAGATCGACACCGAACAGGGCAGGCGTATTCTGCAGCTGAATAACAAAGCTGAATAACCTGAAGTTCTTAAGATATGAGGATGCGTCCCCCAGGCTGTACCCGATAATTTTTGTAGAATGTTATTCCTTGCAGATACCTTCCTTTTGGCATTCAAACAGTGTGATCTATAGGTAAGTGCTCGGTCAAGAGTTACACCTAGATATTTGTGAGTGAAGCAGTTGGATTGGTAAAATATTTAAATATGAAGGGCATAGTCGGAGTCAGACAAAAATGTGCTATGTACTTACCGAGTTTCATTAAAATCGCACTAGCCGTTTAGATTTTATTAGGGGTACACGCATACACACACATACACATACACACACACACACACACACACACACACGGATAAAAAGTGATCTCATATGCCTATTTTTTCATACGATGGAAATAGGCTAAATATCACCCTGTATAAGGGAACTTCTACACTAACATCAAAGGATCAAACCAAAATTAAAGCTTGAGAGATGAAGTTTCTCAGAACGGTTCTAAAATATAAAATCAATTTAAAAAGGTCTTGAACTTGAATTTATTATTGCTCTTATACAGGCCACTGAGGCTACAAAGCTTCTTTATGCAGCTCTCCTCATTCAGAGGGCGGTCATATACAATAAAAGAAGAAAAAACTTAACCTAAATATATAGTTGACTTATGTTCTTGATTCAGGTAGTTGTTATTACTTCTAGATAATCTTTGAACTTTTGCTACCGTAAAATGAGTCCTTAGAATATATTAAATTGTTCTCTGTTATTTATGCATTTTTGAGTATGAAATTACGTGACTCGGAAATGTACAGAAGAATCATATTTGATTTCACTTTCAATAAAACCATCGAATATTCACATTGACCGCGATCATTGCATGGCTGATAGATTATCATGGAGGAAATGTTTCATCGATGGTAAGTCCTGAATACTGGTGACATTTTGGTGTATTTCAGAGAATACTGGCTGAAACACGAAGTAAATCCTTACATTTTTCGGTTTTATGTTGAGGTATCTGGAGCATTTGTGCAGTGTGTCTATTCGCACGGTTATCCACTGAGTGCATGAGAGCTAGTCTGCTAATACAGCATTTTGAAATTTTTAATTTTTATTACAGTCAGAGCCATGGCGTACTGCCGTCGTTCTTTTAACTTAAGCCAACCAATCTGAACGTAGAATTGAGTTATATCGTCCATTATGGCCACTTGCCTGTAATAAATATTTATTATATTCTTTGTTGTAGCACGGTTGTAGATTGAATCGCGTTCTTCGTAAAACATGGTGCCGATAAGGGCTTTTCTGATGGTCTGTCATCTTGAGAGACGGAGGGTGCCTTAAGTGTCATTGGTGTGAGATGACCGATGGAAATGTTGATTCTACTGCGTGTCTGGCTGGCAGAAGAGTGCATTTTGACGAGTGTGACATTGATACAAGAAAACATATTTTCATGTTGACTGATGAATCCATGACAAAAGTGAAACCAAGCATATTAACAGATAATATGAGACGTTTGGGAAATTCGACGGGCAGAGCAAATCCCCTTCAATGTTTCAAAATAATTTTTGAATACTATTCTGGCTGCCCATTCGGAGCAGGTCTTGGTTGTTCATTACCACAGTTCTTAGATTGTGCGAAGTATAAACTTGTGAGGGACGCAGAAAATGTTAATTATGGCATAATTGTGGGACCCTGTGAACTCTGTGCCCATGATGCACCTAATGCACCCAATGCACCGGTAAGTGCAGAACGCCAACTGAGAACACCGTCTTTGTATTTCCTAGCACTAGTGCCCATCTTAGCCATAAGTTACTTGAAGTAATAAACAGTCGGTACTCAGACATCTATTTTTAAGATCAAGGTTTTTGTTTCTTTATGTTACATTGTGGGGTTTGAAGCCATTTACAGTGGTGCCTAAGTAAACAAAAGTTTGGTGCTTTTCAGTCGGTCAACACGAATGTACCCAAAAGAGCTGGGTTATGCCCTAATCCTGAAATAAATTACATAAGGTTAATAAATACACTAGGATGACCAGTTTCGATCGTCAAGCGATCATCATCAGATCCATTACACTTACGCTATAACATCTATGTTTGAGAATACAGGTGACAAATATTTACAATACCGGTATGTACAATTATTTAGTTGCAGTATTGGTACTGCAACTGTCGGTGTATGCTAAATGCAGTATATATGATGTTAGGTGAAATGCTAAAATGGTGATAGAAATCCGGAGTTAGTCTGTTTGGGGTGATTATATGGTTGTAAAAATCAACTATGGTTATACTGTAATAATACAGGCTGATACTTATCCGGTTGTCTTCCTGGCTGGAACTTCGAGCAGTTTCATGTTCACTCTAGCACCAGTTGTGGTCAACTGACCCCGGGTGTTAACTGGACGAAACTGTTTTTTCCTTTCTCCCCCCTTTGTTCTGTCTGAGGTCAGTGCAATGTTTATTTGTGTGACGTTGCCAAATCTAGATAAGAATGTATGTTATTGAATACAGGAAGATCTACAACTATTAAAGACCGTGGAACTGAATTCGTCACGCGTGGACTAAAAAGCCATTCAAACTAAGCGCTGCCCGGTCTAGCTTTACTAAAATCGAGACTCACCTAAAAATAATCCATCACGAATCGAAAGGCAGAGCTCTCGACATAAAGGAAGCAATCGAGATTCACCTAGCCAAACGAAACAATCCCAACAATCTAAATGAACACACTTTTATGGAGAGTTCACCCCTTTTCACTCTACTAAAAATACACTCTGTCGGAAACAAGATACAACTTAGCGATACAGCTCAGCTAGATAAAAGGGGGGGGGGGGGGATAGCGGTGGTTAATAGGTAAATACTATCTGGATCAGGTGTACTATGTGAATTGTACATATTGAAACATTTTCACCTGTATTTCTCAAGCATAGATGTTATAGCCTAAGTGTAATAGATCTGATGATGATCGCTTGACGATCGAAACTGGTCATCCTAGTGTATTTATTAATCTCATGTAATTTATTTCAGGATTAGGGCATAACCCAGCTTTTTTTGGGTACATTCGTGTTGACCGACTGAAAAGCACCAAACTTTTGTTCTTTATGTTACATAAGTTGACATCTTAACCGACTCATGTGTTCATTGAAGACTGAAGATATATTATTTTACTCAAGTGTTCCAGACTTCAAAATTTCTCTGTGGTGTTTTCAATTCCTTTTAAGTGCAATCTATTATGTAGGCTATTACTTGCTAAAAAATGGAGTTATACGAGACTCTCTTGGTATATTGTGAACTGAGCGCATGCAAGCATTTTGCATTCTTTGTCTTCAGTCTCTTCCGCACAGATTTCGGCAAATAGCAGCATGTTCGCCTAATTTGATAGAATGACAATGCAACCCTTTTCAGACTCATGTTAGCGTGATCCTGCCATGATAATCGAGTGTCAAAAACAACTCCTAGATTTCTTACTGCTGACTGGTACGGTGCCATATGGCCTTCAAACTGTAGAGGTGGTAGTGGGTCAGGCAGAGAAATGAGTAATTTGGTGTAGCCAATGATGGTAGGTTGTGATTTTTCGAAGTTGTGTCTGAGATTATGAGCGAGTGCGTACTGAGTTTGGCTTTGTCGCTGTTAATCAGGGCTACGTTCAAATGAATGGATGTCAAATTCGAATGTAGATACTGTATAGCTGAAGATCTTCTATGTACTATGATGTTGCCAGAATTTATGAACAGGTGGCAGATCATTAATATACTGTATACGGAGAAGAGGAGTGGACCAAGACCGAATCTTGGGGCACACCTGTTTTGCTTCACACCATTTTTAAACATTGTCATTTGATAGGATACATCTGCCTGTTAGGTAAGACCTAAACCAGTTTGTCTCTGACTTGGAAAGACCTAGATTTCTTAATTACACTAGCCACCTGGATAATTTGCACATCAACTATACCGCACCAGTAGGCCTACATCTAACCAGAACATTCTGGGCAAATATTTATTCTCCTTCGGCCCAGCGCCAGTATGAAATTATATTGCATCAACATATCGAGTAGTACCCATTGATGCTTCGTGGGCAAATGCGTCTGGTAAGTCCTGTCAGTAGATGAGTATCAAGTCCCGGCACAGTTCTTGGCATCTATAGTGTGTAGGAGACACTCGTATCAGTAGATTAACTGGGGCATAAAAAGCCAACTGTGCAAAACGCACACATTCATAATTTCTAAAAGCACAGCAATATTGTACGCTTCGTCAATCCCATTAATAATAATGAAGGAGAATGAACAAGATGGAAGTGGCCTACGAAAGGAGTGTACAGCAAGCGAACAGTGTCCCGCAATGCCAAACTTATAAGACACTATCGTACAGTTATCCGACCTGAGGCGCTGTACGCAGCAGAATGCCTGGCAATTAATTGACAACTCCAGCTATCTGATATGACATCTAGCGGTAAAAATGAGAAACCTACCAAGTAGGGTACATTTCTCACGTGGTGACTGTTTGTATATGCTGTCTTGTATTGGTAAAAAGATCGTGGTAAATTCTTCGTGTTTTTACACAAGTAATAAATTTTCCTCGTTGATAAGAGTGCAAAATGAGTAAAATCAAAGTATATTGCTCAGTTTACGGCTGTAAATCGATGTATAAGAGGGCTGCGTATATACGTTATCCTCACTTTCCAAAAGATGCAAATAGCAAAGGCCGAAAGGTGACGATCCCAAATAAATACAGGCAACAAGAGCGGGTTGGACCACTCACCACTACACTCACTGACGACAGGACGGGTTGTTCGCTTATTACGCCAAGCCGCACCTAGACAGCCAAGCACAGTCTCGCCGAGCCAAGCCGTACCAAGACAGCCATGCCTACACCAGCCTAGGACAGCCAAGCTTCATCAGTCAGGTATCCTTCCCCGCTCCCTAGTTCATTTCCAATAACCCTACCAACCGCAATCACCTCGCTCTGCGATATCCGAGCGATTCCACTACGAGTCATATAGGCCTAATTTGACTTCGCAGGGTTAAAACCTACCATCGAAATCAAGCAATTCCTGTCTACCCCGAGTTTTAATACATGTTAAACTCATCCCTTCGCCCAACCAAGAAGCAAATAATTTCTAGAGTCTATGGTACAGTGAGCAAACTCAAATATAGCTTTTAAACATAACAGCGCCATGACTAGAACTGCACAAAAACAAATACCAGCAGACAACCGATGCTTGATAATATGCAATTGACACATAAAATCCATTGGAACACACACATTAGATCACGTGTATTGCACAGTTATATATATATATACAATTGAAAATAACACTGTCATTATTTTAGGGACCACATTTACTGTTTATAACCGAAAAATAAAAAGTGTTCCATATCAAACGACTGAGTATTTTTACCCTACTTATCCAGACCGACCTCAGCGCCCCAAGTGTTAGTTTGAGTTGCCAATAGGAAGGGTCTGGTTGAGAAATTGGAAGCCAAGGAAAGGAAGATCCCAAGAAAGATCTTAGGGTCGTTGAGAGACGATGGTGAATACAGGAGACGGCATAACAATGAGCTGTACCATCATGTAGAAAGGATATCACAAGTAATTCGGGAGAGAAGGCCACTTAACTCGTATGAAACCCGAGAGAATCGCCAATCGGATATTTATCTATTTTCTTAACAAGAAAACAAAGGGCCCCTGGTTTTGTGAGATAGACAAGGATTTGCAAGAAGTAGGGATCACCCACGCAGACATTATGGAACGTGATCTTTTGAAGGAATAGCTTGGAGCACACCACCAATTCCAAGAAAAAGCGAAATTGAAAGCCGGCAAGAAGTGGTCTGATGAAAGAAAGGAGTCTCACAGGCAGCGAATGTGTGAACACTGGGCTTAGATCAAGGCCCAAAGACGGAAGCAGTTGAAATGACGTGGTCCATAGCTGGCCTAAACGAAGAAAGAATAATTAATATATACGGCTCGTGGTAAAGTGGTTTTCAATGTTCGCTACCTCTCCAGAGACCCGCGTTTGGCTTCAGTCGGGCAATGCGATTGTACCGAATTGTGATGGGTTGTTCCCTAATCCTGAAAACATGTACATGCGATTAATAAATACTGTATAACCCATTGCAATTGGGTACAATCGTGTTGACCGACTGAAAAACATCAACTTTCGATGATTACTAATTGTGGAAATGCTGAGGTAACAGACTAGATGCTTTCCCCCCCCCCCCCCCAATTTCAACAACCCACCCACCATCCCCTCTCTAGATTCACGACTTTAGGCCTATAGAAAAAATCCAGTTTCATTTTACAAGGTTTCTTCGTGAAATCGCCTGGAACTTTCTTTGATAATATTAAACCACAGTTTGCAACTAACAAACTTTTTTGTAGAATTACTAGTTTCCAAAATATGGCCAATTTAAAAATTCAACGTTTTTGAAAAAAAATGTTTTGTTATAAAAATAAAGAACATAAATGCCATTCGTTTGAACCATTGTACAACGTTCTATCATCATTAGTTTAAAACATATCGCCTACTTTCAAAAACAATTTTTTTTAATATAATGAGTGGTCCATAGCAAAGCCCCTGTCAGCCCGAGTCCAACAACACCTCATTCGTGAAGCTCCGACCATGGGTTCCGGAGATATCGGCTCGCATTGGGAGTAGTGGTGGGGGGAAGCAGAAGGCCCACTACTAACCTAACACATCGATACAACTTAACACAATATCATTCACTTTCCAAAATGACACAACTACAGTACTATCACTCGGATACTATCAGAATGCGTAGTTGGTAGCTCAGCTTCTATGCCCAAGGTGGTGGGTATTCAGCGAGTCATCACGGCAACGAAATGTTACCCGAAAGGAGAGATTTAAATGAGCCCCTACAGCATGCTCGTAAAAAGTCGTGTACATCCAGGGCTGGTAAGGATCTGCCTGGTTCTTCTTACCAACCTAACAATAGTCAGCCTACACTTAATGAACCTCAAAAGATTCGAAGGAGAAGGCAGAAACGGGGCCTAGATGAAGGGGAGAAGCACACAACTCATACATCCCCCGAATTAAGTAATGACAGCGGAGAAAGGGGTGATGTGTCTGGAATATCGGTGACATCTCACTACTACAATGTCGATGTAAATAGTAGCCATATAACAATATTCAGGGATATGCCATCTACTCAAAGATAGAGCTTAGCAACCCCGAAAACACTTTCCTCCTGCCCACACTGACCTACTCAAGCACAACCAATCGATATCTGTGTAGTGGGGGGAGTCCATCGCTAGCCAGCGTTGCCAAGGACGAGCTGCATGTCAGTAGGATTATTTAAAGAGTGTTAAAAATCCCTCAGTATGCCTTCCTTCGGAGGGGAAGTAAAGCCGGCGGTCCCATGTCATAGATTTATGGCATGTTAAAGAACATTCCACTAATTACACCTGTGTGAAGCTAAATTGTATAGGTTATGAATGTAAATAACGTTCGTTGCCAGGAGCCGACTGTGGTGGCGTCTGGTAGCTAAGTTCTAAACTAGTAGTCGTTGACGGTGGCGTTTGGCAGCAAAAGTATGAACTATTTGAAAAATTCAAAAGTCTGCAGTCCTTACTTGAATTAAAAAACATATAACACATACTAACACCGGTTATCAGACAGATTCTACACACACCCAAAGTACACGGGGCTACATGACCGCGTTGTCACAGACCCTAAACTTAATAACCAACCAACCATCAGTTCACATCCGATCGTCACGGAAGACGTTTCCGTAAAACCAATATTGATACGATCGCTCCGCGATTTGCTCTGCCACACAGCGAACGGCTTGGCAACACCGAACTTGACGCTCGTATCACGAATCCTAAATACACACCCCTGCCAGCCACAAGCGCCTCCGCATCCTCATAGAAAATAACTTTTACATGCTACTCTAGCACTTTTAATTTTACATGTTATCTAGCACTATTACTTTCACTTTCATAACTCACTTCTCTGACTATCCCTATCTTTTTCTGACTTTCATCTCCTGAAATTCTCACTTTTACTGATCATCATCATCATCATCATCATGAACCGGCTCCAGTTTCCCGAGTGCGGTGAATGAGCGTTCTCCATTTCTTTCTTTCCAAGAATGTTTCCTCCTCCATGATCCGCTGCTCATCCAGACCTCTCCCTGCAAGATCATTTCTAATCTGGTCGATCCATCTCTTTCTCGGCCGACCTCTTGGTCTCTTGCCTTTCAGTTCTTTCTCAAACCACACTCTTTATTCTATGAGCTGCCAGAATAGGATTGACAGTTCTGGTCTCGCCATGTGGTCTGAGATCGAGGTTGTCAAACTGTACAAGCCAGAGATACAGCTGACCAGGCACTGAAGCACGTGGGTTGTAATATTGCAACGCAGAGTATTATGACATCAACTACGCGAACATGGATTGGTCAAGAGGCAGAGGGGTGATGACTGACACGGAATTTTCGGCGAAATGTCAATCCTATTCAGGCAGCTCACAGAGTATAGCTGTTCTTTGTGTGTCCATTCTTTTGAGATGACCGAACTATTTCAGCCTGGCTTCAACACAGATCTCATGGTTACGTCTCAAAACTCACGAGTCTCAAAACTCACGAGCTAAAAATAGTAACAAATAGTCTCAAAACTCACGACTCCTGAGAGCTCACTGCCCTTCAACCCACGTTTGTCCACCCAGTTTTAGAATGGAATTTCGTTTGTATTGTACAGACGTCACAGTGACGCAGGTTATCAGACAAATTCTATGCCCACCCAAGTGCATGACTACGATGTCGCAGAGCCCCTGAAAGAATCAACAACATATTGATGAGAGAGGTCCCAATTACAAGAGGGCAAGCAGTTCTGGCTGGCTCTAACAATGGACCTTTTCCCAATGAACTGGCTTGGCCATGGCTACCTATAACCTTATAGGTGGCTGTGGCTTGGTTCGTGAGTTTTGAGACTGGTCCAGGTACTGAAACCGGATGGAACCTACTTTTACTAAACCTCATCTTGAAATTCGTGAATTTTGAGACTCGTGAGTTTTAAGACTCATGAGTTTTGAGACGACACGGATCTGATTAAGGGATTGTTCTACTTGAACAAGATGGCGTATCTCATCATTTTTTATTTTGTCCTTTTGCTATCCTTTACTATCTTTTGTCTTTCCAATGCACTAGACCACATCCTGGCCAATTCAGTTTCACGGTAATCACCCAAACCCCCACAATCAAATGCCGCTGGTCGTAACTACTGGATATGGCTCTTAAGGTCCGTTTGGGGCTGGCAGACCATACGTTTCGCGAGAATCAGGTCAGGTCAGGTCTGTTATGTTGTGCTTGTTATATGCTGAGTGTAGCACTGCATTGAGTGAGATTGTCGAAGACGTCGTTTCTAGAGTGTTTTAATAAATATTTAGTGTCAAGATATGGCACGTGGTAAGAACAAAATTGTTTATAGTGATGCGAGAGAGGTTGTAAACAATGTAATTGCGTTCTGTGATTTAGAGAAGGCAGCAAATTCCTTTAGCTTGCCGGTCTGTCTGTAACACAATGTTTGATTAATAAAATAAATGAAATGGAAATATTCTATTTAAAAGTGTGGGTATAACCACCGTATGAAAAAAGCCGCGCACCTTAAGGAAATAAAAGACTGTGACTTACTTTTGTCATATTTACTAGGTCGGTGTTTGCGCATTTTGTTGAAACTTATGAAGTAATCTCGAAATAAATAAATACTGGTCCATTTACATAAAATGATGTTTATATTTACTTTAAAATGAGCGCGCATGAGAAGAATTTGATATTCCCCGTAGAAACGCTAAGTCAGTGGCAACAGCAAGCTCGCTGTTCTCTTTCACACTGGATGACGGAGCTTGCGCTCACACAGGGTCGCATTTCAAGTTGCTGTGATCTAGTACAGTAGTACGTATCTGTAATTCACGTGAGGATTGTGAAGGAAGCGCCCGTGGCCTTATGTTAGGAACCATCCCGGATTTTGCCTGGAGTAGAAGTGGGAAACCACGAACAACTACTTCCAGGATGGATGGGTTCGGAATCGTACTCACCGCAGATTTGCCTCACAAGGCTGAGTATACTCCGTCCCAACCCACAGACCAGAATTAAATTTCTTGGCAGAGGGTCCGAGGTGGAGAATTGATCCCCGTTGTTATGCCACTGGACTCCGTCACGTCCGTAGGTCCGATTCTTGCTCAAAACATTGTTGACAGGCTTCCAGAATGTACAAGTGAAGCAGATTGCTTACTCCAATAAATTACACAATACCCCATAAGTTTTACCTCTGTTGATCCAGAAAACAAACCGGTGAATTGGGTAGCCCTAGCCGCCTGAACACTTGGAGGGCCTCGACTCAGAATATATCCAAGATGCCCTCTTCTGTTTTTAGTAGGCTACCGTAACTGGTATCCCGGCTGTCGAGACCACTCATTGTCAGTGTTGCACTGCATTGAGTGAGATTGTCGAAGACGTCGTTTCTAGAGTGTTTTAATAAATATTTAGTACGCTGCCCATTGTTCACGAACTAGGACTTAACTAGTTACCCACACCATGATTTAAAAAAACCATTGCTCTCAAATACGGAAGGATTTGTTTACTATGAAACTGCAGTCCCTGTCATATAAATTACACAACGTCAAATATACTCCAAGTTCCTTATAACAGTTTCGGTTGTCTTAGGACTACCTTGTTCCAGATCTTCAAAACTTGGTAATGTAGGAATATTTATATTATACACAGCTGGATTATCTAAGAACTTCGCACTACGATCAACAACTTTGTGTTTCCGCATACGAGATTCTGTTCTTGGGCTGCTATTTTCCTTAACTCCATACTTTATTTTCGCTAATTTACCCAAAAAAGGTAATTTAGCACTCGTGTCTTGTTTTTCAGTTTTGCAGACACCAAGAATTTCCTCATCAGAATCTGTCTCACGCGAAGATGGTGTTAAGTCTACCTTACGTCCTAAAGACACAGCTTCACTACTGTAAGCTGGTTGTATATCAATCAGTTCGTTCTCCAATTCACTGTCCGCATTATGAGTATTTAAACGTATTTTGGCCTCTCTGCGCACATTTTCACGGATGTCCTTTTCTTCTTTTGAAGTTCCGGGGGCATTGTCAACATTAACGTATTCGATATCCACTTTCATTTTACTAGTTCCCGGCGAGATTTGACTTTTTTTGGTAGAAAAATTGGATGCATCGTTCTTTATTGCAGGTTTGTTTTTGAAATTTGCCTCCCTAAATGAAGAACAGTCTGGTTTACTAAGACGTTTAACTACCGGTACTGCTTCTGTGTTGTAAGTTTTTCTTGGAATGTTAAGGGTATGAATTTCAACTTCAATTTCACTTGTTCTAGGAGAGCTTTGAGTCCTTACGGTTGATATTCGCTGAAGATCATTACCAGCAACTGCCTGATTAACTTCAGCCTTCCTTTTTCCTCCAGCCATCGCAGAGCCTATCGGTTTAAAAGTCTTGCTGGCATCGTTCTCTACGCATGTACAAGCCAGGAAAGAAGGCCTTCTATTTTCGTCTCTTGGTTTGGATAAGATATTTGTTATTTCCCTGCTTACCATATACAGATCAGAGGACCTTAATTCATCCGGAATTGTATTCACATTTCTGAAGAAATTGTTACTTTTAAGATGTTTCTCACTTTCAGCTGATGGACAAGAGGCTGATCGTTGATTAGCAGTTACATTATCAACGTCATCATTTTCCAGAATGACGCTACGATTTGAACCCTGGGATATTGTCCTTTCAACAACACTTTGTTCAATTGATAATACCTCTGCATTATGTACATCTTCATTAGGTTTCCATATTGATAATTTGTTCGTTACACAATCTGAACTTACGTCAACAAGCTTTATGTCTTGTAAATAACCCAACTGATTGTCCTCCAAATGACTTGATTCACTTGCAAAGGAATTAATAGGCAAGTTAAATTCTGTATTTACCACTTCATCTCCTTCAATGCGTGGTACAGATGTAGGCCCATGTACTTCGAAGTGGTTCTCAGAAAATTGGAATTCCTCTTCGAAACTCTCTTGTGGAATTCTACATTTTAAGACATTGCAGCCTCTTGTTCTCCGTTCAGGTAGTTTGGTCGATTTTTGTGATAATGGACCCACCCATCCATTTCTTAATGTTGAAGTTTCAGGAATCACTTGGTTTACGTCATCTATCTTATTGTCCTTGCATATGTGTAACTTTTCAGAGTTATTAAGTTCGGAAAGAGGTTTAATAGTGCCGGTACCATCATTATACGATAATTTGGACTGACTAAAAGGAACACCTTCGTGTAAGTTCACGTTCTTTTTCCGTAGTAATGTATACTCCTTCAATTTCTTCCTAGTAGAGGTCGACATATTACATACGCCATTTCTATTACCCTTTTCATCCAAAGATGTTACAGGTTGATATCGTTGTTGCTCGTTGTGTGTTCCTTTGTTATATATCGATTGCGATTCGGTAATATGAGTGATTCCTTTGATTGGTTCATTGGAAGGATTTGCAAAGCATTTTTTCTCTTGAATATGCATTTTGTCCTTGTATTTCCTTTCAACTTTTATTTGCGTATTGTTTCCAAGTTGTAACGTCTCATATGAATTTGTATCTTGCCTTGTCGATCTATCAGTATGCTTGTCTCTTAACGATGGCACTGCCGTATGTCCATTTCCTTTACCCGTAACTCCCCATTGTGGTTGTAAATCAGATGGGCTGCGTGTATTGACAATGTATTCGTATTCATACGGGCATGGCATCTTAAATGAATGGTCTGAAATGTAATCGGACAATGACGGCTCTTTTAGTTCAACTGAAGGAACAGCATAATTACCTTCACCTAGTTCGATATTTATATTTCTTCGTAATTGCGATGAGGCCTGTGCTGTTGATTTCATTCTCTTCTGTTCATCTATAATTGTTGTTAAAGCTCGTCGAGTTTTTGAAGAAATGTCTCGTGTCTCGCTTTTATATCCGACGCCATTTTGTTTCTCATGCTGTGACCCAATTTGTATCGGTAAACCTCGTTGTTTATCGTTAAATATATATGTAAACTTATTGTTCATTCTAGGGTAGCTGGCTGACGTTTTCCACAGAGTTTCATACTCAGCTGCAGAACAATGGTTGTCAAATGAAATTTCCTTCATTATGTTCTTCAGAGGTTCCTCTCCACAAGAGTTTGAACTATCTTGTGTAGATGAGTATTTTTCCACCGATTCTCTAGATATTGCCGAACTAATGGGTATTTTATGAGATAGTTGGTGATGAGGGCTCTCTTTCAGAATTATAGATGGACGGTAATTTTCAAGATTTGTATAAAACTCACCGGTATTGTCTTTTATTTCTTTTGTGTTTATATTATAAACTGCTTCGGATAGTAGATTTTCTCTTTGCTTGTCATAGGACTGAGACTTTTCAGTCACACTTATTTTGCGATGTTCATAACCGTTTTCCCCAACTTGGTTCTTGGCTTTGGAGTCATCTATCATCTCACTTGATATCACGCTTCTAGAATGGGATTTTTTAATATTTAAAGCAGAAATAACTGTGGGTGAATAAAGTTTTCTTTCCTCAACAAAAATATTGTCAGTTTTGTTCGCTCGGCTATAAAAGCAACCTGTCTGCATACTTTCAAAATCGTTTGTAATAATATTCTTAGACGTCACAGGTTTCGATAATGTTGAATTATAAGGAGAATCACCATGTAAATATACGCCATACATCGTTTCCCTGTCTACTTCTCTCTGTGATGAATCTTTTTGCATGTTTAATTCTCCGGTATTTTTAAGAAGCGTTGTATAGCATTCAGATTCATTGTTGCGTATTGGCGCCTTCCACATGACCTGACAACTTCTCATGGATGGTAAATACTTTTCTTGAACGCCCGATGACTTCGTAACCGGTTTCTTTCCTGAAATGATAACTGTATTTTCAGGGCAAATGCTATTTGCATCGCAACATTCTCCTTCATTTGCTATTCCTTTAGCATAACCGTGAGTTTTGTTGTAACGTACCGGTAACTGTACATTTCTCGTTTGATGACCAATGACACCACTAAATGTTTGTGCTTGCCTCGTTGGTACAAGCTGAGGTAATCTTGAATCAGCGTTGGATAATTTGACACTAGATGGCATATCCCTGAATATTGTTATATGGTTACTATTCACATGGACATTGGAGTAGTGAGATGTCACCGATATTCCAGACACATCACCCATTTCTCCGCTGTCATTATTTAATTCGGGGGGTGTATGAGTTGTATGCTTCTCCCCTTCATCTAGGCCCCGTTTCTTCCTTCTCCTTCGAATCTTTTGAGGTTCATTAAGTGTAGGCTGACTATTGTTAGGTTGGTAAGAAGAACCAGGCAGATCCTTACCAGCCCTGGATGTACAAGTTTTTTTACGAGCATGCTGTAGGGGCTCGTTTAAATCTCTCCTTTCGGGTAACATTTCGTTGCCGAATTGACTCGCTGAATACTCTGTTATTTCGCATCCACAAGCTTTGAACCTAACATCCGAGTACCTTGGATTGCATCTACAACATGTTTGTTTACCTTGATGAACTACGTAAGCACCTCGTTCAAAATTTGTTTTACAATTTGATCTCTTCAATTGACAACATTTTTTCCCTGTATGATTTCCACAGCCACGCAATCGAACTTCTTCCATGTGATTAGTTACCGGTACATCCGTCCTGTGTCCAATAGTACTGTCTCCTTCCTCTTCAATTGCTTGTAGGTTAAACTTGTTGCCCCCAATACGTACCAGTCTATAATACGCTCCACTTGAGATCCTTTTATCTTCACGTGTTTTGTAATAATTTTTTTTATTCTTGTTGTTTTTCTTATTTTTATTTTTGTTATTTTTCTTTGTATTATTTTTATTTCCATTTCTATTTTCTTTTTTCTTTTTGGAGCCACAACAAGTAAAACTTCTCGCCTGACGTTTTTTTGGATACCGGTACGTAATAGCAGTCAACTTATATTTAGGCAATGTCCCAGATTTATGATGATGACTGTGATCAGCGACAATAATTTCGTCATTATTAACAAACTGAGGAGTGAGTGCATTTTTCTGACCCACCCATTCAATTTCATCCGAAACAACACAAGCATTGGGTTCTAGGTTGCAATTGCAGATATTGCATTTTAAGGAAATTTCATGTTGTGGCGTGTTTGAATCCAGATTCATTAGCTGTATTTGGTTGCAACTACAATTACAATAATGGCAGCACACGCGTCTTCTAGCTTGAGCACTTGGAGGATAGAGTTGAGAACAATGGCAACTATCATTGATGTGTGCCGAACAGTGTAAATAGTTCTGTTCCCTGTTAGAAATTTCCTGTGTATCTTGAAATGATATATGATCATTAAACTTTTGTCTCTCTCTTGTGTGCTCTCGGTCTTCTTGTAACGTCTGTTGTTTGCTATATTCTCTATAATCTCGTTGATGATGAAACTCCTTATTTAGGGAAGGACGCTCAAGTAAAAATTTGCAATTGTGATCTCGCTGGCAATTGCAAATATTGCTTGTGACTGCATGTTGCTTCGAAGGGAGTCTATCGCAAGTGCCTATCAACTGATTGCCATTTTCCTGAGGTTCTTTCGAGTGAACTGTTGTATTTTCCATAATTTCGTAGGGCGGAGACTTGCATATGGTACAGTTACAACATTTCACGTTGAAGCTACCTCGCTTATGATTCTTCAGTGGAACATGGTAGTTGTAGATTTGTTCGCATCGAGCTTTACATGAACACTGGCAGGCACTGTCGGATATGTCATTTATAAAATTATCATTTCTATTTTCTTGTGCTGATCTGCATGCACATTTTTGAGCCAAGTTCTCATGTGTTTTTAACGAAACGTCTTTTCTTGTTTGGTATAACGGAGAAGTTGGCTTGTGGCATAAGCAACATTTCTTCAACTGCGATTCAGAAACACTGGTATCCCTTGAACTGATCTGAGCAGGCTCTGTTTTGGGAGGTCTAATGCAAGCTGCGGTTATTGTCTCTTGATGCCTCGATCGGGTTTCATGGATAGCACCAGTATTATCGGCATATATTTCACTACCGTTTGGTTCATTTTGCTTTATGACTCGATCGTTTTCATGTTCCCTTGTCTTTGGGTCTTTTCTATTCATGATCTTTTTTGGTTTAATTCCCGTGAAAATCTCACACGAGCACATTTCACATTTACGTTCACTTGTCTCTGAGACGTCCTTATTAATGCTATCATTACATTTCAATTTTGATCTTACCTTTCTATCTGCAGGTTTTGTCTCTTGATGCCTCGATCGGGTTTCATGGATAGCACCAGGATTACAGGCATATATTTCATTGTCGTTTGATTCATTTTGCTTTATGAGTCGATCGTTTTCATGTTTCCTTGTCTTTGGGGCTTTCTTATTCATGATCTTTTTTGGTTTAATTCCCGTGCAAATCTCACTCGAGCACATTTCACATTTACGTTCACTTGTCTCTGAGACGTCCATATTAATGCTCTCCTTATATTTCAATTTTGATCTTACCTTTCTATCTTGCCAACAAATAGCCTTTGGACAATTTTCCCATGGATCCGGGATACCTTGTCCAAATGGCACTCTCCACTTCTTCCACATAGTTTCTGTCAAAGGGACATTGTCTGGCCACAAATGAACCTCCTGAGGGCTGACTCTCGCGGAATCTTCGCCTATGCCTCGAAAAGTCAAGTATTCCGCCCAAGGATCTGGAATTCCTCGGCGCAAATTTGCACATCGATAATTTCTTTCAAGAACCTTGGGCGTTAGTACGCAGTTTGAAGAGGGGCTACAACCTTTGTCGCCTGAGCCAATTAACACGACAGGCGAGGCACAAACTAGCTGTGGATAGATAAACGGTCCTCTAATAACATCCCGAATAATAATATTTCGGTCAGACTCCGGGTTGTACCAATCGTAACGCCACCATGAGTGCATTCGTAAAGTTTTCTCATGGATTGGGCCATAACGATGTCGACTTCTATCGCTCTTACTAGATTTGCGCTGTTTCACCATGGCAATTGCTGAAATCAAAAATTGTGAGCTATGTAGACTCCTGCCTGGGATTTAATGGACTTTGACTGTCATAAATGTTATTCTAAAAATTATTTATATTTTTGATTGATTAATGTTTTATTTAGCCTAGCAAGATTAATACAGTTAAAAAAAATATATTAATGAACAATTTGTGTCCCCTTCATCAGCCAAATATAAAGCATTAAATGAACGAAATTATTATAAAGCGTAGCACTGAACTATCAATGGTCACTTAACCTGATATGGTGCACCATATAGCCTACTGTATATAGGTTGTTGAATTAATTAAGGTACAGATCAAATTAATGTGGTTGTTGACGGTGTGACATATGCGAATATAGTATGCGGAAAGTCTCTATAACCTTTGCAGAACATATAGAGACTTTCTGCATACTATTTCCGCCTATGTCACGCCGTCAATAACCACAATAATTTGATCTGTACCTCAATTACTGTAATCTAACAACCTATATACCGTATATGGTGCACCATATCAGGTTAAGTGACGATTGATAGTTCAGTGCTACGCTTTATAATAATTTCGTTCATTTAATGCTTAATAATTGGCTGATGAAGTGGACACAAATTGTTCATTAGTCCCTGAAACATGCACCGTTTCCAAGAACAACTTTGTTAATAACTTTTTCATTAAAGTATTGATTCAGGCGGAAATATAAATAAAAAAACTGTATAAGCACATCAATACGGAACCATTATGAGTGACGTAAATCATAGCATGATTAAGGTCTAGAGGCCTGAACATACATCTAACCACAGAACTTATATTGCAGAAGTGTAACTAATAATACTTCTATTGCAGCCAAACAGCCATAGGCTACAAAGCAGAGAAGAACACATTTTATAAATTACACAAATGTATTCCTACTTATTTCCTTTGGTTTGCATACTCGCTTACCGATTTTGCTCTTTTAGTATATACTAGCAACCAGCTCCGGATTCGCCCGGGAACAGTTATGAATGCATTACGTGATAAGCGCTTCTTTCTTCGATGACAATGAATTGCGACCTATATCCGTTTTACGTCTCGGCATGATGGGTTAAAATCATTGACAGGACTATTAATTGTATTATCATGGAGATGCATGTGCAACGAATTCTTGTCAGACGTAATTTAAGAATGGCGAGGTGCATGAAACACAAATCCGCCTTTTGTCCAATCTTAACTTGACTGTGTATTTTGCGGAACGAAAAGTCTACAGGCGAAATGAATAAAAGCCGAGTTGCACTTCCATGGAAACTCCAAACACAACCCCTCTTTTCTGAAGTATAATAATAATAATAATAATAATAATAATAATAATAATAATAATATCGTATGGCCTCGGGTTCCGGGTGCAAGCTTTGTAATTTGACACCCAGAGGGTAGCTTCTCTGAAGTCTTAACCCAACACGACTTGACAGTTTGCTGCTGGCTGTATCTGGGGCAATAGGCTCGCCCACTAGCTAGGCTATAACTGGGGTAATAGGCTCGCCCCTAGCTAGCTCGTAAACTGTCGCCTCAGTAAATGAAAAGAGATTGATGGAAGAAATGAGAACGTAAAAACACTTATAGTGGGTGATGTATCGAAGTTAGAGGTAACTTTCTTGTAGAGCTTTTCATGCTGAGCAGTTCTTACACTCATAGTATATTGATATGTTTAATGGTTTGCCCAGCGTAAGCTTAAAAAGTGTACGGACGGCAGATTCTTCCACTTTTTCGCTGAAATCGTTACTGCTTGGCTTCCTTTGATCATTAATAAATAATTTTCTACAGAAAACTTCCTCGAGATATCCTTTACAGAATGGTGAAAACCGCTTCAAAATCCATCCAGTGGTTCTCAAGATTATCCGTGACATCCAAGAATCAGGGACTTGGTTTTATACTAAGTAGAGATGAGACAGACAAATTCCAGTATTTAGTTAGTTAGTTATTGTTGTTTTAAGGGGCGGAACTACGAGGTCATCTGCCCCTTTCTAGTATTAAGGTAGTATTCTTTCCTCGGACAATACCATACATCAAGAGATTATGAACAGAATACAGAAAGCTTCCAATTTCTATCAGGCAGTGCGTCAGCTACTTTGGGACGAAACATTTCCACAAGCTTCCAAGATTAGTTTGTTCAAGATATATTTAATATCTATACTAACGTATGGACTGGAAGCAGCGACCCTTACTGGACCAGGCAGTAGAAATGAAGTTCCTCCGTTCTTGCCTTCAAAAGACGAAAATGGATAAAATAAGGAATGAAGATATCCGACAACAACTGGGATTGGAAAGGAGCCGGCTGGAGACACTCAAACTCACGAGATTGAGATGGTATGGTCACATGAAGAGAATGGCTCCCCACAGGATTCCTCGAGTGTACTTTGGCCTGAGTGTCCCTGGGAAGAGACCAAGAGGAAAACCTCGCGATGTGTGGGAGAAGCAAATTTATAAGGACGTTGAAGCTACAGAGAACAACTGGCTTCAAATAGGCTACAGGAACAACTGATTTTTTAATTTATGCGTCTCGATTGGTAACAGGGAACATTGTTGTAGATTAGGGGTCTCCAAACTACGGCTCACGGGCCAACATTGGCCCGCGGTACAAGCGTCTGCAGACAACATCCTATTTTTCTGCTGCTCGACCCGATTCCTATTCGGCACGTATCGGACAAGTTCGGATCAACTCGCTGATGCTCGCTCTTCTTGTTCGTGTCACCTCGTGTAAAATCCTGGACACTGACAACTCGTTGATGCTCGTTCTTTTTGTTCGTGTCACCTGGGGTAAAATCCTGGAGACTGATGACTGTTGTGACGCGGAAAATCGCAAATATCTCGTCCCTAACTCCAGATTGATTTTATAAATGAGCAAAGCCATGCTACATTGTTGAGAGTAATTTGTAAGACCAGCGAGTTACTGTTTAGGGCATAGCATTAGGTTACTGACGTAACACGTTTGACAAGTTGTCAAGTTCAGATAAACCCGCTCAATTGCGAACGAACAGGTAGACATGGACCATTAGACCAAACTGACAACTGCCAGAGCGCAGTCCATGCACAGCCTTGTCCTGGTCGCCAGACGTCAGAAGCGAGCACCGGTGAACATTGCGTAGCATTAGGCTCTAACCTCCTTATACTAAGTAAGAGGTATTTGAAAAGGGTACAATTTGTATTCAATAAGTGTTTATATGAATTCATAGGTGTTGTTAAGTGTTTCATTTTTGGTAATTTGTGAAAACCTGTTGAAAACTAACATCTAAGTTAATGGCTATATGATAAAGTTGAGGCCTTTTGCTTCGGCCCTGATAGAATATTCGAACATGCGGAAAATAATGTCATCAATTATAGCTCCCGTTACCTTATTTTCTTGAAGATCCTTTGTATTTCAAACGTGTGTTCATGTGTATATTTTTTTTATTCGTAAGCTTAGGCCCACCATTATACAGTGAGATTCTTTTGCTGGAGCGGGACCGGCGGCTGACTGCCGGGCGCGCGCGCCTTCCGCCAGCCAACCGAGCTGGGTCCGCACGGTTGCGCGAGGCGGAGGCGAGCTAACCAGGGTCTTTATAGTACATTATAAGTGTTTGCATACGACTGTTTATGTTCGACGATAATTATTATAACTATTTTATGTTCGAACCTAAATATTCATAAATATCTGTCGAGATTTCGCCAGTTTTATGTACTGAACAGAGCGCATGGGACGCAGAGAATACCTTGTATTGGACCATGGCCTCCTCAATTACCCCACTATGACACTAGGCCAGGCAGTGAAATTTAAATTTGAAGGCCTTGGAACTCAGCGCAGGTGCGATGCTATCCTTACCTGATTTCTCAAACAACTGTTTCTTGAGCACTGATTGGTGGGAGAAACTGTCCCATAATGAAAACTTGTACTATAATGAGCCTCATTATAGTACACTTTATGACATATAATATTTACATTTCGACATGGTCGAACATAAAAGTCATTATGCCACTAAACTTTCATCAGTAGGGTGTGTAGTGTCAGCGCACAGATAAGAAGGTGACATAAACAACAGCTGCAAGATTTAATTAAAGAAGCACAGATGTTTTTTTATTTCTTGGGAATCTGGATAACCAGTATCTTTTCACAGAATATACTAAAAATGTTCTCCTTCAGCTGACAGACAGTAAGTTAGGAAGTTATTTCGTTACATTAGGGTGATATGAATAAAACTGAGTATAAACTTCGAAGTATATACTTCGAGCATGAGCATCAGTTTTGAGTATATACTCTGTTTGTTATGAATAAAAGATCTTGAATATCTACTACAATTTCCCCTCCTTTTGGAGTATATACTTCACTTGTGCCACGATGTTACTCTCGTTTCGTCGACGCACGTTTAGTCAGTCAACTGTTTTACATGCCATTTGTTAATGCAAACCAGTCGTCAGCTGTAGACTTGCCTGGTTGATTAATTGAAAGTTCCTGGTTAATTGAAATGTCTGTTAGTGGGGATGAATATGAGTCATCCAGTTGCAAAACTCATTTAATCCACTTGTGAATAAGGAATCATGTCGTAAAATTATTTATTTAATTATTTTATTTTACTTTATTTTATAATTTTTTTCATTTTTGATTTTGGTTTGTTTTATTTTATTTTGTTTTATTATGTTTCAAATTGTAATTTTTTGTTTTGGTTTGTTTTGTTTTATTTTGATTTTCCAGGAAACATACACAAAAACAAAAAAACACGAAACAAAAAGCAAAATCAAAAACAAAAGCAAAATCAGAAAACAAAAAAACAAGAAACACAAAGCAAAAAGCAAAATTCATAAACATAAGCAAAAGCAGAAACCAAAAAAAAAAACAAGACACACAAAACAAAAAACAAAATTAAAAAACAAAAGCAAAAGCAGAAAACAAAAAAACAAGAAACACAAAGCAAAAAGCAAAATTCAAAAACAAAAGCAAAAGCAGAAAACAATCACAAAACCAAAACCAAGAAAGAAAAGCAAAATGTAAAATTCAAAAGCATAAACACAAAGCAAACACAAAACCGAAAAGGAAAAAGTAGAAAACAACAAACACAAAAGATACGGGAGGCAAAGTCCAGAGAAACGTTTCTCATGAAAATCATTCTTATTCATAAGTGGATTAAACGAGTTTTGCAACTGGACGACTCATATGATCATATATCCGATTTGGCATTTGTAAGGATTGTCTGTGACTATCCTTCAGTATTTGACAAGTCTCAAACACCTAACTCGCGGAAGGAAAAAAGCGAATGTTTAAAAGCTAGAAAGATTCGCTACGCTGGAAACTTTGGCAAATGTATTACAGAAAGTCAAATACTGAAGAAAATAATTTTTTTTTCCAGATTTTCCTCTTGTTTCCGTGTATTTGCCCAAAAAGTAATCAGAAAGCCATAGAATATTATCTATCTTAAACCGTTATAATGATCTACAGTCCCTCTCTGAAACCGTTCTTCATAATTTATACACTTTCCTAGCCCGCAAGTTGTTTACATCTACAAACATAACCTCAACCATCTTGAGATTAGACAGCTGAGCATGGTAATGGCCAGACTTCAGAAATTGTGAGTATATACTTCAGATTTGTAGCATATACTTCTTTTATTCATACCACATTGGAGTATATACTCACTAACTGAGTATTTACTCCCAACCTTGAGTGTGTACTTCTCAGTGAGTCTAAACTTCAACTTTTTATTCTGAGTATAATATACTACAAAATTGTTGAGCATGAGCATAGGCCTATACTCCGTTTTATTCATATCACCCATTATGTAGCTACTCCTGCACCCCCCCCCCCCTCCGCCCTGCGTGTCTACTGTAATTAATCGAAGCACGTTTGATGTTCAATTGTGGGTTAATTTAAAATTCAAAGTGTACAGATCAATTACCCTACCCTAGTGGAGCTGGAGAACAATATACGGCAGCAGATATCCCTCACAACAAAAGGGAATTACAACGTGTAAACGCTAATTTATTTACACGGTACAACCCACCTGTCTGTCAGCTAAAGGAGAACACTCTCAGCTTCTCCTGTTGATAGGTAAGTTCTTTAATCATGATTTTCTGGTGAATTTACCATTAATTATTGTACTTTGTTACGGTTTTCACCAGCGCGCAATCCGCGGTCCAAGCTCGGTAGGCTGACGGAAGGCGCGCGCACCCGGTAGCCGGTCGCCCGCCCCGCTCTGGCAAAGGAATCTCCCTGTAGTAGTCAAAAGCCATAGCTTGTAATTGTTTATTACTGAATACATTGCTGATGCTTTAGCACTTGTGTTTTTTTCAAACTTATTTGTTATATAAATCGTGATACAGGTAATCTTTAAAGTCGTAAGTCTTGTGTAAAGAGCACCCCAACACTAACCTTTTGATATGATTGTATTGGAGTGACGAGACGAAAACCATGAAAGATGAAAATGAGTGGCTTAATAATGTGGAAATCAAAAAGAACAATAATTTAACAAGAAAGCCCATAGACAAGACCCCATATACAAAAATAATCATATAACTTATTTTGAAATAGGCACCTGAGTCGTAGCTCGTGATGGTGCAGTAGGCTACATAGAAATAATATTTGGTGACAGAGAAAAGAATTACATGTTTTTACAAGTTATAACGTACATGAACAGAAGTAACTTAATATACTGTATATAAAGAGACAAAATTGTATCAACCATTATAATTTCAAGTAACTAATAAGATTTCTTTTACATTCTGTTAGAGAAGGAGCCTCTCGTATGTAGTCAGAGAGATTATTGAAGTAATTACAAAGATGTGTTACCATACTTGGACAAGTGAATGGGATTACAATACATTTTGTTAGTTCCTTTTGTTTCATGCGCATGTCTGCCTTAAGAAAGTATAAGCAATTTCAGGGTCAGTTCAGTACCTAACGTGCCACTTATTCACCAACTTGCTGGGAGCCATACTAAAGTACATCTGAATGAGGGTAATGCTCATGCAATTTGTAACTGACCACTATAAGGGACAATTTTCAGCGTTACCAAGACTAATGATCAATAATCTGCTAATTTTCAGAGTAGGGAGCACACAGAAGTTCTATGTGAATATTAAGTTAATTATTAACATTATTACTGATTTACTCTTAAGATGGTCTAAAAAATACATACGGTACTTTAGGCCTTTCATTTTTCTTGTTATTTAGGTACGAGTTCGCCATAAATTAATGAAACACAGTACAGTATGTTCAGGGTATTCAATTTAAGTCTTCCACACAGACTATGTGGAATAAGCGGAGCGTTTGAATGGAAATAGAGTAACACCTAGCAAGAATTCGAGCAGCGCTCTACATGCCATGATTGTATTTAGATCGAGTGATGGATGACACAAGCCAGATGATCAACAGAATATTCCTTAGATGCAAAACATAATTCTTGCACTGTAGTTCCTTCTGGAATAAACCATATGGGCTTGATATGGCAAACATTTTCTCCTTTTATCTTGTAGGAAATAGCTTTGAATGGTAGCTTAAATTTCCCATCCAGAACTTATAAAAACACAGACTGCCATACTTCCTATTTTTGATTATATCTTCAAGAATAAGTTTTGTCAAGCATAGTCTGGTATATTTCAACGACCATCTACAATGAATACACACATCCAGTCACGAAATGGGTCAATTAACTGACCAAATCTCATCAAACATGATGCACTTTTTTATATCAACTGGATATTCCAGAGGCCACAAATTATTACTATCCAATAAATTCCAAATGGAATAGCAGAAATAAATAAAATAGTGTAACATCATTGCTAGTAGAAAACCTGCTATGAGGTGATGATAGGCTATACTATATTAACTTATTTTTCTTAATGAATACCAGGGGCCTGTCAAATGTATGGACAGAAACCTTTACTACATTTACAGCAGGGCAGATAGTTGTTTTAAGAAAGAAGGAAGCTTTTAGTATTACGTGACCGTTAATCATGCGATCATGAGCCAGGGCACCTCCGTTTTACGTGGAATTCGAACTACAGGACATGGCATTTCATTTCAAAAATCTCACATGCATTGACCGGCAATCGAACCCGCTCCACCTTGGTGAGAGGCCAACAGCTTGAGTGCTGCGCCACCATGTCCCCCTTGATAGTTGTTTTATTGTTGCTTATTTTAGGGGCTGTGACTTCGTGGTCATATAGCTCCATGTATCTGCGTGTGTTGAATTTGTGTGATAACCTGTGATATTGTGCTGGCTGTACTAGTATGTATATTTGTAAATGAAGGATAGGATTGGGAAGGAGGTGGCTGTGGCCTTAAGTTGGGAACCATCCCAGCATTTGCCTAAAGTAGCAGTAGGGAAACCATGGAAAACCACTTCCAGGATGGCTGAGATGGGAATTGAATCCTCCTCTTTTCAGTTTTGTCTCACAAGGTTGAGTGTACTCCATTCCAGCTCTCACTTGGCAGAGCTGGGAATCAAGCCTACGGTATTAATGATGTTAGAACACTTATAGATGCATTTAATGACAATACTAGTACGGTAATGGAAGTAATCATTTTTATTTAAAATTTTAAACAATCACGGTAGGCCGGGTGTGTTGTTGGCAAAATTGCAAAGTCTCAACTCGTGTAACTACACTTAACTAACACTTGAAGTATAACTTTTCAGATTCATTTAATATCCGGGTTATTCTTCCAAAGAAATGACCGTATTCAGAAACTTATGTAGGAATCAATTCATTATTAATACAGAGTATGGGAAAGAGGCAGACAGTATCTTTCCCCACATGAAGTCTGCGCTTTGGCATATTTCAATAAATTGATACGGTAGGCCTATGGTACGATGAGAATCACGAGAACATTGCATTTAAAAGCAGTAGGCCTAGTGATGAAGATTTGATTTACGACTTTTGAACTGATATGTATATTTTGGCCATTGCTGCTTTCATTACAGTATTATGCTTATTTTTAGTGCACAAGAATATCCACACAACTCCTTCATTATAATTAATATAAAAAACGAACTCCTAAAAAAAAAAACGCCATTCTACACAAGATTACATTTACATCAAGAAGCGTGTGTTCACAGCTGTTTACAGCCAACGAAAGAAGAGGCAGCCAACAGCTTGTCACTGGTAAGCTGAATCGACGAATCAATACGAACTCATCCGAGTCACGCCGAAGAGCCGCAGCAGAAAAATAGGATGTTGTCTGCAGGCGCTTGTTCCGCGGTAGCCGACTTGACCTACCCGGTATTTGGCCCGCCATAGCTTATTTTGATTAGGCTACCGTACATTGTAAAATGTACAATGTAAATAAATCATACACATTATAATCAGATGTGTTTATTTATCGACCAATTAAAAAACACAATATAATACATCATGAAATTGCATATTTTAACTGTAATTATTGACATGAGATTTATTCTAAAAATCTTAACATAATTATATGAAATGCATAGTTAGTCTCTAATTCACATAATCAAATTGTTCATCATTATTACTATTATTGTTACCACTTATGCTGATGACCTGGCGATAGTAACTCAACATTCCTCTACAGAACAGATTGAGGAAATTCTTAATGCAGATCTCTCTACCTTGAGTGATTACTTCAGAAAGTGTTGTCTGAGACCAAATACCACCAAAACAGAAAGTTGTTTTTCCATCTCAACAACCGACAGTCAAATGTTGCTTTAAAGGTCTCACTTGATGGTTCACCACTACCTTACAACCTTCACCCAGAATACAGTCTCGACCGCACGCTATCTTTCAAGAAACACCTGAACAATAGTGCTGCTAAACTACAGACTAGGAACAACATCCTCCACAAACTCGCTGGTTCAACATGGGGAGCTTCTGCACCCACTCATCGAACACCAGCAATGGCATTAGTGTACTCTACAGCAGAGTATTGCTCTTCAGTGTGGCTAAGAAGATCGATGTAGTCTTGAATCAAACCATGTGTATCATCAGCGGCACCGTTAAATCTACTCCTCTGTTTTGGTTACCTGTGTTGAGTCATATCGAACCTCCAGATATAAGACGCCTCAACAACCTGGTAAGAGAGTGCAGAAAAATAACATCAAACACAGCCCTTCCTATCAACCAGGACATAGCTGTAGGATTCAGGCGCTTAAAATCGAGATCACCACCAGTTCAGATGACACAGCTGCTCATCAGCAGAAGCTATAATGGAAAAGCAGAATGGCAATCTGTCTGGAACGGCACAGCTCCAAAGGAGTGGCAGACATTATTTAACATCAAGCACCCTCCGGGTGGTTTTGATCTCCCACGAAGAACTTGGGTTGCCCTCAACAGAATCCGAACCAAGCACGGGCGATGTGGCTCACTGCTTCATAAGTGGGGCATGCGAACTTCCCCCAGCTGTGTGTGGTGCAGTGAATCAAACCATCCACCATATTGTAGCAGAATGTCCGAGGAGGGCGTACTCTGGATCAATGGACGACTTTCTGGCGACATCTACTCAGGCCATACAGTGGCTAGACGAACTGGACATACAGCTGTGAAATCTGTAGGGCTAAGTTGATTGTTTTAATGGTTTGCTCCCTTTTTTTTGGTAGATATATGTATATATGTAAATAGTATATCGTTTTTGTGTACAATGCCACAAGCATAAATAAAAAAACAATTATTGTTATGAGACTACTATGATTAGTGAGGTTTATGCAGCTGTAACTTACCACTGACGAGGCGTTGACAAGGGAAAGGTAGTAAGTGCCAAGAATGAAATTTTCGTTTTTATCGTGAAGAAAGTAGTAAGAACCAAGGCCAACACCGCAGAGAAATTAGGAAGTCGTTCGGTGATTAGAACAGCTTGAAATTGTTTCCGTTAGATCGCTCTTATGGCAAGTACGAGGCTCTTGGCGGAGAGAACGTAGTAACTGCTTTGCGCGCCAAACATTTCATTTTTGGCACTTACTACCTTTTCCTTGTCAACGCCTCTTGTTTGCAGTTGTGAAACAAGTTTACTGGTGGAAACTATCGGCAGCGAATTCAAATGCTCAATAGTTAATTTAGATCTTTTTCGCACATATAATAAGTAGTGCCGAGAGCTGAGTGGAAGACTCTTAGTCTATACAATTCCAGCAATGACGACTTTAAATATGTATTTCTTATAAAATATCACTACTCTACAAATATCCCCCGTGCACTGAGCCATAAATAGGCTATCTCACTCGCCGGCCAGTCCCGAAACGAAACTTTGCGCGTATCGTATTCAAAACTATGGTTAGAAACGCTCTATCAAGTTCCAACGTTCACCGCTAGGTTTCAGTGACAATGACATCTGGTAGCCAAATTTGGAACTCCTCCAGGGGCTCACAACTTGTGGGTTGGTGATCACAGGACCCCAGCTGAGTCCGGCATTTCTTCCACTTACTTGTGCCGGGCTCCTCTCTGTTATCTTTCCTCTCGACCTCCCTTGGTCAACTCTTGTTCTTTTCCGACCCCGATGGTATCCGAGGCCTAGGGAGTCTTTCACTTTCCCGCCTTAGTTGGCCCTTGTCTCATCTTTCCTGATCCCTCATTCTTCGAGGGGTCAGACCTCTCGTTTCCTTTTCATGTTATCTCCTGCCTTCTGCTCAAGGCCCTCAAGGAGGCAGGGTGTGTGTAGCCCCATCCTGGATAGTGCTACACCCTCAAGGGCTCACGACTGGTGAGTTCGGGAGTTGGCGACCCCGAGGGATTCCTGAGCTGGGTCCGGTTTTTCTTCTTCTTCCATTGCCTTTGGAGCGGTCCCTCTCCTCTTTACCTTTCCTGGCTCTCCATTCCTCCAAGTCCCTTAATTCTCATTCTTCGAGGGTGGAGGGCATTTCCTTTCATCCTGTCTTTTGTTTCCCTTATTCTTTTTCTTTCCTCTTCTACTATGTAAGTACGTAGTTAGTTTTAGTATCATTTCATTTACATTTTCATTTACGCTGACGATCTTGCTCTTTCTGCCCAATCAGAACAGTTTGAAGTTGTAGAGCATACACTCGGTCGTGCACTCAAACAGCTCGATACTTACTATGAAAGGAACCAACTCATGTCCAATCCTAATAAGACTCAAGTATGTGCCTTCCACCTGAAACATAAACAATCTAGTCGGAAACTTGAAGTATTCTGGAATGGTATGTTATTGTACATTGTTTCCATCCCAAATAACTAGGTGTCACCTTGGACCGTACACTCACATTCAAGGAGCAGTGCTTTAAGCTAAAACAGAAAATCTCTTCGAGGAACAGCCTCCTCCGTAGACTGGCAGGGAATAACTGGGGCACCCATCCCCAAACGTTAAGGTCAACAGCATTGGCCTTATGCTATTCAGCAGGAGAATATGCCAGTCCTGTGTGGTACAAGTCAGCCCATGCAAAGCAGGTGGATGCAGCCTTAAATGAGACCTGCAGGATTATTACAGGTTGCTTGAGGCCAACTCTCATCAGTAAAGTGCACTATCTTGCAGGGATTGCTCCACCTGACATCAAAAGAGAAGTGGATGCAAACAACGAAAGAAGTAAATCATCTGCTATGACCTCACACCCACTCTTCGGATATCAACATGCTGAGAGGAGATTAAAATCGAGAAAGAGCTTCCTAACAACTACTCAACCATTACAAGGAACAGCAGCAACAGCTCGAGTTGCCATGTGGATGGAGAGGACCAGCAGTCTGTCTGAATGGATGGAACCAAAGGAATCTCTACCTCCTGGTCACACAGAGAACTGGCTAATCTGGAAGTCCCTGAACAGACTGAGGGTGTAAGTTGCAAGATCCAGGGACAACTTATATAAGTGGCATTTTCCGACCAAGACAGTCCTGTGTGATTGTGGCGCAACCCAGACAACACAACACCTCTTCTCCTGTCCATTGTGCCCGTACAGCTGCACAATGAATGACTTGACTGAAGCTAAGTCAAGTGCTGTCGAAGTGGCTAAGTTCTGGGCAGAAACGGTTTGAAGTCGTCTGTTCAACACATACTTTGTACTTCTGATGACACGAATAAATAAATAAATAAAATCACCCAGACCATTAGGAGCCGATAACCTAGATGTTAGGCCCCTTAAAACAATTATCATCATCATACCGACAGTAGTGGCTACGCGGGCTAAAGCGCAGCGTTCGGTCAAGGGGCCAAGCTCTCTGCTGACTCGGTAGACGCGTGGGTTCGAGCCCCACCGTCGGCTGTCCTTGAAATGGTTTTCCGTGGTTTCCCATTTTCAACACCAGGCAAATGCTGGGACAGTACCTTCTGATAGGCCACGGCCGCTTCCTTCCACATCCTTGCCCAGTTTCATTCATCTTCATCCATTCCATCTCTCATCCCGACGCGCAGGTCGCCCACGGGCGTCGACTAGAAATACCTGCACTCGGCCTCTCAGGAGGCTACACGACAAAAAAAATCATCATCATTAAAGTTGGAACTACTTGAAATGTAACTTGTTGGGTGCGTACGGGCGCTCAATTAAAATACCCTGCTCTGGCCATTGGTTGTAATTCAAATACAGTATAATAAAAGATAAAACATAAAAATAAGTGAATTATCATTTATAAATTAAAATGAAATAAAAATATAAAATTCAAAACTAAAAAAATAAAAAATTAATAAATTAGACAACACCAAGTAACTTAAGGAGAAAGGTTGTTATGATTAGGAAAGGAAGCATGTAGTTTAACGTGACCGTTAATCTCGCGATCATAAGCCACGGGACCTCCGTTTTACGTGGAATCCGAACCACAGGATATGGCATTTCACATCGAAAATCTCACATGCATTGACCGGGAACCGAACCCGGTCCGCCTTGGTGAGAGGCATACAGCTAGACCGCTGAGCCACCACGCCCCTTGTTATGATTAGAGAACACTGTTTACATCTCAGTTAGAATTCCAAGTTCTACGTTCTCTAACTTAAGAAGGCAATCACTGAAAATTGGATCTTCATAACACTCACCGGTTATTCGATATTTATGAAATTATACGATTTGAGTACTCATTCCTTTGATTTACTGTTTCTGGAATCCATTCAAAATGATAAAGGAAATACCTCAGAATGTTAAAATGACATGAAACAGGCGTCACAGCGGCCAAAATGTGAAGTGAACAGCAAATATGGAGCGTATTTTCCTACAGCAACAGTATATGCAAATCGCACACATCGTACATTTTTTAAAAGTCAAGTTTTAAAGGAATTATAGATATTTATGAAATTAGAGTGCAATTCGTCACTGATAATGTCTATTTTCTTTCATTTGAATGCTCATTTGTCACGATCGGTCTCTTGTGAGCGCCGCAGGAAGGATCTATACTACTGAAATAATATAATTATTATATGATAATTTAATAAAATAATTGTATCACGAGAGGGAGACGAACAGACAACGATAGGTAGTAAGCAAGGCACCAGCCTGTCACAGTACCATGTCACATGCCCTTCCTTGAACAGAATGACTGAACGCTTGCTTGAATCTGCACATTGGAGTAGTTTCCTGCCTTTCACAACGCTTCGAGAATTCTTGGAATCCGCTCGAAACTGAGTCCCACATAACTTAAGACCTTGAAAATTTAAAAATGAAATTTCATTTCTTGGACATTGCGCAATAATTGTTTACATAACATTTACTTACTATCTATAAGAAGATCCATGATCCGGGCAAAATATTTTACAGTCTAGTTTCTAATAATCCAAGGAAAATCTCACTTGTTTTTTTACGACAGAAGTTGGTTACACTGTTGAGGAACTCGGTACCTTCTTGAATAAGCTTGGAGTTTAATATAACGTCATTTGCATTGTTTAGAGTGGTGTATATTATTGCCGACAATAGCATTTATAGGCTGGGGTGTCGTCAGCACCCCGCATACCCAATTACGTTACACATCGTGTCTAGTTGGTTTCTACTTCGCAAATTGAGTTGTCGCTTCTGTGTGGTGTTGGGCGTGTGTGAAATGAATACTTCTTTAGATTAAGTGCAGGAACGGATCAGTTTACATATTTGTGTTTGTAAATAATTGTCTGGAAGTATTGAAGAATTGAGCTTAAAAATTTACATGCAGTACGAAACCAAAATATTAAGACTTTGGAATTGGAAATCAGGAAGGTTATATTTATAACTGTGGTGCCAAATATATTATGATAATATTTTGGTGGGCTTGCAAGTAGTGGATCCTTTCTATACAAAAATGTAAGTACTGAAATTATCTGAATTAGCCTAATAGTCGGGAGAATATCTGGAGAAGATTTAGTATTAGATGTTCACTCCTCCGCTGTCATAGATCCGACAACCCACTCAAATAGGAGCACGACTTATATAGTTGAAATTGCAGCTCTGATGGCCATCTTTCTCCCTGAGTCAATCATGCAAACCCCAACTCATTTGGTAGCCTACTATTTCGCCCGGACCAATGGTTCTGACAATGGTTACAACCTAACCCGCCCAGACCAATGGTTTTGACAATGGTTACAACCTAACCCGCCCAGACAAATGGTTTTGTGTGAACCGTGCCCCGCCAGCTGCCCGGAATTTTGTATAGGACATGTTAGCATGGGGTATGACGTACTGTCCGACGTCAATGCAAAATGGCGGGCCTAGTGAAATGAACACGATGAAAAATGCTTTATTTACGTTAAAAACGATTATTTCCGGTTCAGCAGTGGCAATTGAAATTGAAATCAACTTGTAAGGACTCCCAGAAAGGTATGTAAATCATAAATGATATATTTTCAATAATCTACCTTGTGAAAGGTTACGAAAAGGGAGGATCCACTACTTGCAAGTTAATAATATTTTTAAGGGAGCTATAAAGATTGAATTTGGTATATTTGGTCTTTTATTAACATTTGTAAAAGAATTGCAAGTTTTAGTTGAGGTGTTGCGAGCACCCCACCTAACCACATACCTGTACAGGCCCCCAGGGGGTTGCATCCCCTGGAAGCCACCCTCCATCATCTATCAAAACCATCCTTAACTGGCAAATCTCATAAGTCCAGAACAACATCTTTCACACAGCAAGGGCAGCTAACCAGCCTGGAAGGCTTGCCAAACACTTGCATCACACCACAAACAGCTACACATAACTATCTGGGGCAGCTATGCCAGTGGAATGCTGACAGCACAACAGCATAACCTATAAGAAGGACCTTAATGAGGACAGACCTACTCTCTACTCTCTACTATCCGTCATACAGTGCGTGTCGCCGAAGGCTCTGCAGGCTGCTATCTCCAGGTGAGCATCAGTGAAGTGTTCAGAGATCCTATATTTTGTAACCTACCCCACAGACTTGTACACATAATTTGCACTATTGTTAACACTTCCCTAAAAGGGACATACTATTTCATACATCACTGACCAATAAATACTTGGTCAGTAAACTACACCTTGTACTCGTAATTACACGCCTCTTCACATCCTAACGCCCTTCCTGTATTCCGTCACGAGTAAGCGTGACAGTAGTAGCCAAATAGTTGCTAGCTTAAGCTTCATCGCACTTCCTGCAGCGACCCGACTGTCTAAACAGTGAGCCGCCAACACAGCTGACGCCGCACGTCGGTTATATAACTTTCTCCAACCAGCTGATAGGATAGTACATTAACCTGTACACAGAGGTTCATCCCCCGAATCACACTTACGTCTTTATAGGAGCATCCCCTAGTATCCTAACACAAAACAACACTCTACACTGGTCAGCTTACCCAGCTACGGGAAGTTACCCCCTCCTAGGCATCACCTTATAAATTAGTACATTAACACATCCGTTTTAGATGTAACTACCCCCCAACTAAAGGATCTAAAACAGATTGGTGGAGGCCGGGTACCACGCACAGTAAAATAGGGCTCATACAACGAGTTCTCGTGGTCAAAACGGCCCGTACCGCATACAGCCAAGCGAGACTGAAATTTTTTTTTCTGACAGAAAGCATCATTTTTGCTTCACACTGGCTACATAAGGGCAATTTTTATCAAACCAACCCCCCAGACCCCAGAAAGAATCAAAGATCGCGTACACATTTCTCCTTACACCCACCCTCAACTCAGAATGGCACCACGTGTAGAGGCAACAGAGATTGTAAGCCATAGAGGCAATAGGGTTACACCGATACTATTAGTATTATTAATAAGGTGCCAAAGACATATACAAAGGTGACAGACACAAATACGGGCACTCCAAACAAAAATCGGGGCAATACAGAGCAAACAGCCTTACACTCCGTCAGAGGGTAGGACAGAGCGATTGAGATGCGCACACAAGCACTTGAGGCACATACATGAACACTTCAATAGGACCCATGTCCAAAGAAACAGAATACACGACCAATTAATCACCACACATGGTCCGGTAATAGATAATGCAACCCTCGAGAGAGTGAGGGTGCACTACACAGGTTTACACACTCAATACGGGGAGCTCATTCGCGAACAAGCGTTTCTCCAACTGGCGGCCACAGAACTGTACAGGACACAAGCACATTGACACAACAGTTCGCCAGCAGGCCATGAGCCTCAACAGGCAGTACACCCAAATTTGGGACGAGTACCGCGAGCTCCAGGATAGCAAGGCCATTTTCGAGTTCATGGCAGGGCCACCAGCCCAGCCGAGAGAGGACATAAGCGTAGATACGCTAACTCGGCAATTTGCGAGGATGTCCCTCTCGCCACGTACTGCCACACATGGGAAGGAGTTCACCGTGGCCACAGTCCAGAAGACGGCCAGGTTAGGCTCCAATACACTGCGGGGACAAAGTTACACCATTACACATCCCTTAGCTCCGGTTCGGAAGGCAAATTTGCCAAACCGAGGAGCAGAACCTAGGCCAACTCCCTCGGAACGGACGAACGAGAGGGAGTTGACGCCAGGACTATCCGTCACACAAAACATAACAGGGAGTAAACGGGAGGTAACCACGTCATGGGCTGAGGACGTAGAGCCCGCCCTACAGCACATTAAGCCTACACACACCTACACAAATAGGCAAACACAATGGCAGGAGTCTACCGTGGCCAAAGGCCAGAAAGCGGTCAGACTACACGCCACTACATCGCTAGGGCATACACAGGCAATCAAACGGCCTTTGCCGCTAGTCCAAAGGGCAATTTTGCCAGGACGAAAGCGGGCACCTGCATTTGTACCACAGGTGCGAATGCATAAGAGGGTGTTGCCTTCAGGCCCTCAGGGTGCACAATACACACCCGCACACTCTGACCAGGCGCAAACACACAGTACACGGGGCATAAGAAAGGTCCTATTACCTACCCCACCAGACCGGTCAGGCAAAAATACATACACCCCCGTAAACTCTACTAGGGTAGCGCAGAGCGCAATTAGTCCCTCGAACACGGGCACACTCAGACCAACAGTCAGACATTGCGGTGAAAGTAGGCCCAGGCTCACTTTGCTACAAAATCCTCTGGAAAATAGCAAAGGAGCGCCTCAATGGGTTTCAGGGGCCTATGCCCTAGTAGCAGGGCGAAAGTATTCACCTTTCAGACCAAGGACGCTCGGACGGGAATAACGACTTCCACCAGGGACACAAAAATAAACTAATATCACTTGCACCTATATTATCAAAAGGGTATAACTCAAAATCCTTCTTGTTTTTTTTTGGCCCCTAGCATTTTTTTTCTCAGGCCATCAAGGGTTATTGATCATAGTTGGTCCACATTATAACGTGGATAACGTAAAGTTTCTAATATGCAAAACCAAGCGGAAGCCAATCAGGCGAGCCACGCGGCTTAAGGCCGGAAAGAGCTATTCTGAACACAGCTTAAGCATCAAATCACAGCATAGAGCTTAGGCGGGTCTTTCTAAGTAGAAATGACTAAATGTTCTATGTTCCGGTCCCACGGTTTGATAGATTCTCTTGTGACGGGCGAGAACCCTGATTGTAGCAAGAATTAAGAATCGCAAACTATTTTTCAAAAGTGGTAGATGCCCCTGAGACGTAACTAGATTACTGTCGTACTAACGTCACCAAATAGGTGGATAGTACACTCAGATCCTACTTCTCATTTTTAAACATTTTTGATATTGTTTACGACACAATTTCTACAGACTACCGCCGCCTGGCAACCCGCTTTAATAAGCATAAAGCAGTGTGCAGGCGAGATACAATATAGTTTCTCTATTTTTTTCAAAGTGCTCTCTTAATTCGGAGCGTAGCATAACTCATTTTTTTGCCTCACTCATTAATCCCGAGAAAGGAAAGTGGCCAAGTTGAACTGTATGTATTTAATCCATAGGCATACGTGACACATTACACTGCCTATAACATGACTTTTTCTCACCTCCATAACAACACGCAAGCTAAAACGCAAACACCATAGGGTGAAAATCCCAGACTTTGGGAAAACCTACATATTTTTGGACGGCACACAGCCAATTCACATTGCCACATAACAAGTTAATACGCTAACAGAACCGTCCCGGAGACACAGCCTAGAATGGCACCAGAAACAATTGCCCTGGTTAAAGACGGTCCCGAACCCGCAACCTTATGAATACCAGGAATGTAAGGTCGGGTAACTATCCAGTTGCAGAATAAGAAAGTAAGGGACAGTTACACTAACAGATATTCATACGCGGAAAACAACAAAATCACCTCCGACACCTAGTCACCAAACACGCGACTAGCGGCCCGGAGACATAACGACATTTAATACCATTAATAGGGATATATTCGACGCTACATTAACACAAAACTTGGGGACACGAATGTAGTCGGTGGAAGGTTCTTTTACATTACGGAAAGCCCTACTCGCAATTACAGAGATAGCACTCAGGTCCAGACACACACACGTGCCGGACACGGAGCATTATCAAAACAAGTAACAAGTGAGTGCGCACGCCATTGTAATTCAACACTATCGCCGTCAGCGATAAGACGCTCGTGACTGGGCGACCTGCACACTTACAGACAGCAATATGCAGGCAGCTCTGAAAGCAGAACACACGGCATCATTCACGCCAGGTCCAAAACCTCATAACTTCCAAAATTACACTGCGAGGAGAATTCAAAAAGACACAAACTCTTCACAGGAATACGTATTTTCATCCCCATGCCTTAAATCCACGATACATGTGCCATAGTATACACGGCACAGGTAGCGTCATAACAAGTCCTTACAGCAAGCCGGGTCCGAACTCATAACCACACACCACACTCGTACCAAAAACTAACTAACCAATGGTATTTTTGGTACGAAAGACACAATCAAAAAACCACAATGGGGACACCTAAATCCCAAAACACAACGCAGACATAGAACACGGAGAATTACATGAGATCACGGGTCCGAATCCCAGCAAAAATTGGACGCCATGGAAAACAACTATACAGACTCCCAATTAGACCGAAATTGGCCCATACGAGTACATAAACAGGTAATACCACATTCCCTCCGGCCAAACACCATGCAAAAATTTCAATTACACCTGACATAGGAAATAGATTTCCCAAACACAGGTATAGCAATTGCATAAGGCAAAAAGTCTTATGGAATAGTGTCCACACAACAGTACTAGCAAAAATAGGACGAATTGACACACTGGCCCGCCCGGAATCTCAACCAGTGACAACACTCACATACTGGGAAAAAGTCACGTTCCGACAAGCGACATACGCAATGTCAGAGACTTCATGTACACAAACAAATGAAGGCATAACATGACGAAATACTGACTTGCAGATTCCCCCGCATTGCCACACTGCCGACGACAAACACTATTGTTATATCGGAAGTGACCATGAAATGACAAACACAAACCAATTATCATGCCATACATTTTTCAGCACTGCTACAACAATGTGACATTTAGCAATGCACAGACATAATAAGCCGGACTTATATTAGGGCCACAGGGACATATCTACAAAGATGTTGACAAGTTGCACACACCATCTGACACTCAGACCCGCGAAGGCATTCTAGGACTTAGCCGATAGCAGGCCTTCCGCCCGCATGGCGTAGCGGAACATAGTCCCATACATACGCGCTCACTAATCAGGGGCAAATACAGACAGGGGCTATGAGGGAACAAGACCTCCCCCTAATAACTTCGTTTCTCGACTTTCTTTCTAAAATATCATTACAGGCAATCAGGACATGGCCAGGCACACTATGATCACTTGCTACATTCACACTACAAATGGGAGGACAGATTAGGCCGTGACGTCACAGCGTCACCACACTTTACTATCCCAAGAAGCGGATAGGGAACACATGGACCAAGGAAGAATGACAGGAGCATAGGTGGGCAATCCCACCCACAGGCTACCATTTTAATACCTTACTCCCCTTCCATAACCTTCCCAATTACAACATTAACCAACACAGACACATGAACACGATGAAAACAGCTACACTACATGACAAAATTTACATCGGGGTTGATAGACTTCATGCGTTTAAAGAGAGGGCTTACTACGCCCTGGATCTCAATGCTAACACCTGAATATTAGGGGTGTGTCGGAAAACGACAATTACGCGTAATGCGCATCTCTAAGTCAGAGATGAGGCCAAATTTATATACTAACCATTCTTGTTAAAATTAAATAATCCCGCATGAAAGGGACATAGTATTATTACGCCTCACCCTACGCCCATCCTTAGATGAGTGCGGAAACGCCTCATATCCAGATACATGCATGGAATTTCCCACCCACACGCCTGGGTTATCATTAGTATTACTCCTGCATGGAATTTTTATATTTTTGCAATCCCGGGAAATACCTACCCCCGTCCACTCATTGTAGAAGCATCCTGGTAGCATCACCGGCTTTAGGCCACCATTTACATAAAGCCCAAAGATGCGCAACCCCCTCCTACCATGCTTTCAGCCTACTCTACAAATAATACCCCCGTATCCTAATAACAGGGAACCTAATGCCACCAACCCTACTAACGCCTCCGTGAAAATCAACCGAGCATTACAGCTGGAAATCCGACGTAGCAACGGTAGACCTAAAGTAGTCTATGCACTTAGAAGTCTCTACAACCCCAAAACACTTGAAAAATTTTACATTTTTTTGTACACAACAAATTATCTACAGGTTACACTATATTTTTATATATATAGATAACTCAAAGGAATCTGATAACACGCTGATGGTGATAACAGCGTAAGCAGAAGGCCAAAGGCACCACACTGGAGCAGAGCTGGGGAAGGTGATGATGACCCTTACCCCAGTTGGCTCAACAGCTCAATGACCCTAGTTAACTTAACGACTAGACCAAAAAGACGAACCACGTAAGGTTGAGGCATTCACGGCCTGGCACGGGCAAGCTTCGGAATCTCAGGGGGCCTAGCCTGTTCCCGGGACGAAGAGATGCTACACCCACTATGTGCCACGGGCGTCGAAGCCAAGACCTGCAGGGGAGACTTTCTGAGGATGGTGGGAGAAATAGCCAGCTCCACGCCGGACTCAGGAGATGACCCTAGGGACGACCCAATTATGACTAGACTATTAGTTTAGCATATAAGTAAGTAGAGCTTCTATAGCGGGAAGCGAGACTCCTATGCGTGGGAGTGAATTATTATTGCGGCCAACATTGGCGAAGAGGACCCGGACGCTCAAATCCCGGATGATTATTATTGCGGCCAACAAAGGCGAAGAGAATACGATTATTGCCAATAAAGGCGAAGATGATACTATGCCATTGGACGATGTCCAATGCCCACATAAATGGTGACGCAGCGGGCAGCCAAGGGCATTAAATGAGGGGCATCGCGAGCAACTCACAGGGGTCAAGGTGGGCAGACCCAACAACGACAACAATGCAGATACAACGGCAATGAGCAGATAAATACAGCGGGTGAAACGGTTTGCTTAGAGGCACCGTAAGCCGCCTGCGACTAAGTTAATACTAGTTAGTAATCATTAGCATAAGCGTCGACAACTAGTATTAAGGGGGCGGAATCCGGCGTTTCTAGAGACAACCGGTGTTTCTAGGATACGTACGGCTGGTGATCTGGGGAGTTAACGCTGCCCCGGGCGATCGCCCTGGTCAAAATTTTAGCTGTAAGACAGTTGCATTTGACACGCAACTTAGGATTAAGCAAATTTACTAACCGCTGTTGCTAAATAATAGCACAGCATATTTCGGCAATAGAGTAAGGCCACCCATTCGGCTTAATAATAGCAACCATTTTTTTTACTTACAATAAATAAGGTAGAATATTTCGGCACCTGGCGACCCAAATCCGTTGCCAGGGTAAGCCCGATAACACCCTAGAATAAGTCAGATTTAGGCTAAATATCTCGGCACCCGGTAACTAAAATTTCGCTACCGGGATAAGCCCGATAACATATTACGATAAATGGTATTAGGATAATACATTAAGTTAGACAACACTAGATTAAGGCAATATTTGGAGCCACTTTTCATATCTATAGTCTATAAGTAGACATAAGGTTAGTTGGCAGACAGGAGTACACTATCACGTTGGTAGACAGGAGTAAAACAATTTCATATGGACAGTGATATTAATCTTATATTTGCTTGATTTACAGCCATGAGCTCCAACGTGGGACACCCGCTCCCAATATAGGGTGCTCCATCATTACGGACATTATTTTTATCAGCGTAGTGAGTGGCGCCAATATGGGCACTCTCCAGATTTTTTTATGACTATATCATTGTTATTGTTATGCATATATATATCATGTTACATTCTCTTGCACCCCGCCAGGTATCGGTCCAGCGCCGACAACCGACCACTGGGTACCGGCAGCCGCTACCAGGTAGCAACCATGGGTTGAGCACCAGGCTCATGATGTCATGTTTTACAGGCCGCATGGCAAGGGTGAACACCCCATATATACACATACATGGCCATTAATATATTTTCTTTACCAACAGGTGGCGACATTGTATATAGCCCTCTGTAAATATTTTGCCCACGCCCATACACGTCTTGATAACCCCCACTCACACACACAATTTCCTCCCCTCTACACACATCTTGCTTACAGTTAATAAATCCGCACCACGGGGGAGATATGCCTGTGGGATATACCCTACCGCAGGTCGGATCAACATTTAGTAAACATCTCACCTAATATGAGAGGTGACATACGGCCACACAACGCGGATTCCTCATGTACAGGACGGGTTGTGTCGCCATGATAGCCGCGCCCACCCACAGGGGGCAAAGCTATTAGCATAAGTTTTGCTAGAAAGGATAACAATGAGGTACCATATGAACTAGAATCATAGAAATTTAGCGCGCTTAATTTAGTCCGTAAGATAATTGTAATTGATAAATGTAAGATTGTAACTTAACACAAATTAATGTGCCCACGGGCAATTATTCTCCTACAAATGTACAAAGAATACTTCGCACCCCCACATTGTCTGCGGAGGTGATAAATGATATTCATACACCTTAATATATGCACATCTCAAAATCACATTAAACAGTATACTTTTTTAAGATCACATGTACACAATGCTTATGATTTGTTTTCTTTCATTTTCTTTCTTCTAACGTCCCAATTTGTACAGGTGTTCCGTTTTATCCCAAATCAATAAACACATTTTGAATATTTCCCTTAACTTATACCCTGGAACACCTATTTTTTTCTACTTCTTTATCTTTCTCATTGCAGGGAGCAATTTTTTCCCCAAGACAGAGGAGGACGGCACAATCATCCGTCCAGCCCTGGGTTTTTTCCTCCCTGCACAACAATATATTATCAAAAACATGTATTTTTTGGAACTTTTTATATATTTCGCATGTCAATTTTTTTTCTCAAATGTATATGTATATCCCAAAACCCACCCCTCTGAACACGAGCTGATCTCACACCTACACGACGTCGTTACATCAACACGCAATCACCGACTTTTCACCGAACAGAAGAAACGAAGATCAGACACCAGGAAGATTCCACTACGACCTACTACGACGACACCCCAACTACACGCTCCGTTCCCGTTCGCGGGGACGCGAACTAAACAGAGGAAGAGGCTTGTACAGGCCCCCAGGGGGTTGCATCCCCTGGAAGACACCCTCCATCATCTATCAAAACCATCCCTAACTGGCAAATCTCATAAGTCCAGAACAACATCTTTCACACAGCAAGGTCAGCTAACCAGCCTGGAAGGCTTGCCAAACACTTGCATCACACCACAAACAGCTACACATAACTATCTGGGGCAGCTATGCCAGTGGAATGCTGACAGCACAACAGCATAACCTATAAGAAGGACCTTAATGAGGACAGACCTACTCTCTACTCTCTACTATCCGTCATACAGTGCGTGTCGCCGAAGGCTCTGCAGGCTGCTATCTCCAGGTGAGCATCAGTGAAGTGTTCAGAGTTCCTATATTTTGTAACCTACCCCACAGACTTGTACACATAATTTGCACTATTGTTAACACTTCCCTAAAAGGGTCATACTATTTCATACATCACTGACCAATAAATACTTGGTCAGTAAACTACACCTTGTACTCGTAATTACACGCCTCTTCACATCCTAACGCCCTTCCTGTATTCCGTCACGAGTAAGCGTGACAGTAGTAGCCAAATAGTTGCTAGCTCAAGCTTCATCGCACTTCCTGCAGCGACCCGACTGTCTAAACAGTGAGCCGCCAACACAGCTGACGCCGCACGTCGGTTATATAACTTTCTCCAACCAGCTGATAGGATAGTACATTAACCTGTACACAGAGGTTCATCCCCGAATCACACTTACGTCTTTATAGGAGCATCCCCTAGCATCCTAACACAAAACAACACTCTACACTGGTCAGCTTACCCAGCTACGGGAAGCTACCCCCTCCTAGGCATCACCTTATAAATTAGTACATTAACACATCCGTTTTAGATCTAACTACCCCCCAACTAAGGGATCTAAAACATACCGGTTTAAAGGTTTGTAAAATAAAAGTATAAAAAATCCTATAAACATGGGAGATATGTGGGAAAAGGTGCAGATCAGTACAAAGCATGAACCAAATTTAAAAAACGGATAAAAACAGTTACGATTTGAGTTTTCAACATTTAAAACTTTGCTTCTAATAAAAAGATGGGTGTGTTTTCTCGGAATTGTAGTTATACTCCGTCCAAGCAATCTGCGAAGTACCGGTGTGAAAACACGAGGTCTGCGCATAGGAGTGACTCGGCTGACTATCCAATGAGGCGCGATGCCGCTGAATAATTAGCGCAGGAGGGTAGCGCGACCTTGGCTTAAACCAACTCTCGCAATGGCTGGGCTGCCAAGCTCCAGCCATCGCATTCTCTTTTCACTTCCTCCGTGTGACGTCATGTGCAAACCTACTTCACCGATTCCGTGGATGAGATAGGCTATACTGTAGTTATTATTGTTTTAGAGGCGGAACAGCGAGTCATCTGCACCTAGCCGATATGTTCGTGCACAGGCACAGTTATAATACTACAATCGTTATTGGTCTGCCTTCTTAAGCTTAAGCTAAGACATATCTCACGAGTGGTTTCATTTGGGGATGTGACACTCGTCATATAAACTAATCATTAAATATAAGCAGATACATGTCTCAGGGTTTTTTGATGTGGTGTATATTATGAGGTGAAAGGAGGGGGGGGAATGTGAGCGTAGAAGATTTTGATCTGTGTAATTTTTTTATGATGTGTACTTTTTCTTCATAGGAATTTAGGTAAATGGATTTTGTGTTTAGTCAGTGTGTTTAATAAAGTATATCTCATTTATTTTATATTCACGTTTGTGGTCGGAAACTGTGTTGTGATTTTGAGTCGAAGTTTGTACATGTAATGCGACGTGACGTTCATGAGATGTGCCATTGTTGAGTTATATTGTCTGATTGTTGACGGTCTTTAACAAATTATTATCATTATTATTCAAAATTAAATCTCTACTTACTATAAAACAAAGTCCCCGATTCTTGGATGTCAAGGGTAGCCTAATCTCAAGAACCACTGGATGGACTTTGATGCGGTTTTCACCATTCTGTAAAGGATAACCCCAAGGAAGGTTTCTGTAGAAAATTATTTATTTATGATCATAGGAAGCCAAGCAGTAACGATTGCAGTGGAAAGGTCGAAAAATAACCTGGCGTCCGTGCGCTTTTTAAGCTTATGTGGACAAACCGTTAAAAATATTTATATACTATGATTGTAAGAATTGTTCAGCATAAAAGTTGTACAAAAAGTTCGGGAGAGCATATCACTATCGTCAATACATCGCCTACTATAAGTGTTTTTACGTTTTCATTTCTTCCAACAATCTCCATTCAATTACTGAAGCGACAGTTTTCGAGCTAGCTAGGGGCGAGCCCATGACCCCTGTTACAGCCTAGCTAGCGGGTGAGCCTATTACCCCAGACACAGCCAGAAGCAAACTGTCGAGTTGGTGTTGAGTCAAGACTTCAGAGAAGAGTGGTTGTGTTAGGAGTTTCCCTAGAAGTGCAACTCGGCTTTTCTTCACTTCGCCTGTGAACTTTTCGTTCCGCAAAATGCACAGTCAAGTTAAGATTCGACGGATGGGGGATTTATGAATGGTTACGTCTCAAAACTCACGAGTCTCAAAACTCACAAGCTAAAAAATGTAACAAATAGTCTCAAAACTCACGACTCCTGAGAGCACACTGCCCTTCAACCCATGTTTGTCCACCCAGTTTTAGAATGGGATTTCGTTTGTATTGTACAGACGTCACAGTGATGCAGGTTATCAGACAAATTCTTTGCCAACCCAAGTACACAACCACGATGTCGCAAAGCCCCTAAAAGAATCAACAACAACATCTTGATGAGGGAGGTGCCAATTACAAGAAGGCAAGCAGTTATGGCTGGCTCTAAAAATGGACCTTTTCGCAATGAACTGGCTTGGCCATGGCTACCTATAACCTTATAGGTGGCTATGGCTTGGTTCGTGAGTTTCGAGACTGGCCCAGGTACAGAAACCGGTTAGAACCTACTTTTACTAACCCTCGTCTTGAAATTCGTGAATTTTGAGACTCGTGAGTTTTGAGACCACACGTTATGAATCATGCACCTCGCCATTCTAATATTACGTCTGACCAGAATTCGTTGCACATGCATCTCCATGATAATATAATAATAGTCCAGTCTAACCCATCATGCCGAAACGTAAAACGGATATCGAAAAAAAAAAAAAAAAAGCGCTTATCACGTAATGCATTGGTAACTGTTCCCGGGCGAGGCCGGGGTGGGTTGTTAGTGATAAATTAGTCATAGCATTCATGATTGAGACGTTGCTATGTGTACTCTTTACAAGTACAATATTCGTGGGTGAAGTTACCCAACGTTTTAGCCGGGTGGAATCCTACATGCAAGGAGTGGATCGCTGTACTCTTTGGAGACCCAAATTAAAATTAGTATTTCTGTATTCGTGGTAGCCTTCCCGAACGAGTTTATACTACGCGGCTTTCTACGCAGTTACTTCAGGGAATGCCGTGGCTTTACCTGATTTCAAATCGTGAGACATCTAACCAAAATCATCAGGAACCTAAGTCTTAATCATACTACAGGCGTCTCTGCAACAACAACAACAACAACACCAAATGTTGTCAGACCGTACCCGAGGCTGATGACCAATGTATCCTTAGCCACTAAATGAAGGAACAATTTAATTTGTACCCCACATAATAACTTAAGTATCCCGTCTGCATCCCATGTCCCCCTGATTTAGGGACAGTGAAAATAAAACGTATAGTCTACCAACTTTGAATCTACCGCTGCTCTTCACTGGACGCCAGGTAGTGTCAGTGTGCAATGGCACTAGTAATGTGCCCTCTCAATAACAGTTTATATTAAACTAGCAACCCGACCCGGCTTCACCCGGGAACAGTTATGAATGTATTACGTGATAAGCACTTTTCTTTTCCAATGTCATTGAACAACGCCCTATATCCGTTTTACGTCTCGGCATGATGGGTTAAAATCACTGACTGGACTATTAATTATATTATCATGGAGATGCATGTGCAACAAATTCTTGTCAGACGTAATTTAAGGACGGCAAGGTGAATTAATCACCCCCCCCCCCCTTCCGTCCAATCTTAACTTGACTGTGAATTTTGCGGAACGAAAAGTTCACAGGCGAAATGAAGAAAAGTCGACTTGCACTTCCAGGGAAACTCCAAACACAACCACTCTTCTCTAAAGTTTTAAAATCAACACGACTCGTCAGTTTGCTGCTGGCTGTATCTGGGCTAATAGGCTCACCCGCTAGCTAGGCTGTAACTGGGGTAATAGACTCGCCCCTACCTAGCTCGTAAACTGTCGCCTCAGTAACTGAATGGAGATTGTTGGAAGAAATGAAAATGTAAAAATACTTATAGTAGGCGATGTATTGAAGATAGAGATATGCTCTCCAGGGCTTTTTTGTAGAACTTTTCATGCTGAACAATTCTTACACTCATAGTATATAGATATTTTTAACGGTTTGCTCAGAATAAGCTTAAAAAGCGCACGGACGCCAGTTTTTTTTCTGACCTTTTCACTGAAATCGTTCGTGCTTGACTTCCTTTGATCATAAATAAATAATTTTCTACAGAAACCTTCCTCGAGATATCCTTTACAGAATGGTGAAAACCGCATCAAAATCCATTCAGTGGCTCTCGAGATTACCCGTGACATCCAAGAATCGGGGACTTTGTTTTATACTAAGTAGAGATTATACGCCAATCAGTATAATTTAATATAAATAATTCATGTTTTTGGGCTAATGCCGTGTGTATTTAGATTAGAACCATACGTTTCGGAGAAACCTTGCCTCCTCTTTTTCTTCTCATTTGATTTCCATTGAAAAAGGAGGCAAGGTTTCTCCGAAACGTATGGTTCTAATCTAAATACACACGGCATTAGCCCAAAAAACATGAATTCTTTATATAATCCGGGCCGTGAAAGCCTTAATATACACAGTATAATTTAATATAATATAATCCCCCTTCCGTCCAATCTTAAAATGACTGTGAATTTTGCGGAACGAAAAGTTCACAGGTGAAATTAGAGTTGCACTTCCAGGGAATGGCGAGGTGAATGAAACTCAAATCCCACTTCCGTCCAATCTCAACTTGACTGTGTTTCACAGGCGAAATGAAGAAAACCCGAGTTGCACTAACATGGAAACTCCAAACACAACCACCCTTCTCAGAAGTCTTAACTCAACACGACTCAACGGTTTGCTGGTGGCTGTATCTGGGGCAATAGGTTCGGCACGTAAACTGTCGCCTCAGTAGTTGAATGGACATGGTTGGAAGAAATTAAAACGTAAAAACACTTATAGAGGGCGATGTATTGAAGATAGACATAATGTGCTCTCGCGGACTTTTTTGTAGAACCTTTCATGCTGAACAATTCTTACACTCATAGTATTCAGATATTTTAACGGTTTGTCCAGCGTAAGCTTACACAGCGCTCGGACGCCAGGTTTTATTTTTCGACTTTTCCACTGAAATCGTACTGCTCGGCTTCCTTTGATTATAAATAAATAATTTTCTACAGAAATCATCCTCGAGATATCCGTTACAGAATGTTGAAAACCGCATCAAAATCCATCCAATGGTTCTCGAGTTTACCCGTAACATCCAAGAATCGGGAACTTTGTTTTATACTAAGTAGAGATTTCAAGGAAATAGCAAGCATTATCTTATTCCGCAATCATTTGAACGAGCGGACGAACTGACATGCGCTCTGGCGGCGCTATCCTGAATGAGTGCACCAGATCCAGGACCTTCTATAATACTCTATGATGCACTGGAGGACCTTTCACTTAACTAAAAGAGAAATCAACTCAAACGTAATCCATCCAAGACACAGGTTTTTGCTTTCCACCTCAGAAACAGGAAAGCAGCAAAGAAACGCAATATTAGCTGGGGAGGTGCTCGCCTGGAACATTGTTGTATCCCAAAATACCTAAGGGTAACTTTGGATCGCACACTATCTTACAAGAAACATTGTATGAACGTCAAACAAAAAGTCTCTACACGAAATAACATACTTCGTAAGTTGATAAGGGCCGACTGGGGCGCCCATGCTAACACTACGTATGTCTGCATTAGCTCTGTGTTATTCAGCTGCTGAGTATGCTAGCCCCGTATGGTATCACTCAGCTCATGTAAAACAGGTTGATGTTGCCCTCAACGAGTCCTGCAGAATAATTACTGTTTGCCTGAAACCTACACCTGGTTCACAAACTACATTCCTTGGCAAGAATAGCCCCTCCTGCGGTACGCTGTTAGGTCATAGCACAAACGGAACGCAAAAAAGTCCGCAGAGGAACATGCTCACCCTCTCTTTGGTCACCAGCCCCAAGAAGGCGGATAAAATCAAGGAAAAGTTTTCTGCAAACAACATCGATGCCTACTACAAAACCCGAGGTAGCCAGAATACAGCTATGGCAATCCACTATACCACCGGATTGGATGAAGGCCAAGGAAAGGCTTCCAGCAGGCCACAACAACAACTGGAAAACTTGGCGGTCACTCAACACACTTCGGAGTGGTGTTGGGAGATGCAAAGTTAATCTCCACAAGTGGGGATACCGTCTTGAATCGGAACTCTGTGAGTGTGGCGAGAGACTGACCATGGTACACCTGTGTTCCTGTGAACTGTGCCCGTGCTCTTGCACAACGCAGGAGTTAATGGAAGGTCATGGAAGTGGTGTGACAGTGGCCCGTTTCTGAGCCAAGAAAATCTAATTCGAGACATTGTTGTATTTAACTAATGTATTATTCCTTTGTAATATTGTGTATCATCCCTCTTGTGTATACGGTAGTGCTTCTGACTCGAATAATAATAATAATAATGGGCACACTCAGTACCACAGATTACCCTACTGCTCAGTACTAAAGGCAGGGTTGGCTTGGGTTTGCTTGTGTTGTTTACAGCCGCGTGCCGCTTCACTAGAGGGCAGCATGTAGTCAGCGCAAGTTACAACTGCATGAAGTGATTTATATTTCAACCAATAGAGCACAGGAGTAATTATTTCCCTATTCATAATGTAACAATCTGGATGCTTTGCAGTACCGTAAGTATTGCTTTGTTTCGTTGGTTTAAGTTGGCGATACAGTTACGCCTACTAGAACTCAGGTTTGTTAACTTTTCTGGTGGCATTGCAAGTGTTTAAGAATAGCGTCGTTAAACATATCGGGTGTAGGGGATATCCTTACCAAGGTTATTACTTGCAACGTTTGAACGATTTGATGGCACCGCCAAGATAATTATCACCAGCCGCGACTACTGGAAGCACCTTCGGCTAGTTGCGTGAGGCGCTGGCAGAGACTTTGTGTCCTGCGTAGTGATTTTCTACCAGTATCCTGGGCGGGCACGTCAACGCAACCCGAACCGTGTGAGATGAGTCAGGGGTACTTATTGCTTCCAAAGGAAAATACAGTATGATGAAAAAGTGCTGTTTGTGAGATTATGTGGCAAAATTTCATGGTTCTTGGAGACATTATGCTATTATGGTGTAAATACGATGATGCATTGTCTGCGACTGTTGGTTAGCTTCTTAGTTTATATTGCTCTCTGGATTCTCACAATCACTTGTTTATCAAATGCTTGTTCGTGTTTTTGGTTCAAGGCTTGGTTAGGGTTGGGTTTCCAATGGTTATTTCTCGTAAACACAAGACTAAAATAATTAATTACGCCTTGCATTGAACGCATATCCATCTTAAACAAAGTGAGATGACATGCGGGAGCTGGTATACAATGGGATTATTTTACACTAAAAATTCACTATCTCCCAAAAATATAAACATTTTGCTACATATGCCATCAAATAACATTGTTAATCATTATCAATAAGCAATAAGGCTCGGTCAAACAGGAAGCGGACTGCCCGCACGAACCAGCCCGCCCGACCGCTGCGAACCCTGTATCGTGTAATATTGCATCATCCTGGTTAAACAGAAGGCGCTCTACCGCGGCGGGCAAGTGAGCAGTTGTGATTTTCCACAAATACCGCGCGGGCTGGAAGCATGGCCGACGAAACGGAGAAATTATTGACTTGTACGCGAGTGCGTTCTACAGTTATTCGAAAATACACGAAAAGACGGTCTGGAAATGACCTCAACTCACATCATAGTTTGTGATACTCACCCAATTCCTGTCATTTTCCATTAGTAGTCAATCATGCACCCAATTTCTTTTTCGTCTCACTTGACTCAAAGGGTACAGAAGAAGCAATTCTTCGTCCGAGGAATTGCTGGACATGTTGAATTAACACCACGAACAGAAAACACTATGACATGCACTTGATCGCGATTGCTTTTACACTGGTTCGCCTTGACTTGTCCGTATTCAGTTTGACCACCACAGCCCGCGACGGGCTGCGGTCGCTCCGTTGGCGCGGGCAGCCCGCGTCCTGTTTGACAGAGCCTTTACAGTACTGTACCGGTACTTGTCATTGGATACAAAAAGTGCCCCCCACCCGGTGAGTCAATAACTTGACTAATTAATTGTACTTATGAGCTAATCCATTACCCAACTTACCACTTGAGTACTGGTACTGAAGCAACAGTCAATTATGTTTCATTTAGAAAGGTAAATACCGTGTTATGTAAGAGATTCACAACTGTGCATGGGCTGTCATCATCAAACGCTACCTTTTCTTCGTATGATGAGCTGAGATAACATTTCACATGAGTCTTCGGATGAAGATACCCCTTTCTCATTTTTTATTAAAAATACTTCTGCCCATTTCAATACCGTGTTAGTAATTTGTGTAACCATCAAACTGATGAAATGCTCAAATCTCTTACAAATGTATGAGTGCGAATATGCCTTTTGTTTACATTCCATCTGGCCTTCTTTGACGTTACGACAATAGTATTAACTACTCTTTGGTACGGCATAGCCATCGAGCAAACACCGTTATAATACTAGGCCGGCGAGCAAATTCGCACTTCCCATGCTTAATTTTCTAGACTAGATAGCAGCACCAAATATCCGCACAAAGTCGTACAGGCCTCCGCAAGTTCATAAAATAAAATGTTCTTGCAGTCAAATGATCATGCATCAATTAAATAATACTATGAAGTATTGCACTTTGCTGAATTAATAAAGTGGAAAGGCCACGATGAATGTTTTAATTTAGTCTTCTTTGCTTAGTTCTATGATTGGTTTGCATGATAGAGGGGCAGATGACCTGGTAGTCCCGCCGCTTAAAACAACAATAACTAACTTGCACGATAGGATATGGTATTTTGGGAATTCTTAATTACACAGTTTGCACACGCACTCTTCATAGGCTGTATGATACAAGCTTGTGCTGCAAACCTTGTGATGGAACCCATGGATTGCAAGTCTGTTAACTGCATTTCTCAACACTTGATTGGGGTTAGTCCACCTCCGGTCAGTCATGGCACTCGTACAGTAGAAGTGTTCGTCTATTTCCTCCCGCTTTCGTTGTCTTTCTGTCAGTAGTATAATAGTATGCCTCAGTTGATGGTGGTAGTAGTAGCGAGTGTCGCAGATCTTCACACAGGAAGGATTCTCTGGTGAGTGTGTATACATATCTGGATGGAGAATATTTGGATACTCCGAGTACTTTCTTGACGCTTTCCATTGCTTTCAGGTCTCGCATTTTTTAAGTGTTCCCACATTATATGTAGGCTATCCCATAGCTTATAAAGAGCGCCCTCACGTGGCCGAAAGGTTGGCCAATCCCATATCACCAAACAAAATGAAAAATGCATCACACTTCTACTGAAACAAATTTATCTGGCGTTTATTGGCATCAAGAATATTTTCTTTCGTTATGCTTTGGTTATTCGAGTCGCACGCATCTTCTTTAGACCCACGTCTTTATACTTGTTAATCCCTCAGTATGCCTTCCTTCGGAAAGTAAAGCCGGCGGTCCCATGTCATAGATTTATGGCATGAAAAAGAACCTTCCACTAACTACGCTTGTAAAAGCCAGTGTAGTTAAAAGGGACGTAAAACCAATAACATTATTATTATTATTAACTACACTTGTGTGTTCTTAAGTTCCAACATTCATCACCGGGCGCTGGTTGCGATGGAATCAAGTAGTAGCGGAGTTCACAGCTAGGAGTCGTGGATGGTAGCATTTGGTAGTGAAAGTAGGAACTACTTGAAATTATCGTCGGCAGTCCTTACTTAAATTTAAAATAGATAACATACAGTAATACAGCCATCAAAATTAACACCGGTCATCAGACAGATTGTACACACACCCAAAGTACTCGGGGCTACATGATCGCGTCGTCGCAGCCCCTAAACTAAGGAACCAACCAACCATTGAACTATAGCGAGAGTTGTTCCAGTATTACCTACAGTAGTGCTCAATAGTTAAAACTCGAGTAGTATAAAGAGAGAGCCGCTATGTTTTCTAAAGGAAGCGGTAATATGACCGAGACGAAGAAGAAGTTCCACTCTTTGTCGCTTCAATGAATACGTCAAGCAATTAGCAGACATTTTGCTTGACACCTGAACATTGGTTGGTTGGTTCCTCAGTTTAGGGGCTGCGACATCGCGGTCATGTAGCCCCGTGTACTTTGGGTGTGTGTAGAATCTGTCTGATAACAGGTGTTAATTGTGATGACTGTATTAGGGTGTGTTATCTATTTTCAATTCAAGTAAGGACTGCAGACATTGAATTTTTAAAGTAGTTCCTACTTTTGCCGCAAAACGCCACCGTCAACGACTACTAGTTCAGAACTCGGTTACCAGATGCCATCGCAGTCGGCTCCTGGCGACGAACGTCGGAACTTCAGAGCGTTTGTTAAATGTTTAACCTATATTTAGCTTCACACAGGTGTAATTAGTGGAAGGTTCTTTAACATGCCATAAATCTATGACAAGGGACCGCCGGCTTTACTTCCCCTCCGAAGGAAGGGATACTGTGGTATTTTTAACGGTCTTAAAAAATCCCATGACTTCGGCCGGGTTTGAACCCGCGATCTTGGGCATAGAAGCCGCTATAGGCAAGGACGACCCAAACTTAATCACATGTAATTTATTTCAGGTTATTTTTCACATATTCCTGCGATGGGAATTATTTTGTGTTGACCGACTGAAAGATATAATATTAATTGTTAATATGGCAACACTGAAAAATGGCTGCAAAGCTATATTGAAAGAGGAATAGCTCTAGAAAGCAACATGCTAAATATAAGGTGCGTTCAAAAAGTAACGAGCCGGAGGCTGTAACGCGCAAACCGGTGACGACATCGACTAATCGTGACGTGTGTAACGAGGTGTGGTTCCGACCAGAGCGTAGAAGGTCACAGCCCGTCGCTAGAGGGCTCGCGTGCACGTCACGTGACGATACAAAGCGAGCAGCAGCATGCATCAATCGTCCAACGCTGCCAGTCGCATTGTAAACAGTGACATGGAGGCGTCAGACGAAGAGCAAAGATGTATTGTTCGGTTTCTGATAGCGGAAGGAGTAGGGGGAACGGACATTCATCGCCGAATGTCACAAGTGTACGGCGAACACTGCATGTCCCTTGCAAGGGTCAAGGCGTGGCACAAGCGCCTCAGGGAAGGACGGGTGTCGTTAGCCGATGATGCCCGGTCTGGGGCACCTCCCTGCATTACCGATGACAACGTCCAGCTGGTTGATGCACTCATTACCCTGGACCGCCGACTGACGGTGAACGCCATAGCCGCCGTGGTCGGATTGAGCGTCGGAAGTGTGCACACCGTCATGAAGGAGCAACTGCACTTCCGGAAAGTGTGTGCCCAATGGGTGCCCCACGGTCTTCAACCACACCAGGAAGCATGTCGAATGGCCTACTGTGTTGGTTATGAAATGGTATGAATAGTGCCGGACAATGTATGCATGTATAACTTATAGTTGAACGATATACATAAATGTATCAAACTTTTTTGTAATAGAAAGATATTCACGAACATAATATTCTATGGTCTTCGTCATACTGCCGGTGTGGTAGTCATCTTGTCTTCATCATTGAATCTGTATAAATGCTGGTATTCATTTACCACTTGTCTTCATAGAAGGAATTGGTATGAGTCGTTAGTCGGTGGCGAGTGTAGTCTATTCCGCAGATCTCTTCTATAAGCGTATTCATTTCTGTTCCGCCCCTTAAAACAAAATTAACTAAGTAATACTTTCATTCAAGTTTCTTTGATCTAATTATACTCATGTCACTGCTCATGCCCACAAGTTACTCACAACGAAGGTCACAGGTTCTACAACTCAACTTAGTGTACTCGTTGCAGCTATTAAAGACACAAAAAATCCTTGGATTGGATATAATATGGGTTAATTTAAGCAAAAATAACCTGAAAGTGAAAGCCTTATTCTTAAAAGACTGCGTTGTTTGTCAAAATATACCCCATCGAGGCTGGCGTATGAACTAGCCGGGGAACTTTTATTTATAGAAGAACTCCGACTGGTTCACCAACTACCATCCACAAGACAATACAACAATTTGCTACAAGAAGTACTTGCAAAAAAGAAGAATATCCCAATTTGGTTTCTACTCCACGACGGCCATGACGTCAACAGAATGGAAGGGCACTGCCTATGAATTGAGACACACAGTGACCCACAGGATTTTTGAGACTGAGGTGTTCCGTGTGCCCACACCAGAGTGCGTTTGTAAATTGTGTCAAAAGGCATGCGATACTTACCACGCTCCCGTGTGTACTAGAAGGTTATCATCGCTTACAGAAGTTTGTAAATAGTTAAGGTAATGCACATTGCGCGCACTTATCCTTAATAATAAATCCTTGAATCCTAGTTCGAATGGATTTTTGTTACGAGTAACTTCAACATGTAAATAGGTTATCTAATGCTGGCGTAGTTTTGTAAACCTATGCAGTATAATTTATCCTGCTTGAAAACACACGGAACAACTAAACTGGGTCCATTTCAAGATGATTGATATAAAATATCGCAGTTCTGCTGCTTATGAATTGCTCTCGACTTAAACGTACAAGCACCATCAAGCACTACATTGCCTACGTCAAAAAACGATTAGGTTTACGCGCCATGGCCTGTCTTTCTCGTTGGCCGTCAGTACTACATTGCCTACGTCACAAAAGGATTAGGTTTACGCGCCATGGCCTGTCTTTCTCCTTGGCCGTGGATACTACAGCTGGGCATTGGAACCGAGTATTATGTTTCCAATCATTGTTTGGTTTCCGTTTAGTCTTTGCTCAATTCGGGCTCTGTACTGTAACTCAACCTGCCATGTGTTAAATTCACCGTCATATAAAGCTAAATCCTTTCTTCTGATAGATAACTGTGTTATTCCAAAATACAGTTGTGAGTTAGGGGAATTGCAATAGCAAGGTTTTGATCAAAATGCCTCCGCCCGAATCTCAGGAATTACCTTGCAAAAGAAAGCAGGTTAAGAAGAAATGCTGTAAGTGCCAGAAGCCTGTGGAGAAGAAAGAACCTTACCATATGAGCAACGCATTAAGGAGTAGAATCATCTATAAAGTAAGTACCTCAGAACCTTTTCCGTCCTTTATCCCTCAGTGGTACGAAAAGCGAGGGCTCTCGTGTAGTATACGTTTCCCGTTTCGAAAGTGCGTTATTTTACTTAGTAGCGCTCTGAAAATGGTTTATAATTACTCTGCCACGTTATTTAAGCCATTTTCCATTAACAAACACCGCGTAAACACTTCCAAAATAAGGAAATTGTCAACATTAACTTTCAAGTAATAAACTTATCAAAAAGCACGTCGCCATGTTTGATTACGTAATGCTGCCAACTTACTGATTGTACTACTAGGCAAAACCATTGGCCTGGATAAAGATTATTGATGCGTGACTACCCCCACTGTGCGTGACAAAAACCAGGGGTGTTTATAGTAGCCTAACGCAGCCCGCAGGGCCGCGCTACCTAACCTTTATTGGCCTGGACGAAAACCATTGGTCTGGATGAAAATATTGGTCTGGAAACAATAATGTTGGCACTCTGAAAAAATACAGTAACACACTCTAGCGATAAAATATTCAACTCCTGTATATTAGTAACATTGGCCATTTCTATAGAAAATTTTTCGGATATTAATGGCGCCGGGCAACGTATACTACACGAGTTCCAAAGCGAGCATTGAATACACACCTCGTGAACGCGTGGGAGCGTATCGTCTCCGGATGACACGTCGCTGCCTTGAATTGACAAGGTTCTAACTAACAAAATCATCTAAATTGATTATTATTATTTGTGGAGTTTACCAGAACCGGTACCTGATTATTAATTGTGGAGTTTACCAAAACCGGAACCAATCCAGAACGTGAGTGGCTTCGGTGGCGTAGTCGGTAGCATGCTGAGCTTCTATGCCCAAGATAGCGGGTTCAAACCCGCCGGAAGCCTTCAGATTTTTTAAAGAGCGATCAAAATCCCTCAGTATGCCTTCCTTGGGCGGTCCCATGTCATAGATTTATGGCATGTTAAAGAACCTTCCACTAATTACACCTGTGTGAAGCTAAATTGGATAGGTTAAGAATGTAAAGAACGCTCTTAGGTTTCTACGTTCGTTGCCAAGAGCCAACTGCGGTGGCGTCTAGTAGCTAAGTTCTGAACTTGGCCTATTAGTCGTTGACGGTGGCGCTTGGCGGCAAAAGTAGGAACTATTTGAAAAATTCTAAGTTGCAGTCTGTATTTGAATTAAAAACAGATAACACACACTAATACAGTCATCACAATTAACACCGGTTATCAGACTGATTCTACACACACCCAAAGTACACGGGGCTACATGACCGCGTTGTCGCAGCCCCTAAACTTAAGAACCAACCAACCAATCCAGAACGTGGTAGATTATTGAACATATATCATTCACATACCTTTCTGGGAGTCATTAGGAATTGAAAATACTGTCAAATATCATTAATATTGCTTAAATGAAGGCTTTTATTTGTAGCTTGTTCAACGACGGCAGAATGGCGGCAGATGTTTGTGGCCGTCCCATTGACGTCATATTGCGTTGCCAACATGTCCGATACGAAATACACCACACGACACACGCAACTTTCTAATTATGTAAAAAAAGAAATAATTGGAAAACCCATTGGCCTGGATAAAGATTATTGATGCATGACTACCCCCACTGTGCGTGACAAAAACCTGTGTGCTAACGCAGCACACAGGGCCGCGCTACCTAACAATATTGGTCTATCAATTAATATGATAAAATTGGTCCGGTCAACTCAAACATAAAATGCCAGCGTTTCGCCCCAGTGTGCCGTTGGGCTCGTCAGTTGGTAAAGACCCACCTCACCAATACGCGTGGCTAGCACATACTGAGAAGGTCATCGCAAGACACAAAATACAATAGTACTGACGTCACGAGCGATGCCAATATGCTACGGAAGTCAAGCTCCCTTTCATAAAACAAAAACCTTACCTTGGCAATCCAAATGTCTGTTAGGTAGTCAGCCCGAAGGCTGGTTGGATCCTCAAAAAGTACCGCCGTTACGTTATGTGAGTAGATACCCACAAAAACCTAAGGCAGCGCTATTTTGAGGCGTTCTAGGCAAGAAGAGGAGTGAGGTAGTTTGCCATTCCAAATATGTTATGAATATTCCCGAATGGGAATATGATGTTATTTCCGATTGAGCAGATAATTTATCAATTAATATGACCGGACCAATTTTATCATATTAATTGATAATTTATCTGCTCAAACGGAAATAACATCATATTCCCGTTCGGGAATATTCATAACCTAATATTGGTCTCGGCGAAAACCATTGGTCTGCCGGATGCGATATAGTAGGCCTACCGAATGCGTGGGGTCTGCAATACTGTACATGATCTAAAAATGGCGGAGTCAGCTGGAATTTCATATATATATAAGTCGTGATCCTATTTGGGATGGCTGGGTGTGTTACAGACAGCGGAGGAGTAAACATCTATTACTATAATATCATTTCCAGATACCATTACTACAGGTATCTTGGCTAATTTCAGTACTTCAAGAATTTTTTACTTCGGTTCAGGTAAACTCCACTCTTACCAATTGATTTTATTACTTTAAAGTATTTTTGAAGGCCTCTGTCTGGAGCGTGGCGCTCTATGGAAGTGAATCTTGGACTATTGGTGCAGCAGAACAGTGGAGAATTGAAGCGTTTGAAATGTGGTGTTACAGGAGAATGATGAAGATCAGATGGGTAGATAGGGTTACAAACGAAGAGGTATTAAGACTAGTGGGATAAGAGAGATGTTTCTGGCGACTGCTAATGAAGAGAAGAGACACATACTAAGACACCCAGGAATAGCAAGCTTAGTTATGGAAGGAAGGGTCGAGGGCAGTAACTGTAGGGGTAGACCAAGTTTAGAACATGTTAAACAGATTGCCTCGGATGTAGGGTGTGGTAGCTATGTAGAGATGAAACGACTAGCTGCATCAAACCAGTCAAAATTCTGAAGACTCATACACACACCTACTTTGCCACAGTTATTGACGCTAATTGCATACTCGCACTTTAATAATGATATTATCGAAGTTTTAACTTTAGAGAAGTAAACTGACGACAGTATTAGTCGCCATGTTGGAAAAGGCAATGTTGAGGCAATGCTGCCAACTTCACTTGACCACACTCCCAAACCCAAAGAGTAGTCAACTCTCGCGAATGGGTTTGACAAGAGAGTGAGGATAGGCTATCGCTACTGAATTGGAAGCTGACAAACAGTAACAGCTGCATACAGTCCCTGGTCACATTATTAGGCCACTCTTAGATTATTCAGAAAAACATTTGAATATCTTGTTTTATATTGTTTTATTTTGTCATTTTCTTGTGGTACATGTACACATAACATTTGTAAACACTACACATTACAAATAGGATTTGAGATTCTGTGAATTAGATCAACAAAGAAAATTGTTTTAGTTGGTCTAAGTAAAGTATGTTTTTCCACGCTTGGACGTCTCTTCATCATGGTAATGTATTTCATTACATGACAATCAGTGTGTTTCTCTCTAATAAGAGACTATAAGCTCGGGAGCCCCAGCTTGAACCGCAAGTTTCAGTCAACAGCGTTGGAAACAACAACAGGCCATACATCCCAAGTGAAGTGATTTTCACACGCACAAACATTAGAACAGTGCTAAGTGTTTATTCACAAGAACCTAGCACTACTAATTTATTTATTTATTGCATCCAACAGAATAAAATTCCAATTACTGGAGACTGACCAATTTTACATAGATTTATCATTATCACATGTTAAAGAAAAAAGAAAAAACCACAAACAATAATAATACAGTTCAGATTGTACAATATTCAAGTTTAACTATTCTTTACACAAATATATGCTGAATGCCAACTTGATAAAGTGAAAGTAAACTGTAATTAAATTAAGAATATTAGTAATATTAGTAAAGGGTGAAAACAACAACCATAAAATGTATTAATACATAGTGATTATCACTTAATCAATATTATGTAATATAATTATTATTATTATTACATTACTTTTGTAATATCACAAAATAGCATTATCACAATCACATGTTAAAGAAAGGAAACTCAGCCCCTAAACTTAAGAACCAACCAACCAACCAACCAAAGAAAGGAAAAAAAACCTACACAAGCAATAATAATACAGTTCACATTGTACAATACTCAAGTTTAAATATTCTTAACACAAATATATGCTGAATGTCGACTTGATGGTGTCACCTTTTTACTGATGCGCACTCATGTTACTTCTCTTGGTTTATATGTTCTTTTTCACGTCATTTCATCCATTCACTCATCATTTTATGTATTTTTTTATGATATCTTTAATTATGCTAGATTTTACATCTTAATTTATGGCTGAAGAAGGGACCAGTACTAGAGGCCCCGAAACATGTACCATATAATAACAAGTTTATAACTTGTTTTAAATAAATGTATTGACTAGGCGGAACAGTTTCTCCTTTGTTATATACTACACATTACAGTTTTAAAATGATACACCTTCTTGAGGCATAACAGCTCAATATTTCGTCAAGCCGCCTCTTGCTTTAAGGGGGGGGGGGGGGGAGGGGGAGATCCAGCTAAGAGAGGAATAAATTGTCAATATTCATTCGATTGTTGAACATGCTACAAATATTGTAGACAAATGATACTCATATCACAGTAATGGCAAGCAAACCAACATTTATCATTTCAATATTCTTAACATGAGAGTTTTTTAGAAAGTTTTCAAAATTTGTCAACTTTTTACCGTGCATCATCGTTCCCTTATATATCCCAAGTTTGTAAGAAATTCCCTACTTTTCTTTTTTGAGGGTGTATATTACATCTGCACCTACAAAATGTACCTCAATCTGGTCATTAGGATTTATACTTGTATTTATAAATTGTATTTATTCTTAAAAAGAAGAACTATTTTCTGCTGCTCTGAATAAAAATGCAATTAAAGTACTTAATTTACAATTTATGTTAGTGAAAATAATAATATCGTATGGCGAAACAAGAAATGTCAAACAACTATCAAGATCGGTAGAAATATTAAGCTCAACTGACTTGCTTTTGCGAACGATTTAGCATTACTTGCAAATACAATAGAAGAGGATAAATTTCAAATTGAACAACTAGAAATTGTAGCAAAAAAAAATGGGATTACAAATTTTATTTGAAAGAAAAAAACAACAACACAGAAATGATGCCAACTTTTAAAGTTGATCTACCAGTCGTTCAACTGAACAATAATAAAGAGATTAAAATTGTTCAGAAATTCAAATATCTCGGGGAAATAATAACATGGAACACAAATGAAAAAGAAGCAATAGAATACAGAACAACTAAATTTAAACAAGCACAAAGACTTACCTGGCCAACCTATAAAAAGAAATCTCTTTCGATAAACGCTAAGCTGAAACACTATAATTCCATAGTTAAACCAGAGGCAACTTATGCTAGTGAAACTTTATTCAAATTGAATGAAAAATCTACAACAGCCAAATTACATAAAACTGACAAAAGAATTATTAGAACAATTCTGAACAAAATACAGCTAGGCCTAGTTGATGGGCAGTGCCATCTATCGTGAATGTGAATCATTAAGAACTACAATGCGTAAAAGAAGAATTTCCTTTTTCTGTCCCATACCAAGACTGCCAGAAACCAGGATATTGAAACAACTATTTGATTACTTTTTGAAAAATAAAATCAATAATAATTGGTTCAAAGAAGTTAAGGATGATTTGGAAAAATTGGGTATAACTCGGCAACAAATCAAAGACAGAGAAGAGAAGAGGATTTTGAAGAACAAACTAATAAAAACGTCTCAAACTAATAACAGTTGATGATGATGATAATTGTTGTTTTAAGGGGCCTAACATCGAGGTTATCGGAAACAATATACTATATCGGACACACAAAGGGCTTCCAGGTCGGAGAGGATGAGAAAGTTCTGGGAGGAGAAAAAGAAGAAATTTACTCAAATTTATTGATTTAAGTGCTCCAATGTGGTTGTAAAATATGTAAATAAATAAATAATATCGTATGGCCTCGGCTGCCGGGTGCAAGCTTTGTTATTTGACACCCAGAAGGCAGCTTGCATGCCGAATTTCGTCGTTCCTTGGGACGCTATGAAAGCCAAGGAGGTTAGATATCTAAGCTCCTTGACACTACAGCGCTTTCTAGTAGAGAAAGGAGGAACTTTGTGTTGGCGGAAAATCCCGAGATTAATTTTGCCATTATGAACATGGCCTACTGAATTCAAATGGGTTCTTTAACATGCCCACAACGTATGACATGCATGTCGTGATTTTTGCGCCTTTCAAAAAAATCACTTACCTCGGCCAGGAGCGAACCTGCAAGCTTGGGGTTGGTAGTCCGACACGATAACCACTCACCCACCGTGGCAAGTCATTTATGTTAGTGATTGAGGTACATTTTGTAGGTGCAGATGTAGCTATGTCCTGGGTGCACCAGAAGTGGCGGGGCTACATACACCCTGCCTCCTTGAGGGCCTTGTGCAGAAGGCAGGAGATAACATGAAAAGAAAAAGAAGGCTGACCACTCGAAGAATGTGGGTATCAGAAAGGATGAGACAAGGGCCAATTAAGGCGGGAAAGTGAAAGACTCCCTAGGCCTCGGATAACCTAATACCGCCGGAGTAGTCAGGAAGTAGTCTACTGGAACGTTAGAGTTGATATTCAAGTCATCCAAGTGGTAGTCCTAAATAAATGATTAGTGTACCGTAAGCTTGCCACGGTGGGTGAGTGGATAGCGTGTCGGTCTACTAATCCCAAGTGCAGGTTCGCTCCTGGCCGTGGTAAGTGATTTTTGAAAGGCGGAAAAAATACGACACGCATGTCATACGATGTTGGCATGTCAAAGAACCCATTTGAATTCAGTAGGCCGTGTTCATTTTGGCAAAATTCATCTCGGGAGTTTCCGACAACACAAAGTTCCTCATTTCTCTCTCGCTATGGTTTTCAAGGAGCTTAGATATCTAACCTCCTTGACTTTCATAGTGATACCAGGAACAACGAAATACGACATGCAAGCTACCCTCTGGGTGTCAAATTACAAAGCTTGCACCCGGCACCCGAGGCCATACGATATTATTATTATTATTAGTGTACCGTAGCCTATTAATTTAATTACATCTTTTCTCTTGAGAACCCGTTCATTCCCTAGACTAACAAACTGTATGTACTGTATGTCCACCCCTTATCAATCCCGTTTCCAATGGGGTCGGGGATGAGAGGCGACGAAATTCTACGTGGCGGATAGTTATTACGGCCGGTTGCCCTTCCTGACGTCAACCTCTTGAGAGGAAAGTTAATGAGTGATGGTTGGTTGGTTGGTTGGTTGGTTGGTTCCTTAGTTTAGGGGCTGCGACAACGCGGTCATGTAGCCCCGTGTACTTTGGGTGTGTGTAGAATCTGTCTGATAACCGGTGTTAATTGTGATGACTGTATTAGTATGTGTTATCTTTTTTTTTTTTTTTAATTCAAGTAAGGACTGAAGACTTTAAATTTTTCAAATTGTTCCTACTTTCGCCGCCAAACGTCACCGTCAACAACTATCAGTTCAGAACTTAGCTACTAGACACCACCGCAGTCGCTCTTAGCAACGAACGTAGGAACCTAAGAGCATTGTTTACATTCTTAACCTATACAATTTAGCTTCACACAGGTGTAATTAGTGGAAGGTTCTTTAACATACCATAAATCTATGACATGGGCTCGACAGCTTTACTTCTCCTCCGAAGAAAGGCATATTGAAGGATTTTATCGCTCTTAAAAATCCGATGACTTCAGCCGGGTTTGAACCCACGATCGTGGGCAGAGCAGTTCAGCATGCTACTGACTACGCCACATAAGCCGATTGACAAATTTTATAAAGAAGTAAAATACCGGCCATCGTGGCCGAGAACGCTAACGCTTTATTTCGTGCCTCGCTGGCATCGAGAGAGCGTGGCTTCGAATCTCACCTCGGCCGTCCTGAAAATAGTTTTCGTGGTTTCCCATTATCACCACCAGACAAATGCCGGGACGGTTCCTTACAATAGGTTCCAAAATCCCTTCCCTGACCTTCCCTTAATTGCGCCCAAGTTCGCGGTCAGCCTGTCACCATCCCCAGTTGTATCTGTCCAGCTCCCAAACACCGACGGTAGAGGAATGATCCCTCGCAGAGTCCGTGAGTGAAGCCTAGCTGGGAGGAGAAGTAAAGTACTGTACTCCCAGTTCAAAATAGAGAAACACTATTAATGTAATTTATTGCAGCCAATAGTCATTCAGACGCCTCCGTTGCGTAGTGGTCAGCTTGCTTAGCTGGCACCCCGTAGGTCCATAGTTCGATTCCCGGCTCTGCCACGAAATTTGAAAAGTGGTTTGAGGACTGGAACGGGGTCTACTCAGCCTCAGGTGGTCCAAATGAGTGTGGGGGGGGGGGGGGGGGGGTTGAATCCCACCTCAGCCATCCTCGAAGTGGTTTTCCGTGGTTTCCCACTTCGTCTTCCGGCAAATGCCGGGATGGTACCTAAAGTTAGGCCATCGCCACCTCCTTCCCACTTCCTAGCCTAACCCTCCCACTCTTCCCATCCCCTCATCAGAACTGTTTCTTACACCCCTCCTAACATACGTAAGCTCTTCGTCCAAACTCTCATTTTTCCAATCATTGAGGATGGCTCTGCTGTACATCAAATTACAAAGAGTCCAGAATGCATGTGTTCGGTACATTCTGGATGTAAGGCGAGATGAACATATCACACCTTACTACGTGCAGCTGAAATGGCTGAAACTCCACGAGCGCAGGCAGCTATCAGTTGCCATTCTGACACATAAAATATTACATACCAAGACCCCGTTATATCTCTACAATGCCTTTACACCAATGCATTCTGTTCATAATCGAGAAAATAGATACACAAAATTAACACTCCAGATTCCTATACACCGAACCATGAAGTTCAATAAATCTTTTGTTTGCACCGCCTCACGCCTCTTCAACACCTTCGATTTATATAAGTTCGTCAACATTGCAAGCACTGCAGCTTTCAAAAGACATCTTTCATCCTGCTTCTTGGAGCAGTATACCTCTCACATTTGATTACTGCATTATGTTAAAATACTTTTTAGTTCAATTATAACATCAGGACAATAGCTGACAGATTGTCTAATTTAAGAGCTTTTCTTGTACAGTATATGATGTTTGCTTTTCGGGCTGATACTGTGTCTGTATGATCTCTTTTGTAAATAATCTTTCCATTATCATTATTAATATTTTTATTATTATTATTATTATTATTATTATTATTATTGTATTATTACTGTCTTTTTGTTACTATTGTTAGACTATTATTATTTATATTGTGAATGTAAGTGAAATGTTTTATTTGTATAAGCCCTAACCTTATTTTATGTAGGGCGCTACTGTAAAGGAGCTCTTAAGCTCTAAGTGTAGCCGTGAAAATAAAATCAATCAATCAATCAAAAAAAATAATCAGGCCTCTGTTCGTTTTTCTGGTGAGGTCGCCTGGTCACATACCCCAGTTGTATCCCCGACTCAGAGTCACTAGCTCCAGGACATTGCCCTCAGTGGCGGTAGAGGTGGGATCCCTCGCTTAGTCCGTGGGAAAAGCCAACCCTGGAGAGTAAAACGATAACGTAAAATATGCAATAGCCATTCATGATGTGTCAAATTAGAACTCTTTACAGAACTTTCCTTTGCTTGCACCGTACGGTATGGTACCTATCACACTTAACACTACAATTTTGGTCAGTAGAGGCACGTTTTGATACTCCACCTGCTGAGCGTTTCACATTGTGCCCCAAAACCATACATTTTCAGACAATAAGAATCACCCTATACCTTCGTTACAAATGATCGTTCTTTTTCAGTCTTAAACTGTCTGTTAGGTAGTGAGCCCGAAGTCTGGTTGGATCCCCAAAAGCACAGCCGTTAGGTTATGTTGGTAGTTACCCACAAAAACCCAAGTCAGCGCTATATTGAGGCGTACTAGGCAAGAAGAGGAGTGAAGTAGTTTGCCATTACTTTCCCCACTGAGTCAGCAAAGTAGTACTAACCCTATGAGTAGAACCTTTCACAGCATCCACAGGCACTGACTGTGCCCCGAATGTCATTACTCAGCACCACCCATACCTCAGTAGCTTTCATATAATCACAGCCATGAGTGAGACTGAGACATCGGTGAAAAGCCACATTTTACTCAAGCCTGTGCCAACAGACAAATGCGTTCATCAAGAGATGGCAAACAGGCCAAGTCTTGAACTACATGCTATAAACTTTCTACCTACAATTTTACTTTGTTTTGATTGAATGTAAACACAAACTGCGAGGGAAAGTTTTTGCCTGCGATTTTACATCTTATTTTTATAGAAGTACACATGCTGCTAGCATTTTGGTTCCCATGTGATCGATTTAAGACTTATAATTACAACATAAAAACTTAAGATTTGCATATTGGTCTGAAAAGTAACTACGAAACACACCCACACAAAGATCGAACTTGACATTTAATTCCAAAGCTAAAGCTAAGTGAGAAAATGTCAAAACTTGCTAGTGAGTAGGATTCAATGAGTCTCTAAGATTACGAGAGTAGATAGTGACGAACAACTTACAGTACACCCGGTATAACCTTATCAGTGCAACTAAACTCGCTGGACACTATTTACCTTCTCATCCTGTTTGAAGTGGGGCAGTGAAACATACCCCAGGCAACGTCTCCTGTTTGTATTTTTCCAGTCGATCCCAATGGAGCGGTATCACCCGATAGGTTGGGTTGTATGGAACTGCGCCCAAGCTTCACTAATGACCTTGGTCATTAGCATCAAACTTCGAAAAGTGGCAGTGGAACTGCGCCCATTGAGAGCGGTCAGGTAGGTTCCCTCCCTCCACCCCTCTACCGAATTATGTTGCATCGAGTGGTGTGAATTTGAAGTGACTTCTTTCAAATCGGCTGTGTCTTGATTGCGAACAAGTCAAATACCGTCCAGATTGCGAACAACTAAATATACCCTGTCCAGATTGCGGACAAGAGATTAGCGTTGGCGTGGGATACATAAAACAGGTACAGTTTTCAAAACAGACTAATATTTAATTTTTGTTCTAGCAATATTAGCATTAACTGGTACATTGGGATGTTTTCGACAACCTAACCATATTTTAAAAATAGTTCTGTTATGGCAAATGTTTAATAACCTAGTTTGAGGTAATCTTACCATTTATTTATTTATTTACATATGTTACGCCCTCATTGGAGCACTTAACCAAAACAAGTATATACATATCTCAAAAACAATATTAAAGATTCAGCTTCTTCTTTTTCTTCTTTTCCCAAAACATTTTCATTCTAGTCGACCTTGCCGCTCTCTCTGCATCGCTTATGGTGTAAGTTTTGCGGGTAAAGGTTTTTAAGGGAAGTCTGATGTTCTTGTTTATCAAGATATTCTTCTCATCTTTGTTAGCAATTTGGGACATTGTCAAGCCGAGTTCATCCACATCATTTTGAATTTCCATAAACCAAGAGTTCTTTGTTTTACTTTTGAAAAAATAATTAAATAATACTTTTAACTGTCTGGTATCCGGCAGGCGTGAGATATGACAAAAAAAAAACAATTCCCCTTTTTCGCATAGTATCGACTATAGACTCAGTTTCTTTATAAACCACTCCATTTGGTAATAGACGCCATTGACCATCCACCTGATGTTTTTTATTAATTATAGTTCTGAGAATTCTTCTATCAATCTTCTGTAATGTGTCAGTGACTGATCGAGTGTTTAACTTGAAAAGTGTTTCACAAGCATATATTGCTTCCGGTTTAATAACTGATTCGTAATGTCGTAATTTGGCATTTATGGAGAGTGATTTTTTTGTAACTAGACCAAGTAATATATTGCGCTTGTCTTAACTTTGTTGTTCTATTTTCGATTGACGCTTTCTCATTCAAATTCCATGTTATAATCTCCCCTAAATATTTAAATTTATGTACAACTTTAATTTCTTTATTGTTGATCAGTATAATAGCTTGTGTTTCCACATCAAAGGATGCCATGATTTCAGTCTTTTCAAATGAAATTTGAAGTCCTACTTTTGCTGCAATAGACCCAAGTTCTTCAATTTGGTGTTTAGCCTCATCTATACTGGTTGCAAGCAGTGCAAGGTCATCCGCAAAGGCCAAGCAATTCAGTTTTATATTAGTACCAATCTTTACATTTGGAGGACAAGTTTTGTTCCACTCACGCATGATCTTTTCAAGAACACAATTAAATAATAACGGTGATAGACCATCTCCCTGTCGAAGTCCAGTCCGGATATCAAATGGTTCAGACAAGGCGCCTCGAAATTTAACCTTTGATTTAGTATCTTTCAAAGTAACGCCGATGAGGTTGATAAGCTTTTGATGTAACCCAAATTCCCTAAGGATGTTAAGTAATGACCCTCGATGGATACTGTCATAAGCTTTCTTAAAATCCACAAAAGTAATGACCAAATCCTTTTGTCTCATTCTATGATATTTCATTATCCATTTCAGACTGATGATCTGATCCGGACAGCTGCGACCTGGTTGGAACCCTCCTTGATATTCTCCTAGTTCTTGATCGAGTTGTTGTTGAATTCTTGTCAAGATAATTCTAGATAGAATCTTGTATGTTACATCAAGCAAAGAAATCCCACGGTAGTTGTTCGGGTCTGATCTATCACCCTTTTTATGAATTGGGTGGATTACAGCCATTCTCCATTCCTCTGGTATTTGTTCCGAATTCCATACATCGATGAGGCGTTTATGGAGGTTGGAGATGGTTTGTTCATTTGCATATTTCCATAGTTCTGCTACCAATGAATTCTCTCCCACTGCTCTATAATTTTTGAGCCAATTAATCGCTGCACATACTTCAGTCAAGTCAGGAGGAATAATGTTCTGTAAATTTGTTTTATTTTTTGGATTAGGCACAAAATCAAGATATTCCTTAGGTTCATCAGCATTTAGTAGTTCTCTAAAATAATCTGCTAGAATTTTAGCATTATCAGTATCATTGTGGGCTAGTTTACCTGATTTATCTTTCATTAATAGTGTAGGAGGGCTGTATTTAGAATGATATTGACGAAATGTCCTGTAATAGTCCCTTGTTTTGTGTTGCTTAAAGGAATCATCAATAATTTGTATGGACTTTTTTTGATTTTCTCTTTTAATTCTCCTAATTTCTTTGGCAGTTTCCCTTCGAACAATGGTTAATTCTTCTCGCGATTGTGTGGTCATCTTTTGCTGATCATTGAGCCATGCTGTGTGTCTTTTCCGAATTGCAGCATCACATTCCGCATTCCACCATGCATGCTTTTTCCTTTTCCTAATAGGGGCAATTTCGACAGCAACGGTTTTCAGTGTGTCAACCATCGTTTCTAGCTTGTCACTTAAGAAAGTTTTAGACTTTTCCTTATAGGACACATTATTTATTAAATAACTAGGGTCATATTGCCTTTGCATGGTCGAGTTTGACGATTTTTGTTTACGTCGTGGAGTTAACTTGATCTTTATCTTGGATATATAATGATCAGAGTCAACATCGACCCCACGTAGTACCTTCACGTTATATATTTCTTTGTAGAACTTTTTATCCATTGCAACATGGTCTATCTGGAATTCGCCTAGTGCACTGTTAGGGCATTTCCAGGTCATAAGTTTGTGTGGTCTTCGCTTAAATCTAGTAGTTTCGAGACGTAGGCCATGTTCTTCACAAAGGGTGATTAATCTTTGACCATTCTTGTTAGTGAATTTGTGAGCTGGCCACTTACCTACTATTGGACGAAATTTTCTTTCTTGACCAATTTTTGCATTAAAATCCCCAAGCAAGATTTTAACATGAGTGTCTGGAATGTTTGATATTAGTAAGGCAAGTTCTTCCCAAAAATTGTCCGTTTCATCTCTAAATTTTTTGACATTCTTGTCATTAGTTGGGGCATGAACGTTTATCAAAGAGTATATTTTGTTTCCTGTCCTAATTGTTAAAGTTGCTAATCTTGATGAGTTCGACGAAAAGTCTTCCATTGAATCAATAATACTGGTATGTACTAAAAATCCCATACCAAATTGGGGGACATTTTTCATAACTCGTGGTCCTGGAGGTCCCTTGTAGAGACGGTATCCTCCAGATTCAATGGGTCTTGATCTGTGTTTCTAAGTTCTTGAAGTGCTGTTATTAAGATCTTGTGTTGGTCCAATATATCGGTTAAATGCTTAAGTTTTCCAATTTTAATTAACGAATTTATGTTTAATGTTGCAAAGAATGAAAATTCCCTATGTTTGTTAATTTGAGTTTGTATTTGGACTTTCGGGTTTCCAGGCGCTCCGACTCACCTGACTCTTCTACGCGGCACCCCACCGTATCCGAATGGTGCCTTGCGGTGGAAGAGTTCATTAGAAGACTGTTCATACTTGAGTTGATTGTCTGGTCTAGGTCCCATGATCTGACCGTAGTCAGGGATTACAATTCCAGATGTGATCTGGAAAGGTGATGAATGGAATATGATAGGATGATTGATGAGAAATGGGAGTGTGTTTGGTCCGCGAGAGCTATTTTATTTCGCTCAAGTCCGCCAGCAAAACTGGTGAGGACCCCCCTATCCGCCACCTGGGACGCGCCATGTCGGAGTATCACCTCTCCGCCTTCCAACGACAACGTAGTAGGTTCGTGGAATCTTACCATTTAGAAGATTATTATAATTTTTTTTATTGTATAACAAAACTAGAGGGGTAGTTATTTATGGTGGATTAGAGAGAGTTGTATTATTATTATTATCATTATTATTATTATTATTATTATTATTATTATTATTATTATTATTATTATTAGAGTAGCCTCCGTGGCTTAGGCAGCAGCGCGCCGGCCTCTCACCGCTGGGTTCCATGCTTCAAATCCTTGTCACTCCATGTGAGATTTGTGCTGGGCAAAACGGAGGCGGGACAGGTTTTTCTCCGGGTACTCCGGTTTTCCCTGTCATCTTTCATTCCAGCAACACTCTCCAATATCATTTCATTTAATCTGTCATTAATTAATCATTGTCCCAGAGGAGTGCGACAGGCTTCGGAAGCCGGCACAATGCCTATCCTCGCCGCTAGATGGGGGCTTCATTCATTCCAACGCTGACCCAGTCCAATGACTGGAAAAAGGCTGTGTATTTTCATTATTATTATTATTATTACTATCATTATTATTATTCGCCTCTGTGGTGTAGTGGTTGGTGTGATAAGCTCCCGCCCCCGGAGGCCCGTTGTACAGCTGCTTATCGGGACGGGGGACTACCTCTTATTCTCAGCAGTGCAGAAGCTAGTGGTGGGAGACAGTCCGTCACTTCCCCTTAAACCGACTTTGGGCTAACAGCCGACTTGACTATGGGCGCAGTTCAATCGGCCTAATTAGAAGGATCTGGAAATACCACTGATTATGGGCGCAGTTCCATATCTCCCGATAGGTTGGTTGCGTTCACCGTACCAAACAGTTTCAAACTGTTGCAAATAGAGCGCGATCAGGATTTACAGTGTTCGTAAATGGACTTGCTCCATATCAAAGAGGATGTAATACCAGAGTCCTAGATCCCGTGTTAAATAGTTTTCCTTAAATCCACCCAAATCCGGCTTCAAGAAAGCAATCATTTCTCTCGTGTAGGAGAAACATGAGGAACTAAATCCCTGAGATGCCAGATTATTTTTAAGAAAATTCCTCAGGGCTATTCCCTTTGTGGATCAATTAACATTGATATCATTAGTTATGACAACATTAGCTCTGACAAAATGTTTCACATGCAGTCAATAACATATTCGAGGTATTTTGAAATTTGTCGTTCATTTTGTAATGTTGGCAGAAAATATGCATATGTAGCTATATTTTGATCCTGTTTCTTTGTATTGACGATAGTTCATCAAATAAAACAACTTAAAATCTATTATCAACACGTTTTATCTGTTTTTTTTGTTTTTTTTTAGCGTATGGCTTTTAGTGCCGGGAGTGTCCGAGGACATGTTCGGCTCGCCAGTTTTGTAGCTGCTTCGAGACGGACACCCAATGGGTGAGCTGCAAGTACCGTTGGGGAGGAAAGTTGGAAGGGAGGATCGAGGAGTTGGAAGGTAGCGGCTGTGGCTTATAGTTAAGGACCAACCCCGGCATTTGCCTGGTAGGAAGATGGGAAACCACAGAAGACCATCTTCAAGGTTGCCGGCGGGGGGATTCGAACCTCCTCGCCTCCCGGATGTGAGCGACTGCCAACAGTCATGCCGCAACGACCTCGGCTAACTCACCCGGTGTTTTATCTGTTAAATGCTATCAAATCAAATATCGAGTCAGGTTTACAAACAAATATAACCCTCAAATTCCAAATCCCTCACCCGCCTCCTGTTTCGTCCTATCATTCATAACCGCCAAATCTGACTTTGTATCACTTAATTCTCTTCCATTATCATCGCCCTCCAACTATCCTACACAGGTTCCAAATTCTTGTTTGAATCCCATGACCCTCTTGCAAATGTGATATGAGATGGAAGGAGAAACACACAAATTAAAACCACAGGACAGGAGGCTGGTAATTGAAAAAGTATTCTTCTTTATTTTGCATTACACAACATAGTACAAGAAATAAAAGTATTGTATATGTACCGATATGTTATAAAATGAACCACACTACTAAAACTGCATTCTCGTCCAGGTCTGTTTGATGCCCCTTACTGTTCAACTGGACCCAGCGGACATATCTGTTAGAGTACAAATATCAATCTATTAAGTATAATAAATGTGGAATGTAACTTACAAGACACTAAGCATTTAAGAATACAGGCTAAGCACCTCAAGAAAATATACCGTAAATGGCCAAAGAGAATTTCGGCTATTAGGTCGTGGATTTTACAAAGTGCACAGACCATATAGCCTAGACGGAGGGTACAAAATTAAAATGAGACGCATGCACGACACGAACTTGCAACCTCCAGCTTAAGCATATGTTACTCTACCTCTGAGCTTATGTGGAGACACTTTTAATTCTCTTTTCAATGGTACAACTGTGTCATTCGTATATGCATTAGCACGTCTAAAGTTTTGGCTCAGTGGCAGGGCAACGGCATTCAGAGTGGGATGTCACAAGTTTGTGTCCCATAAGCTTTGTACATTTTAGCTTCTATATTCCATCGATGTGGCTTGAAGGCCTACTCTTTGTACAACACTCAACTTAATACAGTAGTTGAAATTTCCTTGCTTGTCAATGAGATCGGCTTTCACGAAATACCAGATATGATAGTATATGGGCCTTCATCATATACAATCAGAGAAAAATAACAAACAAAACATAACGATAAAATTTCTGATGCTTAAAACAAGACTTCAACCCACAGTGCAACATAATAAATAGCTGCCTACACTAAGGTAAACCTTAAAACAGTACTGGTATGGCACGGAATGATAAAGTGATTAGTCCCTTGTGCATAGGTTTACATGAGTCAACATTGTTTGCCATCCTTGAAACATGGGTCACCATCTGTGATCTAAAGAGTAACCTACATATTGAGACTCCTGTCCTGAAGGTTCTGGGTTTGATTGCGAAAAGAAAATCACTCTGGACTGATTAAAATGCAAAACTGAGAAGAGATTGGCTCAGTTCCCGCCACAGTGATCCACTCAAATAACGGTTCCCAAATCAAGGCCACGGCTGTCTCTTACCCAATCCTAGTCTCACCTACAAATAATGCATATAACGCTGCAGACAACCTACACATACACAAGTTGATGTAGCTAATGGCCACAACATTTCAGCTGCAGCAGCAGAAGCAACAACAACATCAATCCTTGATAACATGGGTTTGCAGCAATACATGAGGCCACACAATGAGCCATTTATATTTCAAGATGTTTACACAACAAGATGTGGTATAGACTGGGCTAGTGCGAACTTTCAGTGAACTCATACTGTGCCCGTTTAGACCGAGGTCCAACGACCACAAATGCATTCTACCAAAAATCAGTCAGCACGAGAATCTAAACACCTCAAAGTGCCATATGGGTTAAAATTACAATAACAAACAAGATCTAAAATGCTTTACTGATTTTCGGCTCGATGCAACAATAAGTTTGGTTGGTTGGTTCTTAAGTTTAGGGGCTGCGACAACGCGGTCATGTAGCCCCGTGTACTTTGGGTGTGTGTAGAATCTGTCTGATAACCGGTGTTAATTTTGATGACTGTATTAGTGTGTGTTATCTGTTTTTTAATTTAAGTACTGACATTTGAATTTTTCAAATAGTTCCTACTTTTGCCGCCAAGCGCCACCGTCAAGGACTACCAGGCCAAGTTCAGAACTTAGCTACTAGACGCCACTGCAGTCGGCTCTTGGCAACGAACGTAGAAACCTAAGAGCGTTGTTTACACTCTTAACCTATCTAATTTAGTTTCACACAGGTGCAATTCGTGGAAGGTTCTTTAACATGCCATAAATCTATGACATGGGACCGCCGGCTTTACTTCCCCTCCGAAGGAAGGCATACTGAGGGATTTTTAACGCTCTTATTGATAAGTCTCGTAGCTGTCTTCACAGGGGGCTACCTTGAAAGAAGTCTGGGTAGACAAGCAGCAGGTATATCAGTATGAATAGGGATATCCTGATTTTGGAATATCTTGTGGTATGTTTTGACCAGGATATTACACCTGCGGAGATGGGGTGGAGGAATGTAGCTCAGAACAGGAAGCCATTGAATAGGGGTGCATTTAATTGTACCAGATATCAGTCGCATGGTCTTGTTGATTTCAACATCGATCTTCCCTATGTGAGGGCTGTTTAACCACACATATTTTCAATGCTTTTGTTTTCAAAAGGGTCACTTATAAGGGAGTTCGCTTTGCTTTTGTACCGTTTCATTGTTATCTAACCACGATTGTTATTGTTTTCAGAAGGACTGATGTTAAGTTTGTTAATAAGTTATAACCTCATTGTAGTAGTTGAGCAGAGTATTTCTCTTTTATTTTAAATGTTTTGTTTTCTAGCTCGGTGAACGTGGTTCAGGAATGCGAGCTCAGGGAGTGGTTCAGGATTTCTACAAACTGAGACGAGAGTGTTTAGAAAAGGGCGTCTTGTTTGATGATCCAAATTTCAAAGCGAATAATCGCGCCCTTATGTTCAGTGGACCTCCAAAGGAACCCTACGTATGGAAGAGACCGGGTGTAAGTATTACTTTATGCCCATTCATTTCTTTAAAAAATATAATACTAAGCTGTGCAACGACAAGTCGGATATCACCGACGATCACTCGCAAGCAGGCCACAGACTGGACGAGAGTACCCAATTAGATTGGGCAGGAATTATATCTGAACTGGCAGGTGAAAATCTGAAGGAAGTAGGAGACTTCTGTTACTTAGGAAGAAAAATAACCAGTTATGGACGAAACAAAGAGGATATAAAAAGTAGGTTGGCTCAGACAAGGAAAGCATTTCTACGAAAAAGGAATCTGTTGACATCGAATATATATTTAGGTATTAGGAAGTCATTTTTGAAAGCCTTTGTCTGGAGCGTGGCGCTCTATGGAAGTGAAACTTGGACTATTCGTGCAGCAGAAAAGAGGACAATTGAATCGTTTGAAATGTGGTGTTTCAGGAGAATGATGAAGATCAGATGGGTAGATAAGGTTACAAACGAAGAGGTATTAAGACTAGTGGGAGAGGGGAGATGTTTCTGGCGACTGCTAATGAAGAGAAGAGATATGTTGGCAGGACACATACTTAGACACCCATCAATGGCAAGCTTAGTTATGGAAGGAAGGGTCGAAGACAAGAACTGTAAGGGTAGACCAAGGTTAGAATATGTTAAACAGATTGCCTCGGATGTAGGGTGTGGTAGCTATGCAGATATGAAACAATTAGCTCAGGATAGGGAGGCATGGAGTGCTGCATCAAACCAGTTAAAAGACTGAAGACTCAAACAGCAACATCATCAATATCTGAAATAAGCACATGAGTTATTTATACACTTAATAACATACTTCTCATGCAAATGGTTGACTAGTTTCGTTCGTCAAGCAAGCATCATCAGATCTTGCTCCCTTAGGCTTAATTTAGGTTCAGTGGATACGTTATGTACTATACCCTGTATGAGGTCGGGTTCTGTAATTTGACCTCGGGCGTGTTACGTTCGTTTTACTCTATGGCTGTGACCAAATGATAAATAGGTATTACTATCACTAAATACTCAGCGACACATGCTTTGGGGTTATATTTGTACACTAGAACTTTACAATACAAGAATTATGTACACGGATCAAATGGATCCAGAATCAAAACAAAACAACACTAAGATGTCCCTCAATTCTACATAATTAACAATTATCTCAATAACAACTACAATCTCTATGTTAACATTCATCATAACTGTAAGTTTACTTCACTTCATTTTACTGAACGTGGTATTTCTGAATTCACAACAAAACAAGATCACATTTAACATGTGAATCATCATCATCATTTTCCATCTCCATTTTCCCGGGTGTGGCAAACAAGCGCTCTCCATTTTGCCCGATCTTGGTACATCATTTGTTCTGGGACATCGTCCCAGTTAAAACCATTCTTCTCCACCTCTGATCGAACTGTCTTTATCCATCGTCTCCTTGGTCTTCCTCTTGGTCTCTTCCCTCTGACATCCTGGTTGAAGTACTTCTTAGCTGTTCTAGAGCTATCCTTCCTCATTATATGGCCATACCTCTGAAGTCTGCGTTTCCCCAGAAAGTTGATAACAGGGACCCTGCTGCCAACTGTTGCTCTGTGTACCTCATTTTTGATCTTGTCTCTTCCCGGAGATCCGAATGAGGAGCTTACTCCGGAAACGAATTTAGCTCCAAGCATAGCCATATTGATTACTAGGACGTATCCATCCGCCTTCGGAGCTGATTTCTCAACTCCAGGTCAAAAGAGTGACCCTATGTCTTGTTGTGTCATCCACCCGAAGCTGTTGGACAACAAGAGTAAATCACTTATCCCGGTGATTAGTCGGATGTACTCTGCAGGGGAATACTGTGCCCCTGTATGGCTGGAAAGTGCACATGTGCATAAAGTGGATACTAAGTTGAATGAAACCATGCACCTGAGGAGAAAGGAAAGGAAACTCTGCTGAGAGAAGCAAAGAAGATCCGGTCATCTCCCTCATTACCAGTTCACCAGGAATTTTGTTACCCATCGCCACAACGACTTCGATCTAGGAGACCAGCAAGTGTATTGGCCGGCCGACTCTTAAGGGTCAATTTTAACCTAAACTGGAGCTGGCAGGAAGAGTGGTCAAATTCAACATCTGGTACAAATGCTCATGAGTTAAATCCAACTCGAAAAATGAATGGATTTGACCTTCCAAGAAAACTATGGTGTCGCCTCAACAGACTGAGAACTGGGCATGGGCGCTGTAATTTCTTACGCCATAAGTGGGGATGGATGGATTCTCCAATGTGCGAATGCAGTGAAGAAAAGCAGACCATGGACCATGTCATCCTGCGCTGCCCTCTTCATGCCTACTCCGGAAGCCCCAGCGACCTGTTTCATCTTTCAGAAAGTGCTGTTGTGTGGTTGAAGAACTTGGACCTGGACTTACAAATTCCTTGTAGTATTCACCATACGATTATATAAATAAATATTAATAAAGGATATATATATAAAGATCATATAAAATTGGTAGTAATTCAAAATGTAGGGATCACCCAAGGTTAGTATATAGGAGATTGTCTCGTTCCGCGAGCAAGCGCTCTACTCCCCCGGCTGATGACGTATTGCTCAGACCCGGCAACAGCCTACGCCACAGTCTCCAATAAGCTGGCAGCTTCAGCTATTCTTTATGGTGTTGTGTTGATGTGTTTATCTATTCTCGTTACGTGTTATTATGAGTGGGAGTGGTGTTTGATAGTGCTTCATTAAGTGCTGCTCTACAAGTTTCCCCAAATAATAGACAAGTGCTAGTTAAATGAAAGAGTCATTTGTGTATTATTAGCTCCGTGGTACGACCGTATAGTTTTGACGTTTTGTTTTCTACGATGCCTGGAATGAGATGCACGGTGACTTTGTGTACAAACAGTATTATTAAAACGAAGCGGGATCCCGGGAGTGCGCATATAAAGTATCATTCATTCCCTAAATGCAATTCAATTAGGCAAAAATGGGTGCTGTGTACTAGAAGACACGGGAAGTGGAATCCTAATACATCACAAATATGCTCTGAACATTTTACTGAGGATGACTATGAGAGGGACCTGAAAGCAGAATTATTGAATTTAAATCCTAAGAGAAAATTGAAACAGACTGCTGTGCCTTCACTTAAATTAGGTACTGAAATACCCGAAGAAACCCAGCTGCAGAAACGTGAACGTGAACGTGAGATACGTAGTGAGAAAAGAGAAAATAAAATATCAGTTGATCAAATTTTAGAAAGCTCGTACTCCGTTCAAGAAGTGTGTGATGACGTCCAAACTACAACGGAGGAAAATCAGATAGATGTTTTGAAGATGGAAAATTAGAAGTTGCGTTAAAAGAACGCAGAGCTGGAGAAGAAAATCGTACTAAAAAGCAAAGAAATTGGCAGAATTAAAAGAGAACGTTGTAAAAGGCCCGGGAAATACTCGGTTCAGTTTTCACCGAAAATCAAATAAACATCCTTTTAAGTAAGAAAAAGAAAGTTAAATGGACAGACGATGAAATATCTCTTGCATTTCCCCTGAGATACATTAGTAAGCGTTCATATCTTTTTCTGAAAAGGAAAATGAACATTCCTTTGCCTGGACTGTCTACACTGCAAAAATGGGCATCAACAGTCGATATGAACAATGGAATTCTCCAGGATGTTTTCCGCTTTCTGGGCGTTGCTGGTTCATCTCTGAGCAAGAAAGAAAAAATACGGTTCTTCTTTTTGATGAAATGAAAGTTAAAAGCGTCATGGGATATGACAGGAAAGGAGATGAAGTTATCGGGCAACACTTCAACGTGCAAATAATAACGGCTCGGGGACTTTTTGCTCAATGGAAGGTGCCTCTTTTTGTTGATATTGACGTGAAAGTAACCCGTGAGATTTTAAAATCTATTATTTTTACATTGTAAAAGCAACTAGGAATTAGTACTGGAAAATCCTAGTTCACTCATCCCTCTACTGAAGAAAAAATATACATGTTTGTTGACGCGCCACATCTTCTGAAACTATTACGGAGCAGGTTTTCAGACACTGGGTTCCAGCTAAAGAGTGGGAAGATTGTAAATAAAAATGCTATCGTAGCATTATTAAATGTTCAGAAGAAAAGTGGTCTCAAAATATTGCATAATCTGAACGAAAGTCACATCACCGTGGAAAAGACTCAGAGGCAAAATGTCAGGAAAGTGTGTCAGTTATTGTCGCACAAGACAGCCACTGCTCTGCAATTTATGAAACCGGGAGCTGATCCTCAGCTGGCTGAAGAAACTGGAAAATGTATTGAAAATTGATAGGTGGTACGATGTAATAAATACATACAGTCCCAAAATTTCAGGTAGACCTTCCACGAACCCATATCGAAATGATCTGGAATCTCAGGATGCAGTTCTAAACGACATGCTCGAATTAATTGAAACAATGAGATGCTGTGGCAAGAAACATATGGTACAGCTCTTTCAGAGAGGAATCATCATATTCATTAATTCTTTGAAGTATCTTCTTTTAGATTTGAAGGGTGCCCATGGTATAGGGTACATACTCACCCATCGTCTCACCCAGGACGCTTTAGAAAATCTGTTTTCTCAGATTAGGACGAAAGGTGGTCTGAATGATCATCCTTCCCCTTTAGACACATTATATCGTTTAAGAATGATTATATTAGGGCGAAATCAATGACTCCTTCAAAGTAATTCTAATACAGGAACCGATGATGATTCCGAATATATTCCAGCCAAAGTGCTTCGAATGTCTGGTGTATTATGCAAGAAGGAAGAGGATCATCCGGAGAAAGATAGCGAAGTAGATGTCACCAGAGAAATTATTGCCCCTTCGATTCCTGAAAACGAATTGAGTAACCCCCTAACTGAAATGGAAGCCAATGCATTGTTTTACCTTTCTGGGTAGGTGGCAAAGAAGCTTAGATGGACATGTCCAAACCTTGGTAGTTATACATTTACTAACTCTGAATCGCACTCTGAATCTACAAAATACATGGATCAAAAGTTTGTCGTTCGGTGGACTCATAGAGACTTCTGAAAGCTGGGAAAGTGAGGCAAAATTGCAAAAGAATGAATTTAAGAGCATAAAAGGGGGTATATTGTGCATTACCCATTTGGTAATTTATCAGGAAAAGAAAAGCAAGAGGTCTGTCTGACCCCTCGAAGTATGAGGGATCAGAAAAGATGAAGGAAGGGCCAATCAAGGCGGGAAGGTGAAATACTCCCTAGGCCTCGGATACCCTAATGCCATCAGGGTCGGAAGAGAACAAGAGTTGACCAAGGGAGGCCGAAAGAGAAGGTGACAGTGAGGAGCCCGGCACAAGTAATTGGAAGCAAGGCCGGACTCAGCTGGGGTCCCGTAGTCGCTAACCCACGTTCCACTAGTCGTGAGACCCTGGGGGTTAATTATTCAATCATTATTATATTTTGAAAATTGACCGTAACATGATCCTTGTCAATCAAGGTATAATTATGTAGTGTCCTTGTGTTAAGCAGATATTTATTCAGTGTATTATGAGATCAAAGCATGTGTTATACTGTGGTGCCTATCTTGTATAATACTAAAGAAAGCGTGTATTTACACGCTCTAATCATATAAAGCTCTATTATATTAAACTGCATTACAGGTAGAAGTATCAACCCCTTGGTTACCTGCTGCAGTAGTGCAAGGCAAGCCGTAACAGTAGTCCCTCCCGCTCAGCGCTGGTCGGCTGATGACGTCACGCTGTTACCACAGACCTTATGAGAACGAGGCAACCTGTTGGGGATCACCAGCAACCAGGGCCGTATTTCTAAATAGGCTAAGTAGGCTGCAGCCTAGAGCGGCAAATTTTCAGGGGCGGCAGTTTGGCAATTCATTCAAAAGCTAAAATGAAGTATTTCGGACGTTAATATTTTCCGTATGAATTTAAGAATAGAAGTTGCTTAAAGATATATTTTACTCCTTATACAGTTCCTCCTGCCTTAGAAGAGTTAAGAACAATCTGCGAACTAGTATTTCTGAAATACGGTTAAACTCAATTTCATTACTTTGTATTGAGGCAATTACAACAAAAACACTTTCATATGAGGACATTATTAACGAGTTTGCCATTAAGAAATCTCGTAAGATATCTAAATTTGAACACGAAGATTAGGTGGGGTGAGTTGTTTTACAGAAGTTTGTATATTTTTCAACAAATAAACCAGTAATTAACTACATTTTGTGTAATTTCATTTCACCATTTGGGACAACTTAATTCAAATTGAACACAGTTCTTCAATTACGCAAAAGATAGTTATTAGCATTAAACTATAAAAATATGTGTAAAATAGAGATCACTGATCTAGAAGAACAAATTAATTAAGTTCGAAATCCATTTCATTTTGATGATGATGATAATTGTTGTTTTAAGGGGCCTAACATCTAGGTTATTGGCCCCCATTTCATTTTCTTCGTTCGTTTGAGTCTTCAGTCTTTTGACTGGTTTAATGCAGCCCTCCATTCCTCCCTGTCCTGAGCTAATCGTTTCATCTCTACATAGCTACCACACCCTACATCCGAGGCAATCTGCTTAACATATTCTAACCTTGGTCTACCCCTACAGTTCTTGTCCTCGACCCTTCCTTCCATAACTAAGCTTGCTATTCCTGGGTGTCTTAGTATGTGTCCTACCAACCTATCTCTTCTCTTCATTAGCAGTCGCCAGAAACATCTCTCCTCTCCCACTCGTCTTAATACCTCTTCGTTTGTAACCTTATCTACCCATCTGATCTTCATCATTCTCCTGTAACACCACATTTCAAATGCTTCAATTCTCCTCTTTTCTGCTGCACCAATAGTCCAAGTTTCACTTCCATAGAGCGCCACGCTCCAGACAAAGGCTTTCAAAAATTACTTCCTAATACCTAAATCTATATTCGATGTCAACAGATTCCTTTTTTGTAGAAATGCTTTCCTTGCCTGAGCCAACCTACTTTTTATATCGTCTTTGCTTCGTCCATCACTGGTTATTTTGCTTCCTAAGTAACAGAAGTCTCCTACTTCCTTCAGCTTTTCACCTGCCAATTTGATGTCCTTAGAGGTTTCTGATTTATTTCGGCTGCATTCTAGTATTTTTGTTTTACAATTATTAATTTTCATCATGTATTCTTTTCGTAAGACGGAGTCCATACCATTCAAAAACTCATTCAAATCCTCAGGCTTGTCGGCCAAGATGACGATGTCATCAGCAAATCGCAGAGTTGAAATTATTTCTCCTTGAATCTTCACTCCCACTTCACATTTTTCTCTAATTTCTTTCATTGCTTGTTCAATGCAAAGATTGAAAAGTATGGGTGATAAGTTGCAGCCTTGCCTAACACCTTTCTGAATATCAGCTTCTCTCTCATGTCCTTCAGCTCGAATGACTGCTGTCTGGTTTCTGTATAGATTGTATACTACCCTCCTATCCCTGTACTTTATTCCAATCGATTTCAAAATGCCAAACAATTTAGTTCAATCAACGTTATCAAAAGCCTTAAGTCTACAAATGCCATGAACGTTCTCTTATCTTTCCTTATTCTATCTTCCAAAATCAGCCTAAGACTTAATACAGCTTCCCTTGTTCCTACATTTCTCCTATAGGCGGCATACTCTTAAATCCGCCCTTGCCAGCAACTAAAAGGGGGAAGAATCTCTCTCTATATAAGAATGAATGTTTGTCTGTTTTTTTCTGAATTTCTACCGAAATTTGCGTTATTTACGCGTTTCAGACTATTTTATGACGGATGCGCGCGAAAATATTTTTTTTGTCTGTCTGTATGTCTGTCTGTCTGTGGACAAGTATGTTCCCTTATAACTCGAGAACGGCTGGGTGGATCAACGTAAAATTTGGTACAGATCCTTCAGAGGCACGACACTAATCATTGATGTAACTCTTCTCTGTAGCTCCAATAAAAGGGGGCCTACCCCCTTAAAACCCTTGCTGAAATAGGCGTAGAAGGGCGAGACAAAGCTCATTTCCAGCCCCTCAATGTGAGAAATGAAAACCAACCGTTTTTGAGATATTCCCAGAAAACTAATTTCATTTATTACAATAATGAAAGAATGCAATCCGGTAACCATGGCAACAGAAACTCACAGGTCCATTTATTGCTGTAAGACGCAATACAATTCCATTTATTACATTACTGAGATGGTTTGCAAACGGTTATAAGGCTATAACGGAACAAAATCAAGCTGTAAAATTCATCAATACATAGGGTATAATGCGCTTAAGGGGGTCAAGGGGTACTCTAGAATTTTTACACGCGATTTACACGTGCGGGTGTGGTACGGAAGATCTATTACGTCCCTATCTCTATATTGCTATATAATAATAATAATAATAATAATAATAATAATAATAATAATAATAATTATTATTATTATTATTATTATTATTATTATACTACGGCCTACAACGACGAGACAAAGCTTATTTTCTGCCCCTTGGTGTCAGAAACAAAACTCGGAGAACCTAAATAGCCGTAAAGGGTTCCCGAAAACTACATTTTAAGCCTCTAATACCAACAGTTTCTGATATTCCAAGAAAACTAATTTCATTTAATAAACTAATGAAGGAATGCACGCCAATAGCCATGACAAAAACATCTCAAAAGGTGACATCCAACTTTCCATCTATTTCTGCAGGAAGTAATGCCACTCCATTTATTACATTTCTGTGAACGTTTGCAAATGGCAATAAGGTTATCACGGAACCAACTGAAACTGTAAAATTCATCAGTGCGCTTAAGGGGGTCAGAGGTTACCATAGATTTTTTTCACACAACTTAAACGTACGATATGTCGTACAGAAGGTCTATTATATCTCCAAACCGCAACATGACGTGTGTTGCGTTTCGTCTACGAGGTTTTCAATTTTATTTTCACGTCAGGAAGTACACGTTAGGTAGGCTAAATTTATTTTCTGAGCATATTTTAACTAATCATTTATCTTTGTCGGCAAACAGGTTCCAAGCCTCTAACCATTGCAACAGTAGCTCAATTGATTACGTCTGGCTATTAATACCAAAGACCGTTCGAAGAATGGGTACTTCTGCTAGTGTGTACATGAAGACAGCAATGGAATTATTCCAGACAAAGATTGTCGGTGGCGACATACGGACTGAGGTTATTTGGCCCCATCTAAGCTACAAGAACCTAGCAGAACTAGAAGAGATCAAGATTAACTTTCTGAAAAGAGCCCTATGCCTCTCAAAATTTACACCATCTCGGCTGACGTTTGCACTAGCAGACTAGAGATGTAAACTTCTCCTGCCATTGACCCCAGTTTTGAAAGACTGAAACAAGACTTAAAGACGAAACAGAACGCCATTTGGAGCGACTTCTACTGCACGGATGCGATGATAGATAGACAAAGACTGGATGCTAAGCCTACGCGAACTAAGCCACGTTCGCGAATCAGGTCACGGATTCCACTACAAAGTATGCATGAACAAGAAATACCACCAACCAGCCCCAGAATGTGTATGCTCGTGGTGCGGAGAGAAGTGTGATAGATACCACAGTTGAGTGTCGACCAATAGTGTCTTATATTTAATGCACATTTAGCGCTGTATGGTTTACTATTTGTTTAATAAATCTACCTTTATTGCAGCTGATAACCTCAGTATACTGCACCAACACCATCGCCCTTATACAGAGGCATACTATTGTCATGATGATAACTGTTTTAAGGGGCCTAAGAAATCCTTTTGCACTAATTACTCCCCATGACTGCAATTTATAAGCAGCTCGCAATTCTGCAGCAGAACACTGGTAGGGCCGACGCGACGTGATGTAGCCCGCATTGCCAGGCAACAATAGACTTAGATATTACTGAAGCTGGCAGAGAGCGCCTGTTCTTCCGACTTACTGAACAAAAATCAATCTTTAAGTTTCCTGAAAGGCGTAGCCTAATTCTACATAGCCCCAACTATTCCTCTTGAATCTGGCTATCTTATACAAAAAATATTTTTTAAAATCCGACTGGTAGTTCCAGAGATTAGCGCGTTCTAACACACAAAGAAACAAGCTCTTCAGCTTTATTATATTAGTATAGATTTATTTACACGGTTTACTCCCACATTGGAGTACCAAAAATCAAACATTTACAGAGTCCTTTTTTAGGGCGGCTTCGGTGGCGTAGCCGGTTGCATGCTGAGCTTCTATGTCCAATATAGCGGGTTCAAACCCGGCCGAAGCCGTCGGATTTTTTAAGAGCGTTAAAAATCCCTCAGTATGCCTTCCTTCGGAGGGGAAGTCATACATTTATGGCATGTTAAAGAACCTTCCACTAATTGCACCTGTGTGAAGCTAAATTTGATAGGTTAAGAATGTAAACAACGCTCTTTGGTTTCTATGTTCGTTGCCAAGAGCCGACTGCGGTGGCGTCTAGGAGCTAAGTTCTGAACTTGGCCCAGTAGTCGTTGACGGTGGCGCTTGGCGGCAAAAGTAGGAACTATTTGAAAAAGTCTAAGTTGCAGTACTTAAATTAAAAAAAAACAGATAACACACACTAATACAGTCATCACAATTAACACCGGTTATCATACAGATTCTACACACACACAAAGTACACGGGGATACATGACCGCGTTGTCGCAGCCCCAAAACTTAAGAACCAACCAACCAACAATGTCTTCAAATACGTCTTCATTCTTGAAGATCTTGTGGCCCGTTCTTTTGCAGATATAACATATTGCTCACGCTGTGAAATTTTGAATGTTAGTCGACCGTATTTGTTATTCAGAAGCCGATTTTCAATTTGATGCTTAGTAGTTTTCAATTGGTCCAAATTCATTTGTATTTCTTTAAACCATGTGATTTTTGTTTTACTGTTCCAAAATAAGTCAAAAAGGTTTTTCAGGAGCCTAGTATTATATAGAAGATTCCACCATTTTTTTCATTGGAACATGTTTACGACCATGTATAAGAAGTCTTAACCTTCTCTTTCCCTGTACCCTTAATTTTGTTTGAAAGTCGTACATGGATACTTTTCTTCCATAGGAAATCGTGCAGAACCCCAAATTCTTCGTTGGTAGAGCTACGAGGTTTGACATTAAGCAAGGAGAACTGGGTGAGTATTGCTTCTTTATTTTGCATGAAAATTCATCCTTTCTGTCAGATAATTGTACCCCTCACGTTGAAGAGCCACGATCCCTCAATCTCAATAAGTTTCCCTGTGATCGAGTTAGTTACTTATGGTTTGCAGGACGGTATGACAACTTCTTTTAGGGTGGCACATTGAGAAACGAGCGAACGATGGAACAGGTCTCCAAAATGACGGCCTTCTGAATAATGATATGTAGACCAGGATGTATTAGCAATATTTCAACATTGCGAGCCAATGATTTAGGGATGATGCCGGTAGAAGAAATGACTATGGGCAGAACCATTACAGTTTCCTGCCTCCACATTATTGCAGTATTTCCTCAGCCAAGGGCAGATATTTGGTGATCTTCTCACAGCTTATTATTATTATTATTTCCGTTTCGGTCTAGGGACCACGAGCCAATTTCAATGCTTTGTTCTTTGCTGTTCCTTCTTCTTCCTCCAGTATTCCTTCAACTCACTATGTTTCTTCTTCCTTTCCTCGGACCATTTCGAGTCGGTTTTCTTTCCCTTCCTCCATTGGAATACTTCCATTTTTAGCACCTTTTGCCTAAAAATATATCTCTGTGGTGTATCTTCTTCTCTGATATTTTACTTCTTGTACCCAGGTTGTTATTGACTTCTTGTTCCACGGAAATGTGAAGATCTGCCTGGGTAACCTACTGTCATCCAATCTGTACAAATGTCCAAAGAATAGCAATCTCCTCTTCCGTATTGTTTCTGATACGTTTCCTATTTTTCGATATATTTCATCATTACTTCTTAATTTCCAGAATTCTGCAGTTTTTAAAGGACCGAGTATTTTGCGTTTAATTCTTCTTTCTACTACTTCTAATGTATCCAATTTGTAGTTCAGTACGAGACATACAGGCATACGGTGCTGTAGTGCTGTATTTTAGGACCTTTAGACAAACACATTTTGTTGTAGGTATTCCTAGTGTTATGCCAAACGCTCTTTCCATCTTTCGTATTCTTTCTTGTACAGAAGATTTTTCCTAACAATTTTCTTGAATAATTTCTCTCAAATTTTTTAACTTTCTTACTCTCTTCATTTGACCAATGTCCGTTACTAGGATTTCTGGAGCATGTTTCTGGTTTGTCATAAAATTGGTTCTTTCTATATAAATTCTTAAACCTGTTTTGTTGGCCATCTCTTCGAAGAGATTGAGCTGTGTTGCTGCGTTTGCCAGATTTCCAGAAAGTATGGCAAAATCATCTGCAAATGTTAGGCAATTTATTTCAAAGCTCTGTTCTTTCTTCCCATTGTTATTGGTGATAGCTTATGTTTTTCCAGATTTTCATTCCAAATTCTTCTTCTTCTTATTATTATTATTGGAGTAGGCTAGCGGGGGATGGTTTATGGGATGAGGAGCTACTTGCATGGTCTAATAGTAAGATTATTAACTATAACTCTAATTAGATTTAGTATTATTAGCAGTACCGGTAGTAGTAGTGGTACTTGATGTTAGTAGTATAGGAGTAGGTTGATGGGGATATGAGCCCAGAGAGGTACTGACCTATTAGTTTGGAGAAGAGCTGGAGAAGACTGGCACAGGCCGTAACGAAGGGATCCGAGTTTTTAGGACCTTAACCAGTCATAAAACGTAACTCTCCAGTGATTCAAGTAGAGTGTTAGAGAAGATGGCACAGGACTACCTCGTAGTATTCCATCTGGGTCGGTGCTGGACCACTTTTCAAGAATCCCCGTCAGCACTTTGTTCTCCCCCTGGAACCTCTTCTTAGCAATCGACACGAAACTTTCAACGCCAATGATCTATGCAGACGACGTTACTATTGGGTCGATCGAATCACTCATACCCAGTACCTGTTCAAGGAAGATGAATACGGGATATATTCTGAAACAAAAAATAAAAGACGATGTGGATTGGAAAGATGCACCGAATCCAAGATGCTCTCCCGGAGTGAGTAACATTTACACGAGGAACTAAAATATTGGGAATAACTTTCTTCGACAGTGTGCACAAGAAAAGAACTGAGACGATGCTCTGACTTATGTGAGAGGTCTATGGTAACAAATGAGGTAGAGATATTTCCTCTTACAACAAATAATAATGTGCCTGAATATGTTCACTTTATCGTATGGCCGCTTGGGGAGAGTAGTTGGTAGCATGCTGAGCTTCTATGCCCAAGATCGCGGGTTCAAACCCGGATTTTTAAGAGCATTGATAATCCCTCAATATGCCTTCCTTCGGAGGGGAAGTAAAGCCGGCGGGCCCATGTCATAGATTTATGGAATGTAAAATAACCTTCAACTAACTATAAATGAAGAGCTTATTTACAGTGACGTAAATCCAAAATTGACTGTTTTACATTTTTTCTTTCATAAGAAAATTTATAGGTTATCTCAACGTATAGCAAAGGTTTTAAGTCGCAATGCGTCTTATATCCCATATTTATTTATTTAATCGTATGGTGAATTATATACAAAATTTACATTATACAAAACTATCCACTTTCTGCAACCAAGTTATGACATTTGGAGTGACATGAAAGAGTTCAGCAGGGTTCCCAGGGAACGAGAACAGAGGGCAGCGTCGGAGCAGATGATCCATTGTCTGCTCCTCTTGATCGCAGTCGCACATTGCTGAATTGGTCCAGCCCCATCTGTGTTGAAAGAATTTACAGCAGCCATGGCCGGTTCTGAATCTGTTAAGACGGCACCACAGTTTCCTTGGGAGGTCAGAACCTTTTAGTTCCTTTGTAGGATCAAGAGAATGGGCATTTGTCCCCGCTGTTTTAATTGACCACTCGTTTCTCCAACTTTGGTTTAAATTAAACCCATCCACATATAGTATTTCTGCAGTAACACATGTTGGCCTCCTAGACCGTAGTCGCTGTTGTGAGGGATGGAAAAATTCATGGTATAGTGGTAAAGGCCCTGATCTTCTTAGCCTCTCTCAACAATGCTTGTTTCCTTCTTAGATGTGGTGGAGGAATGTGGCTCAGCACAGGCAGCCAATGGCAAGGCGTTGACTTTATAGTACCAGTGATGCATCGCTTGTATCATTTAATCTTGAGTCTACTTTATACACATGTGCGCTTTCCAACCAAACGGGTGCACAGTATTCTGCTGTTGAATAGACAAGGCTAATGCCAGTTAGGCGTAAGCAGTCGGCAGAGGCTCCCCAGGAAGTATCACTAAGTTTATGTAGGATGTTGTTTCTTGCAGCAATTTTATAGGAGAGCTTGGTGAGATGCTCTTTATAGGTCAGGGTTCTATCCAAAGTCACTCCAAGATAAGTAGGAAAGGGATTGTATCTAAGTTGTTGTCCGTCAAGCAAAATATTTGGTTTGTAATTAGAAAACCGATGTGCAAGATACTTCTGTTTTATCCAGGCTCGGAATCAATCTCCAGGACTGAAGGAAAGCTGACATTCTCTTAAGGTCTTCAGTAAGGGTGTTTTCTGCATCTTCAAAATTTCTGCTCTGCGTTACAAGCGCAATATCGTCAGCATAAATGAACTTTCTTGCCTTAGTATTTGTCAAGTCATGAATATACAGGGTGAAAAGGATTGGGGCCAAAACAGATCCTTGTGGGAGTCCATTATTCAGCTTCCTCTTGTGACTTAGAATCACCCAAGAACACCTCAAACTGTCTTTCACTGAGAATGTTTGATAACAAATTCACAATTTCAAAAGATGGAATAACTTGAAACAGTTTGAAAAGTAACCCTTGTCTCCAGACAGTATCATAGGCTGCCGTGAGATCAATGAAGACAACTGTAAGGACACGTTCCAGAAGTTTAAACATGGCGCTAAGCAGGGCAATGGGACGATAGCTTTCAGGATTGTGTTCAGATTTACCTGGTTTCAGAATAGCTATAACTTTGGATAGTTTAAACTGTTTGGGTAGGTGATTCTTTTCATGGATATATGTGAAAAGAAAAGTAATCCAGTTTATACTGAGTGGACCCATGTGTATGATGAATTCATTATAGATGTTATCAGGACCAGCTGCCTTGTTGGTCTTCAACTGCTTGATAGCTGCTACAACTTCTTCAACAGAAAACGCCCTGGATAGTTGATTATTTCTCCGGGCGTTCTTTTTGAGGAGAGTGAGGTTACGTTTCACCATTTTGGTGTGTCACTTGTCTCGCTTTGCCCTTGTAAGATCTACCATTCTATTAGCAATGGTGTCAGGACTTAAAGTACCGCATGTCTTTCTGGAGTTTTTCTTACCAGTCAGTCCGTGAAGTATTCTCCAAGCTTCTCTGCTCGACTTTACAAAATTCATTTCTGTAACAGTTGCTTCCCACTTCTCTCTCCTGCTTTTATTGAGGGACAGTAGTAGCTGAGTGCCTAATGATTGATCTCCAGTACTTTGATATTCTTTATACAAGTCCTCACTGTCCTTATTCCATCCAGGCACATATTCCTTCCTATAACCCCTAGGAATGTTTGCTTTTGCAGCCTTAATAACGAGTTCAACAAATTCGCCATAGTTGGTTGCTGTTGATTGTAAGTTCTTCTCAGTTAAGTTTTTATCAAGTTCCTTAGAGAATGCGTCCCAATTAGCGCGTTGGAAATTCCATCTGGGTAAGGGCATCGAATTCACAAGAGGGATTTTCAGCCCTACCTCTACAATTACAGGACGGTGTTGGCTGTTTGGAAAGTTAGACAGAACATTTCGTGAGGTATATAAGGGTTGCGATAGTTGATCCATAGAAACAAATACTAGATCTGGATTGTAGTCCCTATTCCAGCGTGCTGAATGGAAAGTACCTTTGTCCTTTACATCAAAGACCAGATGTAAATTGGATATTTCTGCCCATAAAAGTAATGTCTCTCCATTATCATCTACTGTATCATAACCCCATGATGTGTGGTGGCTGTTAAAGTCACATGTATAGATACATGGATGGTCAAAAGTAGGCAGTACAGCTGGAGTCCAGTTTATGCATGGAGGCTTGTACACATTGACAATATTTAGGCCGTTAACCTCAATCACTAATAGGAAGGTATTGTCTACGACTGTGGACTCAAGAACTTGGACTGCAGTCAAGCTGGACTTGGCATAAGTGGCTATACGATACTGTGGGTGATGGATGGCATTTCCTAGGGTATATCTTGGAAGGTGTCCTCTTCTATGGAAGTCCTGCTCATCTTTGGTATGCGTCTCTTGGATATTAATCATGTCAATATCAAGATCCTGTAGCTGTTTATGTAGATAAACACATTTGGTTGAACTTAGGCCTTCAATATTGAGTTGCATAAAGCGTATTGAGTGTCCAATATCTCTAATTTGGTGGTTCTGAAAAGAACCATTTTTACATTGCATTCTTGGCATTATATGTATAGTTCACTAATATTGTTGCTCGTTTAGCACCACCCAGGGGTCACGTGTAGGGTTAAGTTATAGGTTACACCTACGGACGTGAGCAACATCAACCCCCATATCCCATATTAACAGAGTTATATAAACTAAGCTTATTTGCAAAGTGGCGTAACTCCAAAGTGTATTTATTTCCTATGTGTGTTATATCCATGTTGGGGATGAAGCTGATTCCTGCAAGTGGTGTCCCTGCATAGGTACTGGAATAGAATTTCTAGTACTGAACTGAACGTCAGCATTCCAAAAACATCTGCCTACTGTCTGAGCACTGCCAATTTAGTTTGCGAGTGCGTGTATAGATTATTAGCCTTGAGTACTTAAAGCTTGTTGTGCCTAGCGACCATCTTGCCCAGTAACCACTGAGCAAGTATTAACGGTCAACCCATAAAAACAGCATGGGCTAGTTGTGTGTGCTCCATGTACTTGGGTGTGTGCATTAGCACCATGCCCTAGCTTTACCTTACCCTCTAAAGGTAGAGCGTTATTTCTATTCTTTGGACATCGCCAATGACAGCATTCACCCACAAGTTTTTTACACTTAGACCCTTGGCTTGTTCTCGATTAGGTTTGCTTCGGTTTAGTTCGGTTTGGTTCGGTTGGGTTTGGATTTGGGTTTTGGTTTAGTTTGATTTAGTCACAATTTTTTAGGTACCCTTTTTAACCGATCAAATAAAAGATAGTCTACTCTTAATTCTTGAATCGATAAATCAGATTTTGTGTACACCGTTTGTCATGCCATGCCTGCAACCTATACTCCCTCTGTAATGCTGTCTGATTTGAAAACAAGTTCCAATGGTCAACAACATGTCAGTCACCATACGTGTAGCTTACAATAATTCTTTCTGTACCTAGCTATGTTTCATCACTCACCATAAACGTCTAACATTATGGGTTTGCAATATATTGGGGGAAACAATAGTCGTTGGGGTCTTTTGGAAAAATTCATAAGCCATAAAAAAGAGGGTGTCATGTCAAGTCCTAGGACATCTCATGAATCCAAATCCCATTATTCGTTTATAAAATCTCAGGTCAATGACCTAGCAGTTTTGGGATATTTGAGTAAATGTGTGCACCATAGCAAAGAGAATGCCATGTCAAGTCCTAGGACACCTCATGTGTCCAAAACTGATTATTATTTTATAAAATCTCCGGTCAATGACCTAGCAGTTTTGGGTTATTTCACTCAATCAGTCTGCCATAAAAAATATCGGAAAACGAACCATCTTATGCAACTCATGACCTGTCTTCATTGACATCGCTTAGTCAATCAAAATGTTATAGCTTCATATCCTACAACCATCTGCTGGCCTATGAACATGCATCACTGCCACATAGCCACGTCACTGATAACCGTTTACTAAAAGGTTAAAGATCCCCTTCAGGGGTAAAATAATCTTAGCACACTCACACGTTTTAGGATATTAGCCTTCATCCGTCCATCATACAAAATATCGGAAAACGAACACTCGCCCTGTCATAAACCGTCTCCTCGAAATATCGATTGTTCTATTGAGCACAGCCATCTTGGCCAGCGACAGTCTTGTTGAAACACACGCCCAGCAGTACCGTCTCTCTCAACAACCACTCTTTATTAACATTTTAAACAGGTAAAAAAATACTTTTTTCAACATGTATAGTGTTAGACCTTTGTCAATTTTTTATAAATACTACATTCGAGAGAGGACGTCACCCCGAGTCGTTTGACACCTCCTAAACGTCCCTAGCCTTATTGGTTTGCGAGATATGATAAAAAGTCTAAAATCATGGTTTTTACCCCAAAAGGTCTATTTCTCTCATTATCAAAAACTTTAACCTATTAACAACATAAAGAGGGCTTTAAGACAAGCCATTTGACACGTCACACGTTCAAATCCGACCATGCGTTCGTGAGATATCGGCGACGTTCGCGAGATTGTAGGTGACTATCTGGCTCTCCCCCCCCCCCTCTTCTTATAAATCATTGTTCAAAAAGCCCACCCTCTTACAAAAAAAAAAAAAAAACAAGTGTGCATGCGTAAAAACAAAAAACAAAACTGTTAAATCATAGTGGCATCCAGTTGTATGCATGCGTTTCATGTGTAACAAGTTTAATTTCATACTGGTATCGGACCTCATGCATGTTTCACATGGAAAGCCACATTTACCTAAAATTACTATTTCACCCACTAGTAGTGGTAGATTTTATTTTAGGGTTGAAATGAGTTGTCCAGAGGAAAGAGGGCGTTAGCCCGAGTCGTACGACCCCTCATTTGTCAAAATCCGACCAAGGGTTCGCGTGGTAATAAGTATTTAACATGGACACCGCCCGAGTAGCGTCGGGAGGGTTAGAATTTTCCTTACCCCTCCCTACTCACATAGAATCAGAATGACAAAAGCAGAATGATCTCGTTGTCATTCTCGCCTCGCCTGACTGTGCTCGTTAAGGAGGATCGGTTCGGCCCCAAGGTGATATTGTGTGTCTGGTGGAATTTTGAAGGAGTGATTCACTGAGCGTGCAGTCTCAATGCGTATCTTTATGCTCAACAACTGGAACGAGTTCATGAAATGCTTAGACGGAGATGCCCAGCATTAGTTGACCGAAATAGAGTTCTCCTGCAGCAGGACAAAGCGAGACCTCGCATTGCACGAACAACCATGGCAATAATTCAGGAATTGGGAGAAGTCGAACTGCTATCACAACCATCATACAGCCCTGATCTTGCACCGCATTTCTTGCGTGGAAGAAACTTCGAAGAAAACACTGAAGCTGTGTAAGTGGGTCTCACCGAATTCTTTGCATCAAAACGCAGAGACAGGTACCGTCGCGGGATAAGAAACTCGCTGAATGATGGCTCTACTTTGAAGAATTGCTTCATTTCTTGTCAGAAATCTTTCAAAATATTTTTTTTCTAAAAAAAATGACATTACTTATGAGACATCCCTTATACGTTCCTTCTTGCTAATTGGGTTTCTTATGTTAGGTTGTTTTTATATTAGTCGAAGGACACAAATAATTACATTCTTCGATTAAGATAAAAACAACACAACAGAAGCAACCTTATTACAAGGGACCTGCACAAGATAAATAAGAGTGAGTGATGCTCTTAACCCGCGAGGACTGGCGCATGGGTATTTTGGCCAGAGGCTTAATTAATGTGCTATATTTTCGTTTTGTTCAGCCCTAATATCCTGTCGTCTACAGTCCCTTCCTTCCTAGCCCTGAATTTCACCCCTCAGATGAAACATGTCCATAGCTTTAGAACACTCAAGTTATTTCTATATTATTTACGGTCGGGTCAGATTTACCCATGGCGCCAGTCCTCGCGTGACAATTTTCGGCTTAGGTTACTCGGAACAATCGAAAAAAATAAGACGGAAAATCCATCTATTTTGGTGCAGCATAATCCCATAGCTCAAGTTTTTGTTGATCCACGTTTAGGGTCTAGGGTCACCGTGGTCATCAGCTCCTTTGTTCAAAGAAATTGAGATGACTGCTTTGCCACCACTGTCATGTTAAAATTATACCGTTAAGAAAATTATTGTCATTTTTCTGCATGTCAAATTTGAAAAATACAAATAAACCTCATTTTATATTGGGAATAGTTAATAGGAAGACACCAGGTGTAAAATTACTTCATTAAAATAAGTATGACCACGACAAAATGGGAGTGACACACTAGGGGTTAAAATGACCCGGCGCCAGCCACGCTAATCCCTGGTAGACCCTAGCCAGAAACATAACCATATCACTTGCAGAATTTATGTACTGTATAAGAAATGTTCTGGATATTTTCCTTGCAGGTAATTGCTGGCTACTTGCTGCTGCGTCAAACCTCACTCTTCACAAATTTTTGTTTATAAAAGTCGTGCCTAATGACCAGGGATTTGGAGAAGATTATGCTGGAATCTTTCACTTCAGGTACGGTATCGTTAAATATAACCTTTATTGAATGTGTTTTCGTGCAGTGCTTCACAAGATGCACAAGCCTCTCCCGTGCCATGCACCCACTTACACAGACATGCGTGTACAGTAACGAACGCTCTGGTGTACAAACATGTGACCCAATTTGTGTGTGTGCGTTCGTTTGTATATCTCGGTGCAGAACCGGCAGCGGTGTCTCTCTCGATACTCGTAACACAAAGAGTAGATGGTCCAATACCCCGGTCTTCTAAAAACGTTTCACGGAGATCTTAAAAAATGCTTTTTGGTTTGGAGGCAGATTCAGGGCCCCGTGTGGGTTGCGGGTTAGAATACACTCACGGCCTGTCGTAGGAGGCGACTGATAGGGCCGACAATACCGACTGACATGACTGACTTTGATTTGGAAGACCCCCTGTGGATAGGGAGGGAAGTAGGCTATTCATACGCGCTGAGATCGTCCGTGCTGAGGTGCTCCGCGCGGAGGAGGTCCGAGGTGAGGTGGTCCGAGGTGAGGTAGTCCACGCTGAGGTGGTCCGAGGTGAGGTGGTCCACGCTGAGATCGACTGCGCTGAGGTGGTCCGCAGTGAGGTGGTCCGTGCTGAGGTGCTCCGCGCGGAGGAGGTCCGAGGTGAGGTGGTCTGCGCTGAGGTGGTCCGCGCTGAGGTGGTCCGAGGTGAGGTAGTCCACGCTGAGATCGACTGCGCTGAGGAGGTCCGCAGTGAGGTGGTCCGCAGTGAGGTGGTCCGCAGTGAGGTGGTCCGCGCTGAGGTGGTCCGCAGTGAGGTGGTCCACAGTGAGGTGGTCCACAGTGAGGAGGTCCGAGGTGAGGTGGTCCGAGGTGAGGTGGTCCGCAGTGAGGTGGTCCACAGTGAGGTGGTCCACAGTGAGGTGGTCCGCAGTGAGGTGGTCCGCAGTGAGGAGGTCCGCAGTGAGGTGGTCCGCGCTGAGGTGGTCCACAGTGAGGTGGTCCACAGTGAGGAGGTCCGCAGTGAGGAGGTCCGAGGTGAGGTGGTCCGCAGTGAGGTGGTCCACAGTGAGGTGGTCCACAGTGAGGTGGTCCACAGTGAGGAGGTCCGAGGTGAGGTAGTCCGAGGTGAGGTGGTCTGCGCTGAGGTGGTCCACAGTGAGGTGGTCCGCGCTGAGGTGGTCCACAGTGAGGTGGTCCACAGTGAGGTGGTCCGCAGTGAGGTGGTCCGCGCTGAGGTGGTCCACAGTGAGGTGGTCCACAGTGAGGAGGTCCGCAGTGAGGTGGTCCACAGTGAGGTGGTCCACAGTGAGGAGGTCCGCAGTGAGGTGGTCCGCGCTGAGGTGGTCCGCAGTGAGGTGGTCCACAGTGAGGTGGTCCACAGTGAGGAGGTCCGAGGTGAGGTGGTCCGAGGTGAGGTGGTCCGCAGTGAGGTGGTCCACAGTGAGGTGGTCCACAGTGAGGTGGTCCGCAGTGAGGTGGTCCGCAGTGAGGAGGTCCGCAGTGAGGTGGTCCGCGCTGAGGTGGTCCACAGTGAGGTGGTCCACAGTGAGGAGGTCCGCAGTGAGGAGGTCCGAGGTGAGGTGGTCCGCAGTGAGGTGGTCCACAGTGAGGTGGTCCACAGTGAGGTGGTCCACAGTGAGGAGGTCCGAGGTGAGGTAGTCCGAGGTGAGGTGGTCTGCGCTGAGGTGGTCCACAGTGAGGTGGTCCGCGCTGAGGTGGTCCACAGTGAGGTGGTCCACAGTGAGGTGGTCCGCAGTGAGGTGGTCCGCGCTGAGGTGGTCCACAGTGAGGTGGTCCACAGTGAGGAGGTCCGCAGTGAGGTGGTCCACAGTGAGGTGGTCCACAGTGAGGAGGTCCGCAGTGAGGAGGTCCGAGGTGAGGTGGTCCGCAGTGAGGTGGTCCACAGTGAGGTGGTCCACAGTGAGGTGGTCTGCGCTGAGGTGGTCCGCAGTGAGGTGGTCCGCAGTGAGGAGGTCCGCAGTGAGGAGGTCCGCAGTGAGGTGGTCCACAGTGAGGTGGTCCGCAGTGAGGTGGTCCACAGTGAGGAGGTCCGAGGTGAGGTAGTCCGAGGTGAGGTGGTCTGCGCTGAGGTGGTCCACAGTGAGGTGGTCCACAGTGAGGTGGTCCACAGTGAGGAGGTCCGAGGTGAGGTAGTCCGAGGTGAGGAGGTCCGAGGTGAGGTAGTCCGAGGTGAGGTGGTCTGCGCTGAGGTGGTCCACAGTGAGGAGGTCCGCAGTGAGGTGGTCCACAGTGAGGTGGTCCACAGTGAGGAGGTCCGCAGTGAGGAGGTCCGCAGTGAGGTGGTCCACAGTGAGGTGGTCCGCAGTGAGGTGGTCCACAGTGAGGAGGTCCGAGGTGAGGTAGTCCGAGGTGAGGTGGTCTGCGCTGAGGTGGTCCACAGTGAGGTGGTCCACAGTGAGGAGGTCCGCAGTGAGGAGGTCCGCAGTGAGGTGGTCCGCAGTGAGGTGGTCCGCGCTGAGGTGGTCCGAGGTGAGGTAGTCCACAGTGAGGTGGTCCACAGTGAGGAGGTCCGCGCTGAGGAGGTCCGAGGTGAGGTGGTCTGCGCTGAGGAGGTCCGAGGTGAGGTGGTCCGCGCTGAGGTGGTCCGAGGTGAGGTAGTCCGAGGTGAGGTGGTCCACAGTGAGGAGGTCCGCGCTGAGGAGGTCCGAGGTGAGGTGGTCTGCGCTGAGGAGGTCCGAGGTGAGGTGGTCCGCGCTGAGGAGGTCCGAGGTGAGGTGGTCTGCGCTGAGGAGGTCCGAGGTGAGGTGGTCCGCGCTGAGGTGGTCCGAGGTGAGGTAGTCCGAGGTGAGGTGGTCTGCGCTGAGGAGGTCCGAGGTGAGGTGGTCTGCGCTGAGGTGGTCCGCAGTGAGGTGGTCCGCAGTGAGGTGGTCCACAGTGAGGTGGTCTGCGCTGAGGTGGTCCGCGCTGAGGAGGTCCGAGGTGAGGTGGTCTGCGCTGAGGAGGTCCGAGGTGAGGTGGTCCGCGCTGAGGTGGTCCGAGGTGAGGTAGTCCGAGGTGAGGTGGTCTGCGCTGAGGTGGTCCGCGCTGAGGAGGTCCGCAGTGAGGAGGTCCGCAGTGAGGTGGTCCGAGGTGAGGTGGTCTGCGCTGAGGTGGTCCGAGGTGAGGTAGTCCGAGGTGAGGTGGTCTGCGCTGAGGTGGTCCGCAGTGAGGTAGTCCACGCTGAGGTGGTCCGAGGTGAGGTAGTCCGAGGTGAGGTGGTCTGCGCTGAGGTGGTCCGCGCTGAGGAGGTCCGAGGTGAGGTGGTCTGCGCTGAGGAGGTCCGAGGTGAGGTGGTCCGCGCTGAGGTGGTCCGAGGTGAGGTAGTCCGAGGTGAGGTGGTCTGCGCTGAGGTGGTCCGCGCTGAGGAGGTCCGAGGTGAGGTGGTCTGCGCTGAGGAGGTCCGAGGTGAGGTGGTCCGCGCTGAGGTGGTCCGAGGTGAGGTAGTCCGAGGTGAGGTGGTCTGCGCTGAGGTGGTCCGCAGTGAGGTAGTCCACGCTGAGGAGGTCCGAGGTGAGGTGGTCCGCGCTGAGGTGGTCCGAGGTGAGGTGGTCCGAGGTGAGGTGGTCTGCGCTGAGGTGGTCCGCAGTGAGGTGGTCCGCAGTGAGGTGGTCCGAGGTGAGGTGGTCCGAGGTGAGGTGGTCCGAGGTGAGGTGGTCCGAGGTGAGGTGGTCTGCGCTGAGGTGGTCCGCAGTGAGGTGGTCCGCAGTGAGGTGGTCCGCAGTGAGGTGGTCCGAGGTGAGGTGGTCTGCGCTGAGGTGGTCCGCAGTGAGGTGGTCCGCAGTGAGGAGGTCCGCAGTGAGGAGGTCCGCAGTGAGGTGGTCCGAGGTGAGGTGGTCCGAGGTGAGGTAGTCCACGCTGAGGTGGTCCGAGGTGAGGTAGTCCGAGGTGAGGTGGTCTGCGCTGAGGTGGTCCGCAGTGAGGTAGTCCACGCTGAGGTGGTCCGAGGTGAGGTAGTCCGAGGTGAGGTGGTCTGCGCTGAGGTGGTCCGCAGTGAGGTAGTCCACGCTGAGGTGGTCCGAGGTGAGGTAGTCCGAGGTGAGGTGGTCTGCGCTGAGGTGGTCCGCGCTGAGGAGGTCCGAGGTGAGGTGGTCTGCGCTGAGGAGGTCCGAGGTGAGGTGGTCCGCGCTGAGGTGGTCCGAGGTGAGGTAGTCCGAGGTGAGGTGGTCTGCGCTGAGGTGGTCCGCAGTGAGGTAGTCCACGCTGAGGTGGTCCGAGGTGAGGTAGTCCGAGGTGAGGTGGTCTGCGCTGAGGTGGTCCGCGCTGAGGAGGTCCGAGGTGAGGTGGTCTGCGCTGAGGAGGTCCGAGGTGAGGTGGTCCGTGCTGAGGAGGTCCGAGGTGAGGTGTTCCGAGGTGAGGTAGTCCACGCTGAGGTGGTCCGAGGTGAGGTGGTCCGTGCTGAGGAGGTCCGCGCTGAGGTGGTCCGCGCTGAGGAGGTCCGCAGTGAGGTGTTCCGAGGTGAGGTGGTCCACGCTGAGGAGGTCCGAGGTGAGGTGGTCCGTGCTGAGGAGGTCCGTGCTGAGGTGCTCCGCGCGGAGGAGGTCCGAGGTGAGGTGTTCCGAGGTGAGGTAGTCCACGCTGAGGAGGTCCGAGGTGAGGTGGTCCGCGCTGAGGTGGTCCGCGCTGAGGTCGTCCACGCTGAGGTGGTCTGCGCTGAGGAGGTCCGAGGTGAGGTGGTCTGCGCTGAGGAGGTCCGAGGTGAGGTGGTCTGCGCTGAGGAGGTCCGAAGTGAGGTGGTCCGCGCTGAGGTGGTTCGAGGTGAGGTGGTCCGCGCTGAGGAGGTCCGAGGTGAGGTGGTCTGCGCTGAGGAGGTCCGAAGTGAGGTGGTCCGCGCTGAGGTGGTTCGAGGTGAGGTGGTCCGCGCTGAGGAGGTCCGAGGTGAGGTGGTCTGCTCTGAGGAGGTCCGAGGTGAGGTGGTCCGCGCTCAGGTGGTCCGAGGTGAGGTTGTCCGCGCTGAGGAGGACCGAGGTGAGGTGGTCCGCGCTGAGGAGGTCCGCGCTGAGGTGGGCCGCGCTGAAGTGGGCCGAGGTGAGGTGGTTCGCGCTGAGGTGGGCCGAGGTGAGGTGGTCCGCGCTGAGGTGGGCCGCGCTGAGGTGGGCCGAGTTGAGGTGGTCCGCGCTGAGGTGGTCCGCGGTGAGGTGGTCCGCGCTGAGGTGGTCCGCGTTGAGGTGGGCCGAGGTGAGGTTGTCCGCGCTGAGGTGGTCCGCGGTGAGGTGGTCCGCGCTGAGGTGGTCCGCGCTCAGGTGGTCCGAGGTGAGGTTGTCCGCGCTGAGGAGGACCGAGGTGAGGTGGTCCGCGCTGAGGTGGGCCGCGCTGAGGTGGGCCGAGGTGAGGTGGTCCGCGCTGAGATGGTCCGAGGTGAGGTGGTCCGCGCTGAGGTGGTCCGCGTTGAGGTGGTCTGCGCTGAGGAGGTCCGCGTTGAGGTGGGCCGAGGTGAGGTGGTCCGCGCTGAGGTGGGCCGAGGTGAGGTGGTCCGCGCTGAGATGGTCCGAGGTGAGGTGGTCCGCGCTGAGGTGGTCCGCGTTGAGGTGGTCCGCGCTGAGGTGGTCCGCGTTGAGGTGGGCCGAGGTGAGGTGGTCCGCGCTGAGGTGGGCCGAGGTGAGGTGGTCCGCGCTGAGGTGGGCCGCGCTGAGGTGGGCCGAGGTGAGGTGGTCCGCGCTGAGATGGTCCGAGGTGAGGTGGTCCGCGCTGAGGTGGTCCGCGTTGAGGTGGTCCGCGCTGAGGTGGTCCGCGTTGAGGTGGGCCGAGGTGAGGTGGTCCGCGCTGAGGTGGGCCGAGGTGAGGTGGTCCGCGCTGAGGTGGGCCGCGCTGAGGTGGGCCGAGGTGAGGTGGTCCGCGCTGAGATTGTCCGAGGTGAGGTGGTCCGCGCTGAGGTGGTGCGCGCTGAAGTGGTCCGCGCTGAGGTCATCCGTCCTGAGGTGGTCCGAGGTGAGGTGGTCCGCGCTTAGGTGGTCCGTGCTGAGGTGCTCCGCACTGAGGAGGTCCGAGGTGAGGTGGTCCGCGCTGAGGTGGTGCGCGCTGAAGTGGTCCGCGCTGAGGTCATCCGTCCTGAGGTGGTCCGAGGTGAGGTGGTCCGCGCTTAGGTGGTCCACGCTGAGGAGGTCCGAGGTGAGGTGGTCCACGCTGAAGTGGTCCACGCTGAGGAGGTCTTTTCAAATTTAGGTGTCCATCTCTAAATTTTAAGTTTAATTCCAAATTTGTATTCTTTAATCAGTGTTACGAGGGGCAGATGACCTCGAAGTTCCGCCAATTAAAACAACAATAACTAACTAACTAACTAACTAACAGATTCAGGATCTTTCCAGCTTTATGAGTCCATTCAAGTGCATCTCTCATCAATGGATTGAGCTTGGTGGCATCTTGAGGGTTAAGCATAACAGTGAACATATATTGCTTAGTTTTGAATATCCCTAACCCAAGCCTGTAAACCTTGCGTGCTCCGTCATAGCACTGACCTCTACACTAATCCAGATCTAAATTCAAGCAAGTGAGTACGTCCTATAGAATATTGTACATACTCTCGCCTGTAGTAGAAGCGGTTTGGTAAAATCCCAGAAAAGACTATTTATCTTCCCTAGTTTCATCTTGTACAATTCTGGTGCTTAAGGAAACTTGTTCCTAGTCTCATACATCAGCTGTGTCATCAAGAATCAGGCTAAATATTTGAGCAGATCGCATTTCATCGGCAAGTGGCCGGTGAACAGCATTTACCATAATTTCTAGCATTTCATTTTGAATCGCTGCAGGAGTGTAGGAATATTCCTGGGTCAGCCATTCCAAAAGTTTAGGCACAAATCCCCCTATCAAGTTGATGTCTACCTCTGATTGCTAATCCTTGACGGTCCAGATATCTCAACGTCGAGAACATCATGCAAAAGCATGCTAGAACTTGTTTGTTGTAAACATCCGACACCTGAGCGGAAACAGGCTGTTTCTTTAAAATTTCCAAGCCTTCCAATGAACACTTGCGATGCTGGGAATTTTTGTGACTGACAAATTTCTGCGGGCCATTTTTCCAGTTTGAAAACCCATCATCGATGAAAGCAGGTTCCAGTTTCACAGCCATAGATATTTTTTGAACCAATCTTTCCCAAAATGGTGCAATCGCATCGGTGTTTTGAGAAGAGGAACCCTCTTGTGGTTGGTACGGCTGTTCTGGCTTAGGTTTTGGTATGGTTGGTACAGCGGTGACGACCATAACCTTATTTAAATTCGAAGCAGTCCGATATTGTGGGAAAAAAATGAGTTAGACCCGTAATTATTTTGCAAAATCTAGGCTAAAGGGAGGACACACCTTTATCTTATCGAGATGTACTGTACCTTTACTGCTGTTTGGTATTTGTGGGACTATATCTATACTAGAAGTTTCCTTTTCGTCCCCATCACTAGTAGTTTTATTATTGGTGCCAGTTTCAGTCGTCTCCAAGTTAACTTCGTACTCAACAACACTAGACTGCTTCAGGTGGTGCCGTTTGAACGCTGCTATCGCTATCCAGCTTTAGCTCATCTAAATCTACAATACAGTAGTTAAAACATTTCCTATAATCAACAACTACTTAGCATGCTAGACTCATTCAGGTAACCACCAGGTTCATCTGGATGCCGGTCTGTACATTTATTTTTATCAGTCGATTTCGAACGTAAATCGGACGATGGCCTATGAACGTAACGTAACGTAACGTAACCCGTGCAGCGTCGCATGCTGAAGTGAGCCTTGCAGCCCTGAGGCCTTGAGAGCTTTATCTATTGCACACACTTTTACTTTTATCGTTGTGGCCACTAGGGACCGCGAGATCTCAACTGGTTTTCTTGTTAGCCCACCACGTCTTCATCCATTTGGAATGGGATTTCTTCCATTCATCCGAGTGAACATATCTCTTGCTGGGTTTTAATTCCTCTTGATGAACCTGGCAGATTTTTGTTTCAATGGGGTTTTGAAATTCAGAAATTTCAAACTTTAACAAGCCCTTATCCAATTCCATCAACCTCGGAAGTATGATAATAGACGGTTGGAGAATCTACTGACTGGCATTCTGAGGAGGTGGGCATAGAGTGTTATTCTCCGATTCCGGATTACACTTGAGATCTTTTCAGTGTGGGAGTATATTTCTGAATTACTCCAGAGCTTGTAACTTCCATCTTTGAACTTAGGACCAAGCATTTACCTAATGATATTTCTTTCCTTAACTTCAAGTCTCTCGATCGGGCCAGCTGCGCGGTTAGTTAGGCATTCCGCTGCATACAGTGCTTCCTGTATTATCACAGTTTGATAGTGTCTATTGCATCATTATTTCTGACAGCATTTGATTGGAGGGGTGAGGGGGGGGGGGGGAAGGGGTTAGGGGATGGGGTGATTACCAATGTCTTAAATGACCAGAATATGGACTAGTGCTCTAGTCACTGTGAAAGTACAGAATAAATAGAAAAAGATAGAGAGTAGTTAAGGCCATTTTGGCTAGTTTGTAGTGTGAAAGGAAGTGGAAGTTATTCAATTAGGATACGGGGTCATTTATGCCGAGTCCCGGTGGCTTAGTAATACCCAGAGATCTGCTGAGGGGGTTAGTGTTAGAAGTAGCTTTCTTATATAATTTTGATGCCTACTTTTTAATGCGGGCATCAATGTACTCCATGTTGACGTCTTCGTGGATTTGGGTATTGCGTTCGTATCATTCAGAGTTTGATGCGCGAGGGGGTTGCATATCCCCAGACTGGACTGGGATATTCCATTATTGGACGTACAATGGTACGGTATGCTAGGAGTTTGCTTTTGGCTGTTAGTTTACTCTCGGCCTTGAGTATAGTTCGGAGTTGCGCTAGGATCGCCTTCACTTTGTTAGAGCGCGATGTGACTTCCTGAGCGAATGTTAGCTTGCGATCTAGCGAGAAACCCAGGCATTTAGTGGTGGGCTGCCATCTGATCACCTTGTCAAAGAAAACTGTGTGTTTGGCTTTCCTGGTGAACAGACTGGCAGAACATATTTTATTGACGTTAATTTTAGTGCGGCATTTAGTCAGCCAAAGTTCAAGTTTGTTAAGGGCGCTTTGGAGGTTAGCTTCAATTCTATGTCCTCTCCAGCATGCGGTGGAGATGGCAGGATCATCCGCATATAAGTGGAATTCAGTGTTCTTTTTTTTTGGGGGGGGGGATGTCAGAGACATAGTAATTGAAGAGAGTGGGGGAGATAACACTGCCCTGCGGTACTCCGGCTTTAATTTTCCTCAGTGAGGATTGGGCATCAGCCACTTGACCATAGAATTGGCGGTGTAACTTCCTGTGCGAATGTTAGTCCGTGATCTAGCGAGATACCCAGGTATTTAGTAGTTAGCTGCCATCTGATCACCTTGTCGAAGAAAACTAGATCATTACCAGCTGTGTGTTTGACTTTCCTAGTGAACAGGGTGGCAGAGCATATTCTATTGACGTTAATTTTAGTGCAAATTTAAAGATTAATTTAAATAATAATGAGGATAATAATAATAACACTAGGTAGTAAAGGAACACAGCATTGTTGTGAGCCATGGAGTGAGAGAAATGGGGAGCGAAGGGGGAACGAGATATCAAGTGCTGCTCAGCACTCTTACACTATTTTAATATTTTTAGGGCCCTAACCCACTGGTTTAATTGGTTTAATGAAAAGTCATGTCCAGCCTCCCACCCCCATCCATCTATGACGTCATAGCCAGTCTTAAAAAAGTCTAAACTTGTAGATCATGTCACGTGTTCAAAGCCGTTACCCCTTGAACAGTCTGCCAAAACTTTAAATATGTATTTATCATTACATAAAGTATGAAAGCAAACTTAATTAATTATAAATGGCGTTTTTTGTTTACTGTTCGATGTAGACAGAATATATGCATTTAATAATAGACTCAACACGAAATGTTTTGTTTGTTGACTTGTGTTATTGATACATTGGTTTAAAGAGTCTAACATTAGGAACGGTGCACACTTTCCATGTCGGTAATTTATATAGTCTATAAGGATGGTGTTGCAAACTTCTGATGTGGATTTCCAAATTTCTTGCATGGCCTATTTCATAGTATTTTCCTGTTACCATAAAGTTTCATGCTGATTTTGTCTTTGGGTTTGACATTGTAACTACAATGGTTGATTGGATATCCTTTGTCAACTTTCAAATCATGTAATTCATGTCAGACAAGATTTTTTGTTCATGTGTGAAACTAACAAGTACCGATACCTAATTGGTTACACAAACTGTTTCATAATGAAAATCTTGAGCACTGATTCGTTGGAGAACTGTTTACGCTTGTTTGAACCAAGACTAACTGACTACTCACTACTAAGGTTTAGAAATTACATTTACTCGAATGACATTCTGGTAAAAAATCATGACTACTATAAACTGCTACCACTCTTCCACCACTTTTCTACCACTTTTCTACCACTTTGCTACCACTTTGCTATCACTTTTCTACCATTTTGCTCTCACTTTTGCTCTTACTTTAAACTGCACGTACTACAAACTATCATTTTTATTACAGAGTTAACTTTACTAGAGATTAGTTTATGCTTAACAGTTGACATGAAAGTATCAATGACTAACTATGATAAGCCATGTGCTTACTATAAAGGATATACATATATTGTAAAAAGATTTTATTTTTATTTATTTATTTATTTAATTATTTATTTTATTTAGTCAATTTACCCTCTAGGTTGGTGGTTCCCACGGACTCAGCGAGGGAACTCACCACTACCGCCTCTATGGACAGTGTCCTGGAGCCTGGAACATCTGGTCGGGAGGGATACAACTGGGGAGGTGTGATCAGCACTTCGCCCAGGCGGCTACCACTTTTCTCCCACTTTTCTCCCACTTTTCTACCACTTTTATCTACCACTTTGCTACCACTTTTCTATCTCATTTGCTGTCACTTTAAACTGTACATATTAGATATAAAAGCTAACGCTAAATGATTCTATTACTAGAAGAGTGATAACCTTTGTAGTGAGCAAATCATACTAACAGGTTAGTTGCTACTATGGAACTTACTACAGCTAACCAAGGTAAACAACGTGTACTCTATAAAGGCAACTCTTATAACTATAATCGTCAGAATGTAAAAGGAGTAATATTTTGGTGATGCTCAAAAGAGAGGTCAGAAAGATGTCGGGCCAATCTAAAAAGTAGACATGGTGAGGTTTTAAGTGTGAATGATCATCAATGTGGTGCTCCAAATGAAACACTGTTAGTGTCAGCAAAAAAGCATGAAAATGCTAAAAAGCTAGTACAAGAGAAAGATGTTGCTACTCAAAATAGTGCATTGTTTATTGAGCAACGTTTAACCCCTGTTGTAAAAGGTACTTTTAATCCATCTTCCACGTCTCAAGAGTCACCAGCATCACAGACTATGCAAAAGGTGTTGTTGTAGTTGTTGTTTTAAGGGGGCTGAACTGCAAAGTCATCTGCCTCTTGATATGCAGGAGGTAGTATTGCAAGAGGATCAAAAAGGACTAGATAGCAATATAAAAAAGAGAGTTGTATTTTTTATGTAACTATTGAACAAGTACTTACATTAAATAAAAATAGTGTATGGGTATTGTCTGTTTTTCGTACTTGTTATCCCCACGTCCCACTGTTAATGCCATTGTTAACCGTCAACAGTCTCTAGCTATGTCCAAAAAGAGAGTGGTCTTAAACAATACACACTATCTGTGGTTTGTATACCGAGGATCATAATACAGTGTCGCCAAGACATGTTCAGGCAATAGGTATGTCAGGTAAGGGGTTCGAACCCTTGTTTCCTTGTACTGGAAATTTGAACTTAAGTCAAACGCCTTAACCACTCGGCCAACCTGACAGTTAATAATGTAATTTGTTCTGTGCACTTAAGTGTACATTCACTCAATTGCTTGTTTTTAAATGTAGAATTTTTGTTTTTCTATAACATTGCAGTTATGAGTCTTGAGAACTGGGTGTATAATATAGGTTTAAAGGCATTTTAAAATAATTTTAGAAAAGCTCATAGGTATCGGTCATGGGCTTTAGTAATGCATTACTGTTCGTTGACTGACATTTACCGTTACACAACATTATTTTGGTAAGCTCTACATGATGTTGTTTGAGTCTTTAGTCTTTTGACTGGCTCGATGCAGCACTCCATGCCTTCCTGTCCTGAGCTACTCATTTAATCTCTATATAGCCACCACACCCTACATCCAAGGCTATCAGTTTAACATATTCTAACATTGCTCTCCCCTACCGTCCTTGTCCTCAACCCTTATTTCCATAACTAAGCTTGCAATTCCTGAGTGTCTTAGTATGTGTTCTACCAACCTATCTCTTGTCTTTATTAGCAGTCGCCAGAAACATCTCTCCTCTTCTACTAGTCTTAATACCTCTTCGTTTGTTACCCTATTTACCCACCTAATCTTCATCATTCTCCTGTAACACCACATTTCAAACACTTCAATTCTCCACTTTTCTACTACACCAATAGTCCAAGTTTCACTTTCATAAAGCGCCACGCTCCAGACAAAGGCCTTCAAAAATGACTTTCTAATACCTAAATCTATATTCAATGTCAACAGATTCCTTTCAGAGACGATTAGGAATTTTCATTTTCATATGTCTTTCTTTAATAATTAGTTACCAAACATTTTCAGTCAAATAACATTATGGTTTGGTCTTTTCACTAAATCTAAAATCAAAAAATATAAAATGTAAATTATTAAATCTAAAATGTAAAATTTATAATCTGAAATCTAAAAATAAATAATTCATAGTAAAGGAAATGTAATTCCTTGCATGTCTGTCTTTAACACGTCATCACACGCCCCCTGTTTTTTACACGAGCAATTTGCTCACATACGTAATAAATTGTAGCAATAATTTTAAAATGAAAAATACTATCCTAAAACTTTAAAATCATCTTTAGAAACAAAACTTACTTACCATAAAATGCTATTTAGAACTTTTTTTTTATCATTATAAGTACTATGAAGTATTTTACAAACGCGAGAGCACACTATGTTAGCCAACTGCCGCAATTCCAAGGTTGTGGTGTGACATCAAAGCACGCCCCGTTAGCAAATTGCAGCAAACTATATAATTGGTAATTTTCAAATAAATTCCATTATTTTAACACAAGACCATTGTCATTACACGATAAGTACCGTTATTTCAAGTAAGAAATGACTTACTGCAGTGTATAGAGTAATGGAATGCAAAATCAAGCGAACGACACTGATGGTGAGGTTTTTGCTGAGGGCCTACTGAGAGGTTCAGTGCCTCTTCATTGGATGGTGGGTGGTGTTGTTCGACACCATCTTCCAACGGCTGCAATATTACTTCTGAAACATTCTCCTTTGAGTTACTATCAACGTGCTCTTAAATGCCTCTTTCATCAACGTCACTGTAATCAGAATAATAATTGTCTTCGCCTAATTCACTTGAATGACATTCTGGAACACTGTCCACTAAATCTCTCACTGTAGCTTGTTATACTTCGTACAGATCCATCTCCAGTTATAGCACAAACAAGAAAACACAAATATTACAACTCTTCCATATTAAATATACGCGAGAACACGCCCGTTAGCAAATTGCTCACACAATGTGACACCACCAACATAGGTGTGAACTGACATCGACAGCACTCAGTGACAACCCGGTTTAGGCCACGGTCGTTATACATAGATGTGGGGTGAGGAATACCTGACTGCCCTCTACTTCCTGGAAACAAATAGGGAAAATATTTGCATTATTGTTCAAACGCGGCAAACTGCCGTGGGGGCGAGTGATGACGTGTTAATAATTAGTTACCGAAAATTTTAAGTCATTAAATTATGGTTTGGTCTTTTTTTTTTTCAAAATCTAAAATGTACATTCTAAAATCTAAAGTCTAAAATAAATAAAAATCTTACATGCATTAACTGTATATAGAACCTGGTCCACCTTTGTATTTGTAATCCAAGTAATAATTTGAAAAGAGACAAGTGTAATCGGTTTTAAACCTTATCTTTGCTTTTTTATATGTTTATGATATGCATATTAATCTTAAAACGAACCCTAGTCTACCTTAGTGAAAGGGTAACAGCTTAACCACTGCGCCACCATGCCCTTCTTTCTTAGTTTAATTCGTTCTAGGCGCCGGAGCTGGAAATCGAGTAAAGATCTCCAATGCAAGAGCGGCAAGGGCTCGCCACTGCAGCACAAAATGGTTAGCTGGTAACATTAGACGACCGGAAATGATTGTATTTCTGTTAGCGATGCATTTTGTCATCTGCCTACTGTCTGAGCACTACCAGCAAGACAGTTTAGTTTAGAACAAGCGAGTGTGTGTATAGATTATTAGCCTCAAGTACTTAAAGCTTGTTGTGCGTAGCGATCATCTTGCCCAGTAACCACTGAGCAAGTTTTAACAGTCAACACATAAAAACGGCATGGGGTAGTTGTGTGTGCTCCATGAACTTGGGTGTGAGCATTAGCACCATGCGCTAGCTTTACCTTACCCTCTAAAGGTGGAGCGTTACCCCTTTGCTTTTGACATCCTCAATGACAGCATTCACCCACAAGTTTTACACTTAAACCCTTGGCTTGTTCTCGATTAGGTTTTGTTCGGTTTAATTCGGTTTAGTTCGGTTTGGTTCGGTTGGGTTTGGATTTGGTTTGGTTTAGTTTGGTATAGTCACCATTTTGTTCTTTCAGATACCCTCCTTAACCGATCAAATTAAAGATAGTCTGCTCTTAATTCATAAATCGATAAATCAGATTTTGTGTTCACCGTGTGTCATTTATTAACCCATGCCCGCAACCTATACACTCTCTGTACTGCAGTCTGGTCTGAAAACAAGTTCCAATGGTTAACAACATCTGAGTCACCATACATGTACCCTACAATAATTATTTCTCCACCTAGCTAGGTTTCATCACTCACCATAAACAAGCAACGGTGAAGCAAGGAAATTGAATAATCTATGTACATTGTACGATCTTTCATTAAATAAATAAACATCTAACATTATAGGTTTGCAAAATATTAGGGGAAACAAAGGTCCATTACCTTGTTGTTTTGGGTCTTTTGGGTAAATGAATGAGCTGTGAAAAGGGGGACGTCATGTTGAGTCCTGGAGGGACCTTGTGTGTCCAAATCCAATTATTGGTTTATAAAATCTCAGGTCCATGCCCTAGCAGTTTTGGATTATTTCAATCAATGAGTCCACCATGGGAAAGATCAGAAAAATGAATACCCTTAAAACAAACCGTTGTATATGCCTCTGCGATCAATGGTTTACAAAATATCAATTGATCCATTGGAGCATGGGTACCGTGGCCAGCAACTCATGTGTTGCCTTCATTGATATCGGTTAGTCAACAACTGTCTGCTGTCCTATGAACATGCATCAATGCCACAGAGCCGTGCCACTAATAACCGTTTACTAACACGTTAAAGATCCCCTTCAGGGGTAAAATATTAGCCTTGATATGTCCGTCATAGAAAATATCGGAAAACGAACCATCGTCCCACCGTCCCGTCAAAATATCGATTGTACTATTGAGCACAGCCACTGTGGCTGGCGACAGGCTCGTTGAAACGCATGCCCAGCGATACCGTCTCTCTATGTACTACCACTATTAAATAAAATTTAAAATTATTAAAAAAAGTCAAAACATTTTTCAACATTGGCCTGTATGACGTTAGGCCCTTTGTCAAAAATATTTTTTTTGGTAACATAAATACTATATTCAAAACAGGGACGTCAACCCCTCATACAGTCCCTAGCCTTAAATGGTTCATGAGATATTAAAACGCGAATGACCTATTAGTTTTCAATCTTTTAGTTATTTTTTTAAAATAACTCATCCATAAATAATTATTTAAAAAGCCTGCCCTCTTACAAAAAAAAGTGCGCATGCGTACAAAACAAAAATAAAAAATATTAATTCATAATGGCGTCAACCCCTTTGCATGTCATGCATGCAGAACAACATTTAATTTCATTATAGCATTAGACGTCATGTCTGTCGTACATGAAAAGCATCGTTTACAAAACAATTACTCTTTCACCCCCCTAGTAGGGATAGTTTTTTTTATTTTGGGGCGGGAATATGTTGTCCATTGGAAAAGGCGCATCAGCCCAAGTAATTTAACACCTCGTACAAGTGTCTAGCTTTATTGGTTCACGAGATATCACGCCACCGCCATCTTGGGTGGTGGAGCGGTGGTGGTGGGCCTAGAACTGTCCAAAAACCATTACTGCTATCAACTCTTTTCAGTAACCGATACCAACAGAGGTAGGCCTACGCCAACCGGCTTGATTGCTCGGGTCATGAAATAGGAATAGTTGTAAGTCCCTGTGTGATCCGGATACCTAGCAAGGTACCTCCGTGATAATTCCCGCGTTCAGAAATTCGGTTAGATCTACACCAAGGTCCTAAGTTGAACACGGATACCTTAGTTTATCGGAGGCCGTTCCACAGAATTATTTGTCAATTTCCGGAAACTGAATCCAAGATGAACGATAAAATGGGACGTGCCCACGCTGGTGAATAACGAAGATCTCTTTGTCGCAGACTTGTAGTGCCTTCACCGCAGTCCTCGTTGTCATCTATGAAGTTCTGTGATTTGCACCACAGGTTACACGACTCAGCCTTCTGTGTGTACCGACCCTTTGAATTCATTGGAGTTAATTCATGTTTTCGCAAGCTTGCCACGGTGGGTGAGTGGATAGCGTGTCGGTCTACTAACCCCAAGATTGCAGGATCGCTCCTGGCTGTGGTGAGTGAATTTTGAAAGGCGGCAAAAATATGACACGCATGTCATACGATGTTGGCATGTCAAAGAACCCACTTGAATTCAGTAGGCCGTGTTCATAATGGAAAAATTAATCTCGGGAGTTTCCGCCAACACAAAGTTCCTCATTTCTGTACTAGAAAGCGCTATAGTGTTCAAGGAGCTTAGATATCCAACCTCCTTGACTTTCATAGTGATTAAGGAACAACGAAATTCGGCATGCAAGCTTCCCTCTGGGTGTCAAATTACAAAGCTTGCACCCGGCACCCGAGGCCATACGATATTATTATTATTATTATTATGTTTTCGCAACACCCGTAGTGCAGATATTCAACGACCTTCAGCCGTGTTGTGCACTCTGACACTAGAATCACCTTTCTGTGGCTACCAAGCCACATGGGAATTGCAGGAAATGACTTAGCGGATCGAGCTGTAATGGAAGCGGTATCACTACCATCCCGACCAATAGAGGTCACTCTCCGCTACGCCGACATGTACTGGTATTCTGAGAAACCCAATGCCCAGCAAACTAAGAGCGATCAAGGGAACTACTCGCGCGTGACAGAGCTCTTTCTGGGCAAGGAGGGAATCCATTATTAGGTGCAGATTTAGGATAGGTCATGCGAGATCTACCCACTCGTTACTGATGAGAAGGGGAGGTCCCCATTATGTGCCTGTGGGGTCGTATACGACGAGTGTGTGAATCTTGCTGATCTACGAAGGAACCTTGGTCTGCAAAATATGTTTATCTTATATTAGCCTATGACGTAGTTGCTGTTGATGGCGTCATCGGCTTTATAACGGAGAGTTGGTTAGGACCAAGCAATCTAAATTTTCATGCGTTATTTGCCTAAAAGAACTTGTTCTTTTTAATGGAAAATCCAAATTTTGGACTCCGCATACATTTTTTAAATTTAAATTAAGTTAGTTTTATTTCTCATATTGTTCTTTTTTCATATTTAGGTATCCACCTCTAAATTTTTACTAATCTAAATTTCTATTCTTAAACGGTGTATGAGGGGCAGATTACCTCACTGTTTCTCTTTTTTCTTTTTTCCATAGTTTACGCTGGATCTCTTCCAACCAGTTGTTCTTTGTTTTACTCTTCCAGAAGTAACTAAAGAGCTATTTTATTAGTCTGGTTTCTGGTAGGCGTGAGATATGGCAGAAAAAGGAGATTCTCCTTTTCCGCATTGTACCTATTATTGATTCACTCTCTCGATATACCACTTCATTCGGCAGCAATCTTCATTGGCCATTTACTTGATCTTTTGGTTAATAATTGTTCTGGTGATTCTTCTGTCTGCTTTCTGCAGTTTGTCAGTTGTTGATTTGATGTTCAACTTTAAGAGTGTTTCACTACCAAACGTCGCCTCGGGTTTAACAACGGAATTGTAATGCCGAAATTTAGCATTCATTGAGAGAGAGTTCGTTTTGTAGGTTGGCCAGGTTTCTCGTTTGAGTTCCAGGTGATTATATCCCCAAAGTATTTGAACTTTTTCACAATCTTAATTTGTTTGCTATTGTTTAGTTGAAATGTTGGTGTGTCAATTCTGAAGTTCGGCATCATTTCAGTCGTTTCATACGATATTTGTGGACCAATTTTGCATGCAATTTTTTTTGAGTTGTTCGTTTTGAAATGTAGCCTCTTCCACAGTACTTGCTAGTAGTGCAAGATCGTCTGCGAATGCTTGGCAATTAAGTTTGATATTTCTGCCAATCTTAATGGTTGGAGGACACTGCTCATTCCATTCTCGCATGACTTTCCCCAATGCACAATTAAACAATGAGGGCGAAAGACCATTTCCTTGGCGGAGTCCAGTTTGGATTTCAAATGGTTCTGACAATTCACCTCTAAATTTGACTTTAGATTTAGTATTCACAAGGGTAATTCCAAGGAGATTGATGAGTTTTCGATGTAGACCAAATTCTCGAAGGACTTTTAATAATGACTCACGATGGATACAGTCATAAGCTTTTTTAAAGTCGACAAAAGTGATGACTAATTGTTTGTTTCGAACTCTATGATGTTTCATGATCCATTTAAGACTAATAATTTGTTCGGGACAACTCTTTCCTGGTCGAAATCCTCCTTGATACTCTCTCAGTTCTTGATCAAGTTGTTCATGAATTCTTGTATAAATAATTTTCGAGAAGATCTTTTCAGTGACATCAATAAAGATATACCCCGATAATTATTTGGATCTGATCTATCACCCTTTTTGCTGTGGACCATTCTTCAGGTAATTTTTCAGTATTCCAGATGTCTATGATATTGTGGTGTTTGAAGCCATATTTTCAGTGTTGCCTTAGTAAACAAGTGTTTAGTGCTTTTCAGTCGGTCAACACGAATGTACCCAAAAGAGATGGGTTATGCCCTAATCCTGAAATAAATTACATGAGATTAATAAAACACTAGGATGACCAGTTTCGATCGTCAAGCGATCATCATCAGATCCATTACACTTAGGCTATAAAATCTATGTTTGAAATACAGGTGAAAATATTTATATAATTGTACATATTGTAAATATTTTCACCTTTATTTCAAACATAGATTTTATAGCCTAAGTGTAATGGATCTGATGATGATCGCTTGACGATCGAAACTGGTCATCCTAGTGTTTTATTAATCTCATGTAATTTATTTCAGGATTAGGGCATAACCCATCTCTTTTGGGTACATTCGTGTTGACCGACTGAAAAGCACTAAACACTTGTCTATGATATGTTTATGTAAATTTTGAAGAGTTTGTTTATTTGCATTATTCCACAATTCTGCTACGGTACTAATTGATTTTCTCCCGCTGCTTTGTAATTCTTAGTGAATCAACTGCTTTAATCACTTCTTCATAATTTGGCGGTGTAACCTTAGCCAGGAGAGTTTTATTTTTCGTATAGGGATCAACTTCGAAGTGTTCTTTTGGATCCTCGCAGTTGAGTAGTTCTTTGAAATAATCCGCCATAATTTTAGCATTGTCTCTATTATTGTGTGATATTATCCCGTTTTTATATTTCAACATAAGTGTAGTGGAATGTATTTCAATTGATATTGTTTGAATGTTTGGGAATAATCTCTTGTTTTATGCTTATTAAATGCTTCATCCACGTTATTTAGGGTATCTTTTTTATGATCTCTTTTAATTCTTCTAATTTCCTTGGCCGTTTGTCTTCTAGCAGTAATTAGTTCCTCACGGGATTTTTCAGTTTTCCTTTGTTGGTCATTGGGCCATGCCTTATGTCTTCCCTGAATTGCTCTATCGCATTCCTCGTTCCACCAGGCATGTTTTTTCCTTCTTTTAATGGGAGCGATTTCTTCCGCCACAGTTTTCAATTTGTCAATTATTTTCCCCAAATTGTCTCATAGAGGTGTTTGGTTCTCTCCAAATATATGGTATTGTTTATTAAATAACTGGGGTCATAATTCCTTCTCCTATGAAATTTAGATTGTTTGTATTTCTGTTTAGGTGTTACTTAATTTTTATCTTTGATATATTGATCTGAGTAAATGTCTACTCCTCGGAGGACTTTAACATTATAAATTTCTTTGTAGCAATTTCTATCCATGGCTACGTGATCAATTTGAAACTCTCCCAACTTTACATTAGGACATTTCCAGGTCATTAGTTTATGTAGCTGTCTCTTTAATCTTGCGGTTTCCGGCATAAGTCCAAGGTCTTCACAAAGTTCAATTTATCTTTGTCCATTCTGGTTAATTTATGAGCTGGCCATCGTTCCACTAATGTACGATACCTTCTTTCTTGCCCTATTTTTGCATTAAAATCTCCAAGTAAGACTTTAATGTTCACGTCCGGGATGTGCGATATGAGATGGTCAAGTTCTTCCCTAAATTTGTCAGTTTCTTCTCTTTCCTTTGTATTCTTGTCATTAGTTGGGGCATAATAAACAATACAGTATACGTTTTATTCTTCACCTTAATTGTTCAAGTTGCCATTCTTGGAGAGGTTGATGAGAAATCCTGGATTGAGTCTATTATGCTGTTATGGACTAGGAATCCCATTCCAAATTGGGGAGCATTCTTCATAACTCTCTTCCAAGGAGGTCCTTTGAAAAGGCGATATTCTCCTCATTCTATTGGATTCTGATCTATATTCCGAAGTTCCTGAGGAGTTGTTATTAAAATTCTGTGTTGATAGTACGTCTGTTAGATGTTTCAATTTTCGATTTTCGTCAATGAATTTATATTTATAGTTACAAAGTACGAAAATGTCCCTGATGTATTAAAATTCAGTTTTCTCTTAGTCTGTTGTGTCTGCATTTTCCGTTTGGGCTTCCGGGCGCTCCGACTCGCCTTGATCTTGTACGTGGCACCCCACCGTATTCCGAATGGTGCCTTGATTGGATCTTCAATGTTGTATGTCCAAGCCGGTGGATTCATTCGTTAGAAGATTCTTCATGTTTGATTGCCTGATCTTAACGATCGAAACAGTTCTGACCGAGGCCAGGGTTTACAATTCCAGATGTGATCTGGGAAGGTGATTGGTGAGATATGGATTGGTGATTAATGAGTCTGTGAAGTTTGTGTTTGGTCCACGAGAGCTATTTTACTCAAGTCCACCGGTATGCCGGTGAGGAACCCCCTATCCACCACCTGGGACGCACCACGTCGGAGTATTACCTATCCACCTGCTACGACAGCGTAGTAGGTTCGTGGGTTTCTTCCTTTAAAGCAACTAGCATAATAATAATTATCATCAGCTTCTTTAGAGATTACCTTGGAGATAAAGGGTGAGAGAACCATGTGATGGTTTGATTCAGTGCTGGATGATTTCAAGGTAAGAACCATAGAGGCATAGGAGTGCTAACTGCTAATAGGGGAACATTGAGGCGACTCGTTCGCAAACTTAGCCTTGCAGACTAGGAATGGACACTGAAGACAAAACAGACTGAAATAAAAATGAATGATTATTAGACTGTTTTCTTATTTAGACTCACCTCATTATTTCAATAATTAGAGTTTGTATTACATCATGTATAATAAGGAGCAAATTACATCGAAGCTCCATCCCTAAAAATAATAATCTCTGAGTGGTGTTCCTATTTAACGTAGGAAATCCATTTAATCAATTTATCTTTCAGGTTTTGGCATTTTGGGAATTGGATAGACGTTGTAATAGACGACAGCCGAGTGAGTTCTGGAGCCCTCTTCTCGAGAAGGCATATGCCAAGTAAGTTTAGTTCAGTAGATATCAATGTAATTGAAAAACTAAAAATTGGTTCAGTATATTTACGGCCGTGACTGGCGGTCGGTGGTTAGGAGGTGCTTCCTTAGTTTGCGAGTTGAGGTGTTTCCCTTCGTCCTCCTCCTGAGTCGTCATAACCCTCCTAGTCACGGCTAACTTGAGATCAAACCCATGCAAACATCTCTTTGGGGCTACATACTGTTTTATCCCTTGGTTGGGGGTGGGATAAACACGGTAGTGTAGATGTGCTAATTTTGAGGATTGCTTCCAAATGAGGGTAGTTTCCTGTAGTTGGGAGAGACTACCAGTGTAGTGTGTTGGTGTGGGTGCTTAATCTATTGGGGGCGTCTCTGCAGGATGCAATTACCTGCCAGGGGATGAATGTCTAAGTGCAGGCTGCTAACCTAGCCTGCCAATTAAGTAGAGTGGGCAATTCAGCAAATGTGCCGAGTCAGTGACTCGGCGCTCTACAGTCGAGTCGCGTGCTCGAGTACAATAGAACCTGACGATGCGGTTACTGGCCTCTACGGTCAGGGGCAATTATGACTAAGGTCAGGTTGGGTATAAGGATGTAAAGTGGAGTGTGATTAGTAATAAATGGTGTATGTTTACTGACCATGTGTTTATTGGCCAGTAGATGTGATGTGATGTCCCTCTTGGGGAGTTTAAACAAATATGAAATGTAGTACAATTTGTAAAGTGTACAGTCGTTCAGGGTAGGTGTTTTACAAAGATAAAGGACTCTGAGCACAGCTAGATCTCACCTGGTGAAGAACTGGAACTCGTCGGGCAGGGCCGCTGGCCAAGAGCAGAACAGAACAGAACAGAACAGATGATGGGGCTCCTCCGGGTCTAGGTTTTAAGGCCTTCCCCCACTGCCTGGTCAGCATTTCCCCATAGTTGTCGCTCCATTTACCGTGTTTATGTTTATATTTCGTAAGCGTGGCCGTCAGCAGTATGCCGGGCCCGCTCGTGTCTGAGGAAATGCATGAGGCTTATGGTCTGCCTATGCGGGTAGTTTTGGTAAAAGATGGCGGGGTGGGTCTCAGAGGGTACTGCCCCCGGCCTGTACAAGTCCCCTTCGTCGTTTGTTCGCGTCCTCGCGAACGGGAAATAGAGTGGGCGTGTCGCTGTAATGGTTTTTCCTCGTTTCTTCTTGTCCCTCTTCTTCTTCTTCTTCTTCTTCTTCTTCTTCTTCAGTGTCGGTGTCTTGTAGGTGTGTCGATGTCGTGTTATCCTGGTGATGGTGTGAGTTTAGCGTGTGATCAGAAAGGGTGGGTTATGGGTATATACATAGTTCATTGTTCATCTAAAATTAATCGTTATAAAAGTTGACATTGAAAAATAAAAATACAGACAAATACATGTTCTTGATGTTCTTGAGGAAGAAAAAACATAGATATATGTGTATTGGTGCTATGCAGGAAGGAAAGAAAACCATGGTTGGACGGGTGGTTGTGTCGTCCGACGCTGTGTGGGAAAAAAATTGCTCCCTGCTCCGGATAGTAGGCTGTCAGATATCCGCCCCCTCAATCGGATTGCCAATAATCAAACGCACCGGCACAGCTACATCAATGAAAATGGCACTGACAGATACTATCGAGATTAGAGCACAATAGTTAACAAGAAATTATTGTGGAACACACCAAAATATACGGGGGTTCATACTTACCTTTACTTACCTCTTAAATTTATCTCGGGGACTGGGTTGTCAACTGGATCACTTAGAAGTATGCCCACACAATAACCTCCACCATGATATTTAAAATGAACCAGAACGAAGACGAGAAACTTTAAACTGCACAATAATATATTCCACATAAAGAATGATTTTAACAAAAATAAACAACAAAATCAACGTGGCAATCAGAAGTCATCGACCACATAACCATGTCCTCCTGTAGGACCTGTATTCTCTACATATAATGTTTCAGCTTTCTCAAGCTCATAGCAACGTAAAATAATAATGCACTGGGGATGGAAACGGGATTTGGGATGAGACACATATATCAATTGTTTTGCGTGTTTATATACTTCACATTTTATTTATAGCCACAAGGCTATTATGGAACGTCCTTGGCCTCTGCAACACAGTTGTCCGGGCCAGCTGCAATGCACCTGTACCGTCAAACTGGACTCCCGTTCGTTCGACCCTAGCATAAGCGTGTTACCTCAGAGCTTGGCTCTCCTTTTCAAATACGTAAATGTTCACATCTCAACTGAAATATTATCACGCAAATGTCTTACATGCTTCATTCAAACACCAGTGGATTCCTCCAATAATCCCAAATCATGTTTATTTGTTCAAACCACTTGCTTAATTAGCGTTGTTTAGAGTATAAAAACAAAACTCTAAATGTTAATAACAAAAGTTCATTAATTATTTATAACAATAATAAATTGTTTATAACAATGTCAAATGACAATTGAAAATTTTATACACGGCTGTATTAATCACTATCATTTCAAATTATTTAACAAAGATATTTACAAAATTATTTTACAATATTATATTGTTTATATTATTTATACAAGAAATACATTAAACCACACGTTTATCCGGTTGATAATTACTCAAATCGTGTTGATATAATCGACCAATGAAGGTTAGTTATATTTAACTGTCAAATTCAGGTTTAATAAGGTTTAATAATAATTATTAATATTTGTGACTGTAACCTCCATTCAAAATCTTCCTCTCAAATTATTTAACACTCTTGTTAATTTTAACAGTATCTTCCTATGAATAACCTTTCAAAGAACAAGAACAATCAGCGGGAAAATACTTCGCTTATAATGCACAAAATTGCACAACAATTGGCCCAAAATTCATCATATATCTTCATATATATGGCATAAAAATCTTCCAAACTACACACAAAAATCCTCCACTTATAAATTCATCAACTTCATTAATTATTGTGGGAACCTCCTTCATTATTCAAGGGCATTACTCAACAGCGACTTTTACACGTCCACTGAACTAACGATTATACATCCATTGTTCCTCTTTAAAAATTCTTATATTCATCAATTGTAATAATGACTGTTATTATTTAACCTTCGTGGGTTTCATTCATGAATCGATATGAAGTAAAAATTTGTTGCCAATCACAAATAAATTTAATAGCAAATACGATTAGACACTCCTGCCTGGTCTATCAAAATTGAGATTAACATCTTCAAAGTAACGCAGTATAAAAATACTATCTTCAAACAAAGTTCATCTAAACTGCAAAATAGTCGAATAGAATACAATTAGACTGTGGAATGCAAACATTATTGTTCCAATCTATAATTGAGAAAAACTCCTATCAAATGTTCATTACTATAGTGTATTCAATAAATTGTAATCAAATTTCATATTTCATAAAATTGTCTATAATGCAATGATAAATGTCTATGTTGCAATCATGTTCATAAGACGACTAGTATTTCAAAGATTGTCGATATCGTAATAGATTTTAACGCTCTAAAATCTTTTAATCATTCTTCTTTCTTGAGGATGACAGAAAATTGGTCAAAGTAATTTACTGAATAGAATTACTTTAATAAAATGACACGCTGTCTGAATTCAAATCTGCCATAGCAAATCAATAACTTGACAGTCAAATCGTGACTACAAAAATATGCAAATTACTGAAAGAATCTAAATCAACAGTCTCAACTGATCCAAAATTATTAAGTATGCCAATGACATAGCAATGTCTCAAAAATCGAAGAAAAAGGCATAAATCATCGAAGTGTACGGAGTACAGAAATATCAATCAAGAAAATGGGGCAAAAGATAGGACAGAAATATGGGAAAAATGGTTGCTCAGATATCGCTACAAGACTCAAATAATACAAGAAACGTTCACGACTACCTTATCTGTTGATTGAAGATCTAGAGGAAAGTTTTCAAAGAAAACTGCTGTTGGTTCCATTTCACCAGCGTAAAGATGTGCTCCGTCCTCGAACCTGGAATCAGCGTCCTCGGAGAATCGAACTGCTTCCTCCTCCGAAATTGCACTGCTCCGTGGATACGAAAAACATCCTTCTGGCAAAACTCTTCTTTGTGCGCCGGGACAACCCTGGCCTCTCTTGAAAGTTCCCTGAAGTTCTTGCAGGAATTCGCCATTAAGTTTATTGTAGTTATTTCCGCAGAAATATTCATAGTTGTGGAGTATGAAAATATTTCCACTGTTATCTGGTATAATTCAGCGATGGATTCACGATGCATGAGTGTAGTTGGATGTTCACTACATGCTCGCTTTTGTAGAAAGACGATTAACGAAGTTCCATGCTGTTACTTTACTCCAACGATATATGTCCCAATTGCATTAAAGCCTTAGCCTTCCATCTCAACTACTGTTATAATCATTGAAAGCACTGCAAGATTATAATGTTCCATAGTCGAATGTATCGTTGTAATACCAAACGTATTCTCCAATATCACTGTTGCACTCCACGTGTCAGCCGTAGTGTATAATGTGGAATTTTAAAAGTGTTTCTCATGTGGCGAGAAAATCACTTTTGTTGGCAGCCTTAAAGTTTCAATATCTTTCGAAGTATAACTGTGAAATTGTTCAAATCTTCTACACACCTCAATGTTATACTGCCCAATAGAATTATAATGCAGGCTGAAGTTAGCGCTTGATATCTTGACTGGTGGAAACGTTAATGTGAGCGTTTCAACTTCACCTAGTTTCGAGCAGCGTAAAATGGAACTGCTCCGAGTTCGTTCGATGCGCCGGGCTTTAACCACGCTAAAGACAACTTACTTCTCTGAATCACTTGAAAATAACTATATATCACCAGAAATATATATGCGATCTGACATATGAGATCTGAGTATGAGTTCTGAGTTCTGCGTTCTGAGATCTGAGATTATGAGTTCTGAGATATGAGATCTGAGAGATATAAGAGCTCCTCTATCCTGTGCACGACCTTTTATCAACTTCTTAAGGGGCGTATCCATCCCTTCCATAGCCTGTTGCTGCGTCATTGCTGGAAGTTTTAACTTTGGCTATACTTGATGGATTTTCAAATTTCAAAAACTCAAAATTAATTTCTTCAAAATTCCAAATCAATGCCATAACTGAAAATAGATTTCCACTAATCTGCATGCCAAAAGTAATCAAATATCGTAGTTTCAGCAATCTCCGTCTTCCTTCCAAACTATCGTTCATTGGTTCGAGTCTCTCCTCCAATAGCGTAGCTTCTTCCTTAGCACAATACCTTGTTTCCTGCGACTGCGTCGTAAATCTAAGATCTTTCTCGAACAAAATCATGACGTCACCAAGAATCTCAGCACAATCAGCCTACTTGCATGAAATCTGCGTCATCCGTGCCTACGTCATACATATCCACGTCACAACTATGACATTCATAACTTTACTCATATTTGCCAATACAGCCATCGTGGTCTCAATATAATTCAATTTCCGGGGGCATTCTCCCTTCACCACGTTTTAAAAACAGTTGCAAATTGTTTTTAAACTCTGTGTTATAAATATCTCAATTCACTTGAACACGAAATTGAATTATTATTGGCTTACTCTTGGATAATATTTCTTCAAGTCCCAGCATTGAACTTGCCATAAACGACATTATTCTCATCATCGTAAAGTTCATAACAGTTGTCTCCATAGGCATTCGTAATTCTGAACGGACCCATGAACACTATTCCAAACTTGGGATAGATTTTCTTACCCACGTCAGCCTTGACAGGTCTGCGTAATAAAACCAGATGTCCAATTTCTAAGGGAGCACCAAAACGTTTCCCAGCTACTCTTTTCAGTCGTTTTTGTGCTGCTTTCTGGAGTTGTTCTTTCGCTCTGTCTATTCTCTGCTGCCTTCCTAAGTCGGGATCTCTAGGAACGTGGTTAAAAAGATTATCCCACGGCCTTTCTGGGTTTCTTCCTAGATGAAGTCTCATTGGCACCTCTCCTGTGCTCTCCTGCACTGTAGAATTTAAACATTCCTCAATAAGGGGTACAAATCTCACCCAACCAGAATGATCATTCGGACAGAAAATTCGACAGAATTTCGAAAATTCAGCCATATATCTTTCCGAAGAATTCGATTCCGGATATCGCACGCTTGAAAATATGTGCTTAATACCAAGCCTTTCCATATCTGCAGCAAATTCTAAGGACGTAAACTGAGCTCCATGATCCGAAAGTAGATATTCTGGTTTACCAGCTTTTGGAAATACAGCATGTTCCAGTCTGCTTACAACGTTCCTCGTGTTAGCTTTTTGCATGGGACTCATTGTTACAAATTTTGAGAAGACATCCACGGTAACCAACAGATACTGATTACCCTGATATCCCTTCGGACAAGGACCAGATATGTCTGTCGCCATGAGTTCATTCGGTTTAGAGGGAATCATAGCCTTAGGTTTTCCTTTTAATAGAGCGGAAGCATACTTTGCTCTTTGACATTTATCACATGAACGAATGACATTAGCAATGCTGGAGCGCATGTTAGTCCATATAAACCTCTCTTTGAGAGTATCAAGAGTTTTATCTAAACCCGCATGTCCAGTTGCGTGATGAGCTACCCACACTAAATTGACAACAAGTTTAGGTGGCACGACTATTCGAAGCTTTGTATGCGCAGAGTCAGCATACTTACATACGATGTCTCCACTCAAGACAAAGTGTCGTGAATCTCTCTGTGTAGCTGCATAGTCAACATCAGTATTGTCCATGTAACCCTTAAGGAACCTGTACATTTTCCTGATTGGAGCGTGTCTCTTCTGTGACACACCGATTCGGGCTAACCTCCTAACGGTCTCTTGATCTTGCTGCTCCAATTGTACATGGTGTATCTGCACATTTTTGATAGGGTTACGTGATAAAGCATCAGCCAGTAAGTTATCTTTCCCAGGCTGATGGATGATAGTGGCGTTAAACTGTTGGGTGAACAAAGCCCAACGTGTCAATCTATCACTAGACATGTCAGTTTGCAGCATAAACTGAAGTGCTTTGTGATCTGTAATAATGATAACCTTATGTCCCAGCAACATTTTTTTCCAAGCTTGCAAAGCTGTTACAAAAGCTAACGCTTCTAATTCTGTCGTAAAGTAGTTTTCCTCGTGTTTCTTTAACTTCCGACTAGTGAACGCAATGTAGTGCTTGTTGCCTGCCTCGTCTTTTTGGTATAAGACTGCACTAATGCCTATTCTTGATGCATCAGACTCTATATAGAACACCTTCTCAAAGTCTGGGTACTCAAGTTTGACGTTGTTTCTGAGCATCTCCTTTGCTTTCTCAAAAGCCTCATCTGCTGCGGTACTCCATTTCCATCTATTATTTTTCTTGAGTAAATCATACAGAGGAGCCATAATTTCAGAGTATCTCGGACAGTGGCTGCTAATGAATTGGCATGCGCCTACAAATTCTCTGACTTGTTTCACGTTAGTTGGCTTTGGGAATCTTGTGATCGCATCTACTTTCTGCATGTTTGGATGATATCCATCTTTATCAATAGTATGCTCCAAGTAATTGATCTCCTTCTTCAAGAATTGACATTTTCCAAAATTGACCTTGATATTGGCTTCCCTTAAATTTTCAATCAACTTTCTCAAGTGCACTAAATGTTCTGCGGCGTTGGGTGAAGATACAATTAAATCGTCAATGTAGCAGATTACATTCTCCTTTACTTCGTCAGTGAGCTTGCTATCAAGTGCTCGAATGAGTGCTGGTCCACTGTTGACCATTCCAAAAGGCATTCTCACAAAGACCCATGACGTCTGGTCAAATAGGAATCCAGTGTACTGCATACTTTCTTCCTCCAGTTGAACTTGGTAAAACGAAGATGTCAAGTCAAGAACACTGAAACATGCTCTCCCTTTGAACTTTCTAAGCAGATCTCTGATCTTAGGTGGTCGGTCATTTCCTGGAAGAATCTTCAAGTTGATGGTCCGAGCATCGAGACAATGACGTATCTGACCATTACTTTTCTTCACTACAGTGATGGGGTTTATGTAAGACGACGCCTGTTTTTTAATAATCCCGTCTACCTCCATTTTTCTGATCAATCCTCGTACTTCTTGATAGTATTTCTCAGGTATGGGGTATATTCTCTTCTGGTAAGGGGTTTCATCGGTCAGCCTTATCTTATACTTATAGTCTTTAATCAATCCAGGTTTTTCATCGAAAATATCTTGGAATTCCTTTATCAAATCCTCAAATTCCCCCTGAATTTCTTCAAATCCTTCAGTTTTTCTACTGGGTATTTCTGTTATATTCTCTACGTCGTTAATAATGGTATTTAAAATTTCTTCCCTAAGGTCTATCTCCAGACTGTTTTTCACGTCCTGTTCTTCGATCTCTTCTGTGATCATGTACCCATCATTAAAGCTAATACTTCTATTCTTCATATCAATAATGGCTCCAACTTTCGATATAAAATCGATTCCTACCACAATATCGAAATGGATCTTGTTAACCACAATAAAGATCTGTTCATAATTCCTTCCATTAATTTCAAAGTTCAACAGCACTTGGATCTTGCATTTCACTGCCTTGTCTTGGAAAATTCCTCTCACTTTGACGGTAGAAACTGGTAAAACTGTCATGTTTTCTCCTTTTAACAGACTTTGATAGCATTCATCAGAAATGATAGAAATAATTGCACCAGTATCCATAAGAGCTTTATACTGTTGGCCATCTATCAGTACAGAAATAATAGGTAATGCACATGGTCTTTCCTCTTTGACGATTCCACTCTCTTCTAATAAATCCTCATCAGTTACTTCGTAAATTTCGTTGATGGTAATCAGGTGTGGTGTGGCAATGTATTCATGGTTTCTCACTGTCGTTGAGAAATCGGCGTTTTTTTTGGTGTTACCAATCTCAAAGTTCCCCTGCTGACTTGTAGAAGGACCAGGATCGATCACTACATCCTGTCTTTCTTTTGATTTTCAGCTTCCTTTTCTCGTAATTCCTTCAGATACTGCTGACTTTCTTTCTCTCTTTCTTGATACTTGTCGGGTGTCATAACCTGACCTTGAGAATTCTGATTCTGATTCTGGTACTGGTTATTTCTGTTATAATTTCTATTATAACCATTGTTGTAGTATCTACCTCTTCCGTTGTTGTAATTCCCTCTATTATTATTATTCCAGCCTCGTCTTTGCTGATATGGACGGTAACCTTGGGATCTGTGGTTGCGGAAATAATTATTCCTGTGAGGACCTACATTTTCAGTTTTTCCTTCCTCAGGCTTGTCAGTTTGCTGCACTTGATCCATGTAGACCGTATTAACGTCTTTGAATTCGTGCCTCTGACCTTTTTGTACCAAATTTGGCATTGGACTCGTGTAGTCAAGCCTTCTCAACAATTCGTCCATACTTGTCAAATCTCTAATGTTTGACGATATGATCAGTCTTCTTACCTCCACAGGCAGCATACGTGAAATCGCATCTATCAACTGCTCTGTTGACAATGGGGGTTGCAAAAATCTCAAGCGTGATAGTTGGCTCGTGAAGAAATCAGCGTACCGTGTTGGAAGAGTACCTGAATACTTCCTCGAGTATACCTCAGCTCTTAATGAATTCTGAGCTTCTATTGACCAGAATCGTTTAATCAGTGCCTCTGCAAATTCGTCAAAATTGCTGAAAGTGTACCGAAATGCTCTAAACCATTCGAGGGGTCCTCCAGCTAGAAATCTTTCTACGATTCTCATCTCTCTCTCTCTAGGAATGTGGGCTTCTATGAAGTAGTCTTTAAGATTCCTGATATATTCGATCGGTGTGAGACTATCAGTGTTGCTAAATTTTTGAGGTTTGTCTTCAAAATTCCGGATGACTGTCACATTTCTCGGATATGAATCCATATAATTCCTCCCACTATCACGATACTTCCATTCGGGTTCAATATTCCGATCCTCTTCTTCTTCCCTGAATCTGGATATACGTTCCTCAGGACTAATATCTCTCTCTTCTGTATTAAGGTTACCTCTTCTCACGTAATTTCTCTCCTCTTCACCAGTCAATCCTTCGGTATCCTTGTCTGTGATTTCCGTGATGACTTTCCTAATCAACTCTTCCTTATAGGTTTCCATCATGCTAGCTTCTCCTAGTTTCAAATTCTGCAGCTTGCTCGTAGTTTCATTAACATCAGAGACAACCTTATGAATCTGTTCCTCTAACGCAGTTTTTAATGCTTGCACGTCCTGACCTATTTGAGTTCTATCCTCTACCTGCTTTTCGGATAGCGAATCCATCCTTACATTCAAGTCTTTCCTAATCTGAACTACTTCGTTATTAATGTCTACTTGTGTACTGGCAAGTTTTCTTTCAATTCGTTCCTGAATCTGTTCTACATGTTCCCCACTTGACCTGTTCCATTCATCTTTCCACACTGTTACATTTGCAGTTAACATTTCCGCAATATCTACTTCGATGTCCTCCTTAAGTAAACGATTGTGATCTAATACTTGGGTTCTCATGACCTCTACATCGTATTTTAAACCAGCTAAAGAAGCTGTTGTCCTAACAGACTCGTCAACTAACCGAGTTGTTAATGCACTAATGTTACGAGTACAAAGCATTTTTGAAGTTTCAATTTCCTCCCTAACTTTGTTAACATCAGTCTGAACTTTAGCAATGTCTACAAAAACAGTATTGACTTCTACTTGTATTTTATTGATATCGCTTTGCATATCGTTAACATCTGAATGAATATTATTGATGTCAACTTGAACATTTGACACATCAGTTTGAACATTACTAACCTCTCTTTGAACTTCTTCTACTTTGTCTTGTACAGTAGCAACATCATTCCTAACAACAATTACTTCAGCTCTAGCACATGAAATATCACCCCGACATTAGCAACATCAAGATTCAACATAATAAGATCTTTCTGTACCTTAGACACATCAATTTTAACATCAGACACATCTTTATGAATGTCACTCACGGCATTCTCTATTCCCTGGGTACTGATCTGTAAACGCGACATATCATTTTCTAGGTTTGCAGAACTGGTCTGAAGAACTTTCAAACTTTCATTCATGCTATCTTTCAAATTAGCAGACATGTTACTAGCATTCTCCTCCATTCGACTAGTATTCCTAGCTTCCATCTCCTTCATGCTTTCATTAATGCTAGCTTTCATCTCCCTCATATTGTTGGACATCTCCTCCAACATTTTCTTAATACCTTCATCTGCCATTTCAATAATATTTCAATAATAAACCGCTTTAGGGACATACATCAAACAGAGCAAAATAACAACATCTGAGCAACATTTTTCACCATATATACGTTTTGAGCAATTTTCTGTCTTAAATCTAACTTATAATTACCTTATAATTAACCTTCGTAGACATTTCATGTTGAAATAAACTCAAGCACATGTTCAAGTTTCTTTGGTTCATTTTAAAATATCCTAACACAAATAATTTACATTTATAATCCAAATAGTTAATTTTATCTTTAATATGACTATACATGTCATAAGCCGGTCAAATAAAATAAGATTTCAGATCATAGGCGATTTTTCTAAGTTTCCAGCCTATTTAACCTCTTTCAAGTCGTATAAGATCTGATCTTTTCTGAGTGTAATTTTCCTAATACAACACAACATTTATTCCTATATAATCACACTCTCAAATTCTACAATTGGCTAAGACATCTAACAAAGAATCAACCTCTTTATTTGAGTCTTCACAATCCCTTTGACATCGATAACTTGGTAATCCAATGTTATTCGAACACTCCACAAAAATTGCGGTGTCAATTCTACTGCAATAACTTGGTAATCCAATGTTATTCAGTCGAACGTGCCAATCGAGACAATCGTGCCCCACGTTTTAGGGTCGCCAATCCTACTGTACCCGATATCCGGATAGTAGGCTGTCAGATATCCGCCCCCTCAATCGGATTGCCAATAATCAAACGCACCGGCACAGCTACATCAATGAAAATGGCACTGACAGATACTATCGAGATTAGAGCACAATAGTTAACAAGAAATTATTGTGGAACACACCAAAATATACGGGGGTTCATACTTACCTTTACTTACCTCTTAAATTTATCTCGGGGACTGGGTTGTCAACTGGATCACTTAAAAGTATGCCCACACAATAACCTCCACCATGATATTTAAAATGATCCAGAACGAAGATGAGAAACTTTAAACTGCACAATAATATATTTCACATAAAGAATGATTTTAACAAAAATAAACAACAAAATCAACGTGGCAATCAGAAGTCATCGACCACATAACCATGTCCTCCTGTAGGACCTGTATTCTCTACATATAATGTTTCAGCTTTCTCAAGCTCATAGCAACGTAAAATAATAATGCACTGGGGATGGAAACGGGATTTGGGATGAGACACATATATCAATTGTTTTGCGTGTTTATATACTTCACATTTTATTTATAGCCACAAGGCTATTATGGAACGTCCTTGGCCTCTGTAACACAGTTGTCCGAGCCAGCTGCAATGCACCTGCACCGTCAAAGTGGACTCCCGTTCGTTCGACCCTAGCATAAGCGTGTTACCTCAGAGCTTGGCTCTCCTTTTTCAAACACGTAAATGTTCACATCTCAACTGAAATATTATCACGCAAATGTCTTACATGCTTCATTCAAACACCAGTGGATTACTCCAACAATCCCAAATCATGATTAATTGTTCAAGCCACTTGCTTAACTTGCGTTGTTTAGAGTATAAAAAAACTCTAAATGTTAATAATAAAAGTTCATTAATTATTTATAACAATAATAAATTGTTTATAACAATGTCAAATGACAATTGAAAATTTTATACACGCTTCTATTAATCACTATCATTTCAAATTATTTAACAAAGATATTTACAAAATTATTTTACAATGTTATATTGTTTATATTATTTATACAAGAAATACATTAAACCACACGTTTATCCGGTTGATAATTACTCAAATCGTGTTGATATAATCGACCAATGAAGGTTAGTTATATTTAACTGTCAAATTCAGGTTTAATAAGGTTTAATAATAATTATGAATATTTGTGACTGTAACCTCCATTCAAAATCTTCCTCTCAAATTATTTAACACTCTTGTTAATTTTAACAGTATCTTCCTATGAATAACCTTTCAAAGAACAAGAACAATCAGCGGGAAAATACTTCGCTTATAATGCACAAAATTGCACAACAATTGGCCCAAAATTCATCATATATCTTCATATATATGGCATAAAAATCTTCCAAACTACACACAAAAATCCTCCACTTATAAATTCATCAACTTCATTAATTATTGTGGGAACCTCCTTCATTATTCAAGGGCATTACTCAACAGCGACTTTTACACGTCCACTGAACTAACGATTATACATCCATTGTTCCTCTTTAAAAATTCTTATATTCATCAATTGTAATAATGACTGTTATTATTTAACATTCGTGGGTTTCATTCATGAATCGATATGAAGTAAAAATTTGCCAATCACAAATAAATTTAATAGCAAATACGATTAGACACTCCTGCCTGGTCTATCAAAATTGAGATTAACATCTTCAAAGTAACGCAGTATAAAAATACTATCTTCAAACAAAGTTCATCTAAACTGCAAAATAGTCGAATAGAATACAATTAGACTGTGGAATGCAAACATTATTGTTCCAATCTATAATTGAGAAAAACTCCTATCAAATGTTCTTTACTATAGTGTATTCAATAAATTGTAATCAAATTTCATATTTCATAAAATTGTCTATAATGCAATGATAAATGTCTATGTTGCAATCATGTTCATAAGATGTCTAGTATTTCAAAGATCGTCGATATCGTAATAGATTTTAACGCTCTAAAATCTTTTAATCATTCTTCTTTCTTGAGGATGACAGAAAATTGGTCAAAGTAATTTACTGAATAGAATTACTTTAATAAAATGACACGCTGTCTGAATTCAAATCTGCCATAGCAAATCAATAACTTGACAGTCAAATCGTGACTACAAAAATATGCAAATTACTGAAAGAATCTAAATCAACAGTCTCAACTGATCCAAAATTATTAAGTATGCCAATGACATAGCAATGTCTCAAAAATCGAAGAAAAAGGCATAAATCATCGAAGTGTACGGAGTACAGAAATATCAATCAAGAAAATGGGGCAAAAGATAGGACAGAAATATGGGAAAAATGGTTGCTCAGATATCGCTACAAGACTCAAATAATACAAGAAACGTTCACGACTACCTTATCTGTTGATTGAAGATCTAGAGGAAAGTTTTCAAAGAAAACTGCTATTGGTTCCATTTCACCAGCGTAAAGATGTGCTCCGTCCTCGAACCTGGAATCAGCGTCCTCGGAGAATCGAACTGCTTCCTCCTCCGAAATTGCACTGCTCCGTGGATACGAAAAACATCCTTCTGGCAAAACTCTTCTTTGTGCGCCGGGACAACCCTGGCCTCTCTTGAAAGTTCCCTGAAGTTCTTGCAGGAATTCGCCATGAAGTTTATTGTAGTTATTTCCGCAGAAATATTCATAGTTGTGGAGTATGAAAATATTTCCACTGTTATCTGGTATAATTCAGCGATGGATTCACGATGCATGAGTGTAGTTGGATGTTCACTACATGCTCGCTTTTGTAGAAAGACGATTAACGAAGTTCCATGCTGTTACTTTACTCCAACGATATATGTCCCAATTGCATTAAAGCCTTAGCCTTCCATCTCAACTACTGTTATAATCATTGAAAGCACTGCAAGATTATAATGTTCCATAGTCGAATGTATCGTTGTAATACCAAACGTATTCTCCAATATCACTGTTGCACTCCACGTGTCAGCCGTAGTGTATAATGTGGAATTTTAAAAGTGTTTCTCATGTGGCGAGAAAATCACTTTTGTTGGCAGCCTTAAAGTTTCAATATCTTTCGAAGTATAACTGTGAAATTGTTCAAATCTTCTACACACCTCAATGTTATACTGCCCAATAGAATTATAATGCAGGCTGAAGTTAGCGCTTGATATCTTGACTGGTGGAAACGTTAATGTGAGCGTTTCAACTTCACCTACTTTCGAGCAGCGTAAAATGGAACTGCTCCGAGTTCGTTCGATGCGCCGGGCTTTAACCACGCTAAAGACAACTTACTTCTCTGAATCACTTGAAAATAACTATATATCACCAGAAATATATATGCGATCTGACATATGAGATCTGAGTATGAATTCTGAGTTCTGCGTTCTGAGATCTGAGATTATGAGTTCTGAGATATGAGATCTGAGAGATATAAGAGCTCCTCTATCCTGTGCACGACCTTTTATCAACTTCTTAAGGGGCGTATCCATCCCTTCCATAGCCTGTTGCTGCGTCATTGCTGGAAGTTTTAACTTTGGCTATACTTGATGGATTTTCAAATTTCAAAAACTCAAAATTAATTTCCTCAAAATTCCAAATCAATGCCATAACTGAAAATAGATTTCCACTAATCTGCATGCCAAAAGTAATCAAATATCGTAGTTTCAGCAATCTCCGTCTTCCTTCCAAACTATCGTTCATTGGTTCGAGTCTCTCCTCCAATAGCGTAGCTTCTTCCTTAGCACAATACCTTGTTTCCTGCGACTGCGTCGTAAATCTAAGATCTTTCTCGAACAAAATCATGACGTCACCAAGAATCTCAGCACAATCAGCCTACTTGCATGAAATCTGCGTCATCCGTGCCTACGTCATACATATCCACGTCACAACTATGACATTCATAACTTTACTCATATTTGCCAATACAGCCATCGTGGTCTCAATATAATTCAATTTCCGGGGGCAGTACCTTGTGTCAATAAAGTATTAAAGATGGAAGAAAATAGAAAAACAGGTGCCCCAGGGTATAAGTTAAAGGTATATCAGAATGATTTATTGTTGTTGGGATGAAACGGTACACCTTCACAAGTTTTATCGTTAGTAGAATAGAAAGGAAAGAGACAAAAGTGTGTATAAACGTGTTTGGTGTCTATGTGTGGCAATAGTAAATTCATATTCACATTTTATCATGATGCATAGTAGTGCTAACAATATTAATAATAAGAATAACAATAGTGACAATAATCATAGTTCTAATACTAAACCTTATCATTTACGAGCTCGGTACCTTTCTCTGTTGCTCTCATCTGGCCTTTCTCATACTTTCTCCAATTGTCCGCCGATTCGTACGTACCTTTCAACCTTCATTTCTTTCACCTGTGCCTGCGGTCTTGTGGTTAAACCGTTCAACCGTTATACCCTCGTGAGTTTCTCCCCGTGGGTAGGAAAAATTCACCTTGATGGCTAGGACAGACGCTCACAAGGCTGCGTCTCTCCTGGCTATCGTTTTCCGCTCATTATTTAAGCGTTTTTTCTGTGCGGTTGCGTCAGCATCGCTCGGTGCCCCACGGTCACTTGACGTTGCTGACTGCGGCGCCGTCACCTTAAGGGCGCGTGTCAGAAATGGTTTAGGAGCAGTGTATTTGTGTGTGGCATAATTAGTGTAGGGTATGTGTGTTTGGGGGCTATATTTACAAGGGGTGAATGCATATATGTCTGCCTTCCCTGAAAAATGAAATGTATTAGTGCTGTTTCATGCGCCATCGTGCGCACTCGTGTTGGCTCTTGGTGAATCTGCAAAGGTGGATTACATGCATTTATCAAAATACCCTTTATGTTCATAGATCTAAATATATAGCGCCACTAAAACTAACTTAGTCTAAGGTGGCCGTATTTTATCATGCTACTAGTTTCTACTCTTTGTGTATGTGTGTATTTGTGTGTCTCCCCAGTGTGTACTCATTGTGTGAAGTGTGTATGTGACATCGGTGGTCCACCTTACCTTTACCATGGTCATTTGTGCTCCCACGATGCTGCAGTGGTGGAGCTCTTTGCTGAAAGGAAAGGCATGTAAATTAAGCGCATGTGGTCGGTAAGCTTCGGTTGCTGTACCGGCGATATCGCTTCAGACGTTTCGCGTATATATGCCGCGTTCACATTAATGTGCCGTTGAATGTTGTTCGGACTTACCCTATAAGGTGCCGAAAGCCATATGTCGCGTTCGCGTCGCATACGCGTGTTTCCGCAACGTGTTGTCGGTCTTACCCTGGTAACGGTTTTAGTTGCCAGATGCCGAACGCTCTATCTTAATTAGAAAGTGTTTAATCTAATATATATTAATTAATACTTAAATGAGGAAAAATATATTTTGTATTTACAAGCCGAAATGGTCCTTAGTCTAGTGCCGAAATGTGCTGTAGCTGCTGTTTTTCAACAGTGCTTATTAAATTTGCTTAAATCTAAGTTGCCTTTTAAATGGACTGTATCTTATATACTAGAATTTTGATCGGAGGCTCGTCCCGGTCGGTTTCCCTTCCGGGGGGCCCTTGTGACCTCCTGCCGAGACCGGAACCCAGCAGGGGCCCGTAGTTCCCTCCTCTTAAACTAATTGTCGACTTCCCCCTCTTAGTAATTAATGTAGGCCTGTGCACTTGCGTTGCTTAGAAGCAAACGCCTGGCGCGGATATCCATAATTGTTGTAGCTTATATTCGCTTTATTCACCATTTATCATTCATTTATGTTTATCATTGGGTTTGCCCACAAAAACCCTGTGAGAGCTCGCCGCATTCCTCATTTACATCTCTGGTCGCCCGCTGCGTTACCATGTAAGTTCTGGCGACTCGCTGTCATCCATTTATGTGGGCACGGGACATCGTTCGGGAAAAATCATCCTATAAATTAATATCATCCGGGAATTTAGCGTCCGGGAATCCTCTTCGCCCCATATCCGAATGAGGTCTTGCGTGGCCAGGAGTTGTCCCGCTGGACCCTTGGCACACTGTCTTCACTTCCTCGAAATGGAAGACTTGCTCCCCGCCATAGGAGCGCTACTTATGTTACAACTAGCTAAGAGTCTAGTCCTAATGTGGTCGTCTCTAGGTTCGTCTCCTGAGTCTAGTGTGGAGCTGGCTAATTCTCCTACTTAGCCGTCAAAAGTCTCCCCTGCAGGCCTGGCTTCGATGACCGTAGCGCATAATGGGTGTAACCTTCTCCGACACGGGGGGCCCTTGTGACCTCCTCCGAGATCTCGGCGTCTGCCCGCGCTAAGTCATCGTTGCTTCGACCTTTCGTCTGTCAGTCATTAAACTGGGTCAGGCCTCATTACCGCCTTCTCCAGCTCTGTTCTTTTGTAGCAATTCTGCCTTCCATGTACCTTCTCATCACCATCTAGTGTGATGTCAGATTCCTTTTTTTTTAAATAAGTGTGATATGTAAATATGTTTGTGTGTACCATGTAATTATGTTAACATTTTTTTTAGTGTTCTGGGGTAGTAGAATCTTCGAAATGCATTGGCTACTTTAGGCTTGTCATTGCCGTGTCGGCTTTCCAGCGGTGATGCCTTGGTATTTTCTTAGAGGTGTTAGTAGGTTTGTAGGGCGTTTGGTCCCTTGTTATTAGGATCCGAAAGGGTGTTATTTGCTGAATGTGGTTAAAGAGTGGTGGGAGTGGGTCGTGCATCGTTGGACTCCATGTTTACGGTGGCCGGGAGCCGATGATGCTGTGAGGATGTATTTACTGTGAGTGGATGGGGTGGGTTTTTCCCAGGTGTGCAAAATTTAAAAACGTCATGCGGGTGTAATAATAATACAATCCCTGGTGTGTGGATAGGATATTTCATGCATTGGGATGGATGTGAGGCGTGTCCGCTCTCACTTGAGGATAAGGGTTGTGTTGGGATACAATAAGTTTATGTCCCTTGCATGCGGGATTATTTAATAAAATACTTGTTAGTATAAATGTGGCCTCATCTCTCTACACAGAGATGTGCATTGCCGCTTGATATCAGTGTCCGACTCACCCCTAATACTCAGGTGTAGGGGTTTGGGGCCAAGGTGTAGCATACCTTAATTTGTTAGAAGCATGAAGTCTATCAACCCCGATGCATATTTTGAAATGTAGTGTAGCTGTTTTTATGTATCTGTGTGTGGTTCGGCCACTGTCTTGGCAAACCAGTTTTTGTGTTTCCCTATTTGTTTCCACTCTGTGTGGTTGTACATATCTGTATTATTTGTCTTCATTGCACTTATTCATTGTCAGGTTGGTTTTGTTTATGTTGATTGGTTGTCATGATTTATTTGTTTTGATTGCATGTAGTACTCCCACTGCCGTGCTTCCAGTAGGATATTTTGGCTTAGAAGGTAATTTTGTATTCTAAGTTGGCCACATTGATTCATCTTTAACTTGTTTTTGAACTTTACTGTGATTGGCTGCTTTCGGCCTATCAGAGGCCTCTTATTTGGTTTTTAAACTCTCTACTGTGATTGGCTGCTTCCAGCCTATCAGAGGCCTCCTTGCTGCTTGTAGCGACCAATCACGTGTTTCTTCTTCGTTGTGCTCTAAGTGTGTAGCCATGACACAATGCTGTGCTTCAACGGTGGTTGTGATATATCAACAAGTATCCAGCTAATCATTTCTATAATTGGTGCTATCTTCATAGTAACCGTGCTTAGCAATCATGTCCTATGCACATGATTCATATTTTGTTTGGGCAGTGACATTACGGTGATTTTCGATCTCATCATCACCATGCTTGATGTTGATACGCGTCATGTCGACGAATTCTTCAATCCGCGGCGTCGGATAGTTTGTTTATGTGTTTACTTCTATCTTCATTTATTGCCTAACAATTTGTCTTCACGCGTATGAATAATGATGATGCTTCGTGTGATAAGTAATTCATCGTGTCTGGAAGCATGTTACAAGGCTAGGCATCATCACTAATGGAGGTTGACGCTAGGCTAAACTGCTTTACTATTGTGACAATACCGTGCGATTGGCATGTCCCGGTATTTGTATGATAGCAACTACTTTGACTTCCTGCAACATCACTGGAATGGAAGTTGACGCTGGGTTTAACTACTTTACTATTGTGACAATACCGTGCGATTGGCATATCCCGGTATTTGTATGATAGCAACTACTTTGACTTCCTGCAACATCACTGGAATGGAGGTTGACGCTGGGCTTAACTACTTTACTATTGTGACAATACCGTGCGATTGGCATATCCCGGTATTTGTATGATAGCAACTACTTTGACTTCCTGCAACATCACTGGAATGGAAGTTGACGCTGGGTTTAACTACTTTACTATTGTGACAATACCGTGCGATGGGCATATCCCGGTATTTGTATGACAGCAACTACTTTGACTTCCTGCGTTTCACACATAATTTGTTTTATTAACAATTCATTTTGGGCTTACAGTATCGGCGCATCACTGTAAGTCAGTCCTGGTTCGACGACACATTCTCGTTCCATGCGACCTGTTTTTTCATTATTTGTTGCAACTCCACTTGTGTTGCATATTTAAATGATATCATTCTATGGAAGCGCCGTGTATTGCATGCCGTTCTATGATGTACTGATCTGCAGCTACGTTCAAGACAATATGTGTGTTTTAGGCTCAAGACGTAACGTGTGTTAATTCTTTGAGTGTTTCTTCAAGTGTGTAAATTTGTGCTAGTGTTTCTCATATGTTTATGTGCCACCTATTTGATAATATATCTTATTATTAGTTAGTGGTGGTGTCGTGTCCTTTATGCCTTCCTGGATTTCCTTATTTAGTGACAATGATATTGTCTGGTCCTCCACATGTTTGCTAAATTGTCAAGCGACCTTTGTAAAGTCAACTCTTTGTATTATCACATCATTATCTAATGCTTTGGCCAACAAATTTTTATACATTGTCCACTATTACCAGAATACTCTTGGTGGGTTGTTGACTTCCCAAGTTGGCCATTACATTATTTGGTCCTCCGGGCCGGATATTGAGCTGTTCACTACTTTTAATCATTAAGCTTTGCTTTGGCCATGTTGGGCCCTTGTTTCTTGCTATTTCACCAGGAAGGCCATAAATTTAAATTGTATACGTTCCCATTAACTTCCCAAGGACACAATACAGTATTCTATGTTCAGATGTTTGTTTACAACTTAATCGAGACCATTGTCTCAGTGTTTATTTTTTGTGTTAGTTAGTTGTTGTGTTAGTTAGGTGTGCAACTCTGGTAATTACATCTAGGCGGGCAATCCTAAAGTCATTATGGAGGATGCCCAAAAACGACCTTTAGTTAGGAAGCGTGCAGTCGCTAAGGGCATGCTTACCTCACAAGAAAAAGTAATTAGCAACTTTCAGGACATTACAGAAGAGCAATATCAAATGTTAGTGTTACGCAAACACAAATGCGAGGAAATTTATGAACAATATAACGAAGCGCAAGTCGCTTTAGAGGATATTACAGACAATATCGACGAAGAAATAGCCGAACGTTGTGACTTCGAAGATAAATATTTTGAGTTGCTGGTTAAAATTAAACTACATTGTGACAATTTCAAAAAATCCAACACTACAGACAGTGATAACCCTTTGAATAATTTGCAGAGTGCACAATTTCCTAATGCTAACGTAGCTGCAGCTCATATAAAGTTGCCTGAAATTAAAATTCCGCAGTTCAGTGGCGACTTCATTGACTGGTTGAATTTCAGAGATAGCTTCAAGGCCATAGTAATTGATAACCATGCTCTGTCTGATATTGTTAAGTTCTACTACCTTAATTCTAGTCTTAGTGGTGAGGCCAAACTCCTCTTAAAGAACATTACTGTGTCAGATGATAACTTTATGGTTGCATGGAACTTGCTGACAACTCGATACAATAACATTAGGCTCATAGCGCACAATCATGTCACCAAGCTTTTCAAGCCCCCTGCATACGGTAATGATTCAGTGTCCTTGCGTGCCATCATCGACCACTTTGTTTCTCATGTCAATGCGTTAGAAGCTTTGGACTTTAACGGGGTTCCCCTTCAAGACCTGTTATTGTCACATTTTATATTGGAGCTACTAGATAATGATAGCATCCGTGAATGGGAGAATCATGTTGATTCTGGGAGAATTCCCACTCTCCAGGACTTGGTTAGCTTCTTAGAGAAAAAATGCAAGGTACTGGAAATAACTGAAAGGAATGTGTCCAGGCCTGCATTACATACTGCTGTAACCAAACTTAAAGCTGAAGGTCATTTGCCTCAGAAACCCATGTTAACTACTACCAAATCTCGTTGTACATATTGTAGAAGCATTGATCACCAATTGTCGAAATGTGGTACCTTTATCAAACTTTCGTCCACAGCCAAATGGGATTTTGTCAGGTCTCGAGAATTGTGTTATAATTGTTTGCGTAATTTCGAGCCTAATCATCAATGTTCGAAGTACTCTTGTAACACTTGTTCCCGAAAACACCACACTCTTCTTCACTATGAGCCCTCCAGTGGCACTAGTAATGATGCTTCTCAAGCTCATGCTAACGTGGTAAACACTAGCAGTAACGTCGCTCGTGACAATCAATTTTCAAGGACGCTATTACCCACTGCCAAGTTGAATATATTAGCTGGCAATGGCTTACGTGTACCTGTCACTGCACTACTTGACTCTGCATCAGATTGTAACTTAATTTCGTCACACTTAATTAAGAAATTAAGACTCCACACCAAACCTATGAAGGTACACATTCACGGTGTTGGTCAAAATCAAAGCACTGCTACTGTTGTTGCTGATGTGAACGTTTTTGCCTGTGCTACTAATTGGTCTGCTAAGCTTGAATGTCTCGTGGTTCCCAATATTGCACTTGAGCTACCCGCTGCTGGTTTCGATACCTCTGAATGGAACATTCCATCACATATTGATTTAGCTGATCCTGATTTCAATTGCACTAAATCTATTGATCTTGTTCTTGGTGCAGAATATTTCTTTGACCTGTTATGTCCTGGTAAAATCATACCAGTCGGTGATTTGCCCATCATTCAAAATACCTCTGTGGGTTGGGTGTTTTCTGGGAAGCTGCCCAGTGCAAGCACCTCGCAACCATCGCACGTGGTATCAGCACTTACACTCTCACGCCCTCATGTAGAACAACAGCTGGAAGCGTTTTGGAACGTTGAAGAAGTTGAAACCCCAGTGTTGTCTGTTGATGAATCCATATGTGAAGAACACTTCGTTGTTACTACCACTCGCAAAGACGATGGTAGATTTGTGGTTAGATTCCCTCGCAAGGTAGACTCGGAGCCTCTAGGTGCCTCTCGCTACGCTACACTAAAACGTTTTCACTCTCTCGAAAGACGTTTGGCTCGTAACCCTGAGTTAAGGTTAGAATACACTGAATTCATGCATGAATATCTAGCCTTAAACCATATGCAAGTTGCCCCCCACCCGACTGATGGTGAAGTTTACTACATTCCCCATCATCCTGTTTTCAAGCCGCACAGTACTTCTACAAAGCTCAGAGTGGTATTTGATGCTTCGATGGCTACTACGTCTGGGTGCTCCCTTAATGATACTTTGTTGGTGGGCCCTGTAATTCAGCAGGATTTGTTCTCTATTTTGCATCGGTTCCGTACTCACTTGATAGCGTTTGCAGCTGATCTGAGTAAAATGTACAGACAGATTCTTGTAGATCACAAGGATCGTGACTTACAGAGAATATTTTGGAGAGACTCTCCTTCAGACCCAATGGTAGAATATCAATTAAACACCGTTACATATGGTACTGCCCCAGCATCCTTCTTAGCCACTCGTGTGCTAAAGGAGCTCGCCCTCACTGATGGCACAGCTTTTCCAGCTGCCACTCAGATTGTTTTAAACGACTTCTATGTTGATGATTGTATCTCGGGATGTGATTCCGAGCATGACGCACTCATTCTGTATGAAGAATTGACCACTCTCGTGGTGCAAATTGAAGCCATTCTAAATTCTAGACCCATTTCGCCTATGACTGAGGATCCTACTGACTTGTGCTATCTCTCGCCAGGTCACTTTCTTGTTGGACGACCTTTGAATGCCTTGCCCATTCCTGACGCTTCTGAAGTGCCCATCAATAGGTTGTCTAGATGGCAATTACTTCAACAGATTATGACTTCATTGTGGCGTAAATGGTCCACAGATCATTTACTCTCCCTTCAACAACGTCGCAAGTGGAACCGTATGTCTCCTAACCTCAAGGTTGGCACGCTTGTGCTTATTATGGACGACAATGTTTCTCCTACTTACTGGCGACTTGGACGTATTCTTGAGGTTCATTGTGGTAAGGACGGCCTAGCTCGTGTGGTCTCTCTACATACCACCTCTGGACTGTTGAAACGTCCCATCGTCAAGGTGTCTCCCTTGTTGCCGCAGAACTAAACACTCTTGTATTTTCATAAACAACCTGCCTGTTGTTTCTGTGCGGGCAATATGGTTCGGCCACTGTCTTGGCAAACCAGTTTTTGTGTTTCCTTATTTGTTTCCACTCTGTGTGGTTGTACATATCTGTATTATTTGTCTTCATTGCACTTATTCATTGTCAGGTTGGTTTTGTTTATGTTGATTGGTTGTCATGATTTATTTGTTTTGATTGCATGTAGTACTCCCACTGCCGTGTTTCCAGTAGGATATTTTGGCTTAGAAGGTAATTTTGTATTCTAAGTTGGCCACATTGATTCATCTTTATCTTGTTTTTGAACTTTACTGTGATTGGCTGCTTTCGGCCTGTCAGAGGCCTCTTATTTGGTTTTTAAACTCTCTACTGTGATTGGCTGCTTCCAGCCTATCAGAGGCCTCCTTGCTGCTTGTAGCGACCAATCACGTGTTTCTTCTTCGTTGTGCTCTAAGTGTGTAGCCATGACACAATGCTGTGCTTCAACGGTGGTTGTGATATATCAACAAGTATCCAGCTAATCATTTCTATAATTGGTGCTATCTTCATAGTAACCGTGCTTAGCAATCATGTCCTATGCACATGATTCATATTTTGTTTGGGCAGTGACATTACGGTGATTTTCGATCTCATCATCACCATGCTTGATGTTGATACGCGTCATGTCGACGAATTCTTCAATCCGCGGCGTCGGATAGTTTGTTTATGTGTTTACTTCTATCTTCATTTATTGCCTAACAATTTGTCTTCACGCGTATGAATAATGATGATGCTTCGTGTGATAAGTAATTCATCGTGTCTGGAAGCATGTTACAAGGCTAGGCATCATCACTAATGGAGGTTGACGCTAGGCTAAACTGCTTTACTATTGTGACAATACCGTGCGATTGGCATGTCCCGGTATTTGTATGATAGCAACTACTTTGACTTCCTGCAACATCACTGGAATGGAAGTTGACGCTGGGTTTAACTACTTTACTATTGTGACAATACCGTGCGATTGGCATATCCCGGTATTTGTATGATAGCAACTACTTTGACTTCCTGCAACATCACTGGAATGGAGGTTGACGCTGGGCTTAACTACTTTACTATTGTGACAATACCGTGCGATTGGCATATCCCGGTATTTGTATGATAGCAACTACTTTGACTTCCTGCAACATCACTGGAATGGAAGTTGACGCTGGGTTTAACTACTTTACTATTGTGACAATACCGTGCGATGGGCATATCCCGGTATTTGTATGACAGCAACTACTTTGACTTCCTGCGTTTCACACATAATTTGTTTTATTAACAATTCATTTTGGGCTTACAGTATCGGCGCATCACTGTAAGTCAGTCCTGGTTCGACGACAAATTCTCGTTCCATGCGACCTGTTTTTTCATTATTTGTTGCAACTCCACTTGTGTTGCATATTTAAATTATATCATTCTATGGAACCGCCGTGTATTGCATGCCGTTCTATGATGTACTGATCTGCAGCTACGTTCAAGACAATATGTGTGTTTTAGGCTCAAGACGTAACGTGTGTTAATTCTTTGAGTGTTTCTTCAAGTGTGTAAATTTGTGCTAGTGTTTCTCATATGTTTATGTGCCACCTATTTGATAATATATCTTATTATTAGTTAGTGGTGGTGTCGTGTCCTTTATGCCTTCCTGGATTTCCTTATTTAGTGACAATAATATTGTCTGGTCCTCCACATGTTTGCTAAATTGTCAAGCGACCTTTGTAAAGTCAACTCTTTGTATTATCACATCATTATCTAATGCTTTGGCCAACAAATTTTTATACATTGTCCACTATTACCAGAATACTCTTGGTGGGTTGTTGACTTCCCAAGTTGGCCATTACAGTGTGTCTGTGTTGGATAGTGTTGTAGGTGACAGGGTATGTGGGAGGAAGGGTGCTGGGATGGTAGCCCGTAGTTGGTACCATGGCCATCCTGATGGCATTATCCATCTTTACTCCTGTCGTGGTGTGTCATCCTCTCTTAGTCACTACCCGCTCCTTGGGATGTACGCTGGCTAAGTTGAGATGCCATAAAGCATCTACTGTCTCCTAAGTTACCAGTCTGTGGAGTGCCTGTGGGTCTGTGATACCTACGTTGTGTGAGAATATTTGTTTCTGTGGGCACCGCCCTCGGGCTGCCCTTAGGATGTTTAAGTGCGGTGACGCTGTGACGTCACGGCTTAACCTGGTCTCCTGTTCCTGACGTTGATGTAGCATGTGGCTATAAGTATGAATTGCCATAGCGTGATCGCCGGTAATGATTTTTAGAGAAAAAAACCAGAAAAGAAATTATTAGGGGGGGGGGGTTCCCTCCTGGAATCTGTCTGTATCTGCCCCTGAGTGTTGGGTGCGTGTAGGAAGGAAGTGGCCGTGGCTGTAATTAGCGCGGCTGTATGTGTGAGGTCGCCTATCGCTCACGTCTGCTGGCGCGTGGAATGTTATCGGAGAAGGCTTTATCTCGTGTCGCGTGGCTAATTTTCAGGTGCCGCGTGTTGCGTGTTATCACCCTTGTAGACATGTTCCTAGTGTCGGTGATGGTAGGCGTATGGTAGCCTGTATTCCCGAGATTAATCCGGCCCACAGTATTTATGTACTATTGGATGCAGAGCTTTCGGTATCAACATCCGTGTTACTGTATGTCATTATTGTTATTGTTTTTGTGCCATGTCATCATGTCTACATGTAAATAATAATGTTACTGGTTTTACGTCCCTTTTAAATGTCTACATGTCTGCATGTCATTGTCACGTCTTGTTATGACAAGAATGTCTACCGGCAACAGTGTGTTGCAACGCGCTGGAATTCGCTTATTTGCAACGCAGTGTTTTTTTGCGTATTTGTTTTGTGTCCCTGTTTACAGGAAGTTTCTAATGTTATGTATGAAGGCTAACGAAACGTGACTTTCGCCACTGTCTGTATGTTGACATGTGTTTTCATTCTTGTAAGGCCAAGGTGCTACCCTGTCACCTTTTTTCCGCTTACAAGCTTGTTTGGGAATTTGTTATCGTTTTTCGTTCTCCAATGTGTCTTGTTCTATCATTTTATGTCCGGGGTAATCCAAATTGCCATGATTTTTGGCCGTAGAAATGTGGTGTTACCTACTTTGCGTGGGCGTTTGTCTGTGAGAGTGGCGTCCCCCGTATTCAGTTGTCGGGCGCTATGGTCCAAAAAAGTGTCTTGTGGTCGCCGTAGAGGCCTGGCGTTCCCGGTACGTCCCCTATTGGCAGTCCCGGGGTCGCTAATGCCCTAAGTAGGCTGTTATAGCGAGTACCTTAGAACGAACCTACGCCCCTGTATGTATGTCCCATGTTTGTTGTGTGTATGAATTTTGGTCGACCCTGGATTTAATTTGTGGGCGTAATGTGACTTTGACTCCTCTAGTGAATGATTGTGTATATTACTGGCCGAGTGAGATCGCTCCTAGCCTGTCTGGTACTCGCGAATGTCGCATGTTCATTTACGTCTTATCGCTGACTGGCGATAGTGTCAAGTTTCAATGGCGTGTAAAGTGCCTGCTGCTAGTCTTCCGGTCTGTTTATCGCATGTGTTGAGGCCATGTGCGTGGGTTTGCTGACACGCTTTTCTATTGTCTGCATATACGGTGTGCCTTTGGTTCCTCGTCATGTAAAAAACCCTACCTCTGTTCATATATATTGTGTCCCCAAATTTTATGTTATTGTAGACCTGGGGTGAATATGTTCGTCGGTGGTAGTTAGATGTCTGTGAGAGCAGATGATGTATTGATGCACGTGTATCTCCGTGCTTCTAGTCGCGTGTCTGGTGACTAGGTGTCGGAGGCGGTTTTATTATTTTATGCATATTAATCCCTGTTAGCGTGCCTGTCCCTTATTGTTGTATCCTGCCATTTGGATGGCTACCCGACCTGGCGTTCCTGGTATTCAGATGGTCGCGGGTTTGAGACCGTCTTTGTTCAGGATGATCATTCCTGTTGCCTCTTGGGTCTGTGTCTCTGTGACAGTTTTGTTAGTGTTATTGACTCTTTTTATGGTAACTATGCTTACTGTGCGACCTCAAAAATAAATTATAGTATTTTCCCCTGAACCGTGAGTGTTATCCCATGGTATTTATGCTTAGTTTGGGCGCTGTTATGGGGGACAAGAAAAATTCCTGCTATGGGCAGTGTAAGAAATAACGTATCCTTATGGATTAAATATATATATACGCATGCAAATTTTACAGTTTTGTGCATGTGTTTTTGTGTGTTTACCCTCTACAGGGGTAGAACCTGTCTTTTTGTGTTAATTGTGTGTACGCGCCCCCGTGAGGGTCGTGGGAACGTTTCGGCATTTTATGTGGAAAATTCTGTGTGCTTTGTTCTGGGAACATTTATCCATGGGTTTGTGCGGTCAGTGAATTTCACTATTGTGCGCGCTTCCTCGCCCGTCGGGGTGAATTACTGCGCCCTGTTACGAGGGCATAGGTCTCAGGTTCCCATTGAGGTGCTTCTTTGCTATCTTTCAGGGGTGTTTTAAGTAAAGCAGGCCTAAGCCTACGTTCCCCGTAGTGCCTGTTAATAGGCGTAGGTATGCTGGCGCCTGAAGGGCGGTGTTGGCTCTTAGCTATACTGTTAGTGTCTGTGCGCGTGTATACCCTCCCGTCTGCCTGGCCGCGTGGGGTGGGCGGTAAAATTTTCCTTAAACCCCGTGTACTTGGTTTCGGAGGCAGGATAGTGCGTGTAGGCGTGTGTGTTACATGCTGATGAACTGCAAGCAATCCCCCTGTATTTCTTTGCACTGGGGGTGCACATGTTGGTGTCCGCTTCCATTCTGGCTAAATCGCCATCTGAACTGGCGGTAGGGGTCGTGTAATTGTCTGTGAGCACTTTTGCAATGTTTTGGAGGGTAGTCTGACCGATTTCTGGCCTATGGCCACGGCAGACTCCTTCCCATGTCTAGCGGTACGGGTATATTTATGGACCTGTTCGCAAATTGCTGTGTTGACGTGTTTGCGTCCTATGCAGTTCTGTGGCTGCCAACTGGAGAAACGCCCGTTCGCGAATAAGCTCCCTGTATTGGGCATATAAAATTGTGTAGTGCACCCTCATCCTCTCTAGGGTTGTGTTATCCATTGTAGGGCCATGTGTAGTGATTAATTGGTCGTATATCCTGTTCCTTCGAACATGGCTCCAGTTGAGGTGTTCGTGTATGTTACTTAAGTGTCTGTGTGCGCATCGCAATTGCGCTGTCCTACCTTCTGACGGGGTGCATGGCTGCTTGCCCTGTATTGCTCCAACCTTTGTCTGGAGTGCCCGTATTTGTGCCTGTCGCCTTTGTATATGCCTCTGGCACCTTAGTAATAATGTGAATAATATTGGTGTACCCCTAATGCCTCTATGGCTTACAATCCCTGTTGCTTCTGCATGTGGTGCCATTCTGAGCTAAGTGTGGGTATAAAAAGTAATGTGTGCGGCTTCTAATGTATTAGATTTCTGATTCTTTCCACGGGGGGGGGGGGGGGGTTGACTAAAATTTCCCTTGTGTTCCTAGAGTGAAGGGAAAAATATAATGCTGTCACCCAACAAAAAATCACTTTTGCTTGGCTGCTTGCGGTACGGATCGCTCTACAACGAGGACTCGTTGTTTGAGTCCCTTACCCTTATTTTGCGTGGTAGCCGCGCCTCCACCAAATATGTTTTATCCCTTGGTTGGGGGTGGGATAAACACGGTAGTGTAGATGTGCTAATTTTGAGGATTGCTTCCGAATGAGGGTAGTTTCCCGTAGTTGGGAGAGACTACCAGTGTAGTGTGTTGGTGTAGGTGCTTAATCTATTGGGGGCGTCTCTGCAGGATGCAATTACCTGCCAGGGGATGAATGTTTAAGTGCAGGCTGCTAACCTAGCCTTCCAATTAAGTAGAGTGGGCAATTCAGCAAATGTGCAGAGTCAGTGACTCGGCGTCTGCAGTCGAGTCGCGTGCTCGAGTACAATATAACCTGACGATGCGGTTACTGGCCTCTACGGTCAGGGGCAATTATGACTAAGGTCAGGTTGGGTATAAGGATGTAAAGTGGAGTGTGATTAGTAATAAATGGTGTGTGTTTACTGACCATGTGTTTATTGACCAGTAGATGTGATGTGATGTCCCTCTTGGGGAGTTTAAACAAATATGAAATGTAGTACAATTTGTAAAGTGTACAGTCGTTCAGGGTAGGTGTTTTACAAAGATAAAGGACTCTGAGCACAGCTAGATCTCACCTGGTGAAGAACTAGAACTCGTCGGGCAGGGCCGCTGGCCAAGAGCAGAACAGAACAGAACAGATGATGGGGCTCCTCCGGGTCTAGGTTTTAAGGCCTTCCCCCACTGCCTGGTCAGCATTTCCCCATAGTTGTCGCTCCATTTACCGTGTTTAAGTTTATATTTCGTAAGCGTGGCCGTCAGCAGTATGCCGGGCCCGCTCGTGTCTGAGGAAATGCATGAGGCTTATGGTCTGCCTATGCGGGTAGTTTTGGTAATAGATGGCGGGGTGGGTCTCAGGGGGTACCGCCCCGGGCTGTACAATACGTTATCACTCCCACCCTCGTTTATATACCACTACCAAGTAGTGCATACACTAACAGAATCTCTCTGTAGCCGGGAGCATTGAATACATCCACGGTAGGCCCTCCCTGTTGTAAACAAAGCAAATTTCAGGATTACATGAATAAGTCATTTCTAAGATGGGCGTCGGAGGGGTGTCATATAAATATATTGTGGGAAGATTTTCTAAATATCTTAGATCGTGCTATTCAGAAATTCGTGCCGTTTAAATTACTGAAGCAAAACCCGGATCCGGAATATTACACAAGGGAAATCAGGGGACTCAAAAGGAATTAAGGAAAGCTTATAACAAACGAAACGATAGTTACAAGTATGTGCTAAAGTTTAAATTATTAGTAAAAGAGCTAGTCCTCAAAAAGAAGGCTGCTCACGATAATTACATGCAAAACTTAATTGTGGGAGGGGGTGTTGGGTGGAAATAATGTATAATTACGTTAGAAGGCGGAAGGGAAATTCCTATGATTTGTCTATGATAATGCCCGGAGATGGTGAATTAATTACTTAGAAAAAGGCAATTACTAATGAATTAAATACATGTTATGGTAGTGTGCCGTTACTTTGGCACTAATCTCTGATCGAACGTACAATTTATACTTTGGCATAAACATTTGAATCGAGCGGCGGAGTTAGTTGTGGCTGGCCTCGATAGATAGCATATCTTGCCGGTGCTGCCTTGGACAGGGATTGTAGTTTCTCCCTCTGTCCGATAGGAAGAGCTATGTTCTAGCGACAAGTATTTCACTATCTCGATGTTGTCTTTAATGGTTTTGGAAGGCTGGGATTTTCGAGACATGTATGATTCTCGTAATGAGCTTGTTAGGCCAGTCATCATGGATCTACGTGGTTTTATAAATACATAAGAAGTATACTGAAGTTCTACTGTATGTGAAAATGTTGAATGATATTATCCCTCTTCGTCAAGTTATTGACTGGTTACCTATTGTAACCTTACTGGAGATAAACGTCTGGATATGCTTCGTATATTGTGGAATTAAGGTAGGCTATTTTGTCATCGTAAGTACTTGTGACTGTATCGACTGGCAAGGTAAATGTATTTATTTTGTATTTTCCTACGTTGCATGACAGGGCCTTTCAAGGTTATACATTCAAACTTAATGTCATCCTCGAGTATTCACTCAGGTAGGCTAACTGACACTCATATTTTCTTTGTGTAATTAATGATTTGTTTTCTGTTTTCAGTTAATTGTAAAATGCATTTTAATTACAAGTAGTATGCCTTATGGTCTGTGGAAAATTTATTAATGTAGGATTTATTTTGATGTCGATAGCCCTAGTACGGTGATCGTTTTTCTTCTGTTTTTCATGATGGCTACTGTCGTATTGTTTTTAACTATGTGTGATCATCTGTTGTTAATATAAAAGAGATTTTTGGTAGCCATTGAGGTGAAAAGACGTAAATTGAATTAGCTCCGTATATTTTGTGTTGGAAGACATTAATTCTTCAGTTTTAGGCAACGTATTATATTGGATATTGTAACATGCGTAGGCCTAGCTTTGTGACATGTATTGTCTCGGGAATTAATTAATTATTTATTTGTGTGGAAATGTATGAAATACGGTATGATGCATTATGCAGGGGCATAATGAAGCTATTGAATATTTAATTCGTCATCCTCTTAATTATTTGGCTTGGATTCTCACAATGACAACAGATGATAGTTTGAAAGCAACACTTATTTACTTCATCATAACAACTTGGCTGGATTGCTAAAATATGTATTACAGTCAACTGGAAGAAACAAATATTTGATGTCAGAATCCACATCTTGATTAGTAAGTGTTTTGTTAATTTGTATGCATGTTTATTGTGAATATATTATGATTTTACCCGATCACCTTAGTATTATTTCTGGGTTCCGGGGTTCGAAGATGGTCTCAGACAATTGCCCTCTGAGTATGAATTCACTATGGTCCAGTACCTTCCCTCCCAAGGCCTTTACTTTATTACGGGGTTAAATGTGTTATAGCAGTAGCGTGGTTAGATTTGTACCACATTCAGTAGTTGTTTGGGGCTAGTCTTTGGATCTTGGGGCTTGGAAGTATGATTGGGCCTAAAGTGTGATATTTTTAATGTTTGTTGTTATTGTTTTATCTTTGTATAATTTTCTTGTTATTTATGTTTCATGTGATAATATACTGAATGGACGAGAGCATTTTAAAAGCTGTACCATATTTATCCAAAAAGGAACTGGCTTATGAAATACAAATAAGGAATGGCAACCCTAATTTTCATCGTGAACTGGATATTATTCTTCTCAAATCCTTAAAATCAGCTTCTGTTGTTAGTCTGACTGATCAACATTCTTATGGGACAAAAGGTAGGTCTGATGTTGTGATATCTGTTTCAAACCTATTAGTGTCCTGTGATGAGTTAAAGCAAGTTGCCAAACCTTCGGCATATCGTGTGAACAAATTAAAATTTCGTTCTATACACTGGATTAATCGTTTAGTGAGTTTAATTGAATATTGGTCCAAGTGTGATATTGTTTTTTCAAGCAAGTTAGTTGGGCTTCGTGACAAGCTGTTAGATAGTTTTAATCGGTTGTCCTCGAGTGATATTTCTGAGAATATTAGTGAACCTGTTGTATGTTCTGAAAGCGTTTGTTCATATGTTAGTGATTCTTGTGATGGCGTTGTGAATAATAGTAATTATTTTGGTAATTTTGTATCAGTGTCGATGGAGAATAATGAAAATATGGTAGGCGCTTTACAAACTAATAATACTACTGAGGTAGATAAACAAATAGGCTCGTCAAGAAATACACCAGAGGTCATGTCGAGCCCTAGTAATTTGAATGCTGTTGGTAATTCATGTTCTGATAAGAGATATAACGATTTTTCTAGTTCAGTTTCTTGCCATGACGTTGGTAGTGCTGGGAATAGGTTAGGATCTCACCGTACTTGTACTGATAAGGAAGTACAAACTGTTGATAGCTTATTTGGTGAATGTGACGTGATAGATAGAGTAAATAGGCTTAATCTTTCTGATAATCGAGCCTCGACTAACGTTGTTTCTCTAAATAAACTTATGACTGATGGTCAGGTTAATTTTGCTTCCCTTCCTAACCCATTAACTCTAATTTTGAAAGATTTTCATGTGTGCTATGGCACTGATATTAATTTATTTGTGAAATTTTTGAAGAAATTAGTGGAATTAGGGGATGGTTCTGGTATAAATTATTTTCAGCCACGTGGAGAGATGCAGCTTGTGGATAATTGTAGTAGTCTTGTTCCTTATAAAAATTTCAGGGAAGGCGTGAGTTCATGCCTACAAATGTTCAAAGCCATGTATTTTCGGGGCGTGCTGACCAGAGGTTTAAAGGGAGTAGAGCCAGCAAAGGCAAGAGATGTGATTTTTGTGGCTCGTATGACCACATTAGTCGATGGTGCGATGCAGATTTTGATAATTTAAGTTGATATTCGATGTGGTGTATGTTATTGTCAAAATTGTGTAGATGAATTCTGGTCATCAGTACATGCATGTGTTTTTAATGTGTGTATTTGTCTACACGTGTGGTGCACATTCTGCTAGATAGTGCAAATCCAAAAGGTTCTTCTTGTATGTTATTGTCAAAATTGTGTAGACGAATTCTGGTCATCAGTACATGCATGTGTTATGTGTGTTATTGATGTGTTTATTTGTCTACACGTGTGGTGCACATTCTGCTAGATAGTGCAAATCCATAAGGTTCTTCTTGTTTTTATTGTCAAAATTGTGTAGATGAATTCTGGTCATTAGGACGTGCATGTGTTTTTGATGTGTGTATTTGTCTACACGTATGGTGCACATTCTGCTAGATAGTGCAAATCCATAAGGTTCTTCTTGTATGTTATTGTCAAAATTGTGTAGATGAATTCTGGTCATCAGGACATGTATGTATTGTGGATGTTATTGATGCTTGTGTTTGTCTACACGTGTGGTGCACATTCTGCTTGATTGTGCAAATCTATAAAGGTTCTTCTTGTTTGTTATTGTCTAAATTGCGTTAGGTCTGAAGTGACAAACTTGTGTAAATGTATTTGAGTGCATGAGTGTGGGTGATTGTTACTACTTTTGTTTTGTAATCGGGTGGGTCTCTTGGTTGTTTCTTAAGGTGAATTAAGGTTAGGGTTTATTTTTGCTTAATTTATAATTGAATTTAATTAAATACGCCGTACGTATAAAATGATACTATGTTGGGATATCATAGGTAAGTAATTACAAACCTCTTCTGTTCTCCGAGTGATGACTTAGTCATTTATCTGCTTGTTGATTTATGAAGGTAACTACTTGCCGAAATGTGTTTTGGTGATGGAAAATCATGCTATGCCAGGGTAAAATGCGGCTAGTATGACATGTTGATTTCAGTGTGTTTCATTTAAGGGTTATTATTTATTTGTGTATGTTGATGTCCTAACGGTGTGTCAATTTATATTCTGGAAAATTATGGGGATTTTGTGGGTAGTAAATGGTTTTATTAATTTTGGGAGTTTGTAAGGTCGTATGATTTCAAAGAATGCTTGGGTACGTTTGTAGCTTGGTGGTCTGCACGAGTGGTCAGTTGATCTTCTTTCATTTGGGGTCTTCTGTTGGTCATTTATTGAGGGATTTCTGTCGAGTTTGTTCTTGTTTTGGTCTTGTTCGCTATATTGCTTACTTAGTTTGATATACTAGGCTATGTCAAGAGTGAATAATTGTATTGTTTATGTTATTGTCTAAATTGTGCATTTCCAAAGTCGGACATTCAGAAAGTATAAATGTGGTGTGATTTGTTTTGTTTTTGTAATTGGGTTGGTTTTCTTGTTTTTGTTTTGTGGGTGTCCAGATAAGTGTGGATGTATATTAATTTAAGGGGTAAAAGGTCATTGTATGTTACTTAGGATCGTGGATGTAAATTAGCATTTTGTTGACGCTTCTGTCAACTTAAGTCTACCAGATGAATGTTATGGGGGTTCATTTGCTTAGATTTGAGTTGAATATGTTGGTAAGTATTTATAAACAATTCTCCTAAGTCTTCAGTTGATTGAGTGGGCTCAATTTTTTTTTGCTGTCTGACTGAGAAATAAATACTTTAGGTTAAGTAATGTGATGTGATATGATGAATTGATTTGTGGTATTTGGTCAATATACTGAGAATCACTATAGGCCTCATGAAATACGTGCTTCGTCTCGTTTTCCTAGTTTCTGTTTGGTCTGATTCTGTATATGATAGGGTATTTATGTATTTGTGTTTTGTGTGGATGTGTTGACAAGTGCTAATTCATATTCTGGTTGTTGTTTATTAATTATTTGAGGGTTGTAATTGTAATATTTTTTCTGGGGATTTTAAGGTTATGTGTCATGGTGTAAGGTTGTGGTGTGATTCTGCTTTGGTATGCACGTGTGTCCTGTTATTTGCATGATAATAGGGTCTTTCTATTGTTCTTCTTGGAATTTTCTTGTGTTTTCCTCCTTGGGTGTTTCTTTTGGCGTTTTCTTTTACTGTATTTTAGACTAGTCGGTTGAACAGATATGCAATGTGAGACAATTGCCTTCGTCTTTTGGGAAAATTTGTTTTTAATTTGTAAATATGAGAGCTCATGTGCCATTCAGCATTATTATTGAAACTTATTTTTGGAAAATACTGTTATTATTGTAATATTTTCAGGATATTGTAATTTTCTAAAACATGCATGCAATTTTCTGTGTTAATTGAGGGTCATTGTTATACCTTTCACCTGTAAAGATGTGGATTCTTGATAGTACTGGGTTATTGTTATAAAATCTGATGCCATCATATAATATTTTATTGTAATTTGTTCTTTGTAAATGAGTGTCAACGTTAGATATTAAGCTTTCCTTTACACATTACTGTCGCACTCGAAATTTGTTTTCAGCTAATTTTCTTCGAGGTCTTATTCTGCGTTTGGAGTGTTATGCAGTGCGAGAAGATGTCTCTGGCCAGGATATTGGACCAATCTATGTAACCTTCGGATGAAACTGTTCCTGCCATCGTTATTTCAAGATGCCATTTGTAATAATGTTGTGGAAATTGTACAAAGAAAACCCACTCGATGTATTCTACACTTAAGTATTTGTTTATGTTCTTGGCATGACATATTTTGGTGGTTATGGTGCTGATGAAAACTGAAATGAACTTTTAATTAAGTATTTCACATTCGGAAGCTACTGTGTTTGTGATAATTGGCAAAAACTTTTCTATGCTTTAAGATTTGCTTGATTATGCATGTTGATACACTTGTACCATTTACGTCGTCTCTGTTCTGCGAACCATCGACAAGTTTGGGGCCCGGGAGTTTGTGCCGTTACTTTGGCACTAATCTCTGATCGAACGTACAATTTATACTTTGGCATAAACATTTGAATCGAGCGGCGGAGTTAGTTGTGGCTGGCCTCGATAGATAGCATATCTTGCCGGTGCTGCCTTGGACAGGGATTGTAGTTTCTCCCTCTGTCCGATAGGAAGAGCTATGTTCTAGCGACAAGTATTTCACTATCTCGATGTTGTCTTTAATGGTTTTGGAAGGCTGGGATTTTCGAGACATGTATGATTCTCGTAATGAGCTTGTTAGGCCAGTCATCATGGATCTACGTGGTTTTATAAATACATAAGAAGTATACTGAAGTTCTACTGTATGTGAAAATGTTGAATGATATTATCCCTCTTCGTCAAGTTATTGACTGGTTACCTATTGTAACCTTACTGGAGATAAACGTCTGGATATGCTTCGTATATTGTGGAATTAAGGTAGGCTATTTTGTCATCGTAAGTACTTGTGACTGTATCGACTGGCAAGGTAAATGTATTTATTTTGTATTTTCCTACGTTGCATGACAGGGCCTTTCAAGGTTATACATTCAAACTTAATGTCATCCTCGAGTATTCACTCAGGTAGGCTAACTGACACTCATATTTTCTTTGTGTAATTAATGATTTGTTTTCTGTTTTCAGTTAATTGTAAAATGCATTTTAATTACAAGTAGTATGCCTTATGGTCTGTGGAAAATTTATTAATGTAGGATTTATTTTGATGTCGATAGCCCTAGTACGGTGATCGTTTTTCTTCTGTTTTTCATGATGGCTACTGTCGTATTGTTTTTAACTATGTGTGATCATCTGTTGTTAATATAAAAGAGATTTTTGGTAGCCATTGAGGTGAAAAGACGTAAATTGAATTAGCTCCGTATATTTTGTGTTGGAAGACATTAATTCTTCAGTTTTAGGCAACGTATTATATTGGATATTGTAACATGCGTAGGCCTAGCTTTGTGACATGTATTGTCTCGGGAATTAATTAATTATTTATTTGTGTGGAAATGTATGAAATACGGTATGATGCATTATGCAGGGGCATAATGAAGCTATTGAATATTTAATTCGTCATCCTCTTAATTATTTGGCTTGGATTCTCACAATGACAACAGATGATAGTTTGAAAGCAACACTTATTTACTTCATCATAACAACTTGGCTGGATTGCTAAAATATGTATTACAGTCAACTGGAAGGAACAAATATTTGATGTCAGAATCCACATCTTGATTAGTAAGTGTTTTGTTAATTTGTATGCATGTTTATTGTGAATATATTATGATTTTACCCGATCACCTTAGTATTATTTCTGGGTTCCGGGGTTCGAAGATGGTCTCAGACAATTGCCCTCTGAGTATGAATTCACTATGGTCCAGTACCTTCCCTCCCAAGGCCTTTACTTTATTACGGGGTTAGTAGTGTGTTCAATGAATTTAATAGCTGTGTGTTGGACCGTAACTATGTTTCTGATAGCCCAACTTTCCGAGTAAAACAATCGTTGATTCTAGAAAGAATTGTAGAAATATATCGAAAGGCCCAGACAATATTTGTGGAGATGTGCTAAAACTGGGAGGTACAGCCATTGGGCGATACTTGGGGGTGCTGTTTAATGTATCAATTAATAACACACAAATACCCGAAGACTGGAAAAGGGCTACAATAGTTCCAATATTCAAGGGAGGGAACAGATTGGTAATACTGGTCAACAAAGATTTTGTTAAATAAATAATTCCAGGTGTTTCTTATATATTGCCATCTGCTGATTGCAAAAATGACGTCCGAAATTTTCCATCACCCACAATTTTTTTGAAAATATATTTTTCCTGTTTATTAGCATTTGTCGTATATAACATGCTCCTTTCAAACTTGTTTACGAGGAGTCTATGAACAAACGCCAGTCCTCAGGTTTATGCTCAACACTCAGTGACTCGAACTATTTCTCAACATCATTGCAGAAAACTAGGTCGTCCTCTTCAGAAAACAAATGCTCAAATTCCTTTTGGCGTTGGCGGAAGAAACTTACTTTGGTGTCACCTTGCAGCAGCTTCCAGCCTTTCAATCTTGAAGCGAGAAATTCTGCCTTGCTTTTACTTAAAATCTTCCTGTGCTAGAAAGTGAGATTCAGTTATAGTACCTTATAATTTTCCACAAAATCTGGATCATTCTGTAATTCATTCTGAACATCAGGAACACTTTGAATTAATTCAGACAATTTTATGTCATCTGGTGGAATTGGAATGGGAAGTCCTGGTCCATGAAACACCGGTCGAATTGCTGAATATAAAGATGGATATTTAACAGTGTGTTTGGACGTCGAACATAATCCAGATATGGGTTACAGCTTGGTTATACTAAATGTTGCTGCATCTTGTGCAAGTGGAATAGCAGAGATAGAAATAATCATTGGCACGTTTCAATTTTAAGTCCTTAACATCGACGCTAATTCCCCCTAGCGGTCATGTCTTAAAGCGATCTTAGTAATCAGAAATCTCGTGAATGAAAAGCGCCCGCAAAGAGAATGTTATCTCGGTGAAAGGAACTGAACCGAACAATACTTGAATGGGAGATTGTTATTACGAGAAGAAGAGCCATGTTGACCTAGAAGAAATTTATATATGCTTAATATGTTTTTGAATATAATTTGAAATTCGTCTTGTTGTATTTAAAACGTTCTCGGTTATGTCGCTGTATAACATCGTGTTTATTTGGAAACAAATCTATTTGAGAATGTGTAAGAATTTGCAGTTATCACCAGTGAACCTCGGGACGTCGCTGGATTTTGATAAGACCAATCTCATTATATTTACGTAGAATATATCATCATGCATGGCCTGTTTGAAGAAGTAGAATTTCCTAAAACCTGTCCTCCAACTTTTGGTGCTAACTTATCCTGAGTTCTACTTCATATATCGAATAAAGGATGGAGGTCGTTCATTTTATTTAGAGGTTAACTTGTAACTTATTTTGGCCCTTGCTCCTTTTGAACTAGACATACGCAGTGAGGAATCGTGTTGCTTTTTTAAGGGGTTTAATATCTTAAGGGTTTCTTGTTCTTTTTGTTGTTGTGTTTCTGTTCGTTTGCATTATTTTATTTTATTTGGGGCGCGTTTTCATTGCGTTTGTTTGTCATAAAACGTAATTATGGTTATGAGAAGTGTTTCTTACTAACTCCTAATTCCTTGCGAGGGTATGGGACTTTTCAGGGGGCTTTAGAGATTGGTTATCTTAGTATTTAAAGTTACGTGGGATTCGTTGTTTTGGGATTTACCAGACGCGGTAGGCGTGTCGTTCATTGCCTTCAGACGGCTTTGGTCTTAAATTTCCTTATGGGTCGGAACGCACGCCAATTTGATTGTGTTTAAGAGTTGGTTTGTATTGCTCTGTCTGTCATTCGTGCACTCAAGGAATGCCTTCTCGGTTTTTTTCTTTTCCTTAAGACTGGGCATACATAATTTATGTTTGTGTTGGAAATACGTTTCATCTCATAATTGCGGTTCTAGACAGATGTTTAAGGGTGGGTTAATGTTATTTATTAAAGTTGGTCTTGACTGAAAGCTGAGGGTCATTTTAGTTCTGTTCTTGTTAGTTTTGCTTGTCGGTCAAGAAACAACGCGTGAACTTACTAGGTTATTAAACGAGGCGTATCGATCTATCTTACATTGGATGATATGTTGTGTAGATTTCGTGTGTTCCGGAAACTGGACTCCATACGCATTTCATTCTTTGTTAGTTCGCTTGTAAAGAAGCTGCTGCAAAGTGACACCAAGAAGATTTACTCTATGAAATTTTGACGTTATTTTATTTGTTGTTTCGATTGTGGTTAGTCTTTCGTTGTTCTTTTCCTCCTGTAATTGGGTTTTGATGAGCCTTTCTTCATTTTATTTTAAAGGGTCAATATGTCACGTCTTTATGTTAATGTTTGATGTTATTAGTTTAGTTTTGTGATATATTTTTCTTCGCAATTGTGTTTGTTTCGTGGTGACATATCTTGTCTTAAGGGTGGTTATTGGGTTAGAGAATTCATATTGGGAGATGATTTCAAGATTTGTATAAAGTACTTCTTATAGCTACTACTCAGCAGCAAACCAGAGGTGGGGTGAACGTACTATCGACATTATTGTTATTCGATTATTATTCTTAACTTCCCCCTTTTCTAAATTGTGTTACTTATCGAACGATCTCCAAACCTATGCAACATTTGTGACTTAGGCCACCTCTTCCGTTCTAACTTTATATATTCTTTGATGTGTTTATACTTGTGTTTGATAATCATCATCATCATCATCATCATCATCATCATCTTCATTTCCCCTTTTGCAGCTGACACTGGGTGGGGGCAAATATGATTCCTCTTCACTTTGTTCTATCGTTCCACCATTCCTCTTCCGACACGGTGTTCCAATCCAGGTTCCGTTTACCAATGCTATTCTTCACCGAGTCGATCCAACGCATTCTTGGTCTTCCTCGTCCTCTCTTCCCTGTCATCCGTCGTTCCTGTGCTCGTCTTGGTAGCCTTACTTCAATCATCCGTTTGAAATGTCCAAACCATGTCAATCTGATTTGCTCCAGTTTGTCATTTAGTTTCTGTACTCCAAGTTCTTTCCGTATATCTTCATTTCTCACTCTGTCTCTCCTCGTTTTCTGGACCATTCTTCTCAGGAATCGCAGCTCAGCTGCCTGTACTCTGCTCTCATCCCTCTTAGTCATTGTCCTAGTTTCTGCTGCATATTATGTCATTATAGGAACATAATATGCTTGGTACATAACTTCTTTAGCCTTAATTAGTATATCCTTGATCCATACTAGTCCCCGTACCTGTTGGTAGAAAGCACTCCCGAGTTGTATTCTTCTGCTAATTTCCAAATCTAGTCTTCCATCTTCAGTCAGTTCACTTCCCAAGTATTTGAAGTATTTCACCACTTCCAATTCCTTATCTCCTACTTTGATTACTCCTGTTTCTTTTTTCTTACCTCTACTCATCACCATTTTGTTTTACTCTTCTCCACATTTATCTCAATCCCCAATGCTCAATCTTTTCATTTATTACGTCGAACTGTTCTTGTACCCTCATCTCATCCTCGCCCCAGATCACAACATCGTCTGCAAACAGCATTACCTTAATCTTAGTCCTACTATAGTCTTTCATTGCTGCCTTCTGGATGTCATCCATCACCATTAAGAACAATAATGGTGACAACACACTTCCTTGCTTTAGTCTAGTGACAATTTTAAACCATTCCGATGTCCCGACTCTAGTCTTCACACTACTGTAGCAATCCATGCACATTCCTTTTATCATGTCTCTCAGTTCCTTGCCTATCCCCCTATTTGTTAAACTTTCCCCAACTTTTGTTCTAGGGATGCTATCATAGGCCTTTTCTAGAACAATAAAAGTCATTAGCATATCCTTCCCATAATCCCAACTCTTTTCAATGTTCTGTCTCAGAATGAAAATGGGTTCCACTCTTGACCTGCCCCCTCTAAATCCAACCTGCTCCTCCTCTATTTGGCTTTCTACCTTTACTCTAATTCTTTTTTCTAAGATTATTTCCATTACTTTGGCAACATGCGAAATAATATGTATTTTTATTCCAGCCCCATGATCATCTCCATTTTCCATTTTCATCTCCATCTCACGTCCCCTTTTGTTAATATTAAATGTATTTTGGTGTTTTCAACCTTTAAGTGAAACGTGTTGTCATTTCGTAGCCGGTCTCCATATAGTTCTTAATGCGATTATACTCGACACGTTCCACATACGCACCTCTTCACGCTACAATCATTATATAAGAAATAACTGGTCAAGTAGGGAGTCACATAATCCAGGACAAAAAAAAGTTCTTCACCAACCACTTGTAAGTTCTGAAAATATCTTGATGTCGTCCCACATGACATACTACTCCGTAAATTAGCAGTAACGAAGATTGATAAAAGCGTAATTTTATGGATTCAAGAGTTCTTGACTGGTCGCTCGCAAAAGGTTAAAATAGGTAATGTATGGGTATTCTCGGATGACATTTTGATAATGTCAGGTGTCTTTCAGGGTTGTGTGATCGGGCCCCTGTAATTTCTGGCACTTATTAACGACCTACCAAATGAGATTCAAAGTGACTGTCGATTGTTGGCGGATGATTGTGTAATCATCATCATCATCATCATCCTGAGCCAACTCAAGTTGCCGAGGTGTGGTATATGAGCACCCTCCATTTCATCCTGTCCTTGTACCACTCCTCCTCCACCAAATTGTCCCAATCATGACCTATCTGCAGTACATCGTTCTTGACTCTTATCTATCCACTTCTTTCGTGGCCTTCCCACGGGTCGTCTTCCTTCTACTTTTCTCTCAAATTTCTTCCGTGCAGTTCTGTTTGGTGGCATCCTCTTCATGTGACCAAACCACTTCAGTCTTGAGATATGGATCTTATTGAGGAGAGAATCATCTATTCCTACATCTTCTCTAATCTTCTCATTCCTGATCTTGTCTTTCTTGGGTTTCTGAATCATGGTACGTAGGAATTTCATTTCGGCTGCCTGGAGTTTAGAGTTATCTCTATTGGTTAGTGTTGTGGTTTCGAGACTGTATGTAAGAATCGGTTTATAATAGGACTTGTACAATGTCATCTTTGTTTTCATGGGCACTTGCTCATCCCACAGCAGGTGTCTTACCTGGTGGTAAAATTGTGTTGCCTTATTAATTCGATTGTTTACCTCATGTTTTGCTAGGTTGTCACTTGATAGAATGCTACCCAAGAACTTTAAAATTGGAATGCTGTCCAATTTGGCTTCATTTAGCATGACTATTGCTTCAGATCCTTCCTCATACACTTTCATCGCCACCGTCTTTGTCTCGCTGATGTTTAAACCATATTTCTTACACTCCTTATTCCAGTTTTGCGGCCTCTCACCCAGTTCCTCCTCTGGTTCACTCCAGATCGCAGCATCATCTGAAAATGTAAAGGCACTAATATCTCCATGTTTATCCACGGATATCCGCATCCGCGCTGGGCTTTATCTATCAGGTCTAGGGGGAACTGATTCAAGAAAACTTAGGCTATACATCTTGGGCGCTACCTATTAAAAATGGATTTACTAAGCCAGAAACCTCTCCTAGAGTGTACACAACAATTCACCAACGTTTCATTGCAATCGGATGAATGGTATATGAACGCATACGGTACTTTGTTGAAAATAAAATAAAAATGATCCGTTCAGAGCACTGGGCAACTGTCAGGGCAGTGAAATAAAATCCTCAAAATTTGAATAGTAGTATGTACCCACTTCTCATGCACAGAGAAGATTGAAACATAGTTTGAATCTGACTTGATATTTACTGCTTTAAAATGACTTTTTAAACTTACCGATAAGTACGATGACTGCAGGTAATTCTTTCGTAGCGTTGAGGGACATGGTATCATTTTGTTAGTGTACCGGCATTTCTTTAAAAATTCCTTGAATTTTGGATGCTCAAGTTTATGTAAGGGGATATTAGCTCCCACCATTGCAATGAATAGGTCCGAACAAAACTGTTGTTGGTCGCTGTTAACACTGGACTGGAAGAACGGCTGTGTTGATACCCCTTTCTTTGTTCCTGTCAGATGCATTGAAGTATTTCTCTGCTGATATATATGATATTTTTTCACATTTGATCTGAAAAATAATAACATTTACTTACATTTTATTTAATTTATTGCTATTTGCCGGCTTTGGTCAGCGGTCATGAAGGCTATTTTCTGTTGCCTGCAATAGATCCTGCATGATGTGTGCCCACAAGCCTGCAATCCTCGTTGAAAATTAGAAAACCGCGTAATTTGAAATTGTGGCTTTCGCCCATAACCTTACTTTTTGTCACAATTTAGCAAGACTCTAGTGGAGATGCTAGAGGCTTGTTGGCAGCTTCGCGGCCCTAACTGGGAGCTTTGGTTGCCTCTAGCACAATGGTTACTAACCGGACCCCACCAATCCAGACTGGCCTGGACTTGTAAAGATAGTCTTCGCAGCCTTGCAAAACACGATGTGACATTGTCCTAGCCGCGCCACATTGGATCTGAAACCTATGTTTCGCGAAGGCTTAGCGGAGGCGTTACAGAGTTCACTAGAGCCCACACATAGCGCTGGTGAAAGTTATTCGCGACTTTTTCAAAAAAAATGCATTTATGTTGTAAATCTCTATTTTTACAGGAAATGAATCACAGTTCAAAATACCGAGTTTTAATTTTCATCCACTCTGTGACAAGAGTCCACCTAACTCCTCGTTCAGTTATTAAATGATTATTTACATTTTATATATACATTATTGAGAGTTCATGTCTAATACAGCATTGCAACAAAACAACTTGCCACAGTACATAAATTAATAGGCCTATAAATGCTACAATGAAATGCGATCGTAGTTCTCAATCACAAAAACATAACGGGAACAAACGAACTTACCTCTTTACAGCAAGCTTGGCAGAATACTACTCTTCCATCGGTTGTGAAATTGGTATCCCCTGTGATCCACTGCTTCAGACAGTAAGACTTCGATAATTTATCTTTCAGCATTGCCACGGACACACTTCTTCTTCGCAATAAATCACACAAGGTTCTGAATCTGAAGTGAAGATAAAGCTTAAGCTTACACAGTTCGCATCAAGAGGGAGGTAGGGGATACGGGTTGTGCAACATAATTCGACGTTGATTGGTTCTCGCATGTGTCTTGCAAGGTTGGAGGGGTTGATGGCTTTGAGGTCAAATTGAACCTTGTTTCTTCTGATGGAAATTTCCCAAGTGCTATTTCTGGTGACTTCCGAGAATTCCCATTCTTTTTCGTAGGTTAAACACATATTGAGAAATGAGAATATAATTCTGTCGAGCACACCAGCTGCAATATAATGCACTTTAAAATGCAGTCAAAAGGCATCAAATAAGCAATTATACTCCAAATAGGCACAAACCCTTGAAATAGGCACAATACAACCAATGAAATCTAGCCTAAAAGAACCTAAAACGGATTTATATCTCGAAAGCCTACGTTTCTAAACACAGGAATAAAATAGGCAAGTAGGCAAATTCCCGTCTCTAGTTATTATTCTTCAGACACGCTATGAGTGTGTTACTCGCCAGTCAACACTTGTAAATTTTCTTCGTAACGCTAAGTGTGCGTGGACTTATGATAAAATACAAGTCTGTAACTTGGAACTTTACTTTGGAACTTTACATTTCCAAACAGTCCGTGCCGAGCTTTGTCTTGGTAATTTAACGATCAGCTACGACTCATACAGTATACTTATTACTTCGGATACCATTCTGCTTGGTCAAATATTAGCCGACTTTTCGAGACCATGCGTGCCTAGCGCGTACTGGGAGGAGAATATCCTTATACCCTGTAGGAATTCAGCATAGAGGGGCCCATCTGTGTTTACGGATGTGTGCTAGGGCAATCCCTATTACCCGACCACAGGAATTAGCCGACGTTTTGGGACCATGCGTGCATAGCGCGTACTAGGAGAGGCATATTCTCACCCGCTAGGTTTAGCTTATATCAGGACCTGCATTTGAACCATAGCAAAGATTGTAAGAGTATCACAAAAGTATTTGTCAGAGCTGGATCAGAAATAACGACTGACTGAAGTTATGAAGCAGGCGGGTCAAACCCCAACTTTTCATATTGCACAAGCTATAATGCATTTAACGAACAGAGTGGATCGTGCTAGTTGTGTGCAGATATTAGAACGGTGGGTGAGTGGATAACGTGTCAGTCTACTAACCCGAAGATTGCAGTTCGCTCCTGACCGTGGTAAGTGATTTTTGAAAGGCGGCAAAAATACGATACGCATGTCATACGATTTTGGCATGTCAAAGAACCCATTTGAATTCAGTAGGCCGAGTTCATAATGGCAAAATTAATCTCGGGAGTTTCCGCCAACACAAAGTTCCTCATTTCTCTACTAGAAAGCGCTATAGTGTTCAAGGAGGTTAGATATCTAACATCTAACCTCCTTGACTTTCATAGTCAAGGAACAACAAAATTCGACATGCAAGCTACCCTCTGGGTGTCAAATAACAAAGCTTGCACCCGGCACCCAAGGCCATACGATATTATTATTATTTGAAGAAGTGATTGAACTTTCCATTATGTGCTGCTAAGTGGATTGAGGGTAGTCATGGAGGCCGATACGAGACTATAGGCGTGCGTTTTGAATGAGCGAGCGATGGAGCAATCCTGGAATATTTGGTTCAGCAGTGGAACCAATCAGAAGATTCTACGCTTCAAGATCATCAATTATGTAAGCGAACTTTCCTCTTCTTAGTTATTGGCATTTGGAAATGTTCTTTTTAATGAAATACCAACACACCTTTTGCATTCTACGAGACAAGTTTTTGAGTGTTAGATACGCTCGATCCTCATTTCTTATCATATTCTACAGACCAAGTCATAGGTCGTTGGAAATAATTTATCTTTGGTGATAGTCATTGCGGTCATCAGGCGTAGGTTCTTCGATGTTAACAGATATTTTGGAAATAGATGTTATTTGTCCCATATTTTCGAATTTGGACATTTCGAGTGGTTCAGTCCAAATTTCCATTTTTGTAAGCATTCTATAATAATAATAATAATAATTAGGGTGACCAGACGTCCTCTTTTTCGCGGACAGGTCCTCCAATTTACGTCTCTGTCCTCTGTCCGCGAAAATTTCTTAAAATTGTCTAAATGTCCTCCTGTTTTTTTAAATTAATTTACTATATTATCGTAAGAATGAACGTATGTATGTTTTAGTTTTTCGCAGTTTATATTGACGCCATGGCAATAGTTTAATTTTTTACCAATGTGCAGCGCTACTATTTTTGTTTCCGGTCTACACTGGGTTTGGGAATGTGTCTCTGTGTTTGTGCTCCGTTGAATGGCAGTCTTGCGGCGTGGTTGTGTGTTTGCCAGTTCGAAATTTGCTCTCATTCAAGATGCCTAAAAGAAAGTGCAAGTTTACAGGTGCTTTGAAAACCAAATATCCTGCTTTCAAGCTTGGAAGTAATGATTTTGAGGCAGAATGTAAAATTTGCCCAACTGCAACTTTCGTCTCGGTAGCAAATCATGGTAAGTTCTATAATGTATTGTTTTAGTTCATAAAATACAACAAATATTAAAACAGCGTTATTTATATAAAATTTTCCTTTTATTTCGTAGGTTCTCAAGATTTGGATGGCCACATTTCTTCAAATAAACACAAAAAAGTGTACAAGGCTGCGGCAGTTCGCAAACTGTAGACAAGTTTTTTTCCACATCAACTACAGCATTAACGAATCGCGTTTTAGCTGCGGAAGGAGCATTAGCATTCCATACCGTTCGTCGTCATTCCTCCTACAGATCAATGGATAGCACACCCAAATTGAACCAGACAATTTATTATGATTCGGAAGGGGCCAAAGAATTTCTTCAGCTAGAACCTAAACTGAAAGTTTAATAAACAGTGTAATAGGCCCACATGCTGTTGATGTTACAGTTGAATGAATGAAAGGTATATCTTGTTATGGAGTGTGTACGGATGGAAGTAATCATGGAAGTCTGAAAATGTTTCCTATTCTCATTCAATATTTCGATTATAAACTAGGTGGTATTAAAACTAAGGTTGTAGAACTAAAGACAACTCCTAATGAGAAGGCTGAATATATTGCAGGATATATTAAGTATACCTTGTCTAGTTTAGGTATTGTAGAGAAATGTGTGGCCTTTGCTGGAACATAAAGAATGTTGTCAATAGGAATATGGTAGGTATAGGTTGCCCGGCTCATCAATTGAATAATACAATTCAACATGGAACTGATGTTTCATCTGTGGACATAACTTAGATTGTCTTATTTTTAAGTTGTATAATAATATTTCTCAATTTACACTGTAAGAACTGAACAGTTGAAGTCATATTGTGAATTTGTTGATACCAATTACAAACAATTACTCTCCCAGAGCAAGACAAGATGGCTATCTCTGTTCCCCGCTGTTGACAGATTATTGGAAATGTTTCCTCCCTTGAAGTCTTACTTCTTTTCAGTGCCAAATCGTCCAAAACTTCTCATTAATGTTTTTGGTAATAACTTGAGTAAAGCTTATATGTGGCACCTTCATTCTCTAATGTCAATATTTCACTCAAAGACTTTGATAATAGACAGAGAAGAGAGTTCTGTGTTAGAAATCATGAATGTGTTGGAAAGTGTCAATGTTATGCTTCAAAATAGATATGAAGGTTCTTTCATTTCATTGAAGGTGAAAGATGTAGTAGAAAATGTTCGAAAAGAGGGGTATTATAAGGAAGCAGATTTATTTATGAATGAAGCATTGATGCTATATAAAGTACTCGTATGTTTGGGATATTTGAAAGAATGGGTAACACAATTTGATGATTTCAGTTGTTTCATGTGGATGAGTTTAACTTTAAAGAAGATGGAATACACTGACGTTGAAAAGAGTATTATGTATTTACAAGGGAAAGGTATTCACATTGATGATGCAAAATGTTTTGATCAGTTTTGTAATCTGAGTAAATTTACAGAGAAGTTTTCAAATAACAGTGAATATCTTAAATTAACTTGTAGTCAGAAATGGGCAAACCATTTCAATGATAGTGAAAATATTGAATGCTACTCAGAGCTTCTTAAAATTGCAGAATATTTATTTTGTATCCCAGGTCACAATGCTAATGTGTAGAGGGTTTTCTTATTGATTTCATATCAATGGACAGATGAAAGCAATAGATTGCAAATAGAATCTGTGAAAGGTCTATTAATGGTGCAGTACAATTTTAAGGAATACTCTTCTATAAATATCTGTTGGACAGACCTAAACTGTGGGCAGGAATATCATCCACAGATAAATACAAATAGTCTACAAATAAAGTGTAATTTCATGTTTTTAATTTCAGAATAATATATATTTTCAGTGGCAATGTTCTAAGTTTATTAATGTAATTAATACATTTTGAAGTTCATAACAATTTTTATCGTATCTTGTATGGTTTTATTACTTTTCGATTTATCCTCTTTTTTCCCTTAATGTCCTCAATTTATTCCTTTGTTGTCCTCTATTTCACAGTACTGGACCTGGTCACCCTAATAATAATAATAATAATAATAATGATGATAATAATAATAATAATAACAATAATAATAATAGTTTGATTAATACAGTAATACTAATATTTTGAATGATGAGAATAATAATAATATAATTTGAATATGATGTTATATGGAGTAGTTGTGTACGTTTTTCGAGTTACGATTCAGTTCTTCTGATAGTGACTCACATTTCACTAAAATATTGTTATGAGCAGATATTATAAAATGTATCTAGAGGTTTCGTGAAGTATCTAACAGTTAGACATCATGACACGGAAGGTATTCGAAATATCGAAACGAATTCGTATAACGCAGGGTTTTGAGTTTGTTAACGTTAGGAATAATATGGTAAAGTCATTAGATGACTGGATTTTGAACAAGGGGTGGGCATTATTAATTATAACAGCTATGCGATGATCGAATTAATGGTAATTTATTTGAGGAGCAGTAAGGCTTCCAGATGACAAGCATGTGGCTTGATATTAAAAAAAATATATATGAGAAACTAAGAATGATGAAATGTATATTTCTTCGTTTCAGTTGTGAACGGAATTTATTAAAAATAATAAATAGGTAATATGTGTTGCATCAGCCATGGGGATGGTTGTACGACTTATAAAAAAGAAGCTAAATAATTATGAATAATTGATAGTTGAGAAGGCTAAAGCCCAATTGTTATGGTGTGTCACGGTCATCACAAATACAGTTCAATCCATATGTCAGATCAGATTCGACTTACCCATTTTTCAGTCGCTTTGAGGCGATATTGTTTGGAACACACCCCAGTTTTGCCGATGCCTTACCGTATGTCTAGATGAGAATATGGTTGAGAAATATAATGCACCGAATGAATGAGTATGTGAAATGTAATAAGTATTGTTTGTTAATAAGAAACCATTGATAAATATTATGATATAATTCGATATTGTGAATAGTTTAAAGTAAAATATTTTAAATAACTGGATAAATAAATAATTTGTCAAACATCGGTAATTAAACAATTGTAGGTTTTGGATAATACAAATATAATCAATCTCTTCTCTATATAATATATATTATATAAAATGAAAGTTTGTCTGTTTTTTCTGAATTTCCACGGAAATTTGAGTTTTTAACGCGTTTCAAACTGGTCTATGACGGTTGCGCGCAAAACCAAAATTTTTGTTTGTCTGTATGTCTTTTTGTCTGTTTGTTTGTCTGTGTACAACTTTGCACGCGCATCACTCGAGAACGGCTCAGTGGATAAACGTAAAATTTGGTACAGATGTACATCACAGGCAAAAAAGTAATCATTGATGCAATTCTTCACCATACCTCTCATAAAAGAGGGCCAACCCCCTTAAAATGCATGCTGAAATGGGCGTACAAAGACGAGACAAAGCTCATTTTCAGCGTCTCAATGTGAGAAACAAAACTCGGAAGCCCTACGGGCCCCGAAAACCACATTTTAAGGTCCTAAAACCAACAGTTTTTGAGATATACCCAGAAAACTAATTTCATGTATTAAGCTATTGAAATGATGCGAGCCGGTAACCATGGCAACACAATCTCAAGAGTCCATCTATTTCTGTAAGACGCAATTATATTACTGTGAACGTTCGCAAACGGCTATAAGGTTATCGGAACCAACTTGAGCTGTAAAATTCATCAATACGTATATAATGCGCTTAAGGGGGTCAAGGGGTACTCTTGAATTTTTTCACATGACCTAAGCGGGTGGATGTGGTACCAAAGGTCTATTATATCCCTACCCCTATATTATTAAACTATTATTAAGATTATGATTATATTATGGCGTACAAGAAAGAGACAAAACTCATTTTCAGCCCCTCGGTGGCTACTATATTTTAAAGCTATAAAACCACGTTTATGAGATATTCCCAGGAAACTAATTTCATTTAATAAACTAATAAATAGATGACGAGTACAGAAGAAGACCAAATCAGGAGCTATATAGATATACTGAGAAAATCACATATGTGACCAGGAAGAGACGACTGGCTTTCTACTGAGCCCGAATAGCTCATGCTGGTGATAGCTTGTACGAGAACCATGGAATTTATAATGTTCACGAATTATGAACGCATCCCAGATGTATGCCACTACATCAGATGTTCCTTTGACTTTATTAACAAGCTATGAAAATTACCCAACATGATCAAAGAAGTTTTCTTTGATGTGCAATCCAGAATTTATAATAAGAAGTCAAGCAGCTAAATTAGCTACATTTTCATGGGCTTATTATATTTATTTATGGTTTACAACCGAAGGTATATCACCGCCGACAAGCGGAAGGAAAGAACTTAGTCGCTAAATGACTCGGAAGTGAGAGAACTGAGCACACCTACTTCCGTGGAGGAATGACTCTAATCCGTACTCGTATGGCGAGCAGACGTCATTTGTGAAGGTCCAAGGTGACCCAATATTAGTATCGTCGTTATCAAAATTTGAGAAGTGAACACGACCAAAGTATTTATTTTAGCACGAAGTGTGCTTGTGACGCGAAACACTCCGTCGAATATCTTGAATTTTGTGATATTTCCACTAAGTGAAGTGATTGACCACATGGTTGCAGCATGCTTAATGGCTGACCAGTGTGACAAGTGATTTATGTACCAGCAATAAACGAGTGAAAATCTAGTCGAAATATTCATCAGTTTATGTGCAATATTAAGGAGCCGTGCAAAGGCCGAATTTAAAACGACTAAGATTACGCTGATGCACTTAGATAAAATATCTACCACATGTGAAGTGTTACCTTCAGTAATAAGACATGTGCTTTTTGTCAAATCTAGCTTCTGTGATATAAGCAGACAAGGCCATTTTTTTGAATATAGTCTGCTATCTATGAAGTGTAAAAGCAGTGAATTTAAAATACGCTAGAAGCAGTGTCTACGATTCAAAAAATTCTACGATTAATCCAAGATGCCTTCATTCCACCATGTGCTGAGGCATAATTGTACTGTACTAAAGAGAAAGATGACAATGGCTTAAATATCCAAATGGGAGGAATGCCTGACACCTTAGCCATATTACGACTATGGAGAACCACCAGTGGATAACCATGCTTATAGCCAAGCAGAGAAGATCTCTGTGGATTTCCAGGACAAAAGGCAAAATCCTCAATCCTCATGTCTGGATAAAATGAACTGCAATAGCTGTGAGTCATGATATTATAATCTATTTATGTACGGTGGATGGTCATGGGTGGATTAGTTTGTAGCATCCGTAACTTATTGTCAGTCATCAAGGTAGGGATATTATCATTCTTTTGACCACCTTCTTATGGTGATTTTCACGCTTCTAAATGCTTCTTTGCATTTCGTTACTCGACAGAGAGATAGTCACCTGATTGTGTGCGTCCACACGGTGCAATATTGTTTTGAAAGGTAATTTCGCATGACGGAAGAACAATTTAGTCAATTTGTGACAGGGGCATATTTTTGATTCAGCTCCAGCTGATTATTTTTCAAGTTTTCTGAAGTCCCCTTTTTCTATTATTTTGTACGCCACTGACGTCTATTATTTAACATTTAAGGCGTATCGTTTAGGCATGGAAAGGATCCAGCCCACATTATTATTGTAAATTACATTTTGCATAGAGTGAGCAATTTGCCACCAGAATTAAGATGAATTCACATCGCTGTAAATGAGTCAAGTAATGTTTTGAACTTACTCATAATTCCTATTACACGATAATCGTATCATTTCAATTATTTCCACCAGAGGTTAAGGTGTGAAGCCAGCATTTATTCTCATTTAAGCGCGTTTTGTACGCAGCACAGATTTGCTGCGAGCTTCAGTGGTGCTACACATTTTCAAAGACTTTCAACAGGAGAGAGATATCTTTCCGTTACGTTTATTTGGTTTTTTGAAGCCAAACATATCATTCTTACTGTAATTTATTCGTCTTTAACGACATAATAACCTTGTTTACATGTGTATAATCATATAGTGAATGCTAGGATCACTCAGTCTACGTTTATTGTGAATTTAATGTGTTTTATATATCAGTGAAAGACATTTCTTTGAGAACTCATTGACACGTCATAACGTGTATTGCAGAGCGCTGGAAGCATAATGACAGATGCTCGTCCAGTTCACGCATGTGATATTGCCCAAGGTTATTTACGATCTCTATTGTGAGACAATTGACTAACGACTTCATTTTTATTTTATTGTTTCTAGACCTTGCTAGGAATGTCCATTTCTAGCCATGTTTGTTTATGCTCATGCTATTGACCTTGATCAAGTATCGATTTTTGTAAAGTTGTTCTAGTACAGGAGTACTAATAAGTAATGCTAAATATATGATATACACGCAGGTATTTGTGAGCGAGCCCAATGATATGTTTTTGTAATTATTCATATTTAATTTGAGTAACCATTTGATAGGTTGGACCGTTCAGGCCATTGTGTATTCTCACTTGTAAGTGAATGATTATTTACCGTGTTTTGATACACGACGTCGGATTGGTTACCATGTTTATTATTAGTGATAGCCGGCAAATCTATGTTACAGAACAAGTTTGACCGAGGAGGAAAGGTAATGGTCTCTTACGAGTACCGATTGTGTTATTGTTAACGTGCGAGCCACGTATTCTTTGTTGAGGTGTACCACGTGTTGGTAGCACACTCTCGCGAAGCCTTGCATTTGGTCAACTATCTTAGTAATAAATGGACTCATAAATCTACGGCATTAACCTTGGGACTAAATCATGAACCATCAATTTATTTCCAAAACCTACGATGCTAATAATACAGTTAATCTGTAATCTTTGTTAAATCTTGATCTTGTTTCTTTAGTCGAGCGGACCAATGCATTGAGCTTTCGTTTGTTCTTACAAGTAAGTCTAGTAGCTAACACTGATAGACTTTTTGACAGAGATCGCACGCGAACCCAACGTTCAGAACTCGTGGGCCGCGACTCGATCAGGAGAATGCTGTTCTCGCACAGTTGGATTCTCATGTTTAAATACACTGATAGATGACGATGGATAACAAACAGTTGTTCATCTGACTGTAGGCAGGAATAATATGATGATTATTTGTGTGTACAACTTATTTATTCATTGACATGTTATCCCTCTGTTACCCTACTGTTTCTTGTAATGTAATATCTTTGTTGTTGTATATAATTGTATCATTGTACCATGACGAATAGAAGGAGAAAGTGAGGAGACTCCTGAAGTTCAAGCGCGCCTCGCCAGGCAGCGCTAGAGTGGGCAAGTTCCACACTGCCGGGGTCAGCTGGTCTTAGGGATGGTGCTAAGGGAAACGAATTACTTTGTAACTAATACTCTTTTAAAAAGTAATTAGCGGTTACAATTAAAATAGCACGGCAGGGCACAATGGAAAATATAATTCACGGAAATAAGAACTACGGTCTTCATTGCATGTTACGGAACGCACAGATTCCTGGAGTATACAGTCGGAGAAAGCCCAGATCTTTCTCGTAACATCTGCAGGATTAAGGATGTGAGATTGTAGAGAGCTTGTCTTGCCACTGACTCCTAACGAATTCCTGGCCTTTGTATTTGATTGACTACCATCACAAGTAAAGCCAGCCACCCTCGCTCCAGCCTCTTCTAACTGCAAAACCACCTAGACTATATTAGAATTTTTGCGAGAAAAACCCCTGGAGTAGCATTTTTGCTTGCATAAACAACAACTGGCTGCACCCAATTATGCACGAAAGGTACGAACTTGAACACTAGAGCGTGATTTGCAAGTACGTTCTTCTGGAGGTCAGGTGTGTGTCCACCTAAATCAACTAATCCATCTACTTTATCAGAAAAGCTATTTAACTCGATTTCTTCTCTTAGCTTTTCTTCTTCGAAAATTACAACACCGTAACGTGAATTATCATTCTTTTCTTCCTTAAAATAGTCTTAAATAGCATTTATACGATGCGTATTAACTCCATAAGGGCACTTAAGTCCTTTACCAAGTTTTCTCAAGTGACTTTCTGAAGGCACAGGCAAGAGATTATGTCGCCGACAATGACGAGATCCTTTCGGTGATTTTATTCTCAACAATGAACACTCTAAAATGAATTCATTGCTGTACCTCATTCCATTGGGAGATTTTTCCTGGCATTTCTTGCTAAGGTGTTCGTTATCAGGGGCGGATCCAGGGGAGGGCGAGGAGGGCGACCGCCCAGGGCTCCGCGGTCCTAGGGGCCCCGCGCCATGGATTCTTCTACATTTAATTAATTAATTAATTAAGTATACTTTTCAAACTAATTTATAATTCATCTTCCTTTCTCCAGTGCAGCTATGACCTCTCGAGACCGTTTAGCAAGTTAAGATTTCAGTGAAATAATTCAAGTCTTCAGCCGGGAAAAAAGTCGCAAAGTAATATTTTAATATTTCATTGTTTACATAATCTTATTCAAGGGGACTTAAAGGTTTCTTTCATATTATTAAAATAATGTACTGTAGTGTATTCAAAATATTGTAACTATTCTTTATTTTATTATTATTATTATTATTATTACCAAACTATTTTCCATTTTATTCGATATTTTTTTTTCTATTGTTGTGGGCCCCACCTTATCATATCGCCCAGGGCATCGCAAAGCCTGGATCCGCCACTATAATCGTTATCTTTGTAATTAAATGCCTGTGAAATTCGAACCTGCTTCTCCAGCAAATTAATTCTCGATTTTGCTGAGTTGAGGCGGGATCTAACTCGAATTAAATTACGGTTAGCATTCTTTAGGCGCCTTTTGAGCAATATTATAGTCTTTTCAGCATCAGTAAGTACACTAGAATGACCCAAATTCTTATCAACATTGGACTGACCTTTTAATGCCTCATTCGTTGCTCCACTCCCATCTTCAATCTTCTTTCTTCTTTTTCTGGTGGTGTCGAGATTCTTTTTCCTGTTGGGAGCTTTACGGGACTTATTCTTACTACTTCGGTAAATTAGGGGGAAAATGAGGCACTGCTCCAGGACGTAACTTCCACCACACACGAGAGATTTCCACTTCTTCACCATTCACTATAAAATTATCTGATTTTACTATCAAATCAGCAGAGAAATGAATTTGACAAATTCTACTACTACGCGTTAACTTCGTATCCTTTCGTGGAATAGCTCTGGCCCATTTTTCAAATTGATTTGTATCCTTCGGTGGTGAAAAAAATCGTATATCGTCAACTACTCGACCATACCCTGACTTACAGCCAGGTACAAAACAATAAGGCATGTTGAACTATTAAATGAACCAAGCCACATAAGAAATATGTTTGAAGTACACAAAACACAAAACGCTGATGTACACAAGACACAATGAACTGAATTTAAGAACTGAAAGCAAAGAAATTTCAATTTAATTCACACAAATATCTCACACAGTAACTTCTCGCGCACTTTCTACGACCCGGCTCGACGGAAACACAGCACGTGTTGGACATAATCGCTTACAGTGCTTGTAGCGGCGGGACCAGAAACTACCGTGCTAAAATGGCGGAGTCCTCAAACTAGGTCCTTCTATTCGTCATGATTGTACTGTAATGATGACTGACAATCATTAGTTTTTGTTTAGTTTGTTTATCACGGACGTCTAACGCCGTTGATCAGCTTAAAGCAGGTTTAGTTCGAATTAATTAGAGCGTAAATGTAAATATGGGATGGTACCAGTCCTTTAATTTTTCTGTCATGTTTGACATGTTTTGATGACATGATGACTTCTTCCTAAAAGCGTCATTTATTCTTGTATAACTATTTTTTATTGCGGTACCGTTTCCCCAGCTTTGATTTTTTGTTTGCTATATTTAGGACCTGTCGAGGGGATTCTACGTTAATTTGAGGAGTTGTTTCTTTTTCTTTTTTTCTTTATTAGCTACGGAATAGCCGTTTTACCAAACCCTCCGACCGTAGGACAGGAGTTTGGCATTTCAAATAAACAAACCATGAGTATGTCTTAAGTCTGGATGTAATTATTTAGTAGTTTTGACCTTTTGAGGGTGCATTTTCTTTGGGTGTTTATGACAATCACTGTGATGGGAACCTGATCCTTAGGGAAGCAGAGTCTTGTGCCGGCTAGTCCCATAAGATGTGCATTCCGATCCTCTCCGGAAATGTGTCTCGAGGTAGGGGTCATCTGGGAGGCCACGTTACGGTTGGTGGTAACCAGATAACCTCGTCCAACGGGCACATAACCTTTCTTTTGGCGCCCAACCTGGTAAGCCGATGTGGACATGTAGGCCATCGGCAACATGTCATTTTTGAGAGGATCATGTATTTTTGATTATTGACAAATTTGTCTGGACTGTGACGAGTTTTAGAGGTCGTACAGCCGTACAAAAGGTCACATGGCATTCTGTTTAGATATCAGACCATGGGGTGGAGTCTAATAAAGTTAAAATTAAGTCGGGGTATTTTATATTGCCAGTACTTCATCCGTAGTAAATGTAACTTGTTTTGTGTTGCTTTGCTTGTTGTTAAATGTAAATGTCGAATCATTCTTTGTCGTCGAATCCAGCAGAATTCATGTGAGTTAATTGGGGATGGCCAAGCTTTCCACCATGGCCATTCATCCATAATTTAGTTTTCTCTGGGTGTAAGGTGTTTCTTCCTCATCTCATTAATTGATTTTGTGTAATGGAGGAGGAGTGGTTCCAAGTTTTGATGAACCTGATGTTGGCTCAACTTAACGCCAATATGGAAGCAAATATTACCATATTACGAGCTGATTTTAATGAAAATACAGCTGCATTGAGAGTTTTTTTTAGCGTATGGCTTTTATAGTGCCGGGAGTGTCCGAGGACATGTTCGGCTCGCCAGATTTGTAGTTGATTCAAGACGGACACCCAATGGGTGAGCTACAAGTACCGTGGGGGAGGGAAGTTGGAATGTAAGGGCGAGGAGTTGGAAGGTAGCGGCTGAGGCCTATAGTTAGGGACCAACCCAGGCATTTGCCTGGAAGGAAGATGGGAAACCACAGAAGACCATCTTCAAGGTTGCCGGCGGGGGAATTCGAACCTCCTCGTTTCCCGGATGTGAGCGACTGCCAGCAGTCATGCCGTAACGACCACAGCTAACTCACCCGGTATTGAGAGGTGATTTAGATTTAGTTCGAGCAGATGTGACTAATGTAAATGGAACATTAGGCGCAACATAACTGATAATGTTGCTAACATAAACGAGGCTATGGCAACTAATACTGCCAACCTCAATGAAAACATAAACACTAATGTCACTACACTTAACAACACCCTGACTGATGTCAGAGGTCATTTGAACACTAATGTTGCCACAATTCATGAAACCATGGCCACTAATTTCGCCACAATTAGTGAAACACTGACTACGGTCAAGGATGATATAACCAATGTAAACACAAATGTAAACAATGTTAGGGCAGAATTAAATAGAACTATTGATGATCATGTAGAAGCACTGAACGAATCCATTAATGCTAATGTTGAAAACACTGTTGCTTTTTAAATTGTACTCTAACTCAAGTCAGAAACGATCTTGAAACGAATCGTGCAGAACCAAATGCTAATCTTGTCGCAGCGTTAGGGAAGGTTGACACACGCTTTGAACCCCTGAACAATACCATCGATGCAGGTAGAATAGAGATGCAGACACGGTTAGATGCGATAGATGTCAGAATCGAAGAGGTAAGCGATCTTATGGATGAAGGTAGGAGTGAACTCCAACTTGCGATTGCGACCGTGAGGGAGCAACTAGGATTTGGAGTTTCTGCTATTGAGGAACAAATGGATGAAACTCAAACGGCCACCGAAAGGATTAGACGCCAAGTCGAACTTGTCAGCGCTAGTATGAAGGTTATGAGGGGCGTAGCGACTGCTGTTCACAATAACATGAAAACAATGGTAAAAGACATAGGACGTTTTCGTGAAGACTTAGCCGACAGTAGTAATACTGTTGCGGAACTTACTGCTAACACGGAAGGGTTGATATTGGAAACTCATGAGAATTTGAAGGAATTGACGAGGGAAACAAATTCAGTTAAGAAGGACCAGGCCGAACACACGACTAACGTTGGAGAAATTAAGAAGACCGTCCACGACGTTGACGAGTGTCTCCGTGGGAAGATAGAGAGGATCGAGCTGCAAATAAACGCAATAGGTTCGCCAGGCAATCTTTCTAATTCGCCTGACATCCAAGATCTTGAGCAGCGTTTAATAGAACGGATTGAAGCTCAGGTGAAATCAATGACATTCACAACACCTACGTTTATTCCAATAACATCATCGACAGGGAGACCACAAATGATGATGACTGCTGAGGCATACCCTACCACAACCTCAGGGCAACCCAGTACGTCACATTATTGGCTGCCACCACTAAATGCTACTTCCACCGCGGGAAATCCACCGCAATACAATTATCAGATGCCAATTAATACAACCGGATTATCTACTATGACTACTACTCCGAAGGTCACTACTATGACCGGGAATCGCTATACAACTGCCATGAAGCAATCTAGCCTATTAAATAGTCAAGCACCGATCTTTACACCGACCCGTAGTTCGGGGAATCAGAACGTGATGATAATACGTTCAAGGAAGGAACAACCTGCCCGATTCTCAGGAAGTGGAGGAGGCGTCACACCTGTTGAATTCCTGAATAATGTTGAAGCGTATCTGCGTGATACGATGGTAACACCGGAACATGAACTCCGGGTAATAGAGCGCTTGATGGAAGGCCAAGCTAGTATCTGATTCCGCGCTTTTAGGTACTCGTTCACTGGTTTCCGTGATTTCAGAGAAGCTTTATTGCGCACATATTGGTCTCCAGATATTCAGCAGGGGATAAGAGCGGAAATGTACACGAAGAGGTACAGCTCTACCCAGCCAACTCGCTATGCGAATTACTTCTCCTCGCAGTTAGCTAAGCTGAGATGCCTTTAACCCCCACTAGCGGAAACTGATCTGATCCAAACCATAATCAGGCAATATCCCGCAGATGTTCAACGAGTCTTGATCTCCGCTGACGCAACGTCTTTTGTACAATGCGATCAGATCTTGAGAAGACTCGATTCGACCAACGAACAGTTTATTAATCAGTGACCTCGTGGTGAACAACGTAATGACAACAGACCGGTAAATCGACAAGTTAACATAACCACTGTCGACAAAAACAGTCAAACACCTGGACCAACGTTCAATATGGGAACACGGTATCAGCAAGACAATTCAGGACCTGGCCGGAGAAATTGGAACCGGCAACCGTATAATCGCAACTATGATAGAAACGACAGGTTCAGAAACCAACCGTATTGGGAGCGTCGTTTCGAACGACCAAACGAAGATCAAGGAAATTATAATGTTAATGAACGACGGGATCATCAGAATCAACCCAGAGGTAGGATTCGTCGATATTACAGATACTCGGGAGGATATCGTCGAGACAGAGATCCACGTCAAGAGGAAACGGAAATTGACCGAGATTGGAGAGGAAGAGCTCAAGAAAGCCGAGAATATTTTCGTCAGACAAGAGAAGAGAGAGAGAAAACTCGAACACCGAGAGAACCTCCGGAAGATCTCGATGAGATACGATTAGACCCTAACCAACCAGGTACTTCTATGATGGAAAGGGTAAACAAAACAAAAACGCCAAAATCTCAATGATGTCTAAGGAGACGAGTTCCAAAGTAAGGACTGTCATACATCTTTAGGAACCCCTCCATGAAGACCTACTTTATGAGAGGCAAACGACGAACGTCGTACAACTGACGAGATTACCAGTCATATCCGGCAAAATTAACGGTTACCTTGTAACATTACTGATAGACACAGGAGCCATGATCAGTGTTCTGTCAGCAGATTGTCATGCCATACTCAAGATCAACACCAAGTTGACCGAACTGCCAGTATCAACGGTGAAAGTGCGATGAATTATCCCAGACAAGAGTGTCAAATGCACTGTGCAAGTATATTGTACCGTGGAGATTGCCAACTACGTGTACCTACATCTATTCCTTGTTTTGAGAGATCTCCGATATCAAGCTATTCTAGGGGCAGATATTATGAGGACACATGATGTAATCATCGATATGGGCCAGAATACGATTTATTTCAAGTCATTTGATCCTATTCCGATGGATGTGCCTTAAGAAGATGAAGCTAAGAATGCTAACGTCTATGCTCAGGAGATGCAGGATCCAGAGGGCGTAGTAATCACTGAAATTAATGAAGAGAGCTCGGAAGCAGCTAACAAAGAAAACACTGATGAAGAGAGTGAAGAAAGCATCTAGGAAGAATGCGATAATACCACTCAGGAAAACTCAGTGCAACCCAGTGATGGAACAATAGGACCAGAGAATGACTGGCATGCAAAACCTTAGATAGTCGAGCCTACTTCGTGGAGTTAAACAGAAGAAAGGAATCTGATGATTCATCTGAAACTTCGAGGGATTAACCTTGCCAGAGTCATCGCATGACAGTTGTCACCGATGTACATCATGTTAAGACGAGACCGTCGATGTCCGACGAGAAGTTCGAAGACATTACGAAGAGAATGGATGATGCCAGAGATCAACGCCTGAGAGAACGAGAGGAAGAAATTGATTCTGGAAACTCCGACTCGGATGAAGTTGATATCCCCTACTTTGAAGCTACGTCGAGCGAAGAAGAGCTAGAATCTGATGATGATGATGATGATGATTATGATGGTTATATTCCGAAGGTGAGACCGTCTGAAGCACTGTACCACCTGGAGAAGATAAGCCGAAGATATGGTATGAAGCAAGTTGTCAATGTTAATAATTTTGGAGTTACAATCGATGTTGAAGACTCCGACTCTGACGTTTCAGCTGAGAAAAAACGGGAGAAATGGCAAGATTATATGAGAGCTATGCACCAGATCCATGGAAAGAAGAAGGAAGAAGGAGCACATGTCCATCCTATTGAATTTATGGGAGATACAGAACAATCCGATACTGAGGACGATTGTTACATTCCAACGATGAAGGAATGGGAAGCATGGGATAATGATATGAAGTCCATTAGCAAATGAGTTGCGAAGAAAGACTAACTTCTATTTTTTATTGTCCGACCACCGAGAGTGGAGATTCAGGAAAAGTATCACCAGAATTAAAAAGTATTGCGGAGTCAAACAAAAATGCTGTCATCATTTTTATTTGAAACGACGAGGGGATATATGAGCCCGAATAGCTCATGCTGGTGATAGCTTGTACGAGAACCATGGAATTTATAATGTTCACGAATTATGAACGCATCCCAGATGTATGCCACTACATCAGATGTTCCTTTGACTTTATTAAGAAACTATGAAAATTACCCAACATGATCAAAGAAGTTTTCTTTGATGTGCAATCTAGAATTTATAATAAGAAGTCATGCAGCTTAATTAGCCATATTTTCATGGGCTTATAATATTTATTTATGGTTTACAACCGAAGGTATACCACCGCCGACAAGCGGAAGGAAAGAACTTAGTCGCTAAATGACTCGGAAGTGAGAGAACTGAGCACACCTACTTCCGCGAAGGAATGACTCTAATCCGTACTCGCATGGCGAGCAGACGTCATTTGTGAAGGCCCAAGGTGACCCAATATTAGCATCGTCGTTACAAAAATTTGAGAATTGAACACGACCAAAGTATTTATTTTAGCACGAAGTGGGCTTGTGACGCGAAACAGTCCGTCGAATATCTTGAATTTTGTGATATTTCCACTAAGTGAAGTGATTGACCACATTGTTGCAGCATGTTTAATGGCTGACCAGTGTGAAAAGTGATTTATGTACCAGCAATAAACGAGTGAAAATCTAGTCGAAATATTCATCAGTTTATGTGCAATATTAAGGAGCCGTGCAAAGGCCGAATTTAAAACGACTAAGATTACGCTGATGCACTTAGATAAAATATCTACCACATGTGAAGTGTTACCTTCAGTAAAAAGACATGTGCTTTGTGCCAAATCTAGCTTCTGTGATTTAAGCAGACAAGGCCATTTTTTAATATAGTCTGCTATCTATAAAGTGTAAAAGCAGTGAATTTAAAATACGCTAGAAGCAGTGTCTACGATTCTAAAAATTCTACTATTAATCCAAGATGCCTTCATTCAACCATGTGCTGAGGCATAATTTTACAGTACTAAAGAAGAAGATGACAATGGCTTAAATATCCAAATGGGAGGAATGCCTGACACCTTGGCCATATTACGACTATGGAGAACCACCAGTGGATAACCATGCTTATAGCCAAGCAGAGAAGATATCTGTGGATTGCCAGGACAAAAGGCAAAATCCTCAATCCTCGTGTCTGGATAAAATGAACTGCAATAGCTGTGAGTCATGATCTTATAATCTATTTATGTACGGTGGAAGGTCATGGGTGGATTAGTTTGTAGCATCCGTAACTTATTGTCAGTCATCAAGGTAGGGATATTTTCATTCTTTTGACCACCTACTTATGGTGATATTCACGCTTCTAAATGCTTCTTTGCATTTCGTTACTCGACAGAGAGTTAGTCACCTGATTGTGTGCGTTCACACGGTGCAATATTGTTTTGAAAAGTAATTCCGCATGACGGAAGAACAATTTAGTCAATTTGTGACAGGGGCATATTTTTGATTCAGCTCCAGCTGATTATTTTTCAAGTTTTCTGAAGTCCCCTTTTTCTTTTATTTTGTGCGCCACTGGCGTCTATTATTTAACATTTATGGCGTATCGTTTAGGCATGGAAAGGATCCAGCCCACATTATTATTGCAAATTGCATTTTGCCAAGAGTGAGCAGTTTGCCACCAGAATTAAGATGAATTCACATCGCTGTAAATGAGTCAAGTAATGTTTTGAACTTACTCATAATTCCTATTACACGATAATCGTATGATTTCAATTATTTCCACCAGAGTTTAGGTGTGAAGCCAGCATTTATTCTCATTTAAGCGCGTTTTGTACGCAGCACAGATTTGCTGCGAGCTTCAGTGGTGCTACACATTTTCAAAGACTTTCAACAGGAGAGAGATATCTTTCAGTTACGTTTATTTGGTTTTTTGAAGCCAAACATATCATTCTTACTGTAATTTATTCGTCTTTAACGACATAATAACCTTGTTTACATGTGTATAATCATATAGTGAATGCTAGGATCACTCAGTCTACGTTTATTGTGAATTTAATGTGTTTTATATATCAGTGAAAGACATTTCTTTGAGAACTCATTGACACGTCATAACGTGTATTGCAGAGCGCTGGAAGCATGATGACAGATGCTCGTCCAGTTCGCGCCTGTGATATTGCCCAAGGTTATTTACGATCTCTATTGTGAGACAATTGACTAACGACTTCATTTTTATTTTATTGTTTCTAGACCTTGCTAGGAATGTCCATTTCGAGCCATGTTTGTTTATGCTCATGCTATTGACCTTGATCAAGTATCGATTTTTGTAAAGTTGTTCTAGTACAGGAGTACTAATAAGTAATGCTAAATATTTGATATACTCGCAGGTATTTGTGAGCTAGCCCAATGATATGTTTTTGTAATGATTAATATTTAATTTGAGTAACCAATTGATAGGTTGGACCGTTCAGGCCATTGTGTATTCTTACTTGTAAGTGAATGATTATTTACCGTGTTTTGATACACGACGTCGGATTGGTTACCATGTTTATTATTAGTGAAAGCCGGCCAATCTATGTTACAGAACAAGTTTGACCGAGGAGGAAAGGTAATGGTCTCTTACGAGTACCGATTGTGTTATTGTTAACGTGTGAGCCACGTATTCTTTGTTGAGGTGTACCACGTGTTGGTAGCACACTCCTGCGAAGCCTTGCATTTGGTCAACAATCTTAATAATAAATGGACTCATAAATCTACGGCATTAAACTTAGGACTAAATCATGAGCCATCAATTTATTTCCAAAACCTACGATGCTAATAATACAGTTAATCTTTAATCGTTGTTAAATCTTGATCTTGTTTCTTTAGTCGAGCGGACCAATGCATTGAGCTTTCGTTTGTTCTTACTAGTAAGTCTAGTAGCTAACACTGATAGACTTTTTGACAGAGATCGCACGCGAACCCAACGTTCAGAACTCGTGGGCCGCGACTCGATCAGGAGAATGCTATTCTCGCACAGTTTAAATACACTGATAGATGACGATGGATAACAAACAGTTGTTCATCTGACTGTAGGCAGGAATAATATGATGATTATTTGTGTGTACAACTTATTTATTCATTGACATGTTATCCCTCTGTTACCCTACTGTTTCTTGTAATGTAATATCTTTGTTGTTGTATATAATTGTATCATTGTACTGTAATGATGACTGACAATCATTAGTTTTTGTTTAGTTTGTTTATCACGGACGTCTAACGCCGTTGATCAGCTTAAAGCAGGTTTAGTTCGAATTAATTAGAGCGTAAATGTATATATGGGATGGTACCGGTCCTTTAACTTTTCTGTCATGTTTGACATGTTTTGATGACATGATGTCTTCTTCCTAAAAGCGTCATTTATTCTTGTATAACTATTTTTTATTGCGGTACCATTTCTCCAGCTTTGATTTTTAGTTTGCTCTATTTAGGACCTGTCGAGGGGATTCTACGTTGACTTGAGGAGTTGTTTCTTTTTCTTTTTGTTTATTAGCTACGGAATAGTCGTTTTACCAAACCCTCCGACCGTAGGACAAGAGTTTGGTATTTCAAATAAACAAACCATGAGTATTTCTCAAGTCTGGATGTAATTATTTAGTAGTTTTGACCTTTTGGGGGTGCATTTTCTTTGGGTGTCTATGACAATCACTGTGATGGGAACCTGATCTTTAGGGAAGCAGAGTCTTGTGCCGGCTAGTCCCATAAGAAGTGCATTCCGATCCTCTCCGGCAATGTGTCTCGAGGTAGGGGTCATCTGGGAGGCCACGTTACGTTTGGTGGTAACCAGATAACCTCGTCCAACCGGCACACTACGGACATGTCTCATGGATGAACCCAACAAGACTAACCAACCGGCTTCTCAACTACTGGGGGAATTGAAAGAGCGTGGCACCATCGCTAACAGTAGTTAACAAGGATATCCAAGAACTGAAGATAATGAAAAGTGAAATTAGAAGCCGATCACATCTGAGGAAGATACTTAATCAGAAGAGTATTCAGGACAGACCCCCCTGTAAGAAAACCGGCATCATGTGGACAAAAGACAGAAAGGAGCAACATAGCCAGAGAATGCGCGAATACTGGGCAAACATCAAGTCCCTCGCCAAGCTGAAAAGTTGAACGTCGTGGTCCTTAGCTGGCCCATCCGAAGAAGAACAAGAAGAAAATAATGAAGTAATGCAAGCCGGTGACCATGTCAACAGTAGGCCTATCACAAGAGGTGACCTCCAACTTTCCATCTATTTCTGTTAGAAGCAATGCCACTCAATTTATTAAATTTCCGTGAAAGTTTGCAAATGGCTATAAGGCTATCGTGGAATCAAACATAGACTGTAAAATTCAACAATGCGACTAAGGGGGCCAAGGGGTACCCTACAATTTTTACACGTGACTTACACGTTCGATATGCGATATGTTGTACAGAAGGTCTATTATATCTCCAAACAGCAACATTATTTTCAAAAATTCCTGGATTGGAATAGTGTTTTTTGCAGCTTTTGGGAATTTTGGGTATTTGAGGCTAAAAATCCCGAATTTCCATGCACGACAAGCCTTTATAATTTATTAAAGATGTCTTCCTGGGGATGGGGACTTTCCACAACGGTGAGGGTCACTTTTAATTTGACATATATTGCGTTTCGTCTACGACGTATGCAATATTATTTTCACGTCAGGAAGTACACGTTAGATGATTTTAGTTTGAGAGCACATTTTAACTAATCATATTTTTGTCGACAAACGGGAGCGTCGTAAAGATGATTTTGTTTAATACTGCGTGGTTGATATATCTTTATGTTTATGTACTCCTATAATTCATGTTCGGGTGCTTGGAGCATCGTATTTAGGTATTTTAACAATGAGTCAATACACCAATCATTTATAAAACTCTTCACCGTACTTTTCGTAGAAGGGTGGGTATAATGAACAACTTTTCAAAATACATGCTAAAATAGGAGAAAAATAAAAATTATCCTAGAAGGACGACCAAAGCATATGTTACGCTTCTCAATGTGTGACACATAACTAGGGAGTCTTTAAAGGGTCGCCGAAAACCACATTTTATGGCCCTTAACTTAACAGTGTCTGCGATATACCCAGAAAACTAACTTCGTTTTGTTAAACTTATGAAGGAATTACAAGCCCCTAACCATTGCAACAGTAGCTCAATTGATAGCGTCTGGTTATTAGTACCAAAGACCGTTCGAAGAGCTTCTGCTAGTTTATGATAAAAATTAAATACATTTGTCTAAGGAGTAGATCGAACACTTTGAATACAGATGTAAATGATAATTAGTTATGTGAATTTAATTATGAAAACATAAGAGGAACTATAGAATTTGTGGCCAAGAGTGATAGAGCGTTTCATTGATTGAAAATGTTGGTAGTAATCATATGAACAATTTAATCCTTGCATAAGGATAATACGTACCATAAATCAAACAAATCCTCGTATTTGAATTTATGTTGTTCAAATATTTTGGTTTTAAGAAACACAACCCATGAACAATTTACCTAATATGACAGTGATTCCATATTATTTTTCTTGGAAAAGTGAATAACAGTGATTGTAAATAAGAAACGCAGGCGTCAGAACCCCCCTGGCACTATACAGCCCATGACGGGCTAAGGCCGACCAAGCGACCGCTGCCCAGCCATTCGGCCTGCAGATATTGGGGTGGCGCGTGATCAGCGTCGGGTCCCCTCGGCCGTTAATCTTGGTTTTCGTGATCGGGGCGCTGTCTCACTCTCTGACCGCTACTCAATTGTCCTCACGAGGCTGAGTGCACCCCGTTCCAACCCTCACGTCAGGCGTCAGAATGGACAGATGAAATTTTATCTGAGCGACATGACGTCGTAATTGTAAATATATTTTTATCAACGTCGATACCAGATGGACTGCTAATCGAATAACAGGCAAGTGACAACTTGAAGGCCAAGTGTTGATATTTCAATAATATTTGTTGTTGTGGAAAATCATTTTCCAATTTTGTTTGCTATTTGCATTTTTAAATCAACATATTAACTTCATTAAATTAATTTAATAAAATGAGATTTTTGAATTGTGTTATTTTCATTTCTCCTTTCTTATCCTTAAAGCGGCTTCGGTGGCGTAGTCGGTAGCATGCTGAACTGCTATGCCCAAGATAGTGGGTTCAAACCCGGCCGAAGTCGTCGGATTTTTTAAGAGCGTTAAAATCCTTTAGTATACCTTCCTTCGGAGGGGAAGTAAAGCCGGCGGTCCCATGTCATAGATTTATGGCATGTAAAAGATCCTTTCACAGACTAAACTTGTGTAAAGCAAAATTTGTTAGGTTAGATTTCGTCAGAACGCTCTATCAAAGTTCCAACGTTCGCCACTAGGTATCATTGATATCTGGTGGCGAAAGTTGGAACTACTTGAAATTGAACGGAACTTGTAGCTCACCCTTTAGGGTGACCCCTGGAAGCAGCTACAGACTCAGGCGAGCCGAACATGTCCTCGGACACTCCCGGCACTAAAAGCCATACGATAAATAAATAAATAAATAAATAAATAAATAAAATAATTTTATCCTTATTGTTGCATCGAACCGTAAATCAGTGAAGCAAAATTTAGATTTTTGATTGTTTTCTTTCACCCAGTTTAGCGCCCTGAGATGGGTTTTGAGTCTGGTGCTAACTGATTTTCGGTGGCATGCGCATGTGGTCGGTCTAAACGGGCACAGTATATGTGCAATGGTGTTGGTGCAGTAGGCCTTTATTGAGGTTATCAGCTGAAATAAGCATTGGTGCTTTCAAGTTTACCTTCAGTTATTCCAAACCTTATCGTTGAGCTTAATGTGGTGATAAATAATACTATTGCTACCTCAGAAGCTCGGGACAGCCAAAGTTTTCCAAAATTGTTCTGATTATTTTCCTACGGGGCTATGCAACAAAAGACGACTCTACTGGTCTTTTATTTCACTTACTCCTCTTTCCGATTATTAATTTTTATTTCGTTTGAAAATTACAAGTGTCAGTGCTGTAGTTAGTAAATAGCCTTTTCCTATTCATTATTAAGATTATTATCATTACGGGGAAATGAACTGAATGTTACGTCCATTATACTGTGCTACTTATCACCCCCACTACCACCAACACCACAAAAAGTTTTTTTTTCTGTTGAAGTATCATGTGCCACTTCTGTAGTAGTATTCATTATCATCCATAAAATAAATAAATCCACCGGGCGAAGCCGGGCACTACTGCTAGTAATTGAGTAAATAATAATTGGTTAAACTAATTCATTATGTATAGTGAAAAATGAAACGCCAACATTTTAAATAATTATGAATAGATATTCATGGTAAGTATTTTGAGGAATTATAAAATAGAGATTGCATAATTGACGGTTATGATCACGACTTCCACTTACGAGGGTGGCTTCGGTGGCGTAGTTGGTAGCATGCTGAGCTCGTATGCGCAAGATCGCGGGTTCAAACCCGGCCATAGTCGTCGGATTTTTAAGAGCGTTAAAAATCCCTCAGTATGACTTCCTTCGGAGGGGAAGTAAAGCCGGTGGGCCCATGCCATAGATTTATGGCATTTAAAAGAACATTACACTAACTACAATTGTGTGAAGCTAAATTTCTAGGTTAGATTTGATTAACGCTCTATTCGTTCCAACGCCCGTTGCAAGGTGCCGGATACGATGGCATGTAGTAACCAAGTCCGCAGCTAGGTGTTGTTGACTGTAGCATTTGGTAGCAAAAGCAGGAACTAGAAATTGATCGTCTGCAGTCTTAACCTGAAACACAGATAACACACACTAATACAGCCATCACAATTAACACGGGTTATCAGATAGATTCTACACACACCCAAAGTACACGGGGCTACATGACCTCGTTGTCGCAGCTCCTAAACTGAGGAACCAACCGACCACTTGCGAGAGGAAATGCACAGTTTAGGTTGAACAATGATTGTGTGTTTTTCAATTGCTGGGCAAAGTTCTGAGTAGCGTACTCCCAGCATTAAACGCCATATTGTTTTTCAACAAACTCTAGGCAGCGCTGCCAAGATTTAAAAATATGTGGTGTGCAAGTGGGTCATATTTACTCGGTGCTATTGGTGCTGGATAAGCATGATACACTCCATAGTTCCTTGTTGTTTTTCTCCTACCAGCTGTGGACATGTTATGATTTGTATTCTGATTGTATTGAATCTTTATTTCAAGGCTTGTTTTCGTTTATCGAAAATAGCCCAGGCAACGAAGGCCGAATTTCAGCAAATAAAAATAATAAATATGAAAGTTTTGAAATTTGGTGAAAATGTTTATTAGAACATACTATTGAACCTGTCAAAAGTCCTGACCAATTAAAGGTCCGCAATCGCTGCCATCTTGGAAAAAGGGTGCACTTTTATGGTTTTTAGACTATAACTCTTTATTTATTAACTTTATCGAAAAAGTTGTGTTGATCAAATTTTGAGAACATTTAATTTTCTACAAAAAAGGTTCAATTCAGTTCTTTCATAAAACCAACATATACCGAGTAAATGGACGACGAACATGAAGCAGATCGGAGAATTGCTACAACCAACCAATCTACGCACTGCTTAGGAATCATAACGGTGTGGCTATTATTGGCGAAGATGTTGATCTTTTAGTTTGCTGGTTGCATTGACTCCATCGGAAAAAATATCTTTTTTTGTCAAACTGGGAAAGGGAAAAATCGCGGGAAGAGTGTATTCATCACAGCAGTCACAATCATTCTTTCCTTGCATGCCTTTAGTGGCTGTGACACTACTTCAGCGATTTTCAATAAAGGAAAAGTTAGGTGCGTAAAGTTATTTAACAAAAGTAATGAGTTACATGATATCGCTGAAAGTTTCAACAACCGTGATTCTTCACACGACGTTATCGCTATAATAATAATAATAATAATAATAATAATAATAATAATAATAATAATAATAATAATATCGTATGGTCTCGGGTGCCGGGTGCAAGCTTTGTAATTTGACACCCAGAGGATAGCTTGCATGTCAAATTTCGTTGTTCCTTGAATCACTATAAAAGTCAAGGAGGTTAGATATGTAACTGTAAGCTCCTTGAACACTATAAGCTTTCTAGTAGAGAAATGATGAACTTTGGGTTGGCGGAAACTCCCGAGATTAATTATCGCTGAATACTGGAGAACGGTTTTTCCTTGCAATCTACGGTGCACGTTCTACAGGCAATTCTTTGAATAAACATCGATATCATTGTTTCACGATATCTGTGACGAAAATAAAGCCCGACATTGCCTCACTACCACCAACAGGAGGAGCATCCAGGCAACATTCTTTTCGAGTGTACAATCAAGTGCAAAATTGGCTGGGAAATGAATTACCCCCTGAATTATGGGGTCGGAAACGAGTCCAAGGATACTTGAGTCCGATTACAACAAAGGACTCCATTGCACCCGAGGCTTTATTAAATCAGATGTTTTGCAAATGAACAACTGGCTGTGCAGGGTTATGCGGGTGTAAAAAAGCAGGGACTGATTGTACAACGGTTTGCAATAATTGTCATGGAGACTGCTTCAATGGATCGAAAATAGTCGATGAAGAAAATGAAGACGGAGACGAGGTCGATAACACGAATGAAGAAAGGACAGTGTCAACCAAAAGCTCGAGACGATCTTTCCATGCGGGGAGCATTGATTTATCGGATTGTGCTGATGTAGTCGATGATAATAGCCCCAGTACCAGTTGGGTAGATTACTGGCTGAGGAATAACCTAACCACCAAGGGAAGATGATAAAGAAAAGGAGGTGGGTTTCGGACTGGAGAACAAGGATAGAAATAGGAGGAGAGTCCCACAAAAGTTATACATTTAACTTTAAATGCACTCAGAGGCGGTTGCCACCGCAAATCCGCTCTCTGATACCTAAAGTGGGTAAGGACCTGGTCGAAGCTGACGGGAACCGCAGCTAGCACTTGGGCGGTTTGCCAGAGAAAAGCTTTATCGTATTCCCTCTCAAGCATGCATATGCGTACCATGGGGAAGGGTGATGGTCTGGCAAGAGTAACAGACTTATTGTAGATCTGTTCAAAGAATTCTTTTTTGACCGAGTAATTCGAAGAGTACCAATAATTTGCATCGATTTCGATATTTCCAGTTTTCGAAGTTGCAGAGTTATTACCAAGCGACCAAGTGCTTCCAAGCAGGATAATGATAAAGGAATTATGCCTTTGGGAATAAATTTGGTAAATGAACCAATAGTTGCATTTAGAAATGGCTAAGCTTTTACCCAGCCAGTAGCCGACTAAAAGTTTAGGCAAAGAGAAACACTTATCTTTTTGAAAACCAACCATAAGTTTTTTGGAGAGGATCTCCACAAGCAGGAAGCTGGCGTAGCGAGCTGTGCTTGCCTTACTGGCCAGTTAGAATTAGCTATTAGAGCTAAGAGAGACTTTACCGAGATAACTACTAAGAGTTTTTGCTCAAATGCAACGAGTGGTGAAAGCCCTATCAATAGCTTTATTGCTGTTAACGAGGGAATGAACCTAGGAAGAGTCAGGGAAGACAGGATCTTGCCTAACCGTTGTACCAGAGAAATGATGATAAAAAAAAAAGTTTAAGTTTATTTAACAATTCAAAGGAAGGAAGGAAGGAAGCTTGTAGTTTAACGTGACCGTTAATCTTGAGATCATGAGCCACGGGACCTCCTTTTAACGTGGAATCCGAACCACAGGACATGGCATTTCACATCGAAAATCTCACATGCATTGACCGGGAATCGAACCCGGTCCACCTTGGTGAGAGGCCAACAGCTTGACAGCTGCGCCACCACGCCCCTACAATTCAAAGGAAGTTGATAACTTTAACAAATATATATTTTCAATTTGGTTAACAATTTTGGGGTCACAGACCTCAGAAAACATTAAACGTTTGCGCCAGGCAATTAACAATTTATTAGGTTTCAAACTTTTATAAAATCCTAGCAAGGATTTAAAATAGCGAAGATAAAAATTCAAAATTTAAAGACAATTAAGGTGATTAAAGTTTAACAATAAATAGAGTACAAGGTGTGTACTATAAGAAATCTCTGCGTACCTATCTTAGAAAAAGTTACAACTTCAAAATAACAAAGAAAGAGAACAGGTAGAATGAAAGAGAAGTTCCTATAACTTCTTATATTTATGCAGAATTACTTTTATGATAGCTATGCAAAATAGAGCAGGTCGCTTACTGTGAAACCTGAAGAGAAAGTCAAAAGGAAGGTTCTAGACTTCCTATGTTCAAGTAGGAATCACGAGACAAATGGGGCAGTTTCCCTTTCGTTAGACCTAGAAATAACTCACTCATGAGTTGAAAGAATTGTTTTCCCTGATTATAAGGGAGAAACAATGTAAGCTTGAACCGTGTATAAAACACGTGGTTATGCAGAAATTAATTGATGATAAACAAGCAAGATGGAAGGGCACTTCCTTAGAGTGACACCCATTGAAAATGATCTAGAGTAACAATTTTATTAATATGGTTTGTTTGTAGAAGGTTTAGGAAAGATCAATTGGGATTTAGGATCAATGTTCATGGCCTTATTTAAGGTAAACGGACGATCGCGACGCGGTAGAAAAGTTGAACAAGCACTAGTTATCACTATAGTCTGTTAAATGGATGAAAAGTTCACTGTAGTAACACGAAAGTTTATGGCAAAGAAAGTTATTGCAATGATGAAAAATGACTCGTAGCACTAGATAGGCGAAGGTCTATTGCTTGAGAAAGTTGTGTATTACAATTAAATGCGCCATAGAACATTCCAACGGTGGAAGAAAATTAGCGATTGAGCTTAATTCAGAAGGATGATTCTTCAATTTTCAATAGTATTCTCACAAGTGAGTGAAAAATACATGACGGCAAGACTTGTAGATAAAGTACAGGATCTGGAAGGTTCCAGAACGATCCTAATAGAAGAATGGAGCCAAAGTTAATCCAGCGGAGGAACTAGCTTGGTATTTTATAAACAGCGGGTATTAGATAATATCCCACGTGGTGAGAAGATTTATCATTTAAATAGCTTAAGAAAAGCTACTTTTTATTAAGGTTGGCTTAGACAGACAAAAGCCCAACATAGCAAATCCCGCGAAGGATGATTTTTGCCCCAAATAAGTAATCTCACACTGCCTATAAAATGATCATTGAAGTATGTAGAATTAAAACCGATGAAGATGAGGTTAAAACCTTAAGTCTGTACTTATCTTTTTTGCATGGCGAAGATGAAGTTCCCTTTGACGGATACCTAATGTGCCAACATGGCGTAGAATGTAGAGAGTGCCTCTTGGTTTGAGGAGACTGGCTCTGGTTGAGCCTTGACTGACCAAGTCAACTGCCGACTTAAGACCCACTCAGCGAAGCGCGGAGGGTCCAAGGAAGGGAAAAGAGTGGGGGTAGAAGACAAAAGGAATACATTTAAGCATGACCAATATTGTAAACTTAAATTCTCTTGAGGAAATGGTTTTCAAAGAGTTGATAGCAGGCGATACTAGCACAGCCTGGTGGGTGAAAGAGTAGACGAAGTTCTCTTGATCACGGAGATAATAGCTGGCGATGGCAACGAGAACTGGTGGCCAGATGGATAAGGAAGTCCTCTTGCACCAGGAAGAATTGAGGAGCTTCTGAGATTCGCTGCTAGATGACGCTAGGTGGGTCATGGAAGATATATATCTAGAACAGACTCACAAAGAACATAAGAGACATGACCAACAAAGAGAAAATAGAAGATCACTGTTGGTGTTTGATAAAAAAGGAAGAAATGAACAAGAAAAGAGCATTGAAATTTATATTCTCTCGTACCGTGTATTCCAAGAATACACCATACTGGGAGGGACAAACACCAACAGAGAACAAATAAGCAGTTAAACATTTAAAGGTAGTGGAGCGATCAAAGACAGTGGTCTTGTGATCGGACCATTAGTGGTCAAGACTCTGACCACCCTGACTCTCCCATCTCTTCCAGGATAACACTCGGTCACTCTACCAGAAATCCAGACCAAGGGAGGAGAAACATCCCTAACCAAGACCAAGTCCCCCACTTTAATGTCGGGACTGGAAAGAAACCACTTCTGTCTCCGTTGCAGGGATGTTAAATATTTCAAGTTCCACCTCTTCCAAAAGGAATTGCGGAGGGCTTCAAGTTTACGCCAAACAATAGGTAAATTAGAATCTCTGTAAGAATTAGGAAGGGGAGGAGGGGCAGACAGAGAAGTGCGTGTAAGGAAGTGACCAGGTGTGAGTGGAAGCAGGTCATCAGGGTCATTGGAAAGCGGAGTTAAAGGACAAGAATTAAAAACACCTTCAATCAGAAAGTAGCTAGAAGCTGCGGGAAATATAGCTCTAGTAAAGATCGCGATAAGATGCGAAAGAAGAATTAACAAGTTTAAACAAAGCGTATAGAAACAAGTACATCTCTTAAGGATAAGAATATACCAAATAAACAAAGGAACTATGCGAGTAGAAAGCAAGAACGCCATAGGTAACAACAATCTAGTAGCCATAAACAATGACCTCAAGTTATAATAAGTATCAAAGGGGTTAATCAGAAAAATACTTAAGTCAGCGAGAAACGTGACATAACAAGTATAAATACAAAAACACATCGAATGTGACGACGAGAAAAAACAAGTTTGTTCATCAATGAACAATAAGGTTGCAAAATATGTAAGCAAAGAGCAATACATGAGCGCGTGAAAAATACGCAACGATGTTATGAAACAAGAATCGAAGCAGTTGTAGGATACGAGCGTAAGCAGGTGGGAGAGACAGGCAAACACGGCCTTGACCCACATAGTACAGCGAGATAAGGAATATAAATAGTTGAAAGAGTCCTTGACCGGAACAAGTTTATTTTGGTAATGAGGTGAACGGCTTCCGAGATTACGGGAGCAACTCGCAAGACAATGGTTGGCAGTCAGCCAGAGTTGAGATAAGGGAAACTTGCTCTGACCTTTGGCAAGCATACAGGAAATGAACAGCAGTTTGGCCTTACTCGAGCTTGTATACAAACAAAATTGACAAACAAGCAGTTCGAAATAAACAAACAACACAAGTGAAATCAGCTGTGGCTTAAAGCGGAGAAAGTGACACGACATGCAGTCATTCGTGGCTTGGACGTGAAAAACCAATTTAGAGACATATGGAATAAAGTAGGAAATCAATTTCACATAATTTTGAGGATCACGGAATCCGACAATTTTCAACAGAAAAAAGCTTGATTCTTCCGAAAAAAGAAGAGAAGCTGGGACATTGAAAAGGAGTTTATGCCTAAGAATAGTTATTCTAGATGCTAGAGAATTCAGATTTTCAAGCGGTTTCAAAAGCGGCTTCCAATTGTGAGGAAGGGGGAAGGAGCCGGCCGTGGCCATCCTACTAAATAGCGAAAGAAGTGAAACATAGCTTACAGCGATATGATGGTGACTGATAGCCATGGTTTTACACAAGGGGAAGATAGTTTTCGATAGAAAGTTTAAGCAATTACCTGCTATAAAAATGACATGAGAAGGTAAACGAAGTAACACAAGGTGAGGCGAACTTGAATTGCCATTTTATGCGGGAATAAGGCAAAACCATTTAAACAACTTACAAAGGTGGCGTAGTTGTTTACAATGAGACATCGTTTCCGCAAGTGTTTTTCAAAAGTATCGAGATCGAAAACATAGGTGTTCTCTTTTTCAGAAAGGGGATTTATATCAGCAGTAACAAAATGACATTGCGCTTTGGTTTGAACACTGGGATGTTGGATTTCACCAGTAATAACCCAACCAAAATCGGTGTCTCTAGCGACCACGGTTGAAGATAGCCTACGTGTTTGTTTGCGAAGGCAATTCCAGAAAACATTGGCACTGAAAAGTACATCAATGGGACCTTGAGCATTAAACTGAGGATCAGCTAACCTTAAGTGCGAAGGAATCTTTAAACAGGAAGTATTAATAGAGCTGCTAGGAGTGTCCTTGCCAATACTGGTAAGAATGAGACAGTTTAAGTTAAGATTGGTGTCTCTTTGACAAACGTCTCTGATTTTCAATTTTGAAGACTGCAAGGCTTAAGTTTTCAAATTGTCAATGCCGGATACATTGATAGAAGTAGGCGATGACGAAAGACCTAGTTTTTTAATTAACGATTGCGAAACAAAGTTGTGAGTTGAAGCGGAATCGAGAAGACCGCGGGTTCGAAACCAATTTCCAAATTTATCTTGGATTTCGAATTGTACAGTGGACAAAAGGGCTTGCGCACTGTGAGAAGTTTCGGCGTTAGAAATGCAGGAAGAAGCATTAGTTTGTTCGGAGCTGCTCTGCATGGAGTTTGAAGAAGCGGGTACTGGTGACCTCGATTTATCATGAACATGCAATAAAGAATGGTGCGTTTTTTTGCAATGAAAACAGAGGTTGGAAGACGTACAGTTTGAAGAAGAATGCTTAGGTGACAAGCAGTTGAAGCAATGTTTACTATTGAAGACAAACTTCCTTCGATATTCGACATACAATTCTTTAAAGGATTTGCACAAGTACAAAGTGTGCAACTTTTTGCAGAGCATGCATTTTAAAAATTTGTTGAGCGGCCTGATATGTTCTCTTGGATGGTTGAAAGAAGCAGAACGAGTTTGCTTGTTCTCGACAGATGGGGGCTGATGACCATTTGAAGAGACAAGTTTTTTCTCAAAAATGTGACACATGACTCGTTTCGACATTTTCGCACTGAAATGAGAGTGCTGTAAGGACTTGGCACCGGCTGTTGAGAAACGAGATGAGGTGTTCAAACGAATGTTCCTCGTTGCGAGTGAGTTCGATCTCCCAAGCCTTTAATGTCGAAAAATCGAATCTTGATGTAGCTAGATGAATAAGAATAGTGTCCCAAGTTTGGACTGGTTGCTTGAGTTGATATAACGCTCTCACGTGCAATTGAATAGAGTCTAACAGGTCTCTTAAAGAGGTGACGTCATTAGGTTTGACGACTGGCAGGTTGAACAGACAGCGGATGTGGCGAGCCACACACAAACGTAAATTGCCATATCTCTCTTTAAGGAGATTAAAGGCGATGCGGTAGTTATCTGCGCTTAAAGGAAGTGACTCCACCAAGGCCAAGGCCTCGCCTTCCAAGGACGTACGCAAGAAGTAGAATTTATGAATGTCGAGAATGTCAGTATTTTCATGAATTAGGGAGCAGTAAAGTTCATAAAAAGAATACCATTCACCTTCCTGGCCTGAGAAGTGAGGTAGGCTTATCTTTGGAAGTAACGGTTTCGGTTTATCCTTGTGAACTGAAGCGGGTGCGAACTGGGCCGGATTGATGACCCTAGTGTCCGATTCTGAGATACTGCGGATCAGTTGGTGGGCCTTGGCAATCCCTTCAAAGTACAAGGGTTTGACCTCGTCCCGATCCGATTGAAGTTCTGGGCAAGCGGATTCAATCTCGGTTTGAATTTGATCGTAATAATCATAGGACCGTTCGTACAACTTAAGGCGTTGTATCAAGATGTCTAAATCACACTCGGCGGGATTTATTTTGTTGATGAAATTTCTGAATCTGGTGAGTTGCCCTTTATAGGAAGAACGTCTGGCAATGAGAGTTTCATCCTTTTCAGTAGGAGCCATGACAAAGTAAGTAAATTAAAATGTAACTCACGAAACTGTGGAACCTTGGAGATTCTGTCAAGCTGGCAGCAGCCAATAAGTTGAAAGAACGGTACACACCAAAGGAGACAGGAGCGGCCTCTTTCCCCTTCACAGGCTTTGCACGATGTAGTTATAGCTGAAAGATTCAAAGCAGGTATTAATAATTTGCAAGGTGTTGTCAAATAACCTTTTAAAACAAGTGACAAACGGACTCTCCCGGGTTTCGGCACCAATTTTTGGGTAGATTACTGGCTGAGGAATAACCTAACCACCAAGGGAAGATGATAAAGAAAAGGAGGTGGGTTTCGGACTGGAGAAAAGGGATAGAAATAGGAGGAGAGTCCCACAAAAGTTATAAATTTAACTTTAAATGCACTCATAGGCGGTTGCCACCGCAAATCCGCTCTCTGATACCTAAAGTGGGTAAGGACCTGGTCGAAGCTGACGGGAACCGCAGCTAGGACTTGGGCGGATTGCCAGAGAAAGGCTTTAGCGTATTCCCTCTCAAGCATGCATATGCGTACTATGGGGAAGGGTGATGGTCTGGCAAGAGTAACAGACTTATTGTAGATCTGTTCAAAGGAATTCTTTTTTGACCAAGTAATTCGAAGAGTACCAATAATTTGCATCGATTTTGATATTTCCAGTTTTCGAAGTTGGAGAGTTATTACCAAGCGACCAAGTGCTTCCAAGCAGGATAATGATAAAGGAATTATGCCTTTGGGAATAAATTTGGTAAATGAACCAATAGTTGCATTTAGAAATAGCTAAGCTTTTACCCAGCCAGTAGCCGACTAAAAGTTTAGGCAAAGAGAAACACTTATCTTTTTGAAAACCAACCATAAGTTTTTTGGAGAGGATCTCCACCAGCAGGAAGCTGGCGTAGCGAGCTGTGCTTGCCTTACTGGCCAGTTAGAATTAGCTATTAGAGCTAAGAGAGACTTTACCGAGATAACTACTAAGAGTTTTTGCTCAAATGCAACGAGTGGTGAAAGCCCTATCAATAGCTTTATTGGTGTTAACGAGGGCATGAACCAAGGAAGAGTCAGAGAAGACAGGATCTTGCCTAACCGTTGTACCAGAGAAATGATGAATCAAAAAAAAAAGTTTAAGTTTATTTAACAATTCAAAGGAAGTTGATAACTTTAACAAATATATATTTTCAATTTGGTTAACAATTTTGGGGTCACAGACCTCAGAAAACATTAAATGTTTGCGCCAGGCAATTAACAATTTATTAGGTTTCAAACCTTTATAAAATCCTAGCAAGGATTTAAAATAGCGAAGATAAAAATTCAAAATTTAAAGACAATTAAGGTGATTAAAGTTTAACAATAAATAGAGTAAAAGGTGTGTACTATAAGAAATCTCTGCGTACCTATCTTAGAAAAAGTTACAACTTCAAAATAACAAAGAAAGAGAACAGGTAGAATGAAAGAGAAGTTCCTATAACTTCTTATATTTATGCAGAATTACTTTTATGATAGCTATGCAAAATAGAGCAGGTCGCTTACTGTGAAACCTGAAGAGAAAGTCAAAAGGAAGGTTCTAGACTTCCTATGTTCAAGTAGGAATCACGAGACAAATGGGGCAGTTTCCCTTTCGTTAGACCTAGAAATAACTCACTCATGAGTTGAAAGAATTGTTTTCCCTGATTATAAGGGAGAAACAATGTAAGCTTGAACCGTGTATAAAACACGTGGTTATGCAGAAATTAATTGATGATAAACAAGCAAGATGGAAGGGCACTTCCTTAGAGTGACACCTCATTGAAAATGATCTAGAGTAACAATTTTATTAATATGGTTTGTTTGTAGAAGGTTTAGGAAAGATCAATTGGGATTTAGGATCAATGTTCATGGCCTTATTTAAGGTAAACGGACGATCGCGACGCGGTAGAAAAGTTGAACAAGCACTAGTTATCACTATAGTCTGTTAAATGGATGAAAAGTTCACTGTAGTAACACGAAAGTTTATGGCAAAGAAAGTTATTGCAATGATGAAAAATGACTCGTAGCACTAGATAGGCGAAAGTCCATTGCTTGAGAAAGTTGTGTATTACAATTAAATGCGCCATAGAACATTCCAACGGTGGAAGAAAATTAGCGATTGAGCTTAATTCAGAAGGATGATTCTTCAATTTTCAATAGTATTCTCACAAGTGAGTGAAAAATACATGACGGCAAGACTTGTAGATAAAGTACAGGATCTGGAAGGTTCCAGAACGATCCTAATAGAAGAATGGAGCCAAAGTTAATCCAGCGGAGGAACTAGCTTGGTATTTTATAGACAGCGGGTATTAGATAATATCCCACGCGGTGAGAAGATTTATCATTTAAATAGCTTAAGAAAAGCTACTTTTTATTAAGGTTGGCTTAGACAGACAAAAGCCCAACATAGCAAATCCCGCGAAGGATGATTTTTGCCCCAAATAAGTAATCTCACACTGCCTATAAAATGATCATTGAAGTATGTAGAATTAAAACCGATGAAGATGAGGTTAAAACCTTAAGTCTGTACTTATCTTTTTTGCATGGCGAAGATGAAGTTCCCTTTGACGGATACCTAATGTGCCAACATGGCGTAGAATGTAGAGAGTGCCTCTTGGTTTGAGGAGACTGGCTCTGGTTGAGCCTTGACTGACCAAGTCAACTGCCGACTTAAGACCCACTCAGCGAAGCGCGGAGGGTCCAAGGAAGGGAAAAGAGTAGGGGTAGAAGACAAAAGGAATACATATAAGCATGACCAATATTGTAAACTTAAATTCTCTTGAAGAAATGGTTTTCAAAGAGTTGATAGCAGGCGATACTAGCACAGCCTGGTGGGTGAAAGAGTAGACGAAGTTCTCTTGATCACGGAGATAATAGCTGGCGATGGCAACGAGAACTGGTGGCCAGATGGATAAGGAAGTCCTCTTGCACCAGGAAGAATTGAGGAGCTTCTGAGATTCGCTGCTAGATGACGCTAGGTGGGTCATGGAAGATATATATCTAGAACAGAAACACAAAGAACATAAGAGACATGACCAACAAAGAGAAAATAAAAGATCACTGTTGGTGTTTGATAAAAAAGGAAGAAATGAACAAGAAAAGAGCATTGAAATTTATATTCTCTCGTACCGTGTATTCCAAGAATACACCACCAGTCGGACTGCAAAAAAAAAAAAAAAAACGACGCACTCAAACGTAATAATAAAGTGAGTAAATAAAAATATGTGGAAAATGAAAATATAATAACAACGATTGAATTTTACGTAACGAATATAAATTCCTGTTTGCAGAAATCCCTCAGAGATTTTTATGGACCGTTATGCGCCATTGAATTCATATTTTGCTGTTGAAACCTACAGTGAGAGCGATTCACCGATCTGCATCAAGTTTGTCGTCCATTCACACGGAAAATATTAGTTTTATGAAAAAAGTGAATGAACCTTTTTTGTAGAGAATTGAATGTTCTCAAATTTTGATTACTATTTTTTTTTCGATAAAGTTAATAAATAAAGAGCTACAGTCCAAAAACCGTAAAAGTGCACCCTTTTTCCAAGATGGCGGCAATTCGAACCTTTATTTGGTCAGGAATTTTGACAGGTTCAAGAGTAAGCCCTAATCAAAATTTTCACTAAATTTAAAAACTTTCGGATTTATTAATTTTTATTTTCGCTTCGTTGCCTGGGCTAAAAGTGCTGTGATGTCTGCGCTAGAATTATCAGCTTTGATACGCACACTAGTGACGGTATTTGTATACATTGCTCATAAAGAAGCACATTTAGGTTGCATGTAGTGACAATATAATTTCGACCAAATCTTCTTTAGTGACATCATCGGATGATCCAAAATGGAAAGCCCATGTGCATAAGTTTTTGGATTTTATGATATTTTTGAAAGCAAGAGATTTACTTCTTCCACTGGTTGTGTCACAACCTGTTAATGTGTGAACAAAAATAGTTAAGTTTTGCAAGCCTCTTGTCCAATTGTTCTCTGTGTGGATTGAATATCAAAAACGTTATTGTAACCTCGTAGATACTCACTGTTAAAAATAATGGAGATATTTTAAATTAATTGAGTAAATAATAATTGGTTAAACTAATTCTTTATGGATAGGTTTATTGGTAAAATAACTCACCAATGAACTCGGGTGGTCGAGTTACTACGATATCAGGGCCCCGCAGATTGTGGAAAAGGCACCACAGTCCGCAGGTCCGAAAGTGCACCGCAGATCCACCCTTGCAAGAAGGAGACAGGTAGTTAGGTTGGGAACCGCCTTCATGGGTTTGGTGGGAAGACTTAGTGGGTGAGCGCAGTTCCAGGTGCTAACTACTGGATGGAAGAAGAAACTATTTGGCAGTTAGAGTGTATTTAAAGAAAAAGGAATAAATCGTATTTACAATGCAATACAACAAAGATAACGGAATTTCTTGTATAACAAGCCTGATTAAACTCTCATACAGAATAAAAATAGGGGAAGTACAAAACCCCAAATAAACAGCAAATGAAAACTAACCCCTGGATTAAAACAAATATTATTACAAATTACGGCCCACACACGAGGACTACAGCCTCTCCCACGTGCTCAACAAAAAATAAAACATCATCTATGACCAATGCGTTAGAAGCCCCAATTAATGTGAACGGAGAAACACTGGAATATGTTGAAGAATATACAGAGTGGTCCACCAGCCCCTTATTTTTTTGGAGGACGGCAACCCAACTAACACTTATATCACAGTCATCCTGAAAACATTACTACCTGCTTCTTTACGTCCTTAGTCCAACTTTACCGTTGAGTTCAAGCTCGAGAATATAGTTGAAATCATTAGCGGCAGTGTTATTTCAACGACCTCAAATATAATGCATGATTAAAACGATCACAGCTTCGAATAACTACACCTTAGATTGGACAGGAAGTGTCAACGAATATATTCAATACGTGCCAGCAGTACACCACGGCTCTTAGTAGCTAAGGTGGCTAAATCTAGCATTTTGAAGTCACGTCAGCTCTTAGGTAGCATGTTCGAATCCCGAACTAGTACATTCTTTTACTTTTGCTTAATGTCGTTTATAGTGGATGTATACTCTTATCAACCTGTTCCAACGATTGATTTTATTTGGTCCTGAAAAGGACCGTTTTTATCCGATGGGTATAATGATCTGTACAACGAAAACATGGTAGCCTACTCTGTATATTCAGGGTAGCAAGTGTTCGAAATGTTGACCACTTTGGTTTAAAGGAAAACTCAGACCCACTCAGGCCGCCACACGTGTCGCGTCAAGGCACTCTGCAACACCAGGTTTAACCATTCCAAATCAAAGCCCTCTGTAACGCATGATGCTCAGGAGGCCTGAGCATGCGATCGAGCAGGCGGAGGCAAGTATCTAACGCAAAACGATTACACTTTCTATCTTCAAGTAATGTGTCAGCATCCGTGGGTGAATTGGTAGCGCATTGGACTGCGGATTGAAGGATTTGGAGTTCGATACTTATTAGGGTAAGAATTTTATAATTTGTTTTCGTTACTTTTTATCGTCTGTGTTGACCGCTTAACTAATGTCTTAGGTCTTAAGACAAAAATGATACAAGAGGTAACAGTTACCGTAACAGAGTGTTCGAATGCGATATTACACGAAACATCTTAATATGTACACCTCAAATAGAGTTGTCTTCTTTTTGTTAGAATCTAATAACAAAATAATACCCAGAGAATTTCTCAGGAATATGTGTACTTCGATGCTATCACTGGCGATCAGAATCTCCTTCGATATGTAGTTGTTGTTTCATTTGAGGGGCTAGAACATCACAGTCATTTACACCCGTGTACTTGGGTGTGTGTAGAAGTTCTCTGATAACCTGTGCTATAGCGTTGTCTGTATTAGTGTGTGTATTCGCAATTAAGGTGAGGATTGGGAAGGAGGCGGCCATGGCCTTAAGTTAGAAACCGTCCCGGCATTAGCCTGCAGTAGAAGTGGGAAACTATAGAAAACCCCTTCCAGGGTGGCTAAGGTGGGAATCGAACCCTCCTCTTCTCAATGTTTCCCCACGAGGATTAGTGTACCCCGTTCCAGCCCCCAGAGCAGCATCAAATTTCTTGGCAGAGCCGGGAATTGAACCCGGAGCGACACTTCGATATGTTATGTTAATATCCATGTCAGATTTTTTAATTTTCACGTGGCACAACCTCCTTATTCTCTTTATAAATCAGCAAAATTCAACGTACTCTTCTCAGGAATACATCGTAAGTTAATAAATGTGTCAATGTGACTTAGTACTGTGCCCAAATGGTCTTTGGCACAGGCATCGAACGTACGACATTTCAAGTCAGGAAAAGAAGAAATAATATAGGATATTTTATGCAGTTTTTAAGGGTTACAGAAGGGTTAATACGAAATCACATCTGTATGAAGCATAGACCGGTGAGGCAATCGTGGAGTAATGACTGCAGCTGTGCGTGATATCACTCGTAAACTCAGCTGAAAAAGGGTTACGCAGAGATTAAAATAGACCCAGTGGAATCTTCCGCGCAAGAGAGAGATAAAAGATATAACTGAGAAACACATAGTCAGCGGTAAATTGCCAACACTATTTGGAAGGTGTGGCCAAGAAATGGATGAAATAATTAAAATTAGCCAGAAATACGAAAAATTATTGAAGAATCTCTCCGCCAATGTTACTTATTTTAGAGGGGCGTGGTGGCACAGCGGTCAAGCTGTTGGCCTCTCACCAAGGTGGACTGGGTTCGATTCCCGGTCAATGCATGTGAGATTTTCGAAGTGAAATGCCATGTCCTGTGGTTCAGATTCCACGTTAAAAGGAAGTCCCGTGGCTCATAATCACAAGATTCACGGTCACGTTAAACTACAATCATCCAATCAACTTATTTTAGGGTAAAAGTTGTTAATATCTACACAGTATAGAAAAGCTAAGTCAGCATTTTACGGTAGGGACTTGACCGAGCCAGATAGTTGGAGAAGGGGAAAAAAATATCCACCCACATAAATGTAGGAGCGATTTAGATTTTTATTAACATGTTCCCACGATCCGATTTAGGAAATTTTTACATATTTGGAACATTTAGATCGCGTGCTTCAAGATGGTTATTTTTCAAAAAGATACCATGGTTAGTTCAAAAATTAATTTTGGAGAAGAAGCCAAAGTAGTTTATTTGTCGTGAATCAAATAATAGGCAACGATTGCCGTATGCAGTACTCAGTCTTGGTGTACCTCTGAGGGAGACACACTGTTTCGCAGTAAGTCAGTTCAGTCTTCATCGACCGCAGAGGTGGATCGCGCTGAATCGCATCAGTCAGTTCAGTCTACGGTGTTCGCAGTGGAAGGGACACGTTGGTCATCAGATATTCAGTTTACCAGAAACGCTAGAGAGCGCAGGGCTGTTTCACAGTCAGTTCAACTTAGTTTTCAAGTATACGCAGGGGCATTACACGCTGCATCGTAAAGTATCAGTCCACAGTGATCACTAAGGGGGATGAACGTTGCTCACGTCCGCAGGATTTAGCTTCTCATTGCCCTGCACGTGTCCCCCGGGTGGTGCTAAGCGAGCAACGGCTATAGGCAGCCAGTCTATCCTAGGATCTCCTGGCTATCAAATTATGTCAAATACACCATTTGGAAACAGCTCTTCTCAGAGCTCTGTAACAAGAAACATTGGTCCTACTATTCGCATTTTCCAACTCAATATAGAAAGTATCAGTAGAGCAAAGTGTGATTATCTCTCAAAAATGCTCAGAGAGAAGAACATAGATGTTGTTGTCCTTCAAGAGACGCATGCTGCTGATGAAGAACAACTCCGTACTAGAGGTCGTATTGCTGGGTACACGGCACTAGGAGCAACTAACCATGAATCATATGGAGTGGCCACATATGTCCGTAATAACATCAAAGAAGCTGAGCTACTATCTCAAAGCACAGAAGAAAACGTTCATCAGGTTGTCATCCGACTGAATAATGTCTCAATCGCCAACATCTACAAGCTACCGTGCATTTTATGGCCTCAATATGTTGTACCAACTGCAGAACATCCTGCAATTTATGTGGGGATTTCAATAGTCATCATGAACTCTGGAAGAATTCTAAAACAGATGATTGAGGACTTAAATTAATGGACTGGTGCGAAAGTAACAACCTCCATCTAGTATTTGACGCTAAAGATCAAGGAACTTTTCGGTCAGCTGCATGGGGTAGAGATTCGAATCCAGATTTATGCTTTGTCAGCTCCAATATAAATGGAAATCCATTGCACACTACACGCAAAGTGATGGGAGATTTCCCTCATAGCCAGCATAGACCAGTAATACTCGAATTTGGTATCAGAGTTCCCATTATACGATCAACGCCACGTCCCCGGTGGAATTTCCAGAAAGCCGATTGGTCGGCATTCTCTGTGGAGCTTGATAAATGCATTCGTTGGATTCCCCCAAATCACCAAAGCTATCAACGTCTTGTTGGCGCAGTTATATCTACTGCTAAGAAATGTATGCCCAGGGGCTATCGGAAAGAATATATTCCTGGCTGGAATACCGAGAGTGAGGAATTGTTTAAGAATTTCGAACAAAACAGAGATGCAGAAACGTCTGACAAACTTCTGGCTAGCTTGGATGACTGTCGAAGACAAAGATGGGTTGAAACAGTCGAAAGCTTAGATTTCACTCATTCTAGCAGAAAAGCCTGGGGTCTTCTTAGAAGGCTAGGAGGAGGTACACCAGTAGTAAAGAGTCAACATCAGGTGACACCAGACCAAATAGCTTCCCATATTGTAACAACTTCCCGACCTCCATCTGACAAGAAGCATACGAAGTATGTTAGATACCAGCTTCGTGCTCTGAAATCATCAACACCTCGCATGTCTAGCTATTCACGTCCCTTTACAGCCTTTGATGTTCAAGAGGCCCTCAAAGAACTAAAACCTGGCAAGGCACCTGGTTTCGATGGAATTCATCCAGAATTCCTCATACATATGGGAAACAATGCAAAGAGATGGATGGCACAATTCTTCACAGATATTCTCCAGACTGGACAAATCCCACCCGACTTCAAGAAAGCTAAAATCATTTCCATATTGAAGCCTGGAAACCTGCAAATATACCTGAAAGTTACAGACCCATAGCCCTCCTTAGCTGTTGCTACTAACTCTTTGAAAGGCTTATCTACAACAGAATTGGGTCAACCATTTTAGAACTCAATCCTGTGGATCAGGCAGGCTTCAGACCTAACCGAAACTGCAGTGATCAAGTACTCTCATTAACATCTTACATTGAGGCCGGATTCCAGCAAAAGCTTAAAACATCTGCTGTCTTTGTGGATCTCACTGCTGCCTTTGATACCGTATGGAAGGAAGGATTGATTTATAATTTACTCAGAGCTATACCCTGCAGAACAATTGCACAGCTTATCAACAACATGCTCAGTGACAGAAAATTTCAGGTCTGTTTAGGTGAAAAGAAAAGCTCAGTGAGAAAACTGCAAAATGGTTTGCCCCAGGGATCTGTTTTGTCGCCACTACTTTTTAATCTATACATCTCTGATCTTCCAGAAACAATATCCAGAAAGTTCTGCTATGCTGATGACTTGACCCTGGCCACACAACACAAGATCATTGAGAAAACTGAAGACATTTTGATTAAGGACTTATCCACCCTGACAGAATATTTCAGGAACTGGAGACTCAGACCCAGTGCAGCCAAGACGGAGGTCTCTTGCTTCCATTTGAGTAACCGGCTTGCTAACTTCAAACTAAATATTACCTTTTCCAATAGAGTATTTAATCACAATAGGTTTCCGAAATATCTTGGTGTTACCTTGGATCGGACTTTATCCTTCAAGCAACATCTTTTGAACTTGTCGAAGAAACTGAAAACCCGAAACAATATTATTCAGAAGCTAACTGGTACTACCTGGGGATCTGCTGCGAACATCCTGCGCTCTTCAGCCTTAGCACTGGTTTTCTCTACTGCCGACTATTGTGCTCCAGTGTGGCTTAATAGCCCGTATACGAAGTATATTGACCCACAATTGAATACCAGCATGCGTCTTATATCTGGCACCATCAGACCAACTCCAGTCCACTGGCTCCCACTATTGTCCGGTATAATGCCACCTGACTTAAGAAGATCCAGTGCTCTTGTTCGAGAGTACAACAAGATCTGCAAGAATCCTCTGCTACCTGTTCTAGGCGACATACCAGCTCTTAGTATCCAAAGATTGAAATCACGACATCCACCTCTTTGTGATGCAGCTCTGAAGACATCCACCAACTTCGATGCTTTGGAGGAATGGAAAGGCCGCTGGAATAACTCCACTGACTTGCCCCTACATAACATCTTCAGAGGTGAAAAAATTGCTAACGGATTCCAACTACCGCGTGCAACTTGGTCCAGACTGAACAGGATCAGGACAGGTCATGGAAGGTGCAGGGATTCCCTCTATTAGTGGAACTTTGTACCTTCTCCAGAATGTGATTGTGGAGCCCCTCGCCAGACCATTCCCCACATTTTAAGCGAGTGTCAACTACGGGCTTATCCAGGTAGATTGGAAGACTTTGTATCACCAACAGCGGAGGCACTGCAGTGGGTTCAAAAGTTGGACATTCAGCTGTAATGGATAACCCTAATGCCTGACGTGAATCAATGTTTTTGTTATTGTGTATATATTATATATGTTATGTATATAATTTCCTTACCATACGCTAATAATACTAAGGCGCATTGCGCTGGATCAACCGATAAGTATTCTACGAGGACCTCAATGAGGGCAAGTTACGCCGCGTCAAATCAAAAGACAGTGTAGGCCAGTATATTAAAAGTGCGCCACGCTGAACAGTGTTAGTTCGAGACTCCGAAGGGTCTTTACGGAACTATCGAATAAGTAAATATGCAAAATTATTGAAGAATCTCTCCGCCAATGTTACTTATTTTAGGAATGGGAATTTTTAGAGTGGTAAAAGCTGTTAATATCTGCACAGTATAGAAACAGCGATCAGGCATCATAAGGCAGTAGGGAACTTCGAGTTCAGGGGCGTGAGTTCGACATTGTGGCGAGGTCAGAGAACTCCAATAAATTACAGCTATGGTACGTCCAGTAGAGACGTCATTAAATACATTCATATACGAAGAGAAAAACAAATTACGTTGCATCGCAAAGAGAAAGGTTCTAGCCAAAGGAACTCAGAGCAGCGCAGGTTCGAGGTCCGAACAAGCTAATCAAATTATGCGTTAGAAAAGTATAAGGTCCTGGGGACAGGGAGGCCAAAGATAGGAATCGAAGTGCGATAGACCGCCAGATAGAGTTAGAAGTAAAAGCAAAGTGAAAGACATTTATCGCTTAAATAAGGCCGATAAGGTAAAACCGAATGATAGACTATTCGAAGCTGTGTAAAAGACTAAAGCAGTAATTCCAGTGTAGGAGCAAGGACCCGTTCGAGCCATTACACGTTCAATGCTGAGTTGTGGGACTTACATTGTGTTGACCGCCGATAGGGATTGCCAGGAATCACTGAGATACGGTGTAGAAATAAGTGGAGTGTTAAGTGCTATAAAAGAAAGGGCATAATTTTTTTAGTGTTATATGTAATGTGCTTTTGAAAGATAAAAATATGTTTAAGTGTATATCAGTGTAGATTGTGTGAATGTGAAATTAAGTGTGTGAAAAGCAGTACGATGGAGAAGTGCTAGAAGTGTAATTAGATGGGCGACCCCATTCAAGGATATAATCAACGTCTGTGCACAAGGTGAGTCATCATAATTTTCATTATGATTGTTGTTGTACTATGAACTGAACTAGTGAAACCAAGCGCTGACTGGGGAGTTTAGCCTTGATTCACTATGTATTTGAAACGCACTGAATAATTATGAAATGAGATTGGGATGATAATAATAATTGTTAACCGCGAGGATAGCCTCGTTGAATGTAAAGATGTAATTGAAATAAGTAAATATAAAATAATTGAAACCCGTAAAGATGAAATAATAAGTAATTAATGGATTCAAAAGAAGGAATCGAAAGTAATAATACATGGGTTGGTTTTTTAGTTTTGGTACCAATGCTTCAGTGCCAAGTTGCAACAATGTTGGGCGCTGCCACTTTTACCGACGGTTGCTGCCCTGCATCCCCTCCCTATGAGCATATGACCTCGCCCGTCCTCACCACCGCTCGTGCGCAGTCGAACCTGTTAGATGAGTAGTGTGAGACCAGCGCTCGCGAAAGGCAGTCGCAATGTTTTCCAAGCAGGAGCAGAGAACGTGGATAAAAATTCAGTGTGCTAGGGGTCGCAGTGCTAAACAGTGTCACCGAGGATTGCAGGAAGCGTGCGGTGCAGCTGCGTTACCGATCAGAACGGTAGGAAGATGAGTTGCAGCCTTTCGAGATGGGCGCGAACGTGTGGATCACATGCCTCGATCTGGTCACCCACCAGTAAATGATGACAATGTACAGATGGTGTCCGCGTTAGTAAGAGGTGGATCGGAACGTAACGATTCGTCAATTAGAGCAAGATACCGGACTGTCGCATACAACTGTCCTCCACATCCTGAAGGACTTACTGAAAATGAGGAAGATTGCGTCCAAATGGGTTCCGCATGACTTAACCGACATGCACAAATGGCTGCGATATGAAGTTTGTCATATGCACTTGCAGAGTTATGAGCGCGAAGGAGAGGCCTTCTTACGGCGTATCATAACCATTGACGAGACGTGGGCCAGATCTTATGAGCCACAGTTAAAACGCCAATCGAACGAGTGGCGGCACCACGGATCACCACGGAAACAAACAGTTCGACCAACCCCCACCAATATGAAGGTAATGTTGATTCTTGCCTATCACTGGGATGTTGTGATCATTCACCATACTGTTCCCCGAGGGCAAACCGTTAATGCGGCGTTCTATTGTTCGTTTCTGCAAGACCATCTCCGAGGAGTTCTGAGAAGGAAACGGTGCCACCACATGGTTACACCGCCCATGGTTCTGCATGACAATGCTAGGGTACACACAGCAGGTGTTGTGTCTATCACCCCCTATATTCTCCCGACATCAGTCCCTGCGAATATGATCTCATCCCGAAGATGAAGATGACAATGCGCGGGGAGCGCTTCAGTACCATTGAAGACGTTAAGCAGGCTGCCGAGCGGTCTCTTCGTACCATCAATAGATTGGGCAGTGCCAACGGGATCCAACGACTTCCGCATCGCTGGGAAAACGTTGTACGCAACGGTGGGGACTACATCGAGGGCCTGTGAAACTTATCTAAGTGAGTTATAAATCCAGTTCTAACTAAGGTGCCAAAACTAAAAAACCAACCCATGTATAAATGGCTTGAATTTTCGCCAAGTAAATGAATTGTAAAGTAAATAAGCACCGTAATGAAGTTATTAAATGTTGAAAGAATAATATAATATCAGTGGCTTGAATTTTCGCCAAGTAAATAAATATATAAATATAAATATAAATGAGCACCGTAATAAAGTTATTGGAAAGTTGAAATAATAATAATAATAATTATCGAGTTGTTGCACTCCAAAATAAAGTTGTGGATAAAGTATTGAAAGGTTGAATAATAGTGATAATGAACTCAAATAAAAAGAGATTAATTAACTGAATGAATAGTTACGCTTTGACGTATTGTTGGCATGATAATGAGTTTACAGATCTTTAAAGTAATTGGTGAATACGGAACACCTAAGAATGAAAACGAAATGTTGTGTTGTAGGCTGTCAGGCCAAAGTTATGGGAATAAAAATAATAGGAAGACCCGGAAATCTTACCGCGATGTAATAAAGTTGTTATGTGAGAAAAGTAAATGAATCATGGATATCCAAGCCAAGTTATATTGCCGAAAGGGCCAAGTAATTGAAAATAAGTTTAGCTTCAAGCTAGTAAGAAGTACGTGATCCAGGATTTGTTCGAGTGATGGAAAGTAAAAATGAAAGTGAGTCGCATTCGGCGTTGTTAGAGGGCGAGACCCGCTAGCAGGCCAGAGGTCCCGACTAGGTCATTACATTATGGTATTGTGCTTTAATTCGTCGTTGTTTGAGGGCGAGACCCCTAGCAGGTTAGAGTCATGGCTAGGCCAGTATATTATGGGTTGCAGCCAAGTGGATGGGTAATTTCCACTGGAACAGCTGTGTCTGTGTTATGGTATATTATGGTTTGTTATGTTATCGTATGTTATGGTATGTTATGGTATTTGCATATACGTCTGGGAGTTGTCCAGCCTTGCCATCCGACAGTAAATGAAGTCGTTGTATCGGCAGCTTCGGTGGCGTAGTTGGTAGCATGCTGAGCTTCTATGCCCAAGATAGCGGGTTCAAACCCGGCCGAAGCCGTCGGATTTTTTAAGAGCGTTAAAATCCCTCAGTATGCCTTCCTTCGGAGGGGAAGTAAAGCCGGCGGTCCCATGTCATAGATTTATGGCATGTTAAAGAACTTTCCACTAATTACACCTGTGTGAAACTAAATTGTATAGGTTAAGAATGTAAACAACGCTCTTAGGTTGCTACGTTCGTTGCCAAGAGCCGACTGCAGAGGCGTCTAGTAGCTAAGTTCTGAATTAGTCCTAGTAGCCGTTGACGGTGGCGTTTAGCGGCAAAAGTAGGAACTACTGCAGTCCTCACTTGAATTGAAAACAGATAACACACGCTAATACAGTCATCACAATTAACACCGGTTATCAGACAGATTCTACACACACACAAAGTACACGGTGCTACATGACCGCGTTGTCGCAGCCCCTAAACTAAGGAACCAACCAACCAACCAACCGAAGTCGTTGTAAAGTAAGCGTCGCGTATTCTCTCCGAACTACTGCGAAATATCCTGGAAACACGAAATATTGATAATAATAATGAATAAGGAAGCAGGTAGCTGTGTGAGAAATGAAATATTAACACTTGGATAACCATATGTTTGAAAGATAGTCGAAAGTAAGAGTAAGCGAAGACAGTCCACGAACGTCATAAATCTTGAGTAAATTACCGAAGGAGGAGGGGACGGCGGGCCGAATATGACCTTGCTTCTTGTGAGGGGATGGAAAGAGACCACATAATGAGTTCTGTTGTCAAGTAGGGTTTGAATGGAGACTAGCAATTAAAAACCGCTATATGAAAGTTGTGATTAAAAGGTGCTAGTTTAATATAAATTAGATATTTGGAATGCTGGGGTTGATACAATTCTCCCAAGCCTAAGTTTGAAGTAATTACGTGAATTTTGACGGATTTGGTCAAATATTCACATTGTTGAGAGAAAGCGATTCCTTCTTTGAGAAATAAAGAAACTAACGGGTTATGAAATAATGAAGTTTGATATGATTGGAAAAATCCCACAAATGATAAATAAAGACAGTGCATGGTACAATACTAAAACAAATCACCTGGAGCATGAGTAGATAAATGAAGGAGTGAGGGTTCGACCTATGACATGGCATGTTTATTGAATAAATGTATTGCGCTCTTTAAAATACCTAAGGCTTGGTGGAAATAGTCATTCAGTATAGGAACTGAATGGAAGATTAACGGATAAATGTATAAATAAAGAGAGCCCAGAAGGGTAGTGGAAATAATTTAAATGTCCAAGCCTTAGAAGATAAAATTTGACTAGAGTGATAGGCATGCTCTATGCCTAAGTGAGTGTAACTTTCAATGAATAAATTATAAATGATAGGAACTGAATAGGTTAAGCAAGACAATTTCAAATGATAGTGAAGTGATTTCTATATTGATTTTAGTAATTATTACTTGAAGGGACAATGCCAAGTAAATGTTTATTTTCATTTTTGTATATATATTTTTGATTTGATACTTTCTTCGTAAAATAAATAATTTGTAACTGTATTGTGTGAGTTTTTCCTGTAGTCTTGATAACCTCATTGTGCTTTCATATCCGATTGTAAGGTAATTTGGGGTTGAACGGTACGCGCCCTGACACCGAAAGAGTATAGCCAGGTAATGACCAAGCATTCTCCGCTAGAAGCGGGTACTGTACGTGTGGCTTAATATTACAACCACACCAAAGTAGAGCACGGGCTGTCGTTCAAAAAAGTATGCCCACGGCTAGATTCGAAGCTCCATTCTACCCGTTCTCACCCAGCATCTCCATCTGGAACTTAACCGATTCAGCCACTACTACAACGTGGATACAGCGCGTTGCACGTGTACTTGTTACAGTGGGCATCCCAACTCAAACGTTATTATCCATCTAAAAGTTTTCAATCATGGTATATGGTGTTAATTTAACTTCCTACTATAACAGATCACGTAGCGTAACTATTAACTCGATCGTATTACGTGTATGTGTGTTATTTCAAGGAGCAATAAGTCATATGTTAGAAGAATGGGCCTTAATAATTGGCGGGGAAGAGTTTACGGTTGATTTTTCTTTGCTAGACCCATGACCCAATTACATTGCTGTCACACAGTAAGAGCGCAGAGCAATATCGACCTTCGGGGGAAATGCAATGTTAGTTGGGTTTCATAAAACTAAATAATAAGGGGCTGGTGGACCACTCTATATATATTGTGCCCATCTGGGATTGGCGCAAGGAGATCGAAACCACAATCATGTTTATATAGGCAGTGAATTCAAATCAGAGTTGAGAAACATTCCGTGTGAAAGCCAATCTTAAAGGAGGTTATGAGAAAGAACAGATGGTTCAAATAGAGCCCAGAAAGTCATAAACAGCGATTAATATTAAGTCTGGCGACGTAAAGGAGTTAAAAAAACAATTGGAACGTGCTTATAAGAAGGTATTTCGTTTAATGGTATAAACATTGAGATAATCGGAAAGCTTTGCAGTTTTAGAGTGTTATATGAGCGCATTAAAGTTAAACTAACGAGCGGACTCTTTTAGTGATGGAGAGCGCTTATACAGAGAAGGGAAGCACTGTCTCAATGCAACCTCAACTAGAAAACAGTGTAGGTAGCTAGTGGGAGAGTAATCGGCATTGTAAATTGTATTTGAAATTAATATTTTTATGGTATTAAAACTCTGTAATAGTTGGATATATAAGCAGAGCTGCCAGGGCAAGATATCAATAGACATTAACGGATGAATAAGCGTAGGGAGATGGTGAGAAGTACCGCCCACGTTGGAAGGAAATACCTTCATAAATTTACTATAAATAAGTGTATGAACGGATTCTCATCCGCCGAAGGTTTTTTGGAACATTTAAACTATCCTGTACACAGAGGTAATTTTCAGAAATTGATCCGATCACAGAAAGGGAAGTTAAGCTCCAGAAGTAATTATAGATCTACATTCTGATCCAAATCACATATAAACCCTCCGAGTAGAAGTCAAAGTCAGTTCATATCGTGGACCCGTGAGGGGCACGTTACGCCACAGTTCATCGGAGAGGCACGTCACGTTACAGCTCATATCGAGACCCCAGAGGAGCATATCGCGCCGGTTCGAAGTTATACTACACTTATCATTGTGTGAAGACTACGTTAGAATACCAGTTGAAGTCTTGGACCCTGCTGGACCTAGTTATAGAAATCAGTCTTCAAACACTAGGTGGGCAGCGTTTAGAGAAGGACTTAGGTTCACGCCAGCACATATACATTTGAAACTCAAGTGCGTTACTGTTACAAGTCGAAGTTAGAGATTTTACTGGCCGCAAGAGGGCCAAGTTCGAAAAACGCACCAGTTGAAACGATTCGCGATAGTGTGCGATACGGTAAAGCAGTAATTCGAAACCACGGTAGCCACGAACAGACATTAACACCTTAAATTCAGTGAATGGTTAAGCTCCGTGATTTTGCGACTTAAGAGACAGAAACCAGAGATCCGTGAGGTCTAGCAATACGATTCACCATCTAGAAAGATAGAGGCAGTACGGAACAGATCCAGGACCCAGGAAGGGAAGAATAATATAGCCAGACACCCGAGATGACGTGAATTAACGCAGTAAAACGCCAGGAAATGCTAGGGAAGAAATAATTCGCCTGCCAACTGAGATACGATAGAGAATGTTACATAAACCAGTGTAACGAGCAAATGTAAATAATATTATAGGACATTACACAGTAAAGCGTGAATGTACGCTCGGGTAAAATAAGCGTGTTGTAAGTGAATTTGATAAATTGTGAAAATATCCAAGTGTTAACATATCCCAAGTGTAAATGGGATTTTTGTGTAATTTGAATTTAGGAAGAGTGCCAATTATAATAATGTGTATAATGAAGAGTAGGAAATTTGCATACCGCAGTGTTAGTATGAGTTACTAAGAGTATGCAAAGATGGGTAAAACACTCCGCCAAATGAGTAAACTGCTGGATTGGGGGTGAGTAATGCAAATTTCATTATAATATGTAATACCATGCACCATGATAAATTGTGAAATTGTGACCATAAATAGATGGTTGATAAAATCAGTGAAGGGTAAATATTGTACCTTATGAAATGTAAAACCAAGTAAAACCCGTATAAATGAATAAAATGTAGTAGAAGGAAAATTGGAGGGGGGTGGGGGGGGGGGGGAGGGGGCGACTAATGAATTATAAATGTTGAATTAACGTCATAAAAGAGAATCAAAATGAATTAAGTAAACAATGTGTTTAAATGATAATGTAAATCATGAAAGGTGTTATTGTATGTATTTTTGACGTCAATAAAACGCTGTTGCGTTTACCGATTGCTAGAACCTTTATTTTGTCCGTACTTTCTGTCGTAAGTTTTAACAATTTCAAACAATTGACTACACGCTCCCGCGAGTGCGGGTCGCAACAAAAACCAGTCGACACGCAATCGACTCCTTCCTTTCAACATCGAAGGGATGAAGTCCACTCATTAACATGCACCCCACCTTGAAAGGAATTCTTTCAATTAATTAATTAATTAATAATATTATACAGATTGAATCTATTTCATAATAATTAATAATGATCCTTTTCTTCATCCTCTAAGGGAAGAGGGCATATTTTCTTGATACTTCGAGTGAAGGTTCCACCAGGGGTCTGAATGGTGGCAACTCTCACCTCGCCATCTCGTCCGGGTTGAACTTGAATTATCCTACCTCTTGGCGACTGTAGAGGCCGGATATCGTCTTCGATCAACAGTACTAAAGAGTCAATTTTAATACGCCGATCAGTACTGTGCCACTTGACACGTTTTTGCAACTCCTGCAAGTATTCTTGCTGCCATCTCTGCCAGAGCCGCTGTCGGACTTTCTGCAAGTTTTTCCAATGGAACAAGCGGTTATCAGGTTCCCTCGACACATCCATCTGTACAGGTTGCATAAGCGAGTCACTCAAGATGAAATGTGCAGGTGTTAGAACTTGCAAATCATTGGGATCATTTGCTAACGGAGTGAGAGGGCGTGAGTTTAATACTGCTTCAATGTGGCAAAGAATAGTGTAGGTCTCTTCAAAGGTTAGTATACGTCCCTGCGTTTCAATTAGTAAATGTCTCTTCATAATTTTGACAGCTGCCTCCCACAATCCCCTAAAATGTGGCGATCGGGGAGGGATGAACTTCCAATTGATTCGTTGCTGAGCAAGTGAGGAGGCAATGCCTGTTGATTCTTTCTCTAAAAACGACTGGATATCTTGTAGCGCATTGGATGCTCCCATAAAATTATTTCCATTATCGGAAAAGAGCTGGTTACATAAACCTCATATAGCTGTAAAACGTTGCAGTGCGGCTAAGAAAGCTTCAGTTGTTAGCTCTGACACTAGTTCCAGATGCACTGCCTTGGTGCTGAAGCACGTAAATACAGCTATGTAACTGTTGTAAACATGGAACCGGCCTCTTCTGCGGCTCTCTCTCACAGATATGGGACCTGCGTAGTCCACTCCCGTGGTGACAAAGGGCCGAAGAACCAGCGTGACTCTTTCCTTTGGTAAATCTGCCATGCGTACCTCATACTGTAGGATTAAAGCAATAACACTTCACACATCTTCTAATGACCTTCTTTGCCTCTCTTCTGCCACTGATGGGCCAATATCGCTGTCGTGTTGCATGTAATAACTGCTCTGGCGGACAGTGCTTAAGACGACGATGTTCCCCTTCCATGATTATCCTGGTGATGTGGTGATTTGCTGGGAGAAGTATGGGATGTCTCTGTTCTGATGCTAACTCTGAAAACCGAAGCCTTCCTCCAACCTTAATCAACCCATCGTTGTCTAGGAAAGGACTGAGTTAATTTAATGGACTCTTTCTTGGGAGGTCTTGATTATTTGTTTAAACAATTTTGTATTTCAGAGAATGCTTCCAACTGTGTCCACCTGACCACATGTCTCTCTGCTTGACAAATTTCCTCTGTCTCTAGCGAGTTTGTTTTCCTTTCTGGTATATCATGTTTTCAGTTGTAGATGAATCTCTGACAGTATGCTACTATACGGCATAATTTCGAGAACGACGAAAATTTGATAAGCAAATTGCTGGTTGCAGTTGCCTTTAATGTCACTGTTGTAATCTTCAGTTCTGGCAGTTCTGTTTAAAATTCCTTGGATTGCCTTGGTTGTTGAATTTGTGTGCAGAGCCACGGAGGCCCTTTCCACCAAAGTGTTTTGCTTTCAAGTTCTATAGAAGTAATTCCCCTTGAGAGAAGATTAGCTGGATTTTCTGTTGATGGAACATGATTCCACATGGCGGGATCGGTGGCTTCTTGAATCTTTGCGATCCTATTTGCAACAAACGTCTTCAACAACCGTGGCTCGGTGTTGATCCATCCCAAAAGAATTGTACTATCGCTCCACAATCTGATACGACCAACTCCTTCTTTCAAAGCACTTGCCGTCGTTTTGACAAGTTGTGCAAGAAGAAGTGCTGCCTCCAATTCGAGCCTGGGCAACGAAATGGTTTTTAACGGAGCCACCTTTGTCTTGGCACAAAGTAAATTAGACACGAAGTGATCCTTTTGTGTTTGACTAACTACATAGACGCAGGCTCCAAAGGCCGAGAAAGCATCACTAAATCCGAACAAATCAAAAGTGTCAACAATTTCCAGGATTTACATTTCTGATTATTCTGATGTCGTTCAGTCTCTCCAATGATGAATAATAGTCGTTCCAACTTTGAAGGTGCTTCGGACACAATGGCTGATCCCAATCTAATCCATCTGCCCATAAGTGTTGCATCAACAATTTTCCTTTGATCAGTACTGGACTCGCAAGTCCCAGAGGATCGATTTTGGAAGCCACTTCTCTTTTGGAATTTGGTGTTTGCCTTGCAAGTATAGCTCGAAACTGAAGACAATCCCGTGCTGAGTCCCAGAGAAGTCTAAGAGTCTTACTGGCTTCACCTTTATCTAAAATCAACAAAGTCCCCTCGTTACTTTTGCTCTCCAAGTCCTGCAAAATACGTCTGTCATTGGACCTCCACTTCCTCAAATGCATTCCACCACTCAAAAGGATACTTTGTATTTGTTGCCGTAGCTGAATCACATCTTCAAGAATATTTCCTCCACTCAAACAGTCATCCATGTAATAATCATCACGAATAGCCTTGGCTGCTATTGGAAGTTCACTCTCATGGAGATTAGCCAATTCATTTAAACATCTCATGGCATGGTATGGTGCAGACCCTGTTCCGTATGTCACTGTGTTTAGTTGATAAATCCTCACAGGGGATGAAGGATCCTCCTTCCACATAATTTGCTGTAATGCTCGATCATCAGGGTGGACGAGGATCTGCCTGAACATCTTTTCCACATCCGCTGTTATGACATACATAAGACTGCGGAATTAAGTACAATATGAAAAAAGCCTCTCTGTAAATTAGGCCCAATCATGAGCTTGTCGTTGAGTGATGTACCGTGTGATGTTTTTGCTGAGGCGTCAAATACCACTCTAACGTTAATAGTGTCGCTGTCTGGTCTCACCACTGCATGATGGGGTATGAAATATGAGTTTGTCATTTCCTGATTTTTCTGCTCTTCCATCAAAGTCATATGCCCTAGCCTTTGATATTCATTTAGAAAATCCGTGTACGCAGTCTTGAGTTCTGGTTGTCTGCTTAATCTCTTGATTAATGATTCTAGTCTCTTTTGTGCGTGACCTTTAGACTCTCCAAGTACGGCATCTGGTCTTAATGGCAGCCTTACGATGAATCTATGTTTCATCTCTCGAAACAGTCTCGGTGAACTGCCTTTCACACATTTTTTCTTCTTTTGTGTAATGCTAAATTTCCGGAACTGCTTCTTTCTACCAAAATATTTCTAAATGATCTGCTAATTGTTGGTTGCTGATCTTCATGCACGTGATTGATAATCCTTGTTGATTCTCGCAAACTTCACCGCCAATAATCCAACCTAATCGGGTGTTCTGTAGAGCTGGTTGTCCTTGTACTTCGTTTCTGGGTCGACCAATAACAAGCTTCCAATAGAGTCCCGCACCAATCAACATGTCTATATCCCCAGGCTTGTTGAAAGTCGGGTCTGCCAAGCAAATATCCTTTGGAATAATAAACTTGTCTTTCTTGATCTCTAGCTGTGGCAGTCGTTCTGTAATAGATGGCAACACCACAAATTCTTCTTCTATGGCAAAGTCGTCATTTCTTGAAGCGAGTTGTACTCTTGCAGTTTTGTTGGTTTCTACCTTGGAACAAACAACTCCGATGATTCGCATGCTTCTCTTAACAAAAGGCAAGCCGAGCTTCTTATACAGATTCTCTTTCATCAGATTGATTTGAGATCCAGGATCCAATAAGGCTCGACATATTGTTCTCCTTCCTTGAGCATCCCTCACATCGATTAATGCCGTTGATAGAAGTATTTGCGATGTTTTTTCTTTTGCCAAGCTTATATTGAGGGGAGGCGAATCTTGAAATTTGACGCAATGATTCACACTCGCTTCGTTTTTTCCAACATTTTGTTTTTGTTTGTTATCATCCTCTGCATGTAACAACGTATTATGTAAATGTCCACATTTCTTGCACTTTGATCCTCTACAGTCTTTCGCAATGTGTCCTGGCTTCAAACAGTTAATACATCGTCTTTTCTCTCTGAGAAGCTTCTTCCTGTCTTCTACTGATCGTTGAAGTAACTCCTCACATTTGTAAATAGGGTGACTTCCTCCACACAAAATGCAGCCCTCCTGAGTGGCTGTCATAACAACTCTCTTGCTAGGCCTTTTGTCCTTTGAATGTGTCTTAGTATTGAAGTCTTTGTTTTTATTATAATTCAACAGCATATATGATTGAGAACGTTCAGTTAAAAACTGTAGAAATTCTTCCAACTTTGGCATGTCTTCTGGAGTGCAACCTTTTACTCTTTCTTGCCAATCTCTTTGCTCCACGAAATCCATCTGCTTCTTTGCTAGGTGAATAATCAGCGTATCCCAGTGTTGCACCTGTTGCTTCATCGCCTTTAAAGAAGCTATGTGAGTTTGGATATGAAGATGTAACCGCCTGAGGGATTCAGATTTATTCTCTTTTGAAATTGTGGGAAACTTGAAAAGTTCATCTAGATGTGTCTCAATGATCAGAATTTGATTATCATACGTATTTACAAGCAAGTTCCAGGCACTTGTGTAGTTTTCCTCTGAGATAGTAAATCCTTGTATGACCTTGCGTGCTTCACCCTGCAGGACTCCAATCAGATATTGGTATTTTTGGATGTTTGTCAGCTGAGTATCCTGATGAATTGTTGACTCGTAACTATTCTTAAAGAACAACCATTTTGTGAATTCTCCATTGAATTACGGTAATTTGATTTCTGGTAATTTCTGTACTCGTTTAGAGTGAATTACTGGTAGGCCTACTTCTTGTTGATGAATGGTGTTGTTTATAGCTGGATTCAATTGAGCTAGTTAAGTACTTTGAACCTCTTCCGCTACATCTATAATTGTTTGCAAACGTGTAAGTGCATTGAAATAAATGGATTCGAACAGCTGCCGCTCTCCTTCACATTCCACTTGAAACTCTTGTGCTGCTAATTCATCAGTGATCTCTGTTTCCTCTATTTTGATCTGTAATTCTTCATCACATTTTTTAATTTTAACCTTTGCTTCCGATTTTGATGTTTCAGCTGTAATAGAATTGTTTATTCTTGTTAACATACCTTTTACTCGGCCACGCGATTGCTTTAATTTCGCAAGTTGCGACATGTCGAAATTGAGGTTATGAGTGGGTTCTGAAGGATTATGTTAATTTTGGGTTATCAAAGGTTTTCTAGGAATGTTTTTATTTTTATGTCTGGGCTACTCTCTAACCTATTTGCCGTCTTGTGACGTTCGTCTCCGTGAAGCATATTGCCGTCTTGCCGATTGCCGTAATATCGGCTCGTTGCCGATGTTATTCCTGAATATCTCTGGTTTTCGAAGGCCGTGCCATTGGGCGCCAATGTTATTGTATGTATTTTTGACGTGAATAAAACGCTGTTGCGTTTACCGATTGCTAGAACCTTTATTTTGTCCTTACTTTCTGTCTAAGTTTTAACAATTTCAAACAATTGACTACACGTTCCCGCGAGTGCGTGTCGCAACAAAAGCCAGTCGACACGCAATCGACTCCTTCCTTTCAACATCGAAGGGATGAAGTCCACTCATTAACAAAAGGTTAAAGAAAAATGTAAAGTATGAAGACCAAAGTAAATGTATATTAAGAAAGGCTATCAAAGATAAAGGAAGTAGATATGTTATTCTGGCAAGGATAATACATTGAAGTTAATAAATGATTGGCTATCCAAGCAGATATTGTCGCCGAAATAATGGCCGTGGTAAATATAGACTCAAGGTAGGAGTTCTTATACGTGGTTCGTTAACGTGTAATGTTCGGGAGATAGGTAAAATGTCGATGACCGTCGAATTGTTGTATTGAATTGTCTCATGAAGCTGGATGCTCATGATTGAAGTTTCACTGTCTAGGCCTGACTGGTGAATTATGCGTCGTATGAATTGCTGGGAGGATGTTTAGGAGGGAGGTAAAATTCCCCTATATATTGTGTGTTATTCCAGCAGCCGAAGCCTCGGTGGAATAGTCCTTGGTTCGCCTGACTATTTGCAGCCGGACAGCGCATCGGGCCTGATCCGAACTGTTTTGTTGTTGATTCCTACCCCAGCGTAATGTAAGGGAAAGTATATGTTCTCCCAATTGTTATTATTAATGCCGACAGTAAAATTGTCATCTCTGAGCGAAAACACATGTTTAAACGAAGGCACCGTACATTGATGAATGTGAAATAAGTAACAAATGTAATGTTTGTGTATAGGAATTGAAATCAGATTTGGATACCTATAAGACGTTGAAGTTGAAAGAAATGTAGTAAGAAGTCGAAATGTGCCTGAATAATAAATAATATACCGCTTGTGGTAATGATGTTTTAAATGCACCCGGGACGGACCAGATGTAGAGGGAAACTGACCTCTCCTACACTTGGCCGTGCTCGCGCAGGAAGCTATGAATGGTCTGTTTTGATAGACAGAGCGCAGGCTCGTAAGGGTTTGACGCTGCTGGGAATAAAAAGTACAGAAGTGAAAATAATTAACGGTTAACGATACGATGATGAAAATCATATAAATGGATTGTTGAGGTGTAGAGGAACCTTTCCTGCTAAAAATAATTGAAATATGTGAATTTTACGCTAAAAAAATTAAAATAATAATTATGTTTGCGTACTATGGTTATAATTCGGTCTCTACCTTATGAAAACTGATAAACGGGTAATGAAATAGGCCTATGAGGAAATAGGATTGCATGGGAGTGAGGGCCCATAGAAGTCCAAAAAATGGTGCATGGTGTCACATAAAAATATATGTATGAAAATGTAGAGAGAAGTTTAAATTTCAGCACCCGACATGTGTAAATAAAAAATATTGTATTGCAAGATAAAGAATTAGGTTCAAAGCCTGACAATGATGAAGTAAATAAGTTGAATAGATTTATATGAATAACGTAATGAACTCAAGTTCGATACCTAACAAGGTGGAGACAGAGTTGAATTAAGATTACTAATAAATAAATGCTTTTGAGTTGATACCCGACTTGGGAATATAAGTAAATAAATGCTTGGAGTTGATACCCGACACGGGAATATAGTTGAATAAATACATTTGAATGGAAGGCTTTGAACAAAGATAGATTCAGTGAAATAAAAATGTATATTGATTGTGCTATGACATTCAAGTTATGAAAGAATAACTAATTAATTGATAAATACGGACCGATGAAGGATCCGAATAAACTAAGCATGATGTTTATGTAGAGATTAAATGTTCCATTAATGTTTTTGAATGATGATTGATTAATTTTGGTATTGTGTATTTTGTTTGTTTTGTTACTATTTTCGTACTCTTTGTAGGTGCTTTTTAGGTAATTAAAGCTTATGTTATAGTAACTTGTGGTTATTTGTGTAGCTTGTTTAACCCAATTGCTCATAATCCGAATGTATGTGTCATACGGTGGGATTGAACGGTGAGCTAAACTGGACTATGGCCATATATTCTCCGCAGATAAAGACGGGTGCAATATCTCGGTCAGAACATGTCATTTTCAAGTCGTTCAGAGAAACAGGTCATACGAAGAATAGGACAAGCATGGAAGAGCTTTTGGTCCCTAAAGTTTATACTGGCTGACAAGACCCAAAAACTCACTTTAAAGGCTGAACTTCCAAAAAATGTGTGATACCGGTGTTACTACATTGTTGCCAAACTTGGGCATTAACATCGAAATAAAGACAAATGATCCAGAAATGTCAACGAGCAATGGAAAAGAAGATACTTCATGTCTCATTGAGAGATAGAATACGGAACGAATACAGAAGAAGAAGAAGAACCGGCATGAAAGACGCTATGATATCAGCAGACCAGCTCAAATGGAAATGGGGTGGACATGTAGCGATACTAGATCCAAACCGATGGACGTACAAAAGGACGATGAGGGACCCAGGAACGGGAAGACGAAACGTAGGGAGACAACGAACCAGATGGGCAGACTTGTTCGTAAAATGGGGAGGAAAACAATGGTCAAGAACAGCAAAGATGAGGCAGGAGTGGAAAGACCTAGGGAAACTCACATACAGTGACCACTAAATCAATAACAGCTACACATCTATATAGAATGCCCAATCAGAAAGAATGATCCCGAATGCTCCTCAGGACTTGCTCACCTGATGAGTTAAAACTGAGCAATTCCCTGTAATGCAGGAGGCCATAGCCCTTATGGGATTTGTAAGAATATTTATCTATCTTTATCTGTAAGCTTACAATGCAGAACAAACCGGGCGGGGTAAATGAAGAGGGACCCGCAGAAGAAATGACCTGTCAGACACAATAATTTACAATAATTCCCAAGTAAAATTATCAAAACACCAAAAAACCACAGGAGATAAATGAATATTTACCAAAGGAAGGACAAGAAAAATATTTAAGTATGTGGCCTGCTTACAGAAAGTATTGTGCCCAACATAGTACTCCAGTTTTAGCACAGATTGGCAACCCTGCGTAAATCACGGCCCAAAACACCACATTTTATCTTCGCAGGCCCGACCTCAAGGTTGAGTGACGTCACGCGTCTGACGTCACGCACATCTGTCTACTATCTCTGGCAGAGCGCGCTGTCTCGGACCACGTGGTCAGCTCTGGTGTTCGGCAGCTGGTCACATTGAGAGCCGCAGACACATGCGTTTTGAGCGCGGACTGGACAGTACTCCGTTGTGCGGCAAGAGTAATTTTTACATTCGATTTTGATCGTGGAGGGCCGTGTGTGCTATGCCACCACATGTCTAAGTGTCGCTGTGGATCGGGTGTGATTTTATCGGAGTCCTGAGAGACCATATAATTACAAATCAACACTGTTATGCCGGGCGCGATTGCTATATCAGACGGCCGAGTCCAGCGTGTATAATCCCGGTCGTGCAGGCCCATGCTTGGCTTGATAACTAGAGACTAGCTTTGGACGTGAGTTACAATACGGAATAGTTCGTGCAGTGAACATTCGAGGAGGACTTGTAGATGGAACTGAACAGCTGTGAATGCTATTGAACTACTGCTTACGTAAAGCCGGTGGCAATTTTGCTGAGAAGAAGAATTGTCTACATTGTTCGAGGCGCAGGAACTTATAATTTCGAGAATGAAACGAGGACATTTTATAACCTGTGCTGTTGAAGTGTCAATGAAGAATTTTGAAATGGAACTAGTCAGTGAAAATATGTGCCACTAAGCTTATACGTGAGGGGACTGGACGGAGTGACATTTACATCAAGATGAGGCCATGATGTTGCCATGACATAACCACACCGTGGGAGTCGGAATACGCAGCCACCATGATACGTGAAGGTCTCGGTTTCGATTCCTGGAGGAGGCGAGGAAGAAGATGGTGGAAGATGCAATCCTGCTGGTTCTGGAATGGGAAGGAGATGGTCCTGAATGAAGCTTGGTTCCAGAGGTTCTGCATTCTATGAGCATGCTAGGCTTGTACCATATTTTCTTATTTCGGCCAGTTGGTGAGGTAAAACATTACTTCAATTTGTAGTTGAGAGTAGTTTGTACTACTCAGTAGTACTAGATGCCATGGAGTTGAACTAATTATTATTTATTTGTTGATCAATCATTTTATTATTATTATTATTATTATTATTATTAATATTAATGGCCACATTTTCCCCCTTCGTCTATTAAGTAATTATATGAGGAAGTGATTCACATTGTAGGGTTGTCACACGTGGCAAGGAACTATCCACCATGCTTGGCACCAAGATCCAGTTAATATTTTCTTTTTGGGAATTTTTGTAAATCCGTCACTACTTTGAATGATAAGATTTTTTTCTACGATGATAAGATTGGAAATACGACGCGGATACTGAACTGAATCCATGATGGAATAAATGGTGGTAGACTAGCTGTCGAGAGCTAGGGTGGAGTTCATGTTTTGAAATTCTTTTCTTTTTTTCCTTTCAATTTTGACTTCAGCGTTTGGTGGATCTAATTAAGCGAACTCTGAAGGATTATAACTTTAAATATTCCCATTTTTTTCTTCGTCCACATTCATTGATATAGAGAACTTAATTATTAAAAGCATGCTCGTAATTATGCTTCGACACCTACCCATTTGACATTGCTACAGGTCATGCCTGCATTAGATAATTTATGCACACTAGTCATGTGATGAAATGAAAGGTCATGATAATTAAAAGATAATGAGTTTATCTACAAAAAAAAGATTGATTTGTGTAGTTGTTTATAAAAAAAGAGGGGAGAATTGAATGGAATGGAATGGAATGTAATAAAATAAATTTAGGATGATAGTTCACATATTCTGTGAACGTCTTATGGCAAATTTTCTGAGAATTAATCATGAAGAATCCCTTTGTGAATAAAAAAATAATAATGTAATAATAATTAGTAGTGTAATATCTTTCTAAATAAGCATGAGCATGCAAAATGCAGTCATATGGTGGTGAATTAAGTATTCACAGGAGTAGGCAGGCGATAATCTAATCACTATGTAATTGATGGAGTGAAATACATTGCAAGCATACCATCGAATTGGGAAAGATGGGAACTTTTAGTTGTGATATAATGATCAGCCATGACTTTGAACTTTGCATAAATGTAGGATAATGGGTGCACGTTTGCTTGAAATATTTTGAGTAATTAGACTCTGAAATAACGTTGTACGATAAATATAAATTCTGATTGCAACTTTAATTGAGTGGTCAAGTAGAACCTATATTGTCATTTAGACTTTCCCGGCCCGTGTTACTATTCATAATGTTGAATTTTGGGCTTATGCCTTGTTTATTATATTCAAATTCGACGCGTTTCGAAAGAAACCATGCCTTTCTTCGTCAGGAATAATCTGGAATACGACAATGATTGCTAAGAGAAAGCAACAAAGAACATATAGAAGGTGCCCAAAGATGGACGCCATTATAGCCCCATGTTAGGGACAACGGAAAGCAGCAGTGAATTACTTTCTCAGGGTTCTGATAATAGGTAGCCAGGATTCACTGAGATTGTAGCCGGTGTCGCGGTTGAAATTATCTGGGTGTTTACGTATTTCAACCGCCTCCCTGATGATTCTGGGACGATATTGCTTTATACGGGCAAGAACATCCACTCCTTGGAACATGACATCATGGCCAGGTGTTAATGCATGATCGGCAACAGCTGATTTATCAGGTTGAATGAGCCTGATACATCTAGTATGTTCCTTAATGCGAGTGCATATTGTTCTCGAAGTCTGCCCGATGTAAACCTTGCCACAAGTACAGGGAACTCTGTAGATACCCGGTTGTTGCAATTTAGGCAAACTGTCCTTAGTTGGTCGCAGGAGTTGCCTAATCTTAACAGAAGTTCCAAATACAGTCCGTATGTTGTACCGACGTAGGATTTTAGCAATACGATCCGTCGTGTTATGTATGTAAGGTAGGTAAGCAGTTCCTCTTACATCTCTTTTCTCAACTGACGTCCTATTATTATTTGTTGGTTTCAGAACCGTAGAGATCAAAGCCTTGCTATAACCGTTGCTCTCAAAGGTGGTTCGCAAGGTATTAATTTCTTCTTGTAAAGAAGACACTTCACAAATCCTCCTAGCCCGGGTAGTTAGAGTTGTAAGGATACCATGTTTCTGGGCAGGGTGATGGTGAGAACTTGCGTGGAGATATCTATTGGTGTGTGTTGGCTTACGAAAAACGCTGTGTCCTAAAGATCCATCCTCTTTCTTGGTGACGAGAACATCTAAAAACGGTATTTTGCCGTCAGATTCCTTTTCCATGGTGAAACAAATAGAAGGGTGCTGGAGATTAAGGTGATCCAGGAAATGGCTAAGATTTTCCTCACCTTCCGTCCAAACAACGAACGTGTCATCCACATAACGCCACCAGATCTTCGGTTTGAAAGGAGCCGACGACAAAGCTTTCTCTTCAAAGTTCTCCATGAAGAAATTAGCCACAACAGGAGAGAGAGGACTACCCATGGCCACACCATCAGTCTGCTCAGTGTTCTGAACACCTAAGGCAACGAGAATCTATCGTCGTGCAAGCAAGGCGTTATTGATAGAGAGGTTACAGCATACACGTAAGCAGTTGGATTTTATTTCGAGGGAGTTACTACAGCTACATCTACGCCTCTCGAACTTCGTAAGTGAGGAATTATGGAAGATCTTTGATCGTATTTCTTCAGTGCAAGCTAACAGCGTTCTAGATCAGGTGAGGGCAAGACATATTTCCAAATATGATAGGTTATGTCAGATGCAGACATCTCAAGCCATTAGACTTGATGCTAACAAGGATGTCGTAAATTTGTCCAGCATGCCCCTAAATGATACCCAACAGGCAGTTCTCGCTAAAGGTCTCAATTTTGCTGTAGCGCCTAGAAGAATTCCTATTGAAGAACTTATTACATCTGTAGAATCCTCGGTACATCACCTCACACCTGAAGAGGCCGAGGAAGCCAGACAAGAATGTTCCAGAGTTCTCAAGAACGCTAAGCCACCTAACACCAACTTAAAACAAGGCGAAAGCCGGGCACTTAAAGATCTAAGGGACAATTCTGATATTATCGTTCTCCCCGCTGACAAGGGTAACGCGACAGTGGTGTTGGATAAGGTTGATTATGATTCCAAGATCTCGTCTTTGTTATCAGATCCTGTATATAGGATTAATAGTCGTGATCCTACTACTCGCTACTCAAATGTCACCGTCAAATTGATCAAGCAATCATCTATTCCAGCGGATGCAGCGAAGACTCTCCTTCCAGGGGATGCTATTCCTCCGAGACTCTATGGTCTTCCTAAAATACATAAAGAAGATGTTCCTCTTAGACCTATTGTTAGTACGATTGGTTCTCCTACATATGCCCTTTCCAAATACTTAGGTAGACTACTTCAGCCGCTTCTGGGTAACACGCCTTCGTACATTAAGGATTCCACACACTTCGTGGAAAAGTTGAAAGCTATAACACTTCAGCCGGGTGATATCCTAGTGAGTCTCGACGTGGTGTCTCTGTTTACGAGAGTACCTATTGATGGTGTTATGTCTCTCATTAATGGCTTTTTTCCTGAAGACATCACAAGGCTTTTTTTTATCACTGCATGACCTCCTCCTACTTTCTATGGAATGGGAATTTTTTTGAGCAGACTGATGGTGTGGCCATGGGTAGTCCTCTCTCTCCTGTTGTGGCTAATTTCTTCATGGAGAACTTTGAAGAGAAAGCTTTGTCGTCGGCTCCTTTCAAACCGAAGATCTGGTGGCGTTATGTGGATGACACGTTCGTTGTTTGGACGGAAGGTGAGGAAAATCTTAGCCATTTCCTGGATCACCTTAATCTCCAGCACCCTTCTATTTGTTTCACCATGGAAAAGGAATCTGACGGCAAAATACCGTTTTTAGATGTTCTCGTCACCAAGAAAGGGGATGGATCGTTAGGACACAGCGTTTTTCGTAAGCCAACACACACCAATAGATATCTCCACGCAAGTTCTCACCATCACCCTGCCCAGAAACATGGTATCCTTACAACTCTAACTACCCGGGCTAGGAGGATTTGTGAAGTGTCTTCTTTACAAGAAGAAATTAATACCTTGCGAACCACCTTTGAGAGCAACGGTTATAGCAAGGCTTTGATCTCTACGGTTCTGAAACCAACAAATAATAATAGGACGTCAGTTGAGAAAAGAGATGTAAGAGGAACTGCTTACCTACCTTACATACATAACACGACGGATCGTATTGCTAAAATCCTACGTCGGTACAACATACGGACTGTATTTGGAACTTCTGTTAAGATTAGGCAACTCCTGCGACCAACTAAGGACAGTTTGCCTAAATTGCAACAACCGGGTATCTACAGAGTTCCCTGTACTTGTGGCAAGGTTTACATCGGGCAGACTTCGAGAACAATATGCACTCGCATTAAGGAACATACTAGATGTATCAGGCTCATTCAACCTGATAAATCAGCTGTTGCCGATCATGCATTAACACCTGGCCATGATGTCATGTTCCAAGGAGTGGATGTTCTTGCCCGTATAAAGCAATATCGTCCCAGAATCATCAGGGAGGCGGTTGAAATACGTAAACACCCAGATAATTTCAACCGCGACACCGGCTACAATCTCAGTGAATCCTGGCTACCTATTATCAGAACCCTGAGAAAGTAATTCACTGCTGCTTTCCGTTGTCCCTAACATGGGGCTATAATGGCGTCCATCTTTGGGCACCTTCTATATGTTCTTTGTTGCTTTCTCTTAGCAATCATTGTCGTATTCCAGATTATTCCTGACGAAGAAAGGCATGGTTTCTTTCGAAACGCGTCGAATTTGAATATAATAAACACGGCATAAGCCCAAAATTCAACATTATGAATAGAACCTATATTGTTGCAGCAATTATTTTTAATTAATAATTAATTAATAATTAGTTAGAACGGAGATCAATACTATTATTTTTTTGGCCAGCTATTTATTTAACTTTCATTATAAACTCAAGTGAGTGACAATATTACTAATCTAGGACACTACCTGATGGACATTTAGTGTGATTAGTTGATGTTGATAGTCAAATGTGACTGAATCTATTTTTTATATTTTATTTAATTTTCTTCGAATATCTCCTAATTTTATTTGTGTCTTAAAGATAGGACCAAGGAGATTCGTTGACCCTTTAAAACTTAATTATGTTTATTTGGACTCTAAATATTTTTCTTTTTCTTCGGTCCACATCAAGCTTTCATTTAGATCGAATCTCTGAGGCAAGATAGGCTTTTTGGGGGTTTCCTATATTTGTATTGGTCAATAAGTTGCCAATAAATGGATGCCTATTTTTATCTTTTTAATTGTGCTTATCTTCTGACTTCTGTTGTGCTATTGCTTTGATTTAGGTTTGGGGGTGGGTTGATTTAACCTGTTACACCTACATCCTGTTAACCACCCTTGAGACTACTTGAGTTCTCGTACCCACCGGCGATTTTTTTTTGATATTCGAACCCAGACCTTAATCATTTTTCTTATTATTTATCTGATATATGTCTTGTGTTATCGGCATGAAGTGCGATGTTTTCGCCGGGTCATCCGATTCGATGCTGGTTAACGGGGACATATAAAATGGCGCCCAACGTGCAGAGCCTCGAATTGAGAAATCGTACACTCGATGGTGTAGCAATTAGATGTTTTTAATGTAATTTGACAGCCAGTGTGGGTTGTTGTGTCGTTGGCACTTGCATTTGAGTGGCTCAAGTAAATTGGATTACCACATTTGAGGTACTTGAATGGGAGGCTAATGATTTTTTTTTCTCTTGGGAAGGTCTAATTACCTTTGGTAATGAGATTGTTTCCTAGTTTCCATGACATAGGCAACAGGATCAGAAGTTCTTTTTCCTTTGGATCGATGTTTTTGATCTTCATTCGTTCTTCGTTTAATGATCCAATTGCGTAGAATTGGATAAGGATCCACTTATGCAGCTCGTTGATATTAGTTCAATTCCATGGTATAGTAGTAGAAAGTATGGTACAATATTGGTGTGGTCACTCTTGATGGTTCCCTTATGTTGTATTGTCTTATTGTACTAATTGACATGTCTAATATGGAAGAGTTGAAGCAGCTGTTAGCTGATTTGAAAACTGATTTAATGAAGGGTCAGGATGTTTAAGAGGCGACTTTAAGCAAGGTCAAATGGAGTTAGAGGGTAGACTTAATCATAGTATCCAACAAAATCATGATGAATAGGACAAGAAATTTAATCAAAACCGAAATGAGGCAGCTAATCAGGCGTTAAAACACAGGCAGATATAATCAAGTTAGGGGAGCGTATAACCAACAGTCAAAAGGTAACGGATAGCAGCATGGACGCAAAACTTGATGCATTGAAGGCCACTATGCAGGACAATTTGATAGAGGGCATACAGAAAATTCAGAAAGGTGTAGAGAAAGACATGGAAGCATTGAATACACACGTCAGGACCCTAGAAAAACGGCTATATGAAAACATTAAAGGATTGGGATCTGATATAACCGCTCATGTAGACAAGCTTAAAGGGGAATACCAACATGAGATAGTGGAAGTAAGGAAAGAGTTTAATGAAACTACTGTCGGCATTCGAAAGGAATTAACGGAACAAGTAGGAAAAGTAGAGACGAAAATCCAGAAGATGGAGGAAAATGTTGGCACATTACGCAAGACGGGGATGCAAATCGAAAACGCATGGATGAGGAAGTAGGGAAGATAGAAAACAAATTGGACGCAATCAATACTAATATCACACAAGTCAAAACGGAAATAGATGGGTCGATTTCGTCAGTCAATGATAACATAAAGATTCTGGAGGGTAGTCACCTAGACCGCATCACGCGTATGGAGAACTTCTTACAGATGAATAGTCCCGTTCAAACGATGGAAATTAACTCACCAGAGATTAACCAGGAGAAACGATGGGGAGAAATGGATTCGACACCTAGAGGATTTAATGGGGCTAGTCCTGTAAATATCATTAGAACTCATGAGGAAAAACCGAAAAAGTTTAGTGATGTGGGAGTTATCACCCCAATCGAGTTCCTACGAGACCTCAGGGATTATCTGGATGAAAATCGGATCCCAAGTGAACGCGAGATAAGGGTTATTGAAAGATCGTTAGAGAATCAAGCGCTGACCTGGTTTAGAGCTTTTAGATGCACCTTTGCGAATTACGAGGAGTTTGCTAAGGCATTCCTTAGGCGTTTCTGGAGTTCGGAAGACCAACTTAGCATCAGATCAGAACTTTACTCCAGGATATATTCCACATCTAACCCGACGCAGTATGCGGGGTATTTTACAACGCAGTTAGCCAGGTTACAATATTTAGAACCTCCATTACCCGAAGAGGAGATGATTCAAGCGATAAGGAGCCAATTTCCGTTAGAAGTTCAGAGAACGCTTATAGTATCTGGGGCGAATAGTTTGAAGACATGTGACGAAATTCTGAGGAAATTAGATCACACCAGTTCTTTAATGCACGCGAGAAACACTAGATCAGAGCACCAGGAGGTGAATCTAGTCGTGACAGACCGGAAAATACAGACTGAACCACCACAAAGAAGAATATTCCAGGATACAGGAGATTGGAGAGGACGTTATGAGAATCCTGGATATAATCAACGAGATAGGAGATGGAACCAAGGTGGAAGGCCATACTATGCGAACCAACAGCAGCAACTCAATTCACAAACCTACAGACCCTGGGATCACATTGTCAAAACACTACCTGTTGTAGAACCCAACATGGAGAGGAGAATCCAATTGGCTTGCGAGAGACTTCAGACACAAGCCGAAAAGAGGAACAGAAGGACCGAAAAAGGGAAATACAGTCAACCTTTACGTGTCGGAGATCAAGTGTTAATACGCAGACCCGTATCATCCAACCCGCCGCTGAAGATATACGGCAAATTTGCAAGGCTGTTTTTTGGGCCATACCTAGTCCATGAGACTTATGGAAACAATTGCTATGACATCAGAGATATAAGATCTGGAGCAAGGATAGGAAAGTATAATGCTGCCAGCCTTAAGAGATACTACTGTTGAAGAACGAGCAGGATATGTTTGGCACATGATTGGCGGCATAATGAAGAGAATACAAAATTAGCTTTTGTTAACTCGCTTATTTTCCGGGGAGAGGGGAGTATGTGCCCAACATAGTACTCCAGTTTTAGCACAGATTGGCAACCCTGCGTAAATCACGGCCCAAAACACCACATTTTATCTTCGCAGGCCCGACCTCAAGTTTGAGTGACGTCACGCGTCTGACGTCAAGCACATCTGTCTACTATCTCCGGCAGAGCGCGCTGTCTCGGACCACGTGGTCAGCTCTGGTGTTCGGCAGCTGGTCACATTGAGAGGCGCAGACACATGCAATTTCAGCGCGGACTGGACAGTACTCCGTTGTGCGGCAAGATTAATTTTTACATTCGATTTTGATCGTGGAGGGCCGTGTGTGCTATGCCACCACATGTCTAAGTGTCGCTGTGGATCGGGTGTGATTTTATCGGAGTCCTGAGAGACCATATAATTACGAATCACCACTGTTATGCCGGGCGCGATTGCTATATCAGACGGCCGAGTCCAGCGTGTATAATCCCGGTCGTGCAGGCCCATGCTTGGCTTGATAACTAGAGACTAGCTTTGGACGTGAGTTACAATACGGAATAGTTCGTGCAGTGAACATTCGAGGAGGACTTGTAGATGGAACTGAACAGCTGTGAATGCTATTGAACTACTGCTTACGTAAAGCCGGTGGCAATTTTGCTGAGAGGAAGAATTGTCTACATTGTTCGAGGCGCAGGAACTTATAATTTCCAGAATGGAACGAGGATATTTTATAACCTGTGCTGTTGAAGTGTCAATGAAGAATTTTGAAATGGAACTAGTCAGTGAAAATATGTGCCACTAAGCTTATACGTGAGGGGACTGGACGGAGTGACATTTACATCAAGATGAGGCCATGATGTTGCCATGACATAACCACACCGTGGGAGTCGGAGGACGCAGCCACCATGATACGTGAAGGTCTCGGTTTCGATTCCTGGAGGAGGCGAGGAAGAAGATGGTGGAAGATGCAATCCTGCCGGTTCTGGAATGGGAAGGAGATGGTCCTGAATGAAGATTGGTTCCAGAGGTTCTGCATTCTATGAGCATGCTAGGCTTGTACCATATTTTCTTATTTCGGCCAGTTGGTGAGCTAAAACATTAATTCAATTTGTAGTTGTGAGTAGTTTGTACTACTCAGTAGTACTAGATGCCATGGAGTTGAACTAATTATTATTTATTTGTTGATCAATCATTTTATTATTATTATTATTATTAATATTAATGGCCACATTTTTTCCCTTCGTCTATTAAGTAATTATATGAGGAATGATTCACATTGTAGGGTTGTCACACGTGGCAAGGAACTATCCACCATGCTTGGCACCAAGATCCAGTTAATATTTTCTATTTGGGATTTTTTGTAAATCCGTCACTACTTTGAATGATAAGATTTTTTTTCTACGATGATAAGATTGGAAATACGACGCGGATACTGAACTGAATCCATGATGGAATAAATGAAGGTGGTAGACTAGCTGTCGAGAGCTAGGGTGGAGTTCATGTTTTGAAATTCTTTTCTTTCTTTTTTCGATTTTGACTTCAGCGTTTGGTGGATCTATTTATGTGAACTCTGAAGGATTATAACTTTAAATATTCCTATTTTTTTCTTCGTCCACATTCATTGATATAGAGAACTTAATTATTAAAAGCATGCTCGTAATTATGCTTCGACACCTACCTATTTGACATTGCTACAGGTCATGCCTGCATTAGATAATTTATGCACACTAGTCATGTGATGAAATGAAAGGTCATGATAATTAAAAGATAATGAGTTTATCTACAAAAAAAAAAGATTGATTGGTGTAGTTGTTTATAAAAAAGAGGGGAGAATTGAATGGAATGGAATGGAATGTAATAAAATAAATTTAGGATGATAGTTCACATATTCTGTGAACGTCTTATGGCAAATTTTCTGAGAATTAATCATGAAGAATCCCTTTGTGAATAAAAAAATAATAATGTAATAATAATTAGTAGTGTAATATCTTTCTAAATAAGCATGAGCATGCAAAATGCAGTCATATGGTGGTGAATTAAGTATTCACAGGAGTAGGCAGGCGATAATCTAATCACTATGTAATTGATGGAGTGAAATACATTGCAAGCATACCATCGAATTGGGAAAGATGGGAACTTTTAGTTGTGATATAATGATCAGCCATGACTTTGAACTTTGCATAAATGTAGGATTATGGGTGCACGTTTGCTTGAAATATTTTGAGTAATTAGACTCTGAAATAACGTTGTACGATAAATATAAATACTGATTGCAACTTTAATTGAGTGGTCAAGTAGGACCTATATTGTTGCAGCCATTATTTTTAATTAATAATTAATTAATAATTAGTTAGAACGGAGATCAATACTATTATTTTTTAGGCCAGCTATTTATTTAACTTTCATTATAAACTCAAGTGAGTGACAATATTACTAATCTTGGACACTACCTGATGGACATTTAGTGTGATTAGTTGATGTTCATAGTCAAATGTGACTGAATCTATTTTTTTATATTTTATTTAATTTTCTTCGAATATCTCCTAATTTTATTTGTGTCTTAAAGATAGGACCAAGGAGATTCGTTGACCCTTTAAAACTTAATTATGTTTATTTGGACTCTAAATATTTTTCTTTTTCTTCGGTCCACATCAAGCTTTCATTTAGATCGAATCTCCGAGGCAAGATAGGCTTTTTGGGGGTTTCCTATATTTGTATTGGTCAATAAGTTGCCAATAAATGGATGCCTATTTTTATCTTTTTAATTGTGCTTATCTTCTGACTTCTGTTGTGCTATTGCTTTGATTTAGGTTTGGGGGTGGGTTGATTTAACCTGTTACACCTACATCCTGTTAACCACCCTTGAGACTACTTGAGTTCTCGTATCCACCGGCGTATTTTTTTTTATATTCGAACCCAGACCTTAATCATTTTCTTATTCTTTATCTGATATATATCTGGTGTTATCGGCATGAATTGCGATGTTTTCGCCGGGTCATCCGATTCGATGCCGGTTAACGGGGACAGTATGGAGCATTACAGCACGCGTCCATGTCCGGCCGATCTCACAATAGGAATGGCGTGGCCAAACACAGTAAAGGGCAAGGCACCGTAAAAATCCCATTATTCAAATGAAATAAAATAATCCCACCTCAAAAGTAATTAAATTAAACTAAGGAGACCAATATTTAAGTCATGTGACGCACCAGGACCCGGGACTCAATGCCGTTCCAACAGCAATCACTCAATTACAACGTCACACTCAGCAATTCATATGCGCCAATTCACTAAACATTTCATTATACAACAAAACTAAATGAAAATCATCTCATACAACAAGGCATTTCATCTGATAACACGAAAAGGCTAATTAATAGCCTGCAAATTAAACGCGTAGTTGCTTATTAATCAAATCCAATGTCATAGCACACGAGGCTTCCACTTGAACATACAAGGCACCAACATTCACACACAAACAGAAAATGAAATTACATTATCTCCCGAAATCTCTAAGGCATCACAAGACTTAGACAATCAAAATTTACACTACGTAGAAAGAAAAGTCAAAGTTAAAATGTTAGCTTACTCACCGGGAGTCAACCCCACCCCCGACTATCTGATTGTTTGTCCAAGGCCATCAGTCCGTTCTCAATGACAGCTTGAAAGAAAAATGGGAGACTTCTTTCTCTCGTTCAAGTATACATTTATCGAGTCATATGGTTGCACTGGTGCCGACACAATTCTTTTTCATTCCCCTGCAAATATTTAGAAAACGCGCACACGAGCTTAGGAGTTGGGTTGGCAACACACTATTGAAGACGGTGTGGCGGAAACGCGGCCTTGATCGTCTTTGGTCAATCCAAAGGAGGTCATATGGCACCATCAAGTCGAATGCATGTACGTATTTATTTCCACTTTCTTCAGGTGATGTGATGTATTTCATAATCAGGACAAAATATTATGTCAATTTAGTGCCCCTTTTAATAGACGGATTTCACAGTGGATTTTATGACCATGAAACTCACCAGAATTTTAGTGAGATTTTAGGCTATGTTCTAAAAACCCGTCGCTCCGGAAACGCCAAATTCCGTGTTTTGTGTGTTAAGTTTGCCGAAAATTATTGTCCAGACGGTCTTTCAGAAGAAAATACTGTAGATTAAGGTTATCGGAGACACAACTCCAATACAGCAGTATTCCCAAGGCAAAAGGGAAAACGGAAACGAGGGGAAATTAAATTTAGGGGCTACAGAAAAGTAAATAATTCTCATGTGACGTTTAGGCGTCACATTGATCATCATATTGTGTGGCAGACTGAATTAAAATGCACTTAAAAGAATGATATAGTAGTAGGATTAAAACATCAATATCATCAGATACTTTAGCGACATATTCTTTCCTAGGCTATATTTAAAGTTTCTATGACGATCAGTGTGTCTAATACCTTCTGCATGAATGCCGGAAAGACGTCTTCCTTGAAAATAACACCCCAGTATGTTAATAAAGCATTGTTTGTTGGTAGAGTTAGGAAGACATTTCTTTTTCTTGATGATCATAGCCGAATTTTCATCAAAGACTGACACAACAGGCGACTGCTTCATGAGAAAACTGTGATCCATCTTATATTTTCTAATTGATTTCTCATACCTATCAAAACCAATTACTTTTCCATACCTTCTGTGGACATACAATTCGTGTTGCGTAATGGCATCGCCAAATGTTGCAGAAGCGGACCATGGTATCTGGTGAATGAATGCACAGCCATCAAGAACGGTACTTTGCTGGGAACGAGACCGTTGAATTTCATTGATATTCATGCTACCTAATGAGCTTGTTAGATGTTTTATCAGTTTTTATCAATTGATGGGTACTATGGCCAAATATGAAGTTGGTGGAGAGGAAAACTCGTAACTGAAAAACTCCCTTGGATCTTGAGCTATGTTATCCAAGGAGATATAAGCAAACATCCTCTGTATTAAGAAACGCGAATGATAGCGAGTCTCAACAGAAAGAACAACTCCTTTGTTCAATACTTACATGGTTACTGCTTGGTCTGATTTCAATACAGTTTCATCTTTAAAAAGTTTGCCTGTAAGTTTATATTGAATATTTCATCCAATGATGTCAGCATTTTCTGCAGTAACTTTGTTTTCACTATCTGCAAGCATCATCATAATCAGTTTATTGCTCCAGCGAATCGGGTGCAATTTGTGGACCTCTTCCACTTTTGTCTATCCAATAACCACTTTCCTTTTGAAGATGGTCTTGACATCGCCCCTCCTAACAATGTCAACCACTTTCTCCTTTGTCTTCCTCTCGGTCTTCGAATTACTTCTACCTCCGTTCACTTCCATGCCATTCTACCATTCTCCATAACGTGTCCAAACCAGTTCATCCTTGATCAACCAATTTTTGTGTATAATGATTCTTTCGTCTCCCTTACCACCGCTTGAGTTTGTGGTTGTCGGTTAGGTTCTTAGGCACTTAGTGACCACAGACTTTGCGAATTTTCAGTGTGTCATGACAGCAAGCATTTAAGGTGTAAATGTTGAGCCAGCTTGGTGTCCTAGGCGAAACCCCACACAAGACACGGCACAAACCTAAATAAAATGCTGTTTTAATTTACTGGCCGTAAAAGCCAATAAACCATCATTTTGGAAGCCTTCATATGGAGATTAAGTCTGATTGAGCTTTTAGTTCTCGCAGTAAAGAGGTGCAGGTGCACTTCATATAAATTTAGGGAGGTAGCGTGCAGTTCACTACTCTTCTGGGGGTCCGGGCGGGGACACCAAGATCCCGCTGATGAGCCAGCTTTGAGTCCTAGGCGAAACCCCACACAAGTCATGGCACACACCTAGAATAAATGCTGGGTTTTAATTCACTGCCCGTGAAAGCCAATATACCATCTTTTTGTAAATACAGGGTCTTGAAGATCATCACTTTCCCTCCTACTTCATCTTTGTAAACATTTTATGTTTAAAACCAATATCATATTCTTTAGCATGCAATATCCCGTAATTTGATAATACACATGCTTTTTTATGACTATTTAAAATTTTAAGTTGTTCAAGATAGGGGCCAAAAAACTATTTTTTTTGTGACACTACTGATGTGCAATTTTAGTATGTTGATTAGGAGTGCGTAAACCTGCCTTATCCAACAACAATAATGTTTGTTGCAATTAGTTCCACCTCTCACGCTAATTTAACTGTATACCTACACAAGCCACCACTGATCTGAACCCTGACTGACGTTTCTGTTCACAGAGTTTACGACTCATATGAAGCCTTAAAAGGTGGCAGCACAGTAGAGGCCATGGAGGACTTCACAGGTGGCTTAACGAATATTATCTCATTCAAAGAGGAAATCCCTAATCTTTTTAAGATTATGTTGAAGGCCCATCAGCGCGCTTCCTTAATGGCAACCAACATAAAGGTTTGTTCAGCTGCTTAATAATTCGTAATTCATAAGATGCAGGGTAATAGGCTCGACTACAACATCATATACTGTACAGTGTACATAGGTTAATCCACTAACTGTGCGAAGTTCTAGGACCCGAGGGCACCATACGGCCCACGTATTCATTTTTAGCCTATTTTCATTTTATGAAAAAATAGGCTTATGAGATCATCTTTTGTCCGCGTGTGTGTGTGCGTATGTGTGATGTGTGTGTGTCTATGTGATGTGTGTGTGTCCCTCCCTAATAACGTTTCAACGGCTGGACGATTTCAATGTAACTCAGTAAGGTCATATCACCATTTTGGCCGACCCCGACCGTGGCCTTTAAATTTTATTACATCTCACCAATCCAACATGGCGGCTGTGTGAAATATTTCACCAGCATTCAACATCTCTCAAACTATTTCCGATATCACCCTGAAATTTTGTACGGTGATAATGGGCACTAGTAGAAGTTCACCTATGCGACATTCAAAGACCTGGTAACTACAAAACTAACATGGCGGCCAAGCGATATTGAGACCCTTAAATATACTTTTCTGGCGATTTAACCATCCAAACGTAATGAAACCTGGTACAGGAAATGTTTGTACACAATGTAATGTACTGGCATTTAATTTAGTTCAATTGTTTACATAACCTCATGATAGCGGCTGTGCGAAATTTTAAAATTAAGCTGTTATTTCTTGTGTCGTAATCATGCGATTGAAGTTTGAATACCACACGTACACAATAATCTTCATGTAATATTCTAGTACATAGATAAAAATCCAATATGTCGACCATCTGAAATATTTAGACGGTTCTCAATATCAACGAATCTATTATAACAATCAAACTGAAATTTTGTATTTTGATAGAGGCAATTAGGCTACCTTAACATGAGTAGGAAGATAGGCTGTATAGTTCTTCACGGAACTACATGTTAGGACTGTGGTACACTTGTATTAGATCACTTGTCTTGGATCACAAAATTGCATGATTGAGTTTTGTAGCTGATATTAGAAGGCAGTTCATCCGAATTTGCCGGACAATTCATTCTTCCGGGCCATGAAGTGTGAAGTTCCTGAGAACATCTGGAAAACTGTATCAAAAAAGATTTTTTCTTAACTCCACAAAATCCTCACTTGTTGACCTATGAGGAAACCTTACTCTGCAGAATATGCTGAATTTTATATTAGCCGATGACGTGGTGGATGTCGATCACGTCGTCTGCTTTATAAGTGAGAGTGGGTAAAGGACAAAACCTAAATTCCCAAGTATTATTTGACTTTGTAACCAATTCTTTTTGAGTCCACCCATAAAAGGTTGATTTAGACTATTGATATTATTAATTTATTTTTATAAATTTTATATAAATATTGTATCGTGTTGGCAACGTGTCCAATACGCAGTGTCACATCGTTATGCTCATCTAAGGAGCGCGAGAGAACTCATTTGGTAAATGATGTTGAACTTTTATTATTATTATTATTATTATTATTATTATTACATTACAGTATGCGAACCGGCCAAATCTAAGGACCAGGCAAATATCATTTCATTTCCTTCTCATAGTTATTTCTTCCTTTCTCTTCCTCCACACGTCCTTCATTCTTTCAGAGTGTTGCGCTTTTCTCTCTGCTGTCCATCTTCCTGCCCTGCGTTCTCTCTTTTCTCCCACAAGACCCTTTATGTTAGAAAGTATATCCCTGAATTGAGTTCTGTCTCGACAGTCGTCATCTGTAATTCCTAGCCTTCGGAGTTCTTCCTTCATCTGATTGGTGTAACCCCCTTCAGATTATATATTTTATCAAAAATGTGTTTATTTATTCTTGTTGGATCCATTCTAACCATATGTCCATAGACACGTTGTTGTTTCCAGGTCTTCCACTCTTTCATATATCTCCTTGTTTGATGTTAGTCTGTAGGTTCCCTGTACCACTTTTGGGCCATAAATCCTCCTCAATACCCTCCTTTCAATCTTCAGAAGCTTTTCCAGGTTCATCGAGTGGCCGTCTCCATACCATATAAGATCACCGGTTTTACCACAGCCTTGTAGTGTTGTAGTTTGGCATCAAGGGAGAGGTTCTTTTTGTTGTATATATTTTTAGTGGAGAAGTTGAGTTTTTCAAGTTTAAGTCTTCTATTTTCCATTGACTCTTTGTCCAGTCCATTGTTGCTAATGATTATTATTATGATTATTATTATTATTAATATTAATATGTCTCACAGATAATCTGTACAGGATTTTCCGTCAAATTCGTGAGACATATCACATTAATATAATATCAATAGTATTTAAAAAATAAATAAAATTAAAATAAATTGTTATTAAAGGTCATCTTATTGACATTTGGAATACAGAAAAATTGCCTAAAGAGTGGAATATTGCAATTATACACCCCATACACAAAAAGGGCGATAGATCAGATCCTAGCAATTATCGAGGAATATCGTTGCTGGATGTCACGTATAAGATTTTTTCAAAGATTTTATATTCCAGAATTCACGAACAACTTGATAATGAACTTGGTGAATATCAGGGTGGTTTCCGTCCAGGACGAAGCCGTCCAGATCAAATTATCAGTCTCAAATGGATTATAAAACATCACAGGATTAGGAGCACAGTTTTAGTGATCAGATTCGTTGATTTTCAAAAAGCTTATGATAGTATCCATCGCGAATCTCTATTAAATGTCCTTACTGCATTTGGTTTACATCGAAAACTTGTTAACCTTATTGCGGTCACTCTTAAAAATACTAAATCTAGAGTTAGGTTTAGAAGTGAAACCTCTGAGTCATTTGAAATCCATACTGGTCTTCGGCAGGGAGGTGGATTATCTCCATTGTTGTTTAATTGTGTGCTGGAAAAAGTTATTCGTCAATGGAATAAGGTTTGTCCACCGAATGTTAAGATTGGAAAAAATGCTCGACTAAATTGTCTCGCCTTTGCAGATATTATTAATAATAATAATATCATATGACCTTGGGTGCCTGGTGCAAGCATTGTTAATTGACACCCAGAGGGTAGCTTGCATGTCGAATTTCGTCGTTCCTTTGAACGCTATGAAAGTCAAGGAGGTTAGATATCTAAACTCCTTGACACTACAGCGCTTTCAAGTAGAGAATGGAGGAAATTTGTGTTGGCGGAAAATCTCGAGATTAATTTTTCCATTGAACACGGCCTACTGAATTCAAATGGGTTCTTTAACATGCCAACAACATATGACATGAGTGTCGTGATTTTTGTCGCATTACAAAGAACACTTACCATGGCCAGGAGCGAACCTGCAATCTTGGGGTTGGTAATCCGACACTATAACCACTCACCCACCGTGGCAAGCAGATGATCTAGCATTATTAGCAACTAGTATCGAAGAAGCTAAATTTCAGGTAGAGGAATTGGAACGACTAGCAGTAAAGGTTGGGTTGAAAATTTATTTCGAGAAAACAGAAATGATGCCATCTTTTCAAGTTGACACATCACATATTGTACTGCATAATGCCCAGAAAATAAAGATTGTGAAAAAATTTAAATATCTTGGTGAGATCATCACTTGGAATGCCAATGAGAGAGCATCAATAGATAGTAGGACACTAAAATTGTGACGAGCACAACAGATTACCTGGCCAACATATAAGAAACAGTCTCTTTAGATTAATGCTAAACTTCGACATTATTTCTCCGTCGTTAAGCCACAAGCAACATATGCAAGTGAAACTTTATTTAAACTAAACCCCCGATCAACAACTGACAAACTACAGAAGGTTGATAGACGGATTCTTCGGACAATACTCAATAAAAAACACCAGGTTGAGGGCCAGTGGAGACTTTTGCCCAATTCAATACTTTACAAGGAAAATGAATCTATCATTTACACGATGCGAAAACGAAGGATTGCGTTTTTTGGACACTTATCCCGCTTGCCAAATACTAGACTCCTGAAACAACTTTTTGACTTCTTTTGGAATAGTAAAACAAAAATCCCATGGTGTAAAGAAATACAAATGGATTTAGTCGAATTGAAAATAATTCAACATCAAATTGAACATAGAGAGGAGAAACGGCTTCTGAATAACAAATACACTCGACTAACATTCAAAATGTCACAGCGTAAGAAATATGTTTTATCAGCAGAAGAACGAGCTGCAAGATCTTCTAGAATGAAGAAGTATTGGGAAAGGAAAAAATTATCAAGGATTAAGAACTGAACTTGTTATTTGAAATATTGGAAGACTTTGTATATAAGTTTTGATTTTGGTGCTCCAATGTGGGCGTAAACAGTGTATATAAATAAATTAATTAATTAATAAATAAATAGAGTTATGAAAAATGTCCCCCAATTTGGTATGGGATTTTTAGTACATACCAGTATTATTGATTCAGTGGAAGACTTTTCGTCGAACTCATCAAGGTTAGCAACTTTAACAATTAGGACAGGAAACAAAATATACTCTTTGATAAACGTTCATGCCCCAACTAATGACAAGAATGTCAAAAAATTTTGAGATGAAACGGACAATTTTTGGGAAGAACTTGCCTTACTAATATCAAACATTCCAGACACTCATGTTAAAATCTTGCTTGGGGATTTTAATGCAAAAATTGGTCAAGAAAGAAAATTTCGTCCAATAGTAGGTAAGTGGCCAGCTCACAAATTCACTAACAAGAATGGTCAAAGATTAATCACCCTTTGTGAAGAACATGGCCTACGTCTCGAAACTACTAGATTTAAGCGAAGACCACACAAACTTATGACCTGGAAATGCCCTAATAGTGCACTAGGGGAATTCCAGATAGACCATGTTGCAATGGATAAAAGTTCTACAAATAAATATATAACGTGAAGGTACTACGTGGGGTCGATGTCGACTCTGATCATTATATATCCAAGATAAAGATCAAGTTAACTCCACGACGTAAACAAAAATCGTCAAACTCGACCATGCAAAGGCAATATGACCCTAGTTATTTAATAAATAATGTGTCCTATAAGGAAAAGTCTAAAACTCTCTTAAGTGACAAGCTAGAAACGATGGTTGACACACTGAAAACCGTTGCTGTCGAAATTGCCCCTATTAGGAAAAGGAAAAAGCATGCATGGTGGAATGCGGAATGTGATGCTGCAATTCGGAAAAGACACACAGCATGGCTCAATGATCAGCAAAAGAGGACCACACAATCACGAGAAGAATTAACCATTGTTCGAAGGGAAACTGCCAAAGAAATTAGGAGAATTAAAAGAGAAAATCAAAAAAAGTCCATACAAATTATTGATGATTCCTTTAAGCAACACAAAACAAGGGACTATTACAGGACATTTTGTCAATATCATTCTAAATACAGCCCTCCTACACAATTAATGAAAGATAAATCAGGTAAACTAGACCACAATGATACTGATAATGCTAAAATTCTAGCAGATTATTTTAGAGAACTACTAAATGCTGATGAACCTAAGGAATATCTTGATTTTGAGCCTAATCCAAAAAATAAAACAAATTTACAGAACATTATTCCTCCTGACTTGACTGAAGTATGTGCAGCGATTAATTGGCTCAAAAATTATAGATCAGCAGGAGAGAATTCATTGGTAGCAGAACTATGGAAATATGCAAATGAACAAACCATCTCCAACCTCCATAAACGTCTCATCGATGTATGGAATTCGGAACAAATACCAGAGGAATGGAGAATGGCTGTAATCCACTCAATTCATAAAAAGGGTGATAGATCAGACCCGAACAACTACCGTGCGATTTCTTTGCTTGATGTAACATACAAGATTCTATCTAGAATTATCTTGACAAGAATTCAACAACAACTCGATCAAGAACTAGGAGAATATCAAGGAGGGTTCCGACCAGGTCGCAGCTGTCCGGATCAGATCATCAGTCTGAAATGGATAATGAAATATCATAGAATGAGACAAAAGGATTTGGTCATTACTTTTGTGGATTTTAAGAAAACTTATGACAGTATCCATCGAGGGTCATTACTTAACATCCTTAGGGAATTTGGGTTACCTGAAAAGCTTATCAACCTCATCGGCGTTACTTTGAAAGATACTAAATCAAAGGTTAAATTTCGAGGCGCCTTGTCTGAACCATTTGATATCCGGACTGAACTTCGACAGGGAGATGGTCTATCACCGTTATTATTTAATTGTGTTCTTGAAAAGATCATGCGTGAGTGGAACAAAACTTGTCCTCCAAATGTAAAGATTGGTACTAATATAAAACTGGTTGCATGGCCTTTGCGGATGACCTTGCACTGCTTGCAACCAGTATAGATGAGGCTAAACACCAAATTGAAGAACTTGTGTCTATTGCAGCAAAAGTAGGACTTCAAATTTCATTTGAAAAGACTGAAATAATGGCATCCTTTGATGTGGAAACACAAGCTATTACATTGATCAACAATAAAGAAATTAAAGTTGTACATAAATTTAAATATTTAGGGGAGATTATAACATGGAATTTGAATGAGAAAGCGTCAATCGAAAATAGAACAACAAAGTTAAGACAAGCGCAATATATTACTTGGTCTAGTTAAAAAAAAAAAAAAAAAAAAAAAAAAAAAAACACTCTCCATAAATGCCAAATTACGACATTACGAATCAGTTATTAAACCGGAAGCAATATATGCTTGTGAAACAATTTTCATGTTAAACACTCGATCAGTTACTGACATATTACAGAAGATTGATAGAAGAATTCTCAGAACTATAATTAATAAAAAAAACATCAGGTGGATGGTCAATGGCGTCTATTACCAAATGAAGTGGTTTATAAAGAAACTGAGTCTATAGTCGATACTATGCGATAAAGGCGAATTGCTTTTTTTTTGTCATATCTCACGCCTGCCGGATACCAGACAGTTAAAAGTATTATTTAATTATTTTTTCAAAAGTAAAACAAAGAACTCTTGGTTTATGGAAATTCAAAATGATCTAGATGAACTCGGCTTGACAATTTCCCAAATTGCTAACAAAGATGAGAAGACTATCTTGAAAAAAAAAACCCATCCGACTTCCCTTAAAAACCTTTACCCGCAAAACTTACACCAAAGCGATGCAGAGAGAGCGGCAATGTCGACTAGAATGAAAATGTTTTGGGAAAAGAAGAAAAAGAAGAAGCTGAATCTTTAATATTGTTTTTGAGACATGTATATACTTGTTTTGGTTAAGTGCTCCAATGAGGGCGTAACATATGTAAATAAATAAATAGAGGTCATATTTTAATCCGGGGTAATGCGTAATTGTGTTTGAGTATACTCTGAAGCTTATCTTAATTCTGTGTAGTAGGCTATAGTATATTTTACATTTGTCTTGTACAGAATGAGTGTGTATTGAGCTTGGCAGGATATAATTTGAGCAAGGTTATTATTCCTGGATGGGAAATTCATATCTACAAGTAATACGGCATGATGCATAGGCCTGTTCCATGTCTCATCGCTTTAGCGATACGGCAACGCTGTCTTGCAATGGGTACCGCTCAGTGCACGTGTCTCTCTGTGATTGGCGGATATCATTTTGAGTCTCGAGTGAGGGAGACTGTTGAATTGGACTACGGAGGAGAGAGACTCAGTGACTGCAGCCCGAGTCACGATTGGTTGGTTTCGACGCAAGAACTATGTTTTGCTCTGTGGCGGAAGGAGATTGTACTTTGGTTATAAAAGACTGTGTCAGACACACAGTAATTCAAGGACTCAATTTTGTGAGTTGTTTCCTGTTCTTGGAAGTGCTAAGTATGTGCCGCAGAACTGGTTTTACAGAATTGTGTTCTGTACGTTGAAGTTGGCTATCTAGCTTAGACTTACTCAGAAATATATTCAGTACTTACGAGTGCTTCGTGTGGGAACCGGTATGGCTATTAGGCCGGATTATTAAACTATTCAGAACTGTTATCTGTATTTGTGAAAATTTGTGATTGTGAAGATCTGTTGTGTAGCACTCATAACTGTGCTTTGTGTGAGTGCGTCTTTGAAGAAAGACTGTGTCGGTACTGAGGTACTAATATCACATCACGATTTGCAATCTGTGACTGGGGTTCGCTGTATCACAGTGGCGGAAAGGAATGGTTGACACTTGGCCAACAGCAGGAGTGAGCCGGGAAGTAGAGCATCGTTGGTAATGTGGGGCTCTTTATATATTAGGGGAATACACTAGTGTCCAAAAGTTATGCAAGAGTTACGGATAAGCAGGGCAAGTGGAAATAGACCGCAAATCACACGACATATGTACCTATAGAGTGACCAGGTAGAAAAGAATGTTTCAATGCACAATCGCACCAAAGTAGGGAAGAGTGTTTCCAGCTCCCTTGCCTCTCAACTGCCTGTCTTTCTTCTGCGCATGTGCGTCAGGTAGGGGAAGTGTCTCTCTCTCTTTCTCGCTGCTACTTGCTTCGTTGTCCTTGTCGCTGGACCTTCCGAAGTATTGTATGGAGGGGGAAGCTCTTCAGCAACTACGTAATACGAGCCCCGCCTCCAACAGTCTTTTCTACCGGTTACCCCTATACCAACCTTTCGTGTTCGCTCTGTAAAGGAAAGGAGTATTCCCTGCTTTGACTAGCGGCGTAACCGCAAGGTAAACACAGCCAGTGCCTACGCCCCATTTCCCTCATTCGTGTTTGCCCTGATATAGTGTGCGGAGTGTAGCAACATAATGGCACAACGACGCCATTTGGACCCCGTTTTGCAGAGTAGAATATAGTTCAGTTTAATTGTGTTTTCACTAGGAAAGTTTTGGGGTAGTTCTGATTTCTTTCATTTTATATGTATTTTGGGATGCTGAATCCGAATCTGAGGTTTGCGGACAAAATTTCGTGACGCAACATTGAAAAAATCGCAAAAAATGCAAAAAATCTGCTTTTTTTCGTTTTTTTTTCCCCTAAAACTCGAAAACTGTTAAATTTTAGTAAATGGTTTGTTTACAGAAATTAAAGTAATTAAAATTCTCTACAAATATCACTACTTAGTTGTTTTTTTTTCAGACCAACGGTTCGGTCTCAAATGCGAGTTGAAAATTGGCAATTTTCAGCGGTCTCTGCAAAACCAAATTTTTACATTCCAAAACTTTATTTTTTATTAGAATGCTGTTATTTGATAAATTTCTCCTAGTTTACTGCACAAGTAATCAAAACGAAAAAAAAAAGGATCGAAATTATTAAATTTCAGTATCAAAAAAGGTAGGACTCTAACAAAATAAAACTTAGATATCGTTACTTATGATCATATAATTATTAATAATATTACAAATTATAATATGCAAAAATTATATGAGCCGTTGTCTTTTAGAAGGTCCTGGCTGAGGTTCTTCGGTGGCGATGGGTCCCGGTACATATTCTGCTTGTTCTGGAAATTGAAAGAGGTGGTGCCATTTCTCAAGGAGAGATGAGGATTGCAAAATAGATTGTGAGATTAAACATACCTTCCGCATCGTGCTGAGGTTCTTCGATGGCATCGGGTCCCGGCTCAGGGTCTGATTGCTCCATCGTCAGCGTTAGGGCTCGTTCTCCTGGAAAATAAAAGAGGTGGTGAGACACTGACTTGTGATTATATATCAAGGAGAGATGAATGAATACAACATAACTTTTGAGATTCGACATACCTCTGTCTCTTTCTTCAGTCTCTTCTATGTCTATGTCAGAGCTGTCTTCCGGGGGCTCAACGTTGTCGCACAGACCTTCGCATGATGTGCAGATTGGGGAACAATGAAGGCCCGCCTTCCTGCATCCACAATTGCGTTGGCAGCCCTTTCTACATTTACATGAAATGTACCGTAGTATTGAGTTTGGTGCAGGGTACAAAGTGGTTGGCACTAGCACGAGACTACTACTAGTTCTTTTCCACCCCCACTCACTTGGGTCTTTTTGTTGCTCGTCAGGTGTGGCTTGACCGGATAACCACTACTGCACCTGATAGTAAACTCTCAGTGAATGTTCTCGTGCAGCAGCTTCGGTAGGGGGTAATGAGGCAATGTTGGTCTTATTTTTGTATGATGAGGTTACGTATTGTCTGTATCTCAAATCGTTCAGACTGGTCTCTTTTTTTTCCATATAGAGCCATGAGAAACATGTTTCCTGCTGTGACAATCTCATCTTGATGTGCGTTAGGGTCTTTGAAAGCTTCAATGAATGGTTGTAAGTCATTGTTATTCTGCAGGATTTTCAGAAATTTCAGTTTCCCCTGATTAAACAATGCAGAAGTAGTATCACAACCACTCATCGCATGCAGGAATAATATATGGTCTAATGGGATTTTCTCAGCAGCCAGATGAGGGTTGTAGAGGCTTTGCGAAATCTTTCCTTTTTCTGGTTTCAGAAAAAATACATTATTTATATCACGGCTACACAGGCCAATCAAAATGACCAGAAGGTCGATATCTTCCCCCACCACTGTCACATGTTCGTTTGACGGGGCCATCTCAAGAGCTGTTGTGATAATTAGGATATCAGCATCCTCCACAGCTTGCTTTGAATCAATTTTTGCATCATGAAGTTTCTCCATTAACATATATATTAACCGGCTCTTGTTTTTTGAGTTTGCAAGAAAACTATCCTGCGAGACAGTGGGCACCATCATTTCTGTAAATGATATTGCAGCAGATTGTTTTCTTTGTGCTCTTCTCAATCGTTCTATGCGCTTGGTGCTATCACAAGCCTCGTCAGGATAGCCGTCGAAAATGACAATGGCACTTGATTTGTAGTTTGATTTGACATATGATACATAACTGCTGCAAATTTCTGCATATGTCTGACCGTGGCGCCATTTGACCCGGGGTAACAAAAAAAAAAAACGTCTATGACATATTTTGTATCGTTCAAGTCAGTATGTTCAGTCGGTGTAAAAGCGTTGTACAAGCTGGATTTTGTTCCTTTCCTCATCCCATGCTCGTAAAAAAAAAAAAAAAAAAAAAAAAGCAAGAGGATAGGGGCTAAGTTCGTAACGTAAAAATTCTCGCAGCTCTTCATCTGAATGTTTCGCGATGGTCATTCGTTGAAAAAGTGTGATTGGATTGATAACTACAGCCCTGTCTTGCATTTGAATAGAGCTGTTCATGATCGCAAGAGGCAGCACTCTTTCGCTTCGTTTGAATTTTACAGCTTGAAAATCACCACCAACAATGCGCTGTATACCTTTCATGTGGACAAATGGCATGTAATCCTATCATCTGCGACAATACCTGTACTTAAAGATATTAGTTCAGTGGTCTCTGGGAACGGAGGATGTTCATAACAACAACAGACGCAGATTAGTTTTTAAATTGGTTCTTAGAACATATAACGCTCATATTCGGCAGATGGCATTGTAGGCTTTTGAAAGTCTCATAGGCGAACTTATAGTGGTGCCCTTCATCACCGTACAAAAGTTCATGGTGATTGATATCAGTAATAGTTTCGGAGATATTGAATGCCGGTGAAATAATTTGCACAGCCGCCTTGTTGGATTGGTGAGACGTAATAAAATTTGAAAGGCACGGTCGGGGTTTGCCGAAATAGTGCTAAGACCTTACTTTTGCATAGAATTCTCGGTGTGACTCTGTCTTTATTGAAATCAACTTAAAAAACTAGGTGAAATTAACTGAAAGCATGTCAATATAAACTAAAAAGTGGGTTTTGCAGAGACCGCTGAAAATTGCCAATTTTCAACTCGCATTTGAGACCGAACGGTTGGTCTGAAAATAAAAACTAAGTAGTGATATTTGTAGAGAATTTTAAGTACTTTAATTTCTGTAAACAAACCATTTACTAAAATTTAATAGTTTTCGAGTTTTAGGCAAAAAAAAAAAAAACGGAAAAAGCAGCTTTTTGCTTTTTTGGCGTTTTTTTAAATGTTGCGACACGAAATTTTGTCCGCAAACTTCAGATTCGGATTCAGCACCCCAAAATACCTATAGAATGACAGAAATCAGAACTACCCCAAAACTTTCCCACTAGCGGCCCTTTAGAGTACAAATTGACTGAACTGATACTCGGCCGCCTGGAAGCAGGCCAGACACAGACCGAAGTCGTCGTATTCTTGAATGTGCCACAAAGTGTAATTTCCAGGCTTTGGAGACGACTTCGAGAGACAGAAGATTTTAGTAGAAGGCCAGTACCAGGTCAACCAAGAGTAACCACCCCACGGCAGGACCGATATCTGGCCTTAACCACTAGATGAAATGAGGCGCCTAGAATCAAAACCCGCCAAATCCATTCCTTCACTTTCTTGGTAAAGTGACAAAAACTGCCACAAACGAACCAATGCTCTGAAAGAAATATTTTTTTCACTAAAAATTAAATTAATTTAAATAAAGAACAGTGACGAAGTATGAGCCTGATCCCCGTTATAGTTAAAGTTGTATTTAGAATAATGTAAAACAATAATTCGGATTTGTCGGGGTTTGTTACTAAGATTTGGATTTGGCAGGTTTTGATACTAAAGAACCCTAATAAATTTGAAGTTGCGAAGAGATTGTAGAAACTGCGTAAGCTTTACTAAGAATTTAAGTTCAATTAATATTTTGAATGAAAGTTAGGACGCCTCCGTGGTGTAGTGGTGAGCATGATTTGCTGCCACCCAGGAGGTCCGCGGTTCGATTCCCGGCTCTGCCACGAAGTTCGAAGAAGTGGTACGAGGACTGGAACGGGGTCTACTCAGCCTCGGGTGGTCCAAATGGGTTGAGGGGTTTGATTCTCACCACAACCATCCTTGAAGTGGCTTTCCGTGGTTTCCCCACTTCGTCTTCGGGCAAATGCCGAGATGGTACCTAACGTAAGGCCACGGCCGCCTCCTTCCCTCTTCCTTTCCAATCCCTCTCACTCTTCCCATCTCTTCATCAGGCCCCTGTTCGCTTTGCATGTGAGATCACCTGGGCGACGTGCTAGTCACACTCCCCAGTTGTATCTCCGAGTCAGAGTCTCAGGCTCCAGGACACTGCCAGTGGCGGTAGAGGTGGGATACTTCGCTTAGTCCGTGGGAAAAGCCAACCCTGGAGGGTAAACGATAAAGAAAGGAAGAAAGAAAGAAAGTTAAGTAAAGTTAGTTTATAAAATACCGTCGAAAATCATGAGTATCATTTTTGTGTTTTATTAGCACAAAGATTGTTGGATAGTAACAATAAACAGAAAAATAATAATACTAATAATGCTGAACAGTACTAAATAATAATAATAATAATAATAATAATAATAATAATAATAATAGTCTAATAGTAACAATAATAATAAAGAAACATATCAAATTAAATTCATGTTCAATTCAAGTTCTTATGAGACAAAACATTCGTCATTCAACTATTAAAATAATGACGTTAGTGGATGTTCTAACTACACAATGTCTGTGTCTACCTCATCCTCAACAATAGTTTCACAATCTTCATCATTTATGGGCTGATCTCCTTCGTGTTCGTCACGGCTTTCTAGATTGCAATAAAACTGCAGCTCTTCATTTTCCCTCCATCTATCTCCAAAATGTTTCGAAAGCAGTCGCGAAACATCTTTGACTTTTTGTACCTGAAGAATAACCCCTCTGGTTATGTCTTCTGGCTGTACGTGAGTCATGTCAAACTCAGGTTTTGTGACACGTTTAGGTTTGCAAATGTCAGTTCTGTAAAATATTTCACCCCGGACCAAAATATTATTGTTCTTTTCGTTCTTTGTCAAAATTATCCTTTTGGATGGACTGAACTTAAAGTGCCAGTTGGCAGGTTTTATTGAACTCTTTCTGATTCAGACTTCCAGTCTTTAACTGGAAATGAGATTCCAACGTGGTGAACAGTTCCAGGTTTCCCGAGAATTTCTTCGTACTCTGCTGGCTGAAGAATAGTGTCTTTCTTTCTCAACTCTTTCTCGATTAGACCGAATACTCTATCGGGTGGAAGGTAGGAATGCCCAACAACAGGAAATGTAAATTCTACACTTTTGACTTGTTCAGGAGCATCAGAAATCAGCCATTTTCCAAGCATAGCAATTACAATAGTGTTTTTGTTCTGCCCGCCACACCCGTCCGAAAAACATTTAACCTTTGTTTTGCCGTGAAAACGCGCGTTCATCAAATGATCATACACACAAGAAGAAATCACATTTGAGTTTTTAGCAAAATCATTTTCACACCATGTATAGCAATGAACATTTTCCTTCGTTAATTTGCATGTCGAATTTCCTGTAATTATTGTAAAGTTATTGAAGGAATACTGCCTGCTGAAATAAGCTAACTGGTCAGGTACTTTCGGAAGAAGAAGATTCTTTTGACAGTCAAATGTTATGTACAAAGCCTCATCATCATCAGATTTTAAAATTGAGTAAAATGCATCAGCCTTCATTTCAAGCACTTTCAACTGAATTTTTAACTCAATTATTTTATCAGCATTTTTCTCCCTTTTGATCTGTTCTTGTAGGAATATACAAGTAGAGCAAGCATCCGTTTTGGGGGTGCCAAAGCCGAAATATAAATTTTTATTCAGAACATCACGGAAGTATGGCTCTTTCACAATGAAGTCAGGTTCAACAGATTCATTGTACATTTTGCACAGCTTTGAAATATTTAACTCAGGTGGAAGGTATTTTCTATAGGTTGCCCTGTGTCTGTTATAGTGTGATATTACTTTCAACTTCTGGGCGAACGCAATGACTTTGTCACGTTTCCCTGCAAATGTTTCTAATTTTCTGTTTCCTCCTCTTGTTTCCGTAGCTGTTGCACCACCACTTTGTTGGTGTCTTTAATAACACCTAACACTCTGTCTTTTTTTGAGCCCAAGGATGGTTAAAAATGCATCTCGACATATTCTTACTAGTGTACCATCACGATTTCTGAGGTAATACGAAAAGCTAAGGCTCTTATCAGAACGACTACTATCCAATGGCCTTTGTCTTTTTGTTGGTAGTGACTTCGTATGCTTAAGAATAAAATTGTCTTGTTGGAGTTTATCCTTAGAAGAGTAAAACACTGAATGAAACTTTGCAATGTCCAGAAGAGAAAGAGAATTACATTTATATGCATTTTCCTTTTTATGGTTGCAACATGGCTTGCCGGGTAGATCAGTTGCTGAATACCTGAAACAGAAACGCCTTTGTGAGGTTTTCGGCCAGGCAAATAAAAACCTAAAATCCCTTTGCAGCTACCAAATTAAAACCCACATTATAATTGTTACGACTTTCATGATATTACAGGGCGCCAGAAAATGTTCTCAAAGTGACTACGATCCACCGCGATAGCCAGCATCAATAGTTACGTTGTCACGCCTGTCGCTTGGATCAAAACAAACAAACAGTATACTTTGTGCTTACCACAGTCATTTATAACTGATGCTGTAAGTGCTGATGACACACACGCTCGTTCGCTTATTGCAATGCACACTGATAATTTCGACAGCTTGCAGTCCACACGTGTGGGATTCCCCCCGTCAAGGACACCGTGCTACCAACCAAAACTGCTGATGCTAGCTCTGGCAGAAGCCCGCTGTCACTGTGGAGAATACTTTCTGGCGCCCTGTACTAAGAGTTTACCATACTCACAGCTGAGCCCGCTTTTTCTCACGTTTCCATTCCTCCTTGTTGGGAGTCTTCTTTCTTGCTTGATTTCCAGGACAGAGAGTTAAGTTAGTCCCCACAGCATCTTCCATTTTGAAATCAGGATTATGAAGCACTATTTTATCACTGCACTAAAAATTCTGTACAAAACAAATTATTATTCTCGAAACGTATAACATCAACCATTCCAATCACGTCAGGCAGAGGTACGTTATCTGACTAATGTGGGTAGGTAAAGAGTAAACACTCCGCAAAGCATCATGGAAGGTAAGATGGCGGAATTGGGTGCTCCTATTGGCTGATGTGGATGTGGCGGGTTTTGTAACCAAAAATGGCGAAACTGTCTGTGGACTTGGCGGATATTGCAACTAAGCCATAACTTTGTCTTCGTTTTACAGTAGGATGTAGCGGGTTTTGTGACAAAACAATTGCTTTAATGAATTCAGCCCAGTGAAAGCTATAGGAAACAATGCATAACTCAATTTTCATAAAATATGGATTTGGCGGGTTTTGATTCTAGGCGCCTCAAATCGAAGTGCACCTGCAAGACACGGCGGAGCTTGCAGCCGTCTCAGGGGTTTCCGTTTCCCGGCAAACCGTGTACCGGAGGCTCAGAACAGCAAGGCTGTTTGCCAGACGTCCAGCGGTGTAGGTCCCGCTCACTCCAGAACACACACGGGCCCGTCTACTGTGGAGCCGTCAACGTCAAAACTGGTTCATGAATGAATGGAAGCATGTGCTCTTCACAGGTGAATCCCGCTTCAGTTTCATAACGATTCCCGTCGCACATTAATATGGAGAAAACCGGGTAGCCGATATAGTCATAGGAACATCGTAGAACGGGACCAGTATGGTGGTGGTGGTGGCGTCATGTACGGGTGGTCCGAGGAACACTGTGAACGCTCGGAGATACAGGGATGAGGTACTGACACCACATGTCAGACTCTTCAATGGTGCGATTGGTCCAGACTTCCTCTCAATGGACGATAATGCCCGACCGCACCGCGCTGCTCTGGTGGATGAATTCCTGGCTGGGGAAGACATTCACCGCATGGACTGGCCAACGAGGTCTGTGGATCTGAATCATATAGAACATGCCTGGAATGCATTGGGGAGGCGAATTGCATCCCGTCAGCCTCCACCAAGGACCCTCCAAGACCTTCGCATTGCCCTTTCGTTGGAATGGGATCGACTGCCACAAGAGCTCTTGGACCATCTGATAGAGAGCATGTCACGTCGCTGCGAAGCATGTGTGGCCGTTAGGGGTAACCATACACCTTATTAACAGCATATTTTGTTGCGGAACACATTGCCAAGTTTTTTAGTTGTTGTCAAAGGTGTACCTTAGCCATCAGAACGTTTCTGACACTGTTTTTTTTGACACGTTGTGTGACATATGGTGTGTGATTCAGCTTCCGTTTGTTCGTAATCCGTCTGACATTCCTATCAGGCGGTAAGGCTCATTTAGTGATTATGCTTGAATGTTGGGCACTAGAGTAGTTAAGCAATGCCTGCCACAATTTTTAGGGTCAATCCTTTTATTTTGTTGTGTTAATTAGAGCCATTTGTTGTTAAGTTTCAGAATTAATGTATAGTGGGTTGAACCGTTCATTTTACAGAAGTAGATGCTTGTAGTTAGCCCTCCTAACTTTTATATGTTTTTAGAAGGTTTTGGTAAGGCCTATGCACATGCCAATGTCTTTCACGATCTCTGCACTCGCCCGGTGTTTAAGAAGAGTCTTTGTCAAGTTGTTGGATATTATCATTTATTTTATTAATTTTTCTTGTAATAATTATGCTTAAAATTTATATGACCAATATTTATTTTTATTATCTTAGACGATTAAACAGAGGATTTGAATGGATTTTTAAATGGAATAGACTCCGCATTGAGGGAAGAATCCATGATGAAAATCATTAAATGTATAACCAAAAATAAATAAATAATGGAATGCAGCCGAAAGAAATTGGAAGTCCCTGTTGACTACAAATTGGTCGGTGGAAAGCTAAAGCAAGTAGGAGACTTTTACTACTTGGGAAGCAAAATAACCAGTGATGGACGAAGCAAAGAGGATATTAAAATTAGGTTGGCTCAGGCAAGGAAAACATTTCTACACAAAATAAATTTGTCGATATCAAATATAGATTTAGGTATTAGGAAGTCATTTTTGAAAGCCTTAGTCTCGATCGTGGCGCTATATGGAAATGAAACTTGGACTGTGCACGCAGCGGATGAAAGGAGAATAGATACATTTGATATGTGGTGTTACAGGAGAATTATTTATTTATTTATTTATTTTATGTGTTCAGTAGCGGTGAAGTTAGGGCTAAATACTACCAGTAGGGGACAATTTTTGAAACACAATTATGATGATAAATAAGGAGTAAATTAATTATGTTAATACTAATGTTAATGAAAAAGGCATATGATTAATAATAATAATAATAATCACAATGGAAGTGGGGCACAGGATGGCTTAAAGAGGTACAGAGAGACTTACAAGCAATCAGCATAGAAGACCGAACTGAGTGCCAGACGAAAATCGCGAATGCTAAGTTTGAACCAAGATCATTACGACAACCTGGGAAAAATTGGACGGATGAGAGGAAGAGAGAGCATTCCGCGAGAATGAAGAGCTTTAGGGAGGAGCGTAGGAGACACACCTCCAACTGACATCATTTTATCAAGTTTAATCGCTCTCCTGTAGGGGAATTTTCCCTTAAATAATAATCACAATGTCACAGAACATTCTATAATATCCTAAATATAATCACTGCTCAGCCATACGTCCTACCATCCATCACCATTCACACGGGGCAATCAGCAGTATTCAACAGGTAATCTCGGCATGCGGCCTTAATTTTTTTATTGTTATAGAATTTCAGATATCGATAGGAGTTGAATTCCGTAGTCGAGACCCAGCTACAGCAAAAGAACGGTTGAACATAGATGAGTGATTGATGGGGATGGCGAGGGAAGATCCAGATCGAGCGTTTTGGTTATGATATGACGAAAAGTAACGAAATTTTGATGACATGTACGTGGGCATGTTTTCATGCAGAAATTGATAGACGGATGCCAATAAGTGAAATTTAGGGCGTTCATCAGGTTTAAACCAAGAAAGAGTACGGTAGCTTGGGGTTATGTGGGCATCGTAAATTAGATTGAAAGCAAACCGAAGACAAGAGTTCAATGCTTGTTGGAGTTTCATTGTTTGTCCATGAGTCGCGTCAACGAGAACGATGTCACAGTAGTCTAGAATTGGTAGTATTAGTGTTTGGATGAGTATAAACTTAATGTCTAGTGGTAAAATGTTCTTATGGCGCACGAGTGGGTGAAGGGACGCGTGTTTATCTTATACTAGCAGTAGTGCTCGGCTTCGCCCGGGGGATTTATTTGTTTTATGGATGATTATGAATACTACTACACAACTAACAGAAAAACATATTTTAAAAATATAACATTTTGTGGCGGTGGTGGTGTTGGTGGTGGTTGTAGTTTGGGTGATAAGTAGTACAGTATAATGGACGTAACATTCAGTTCATTTTCCCGTAATGATAATAATGAATAGGGAAACGGCTATTTTGTAACTACAGCACTGACACATGTAATTTACAAACACATTTTTAAAAATGATTAGAGAGAGGAGTGAAAATGAAAATCCACAGCCTGCTTCCAGTCTCCGACCGGGTCAGGAATAGAATGAATGAAGCCCCCATCTAGCGGCGAGGATATGAACTGTGCCGGCTGCCGAGGCCTGACGCACTCCTCTGGGGCAATGATTAAATGAATGACAGATGAAATGAAATGATAGTGGAGAGTGTTGCTGGAATGAAATGTTGACAGGGAAAATCGGAGTACCCGGAGAAAAACCTGTCTGCCTCCGTTTTGTCCAGCACAGATCTCACATGGAGTGACCGGGATTTGAACCACGGACCCAGCGGAGAGAGGCCGGCGTGCTGCCGCCTAAGCCACCGAGGCTTAAGAGAGAGGAATAAGTGAAATAAAAGACACTGCCTAGGGCCTATATCTCATTGGCTGTTAGAAATGTAGAGACCAATAGTGTCGTCTTTAGTCGCATAGCGCCGTAGGAAAATAATCAGAACACTTTGGAAAACTTCGGCTGTCCCTAGCTACTAAGATAGCAATAGTATCATTTATAGCCACATAGCGCTCAAGGATAAGGTTCGTAATAAATGAAGGTAAATTTGAAAGCACCAACGCTTATTGCAGCTGCTAACCTCACTGTACTGCACCAACACCATTGCACATACAGAGGTGCAATTTGGTGCAATTAGGAGAAACGGTGTAGATTTGTGATAAATGGCCTAAATGCAGGGAATGGAGTGATCTGTCCAAAATTTAAAGTGGACTGTGTCAACCGCAGGGTTTCAAAGGGTAAGTATACAAAATGTGGTTCAGATCGGTGAGACGGTGTAAGTTTGTGCCAAAGAACTTAAATGAAGGGAATGGAGTGGCCAGTCCAAAATTTCAAGCAAACAGTGTTACTCGTCGGTTTCAAAGGGTAAGTATACAAATTTTGGTTCAGATCGGTGAAACGGTGTAGATTTGTGCCAAAGGGCCTAAATGCAGAGAATGGAGTGGTCTGTCCAAAATTTCAAGCAGACAGTGTTACTCTCAGGATTCCAAAGGGTAAGTATACAGATTTTGGTTCAGATTTGTGAAAAAGTGTAGATTTGTGCCAAAGGGCCTAAATGCAGGGAATGGAGTGGTCTGTCATAATTTTCATGTAGGCAGTGTTACTCGCAGGGTTCCAAAGGGCAAGTATACACATTTTGGTTCAGATTGGTGAAACGGTGTATATTTGTGCCAAAGGGCCTAATGCAGGGAATGGAGTGGTCTGTCTGAAATGTTATGTAAACAGTGTTACGCGCAGGATTCCAAAGGGTAAGTATACAAATTTTGGTTCAGATCGGTGAAAAGGTGTAGATTTGTGCCAAAGGGCCTAAATGCAGGGAAAATTTCACGTAGACAGAGTTACTCGCTGGGTTCCAAAGGGTAAGTATACAAATTTTGGTTCAGATCGGTGAAACGGCGTACGTTTCACTAACCATAACGCCAGCGCATGCGGATAGAGCTGTTCGGGAGCGCTTGTCCTACCGACTTACTGAACAAAAATCAATCTTAAAGGTTATCTGAGAGGTGTAGCCTAATACTACATATCCTAAACTATTCTTCTCGAATTTGGCTATCATATAAAAAAAGAATTTTTCGAATCGGACTGGTAGTTCCTGAGATTAGCGCGTTTAAATACACAAACACAAAGACAAACTCTTCAGCTTTGAAGACTGTAGAAATGACTATCAACAGAGTTGTTGTTTGAGTCTTCAGTCTTTTGACTGGTTTGATGCAGCAGTCCACGCCTCCCTGTCCTGAGCTAATAGTTTCATATCTACATAGCTACCACACCCTACATCCGAGGCAATCTGTTTAACATATTCTAACCTTGGTCTACCCCTACAGTTGTTGTTTTCGACCCTTCCTTCCATAACTAAGCTTGCTATTCCTGGGTGTCTTAGTATCTGTCCTACCAACCTATCTCTTCTCTTCATTAGCAGTCGCCAGAAAAATCTCTTCTCTCCCACTCGTCTTAATACCTCTTCGTTTGTAACCCTGTCTACCCATCTGATCTTCATCGTTCTCCTGTAACAGCACATTTCAAAAGCTTCAATTCTCCTCTTTTCTGCTGCACCAATAGTCCAAGTTTTACTTCCATAGAGCGCCACGCTCCAGACAAAGGTTTTCAAAAATGACTTCCTAATACCTAAATCTACTTATATATTCGATGTGAACGGATTCCTTTTTTGTAGAAATGCTTTCCTTACCTGAGCCAACCTACTTTTTATATCCTCTTTGCATCGTCCATCACTGGTTATTTTGCTTCCTAAGTAACAGAAGTCTCCTCGTTCCTTCAGCTTTTCACCTGCCAATTTGATGTCCATAGAGGTTTGTGTTTTTTCTTCGGCTGCATTTCAATATTAGTCTACTTTCGATTTCTCCAAAAAATGAAAGTAGACTCGTGAGATCTACTGATCCCATGTGCCATAGGGTCCATGAAGGTCGAACCCATGTCCTTAAGGAAGAAATGAAAGAAACGTATGGTTTCTTAAAGGAACGGAGAGAGATTTTAAGCCAGGATTATAGCTTAACATTGTGCAAGCGACTAGGGACAGATGTTCCTAAGATGAGATCACCCCACTCGACATTCAAGAGAGGGCTGGTCACGAGTATTAATAACTGAGTGGAAATTTCCACCGTGATAGACAAGGAAGCCTGAATCGGAATTCGAGCTGACGTTGCTGGAAATTGACAACGCCGCTTATGCGCCAGAAGAGGAATAATTAAAATTAACACGTTTACGAGCATAATAATGAGTAAACAAGTACAGTACAGTGAATCATTTTGAATGAGAGATTTTTCAGTAAAGAGAAACCATTTAATAATTGTGCAGAAAAAAAACTGCCGACGTAAGACGACGTCATTGGGGAAGTACCTAAGCCTCTGTGGAGGGGAGAGAGCAAAAGGAATGCAACACCCATATAATTGAGGACGAGAAATTAATTAATATCTCCGAATTGCACGATCGATTCTTAGGTGCAATAAGATCATCTGACATTGAGAAGATGAGCTTTCGGAAGGTATAATTTTTATATTTGTGGCACCATTATTTTAGAAGTTGACCACAGAAAAGGCTAGAGTCTTATTTTTTTGTAGTAAAATAGTATAAAGCTTCGGGGTTTACCAAGCCAAACATGCAGTTTCAGACAGCCCGAGGGGGCGTCACTGTGTCGCATCGCATGCAGTTCCGACAGTCCGTGAGGGGCGTAAGGCTACATCACAGCACATGCAGTTGTACAACGAGCACTCCGTGAGCGGAGGTGCTGCATCAAAGTCTTCAAACGTATGAACCTCAGGGGAGGTCATACTGTGCAACAAGTATAAGCACCGAATGCAGTTTCAAACGGCCTGAGGGCACGTCACTGTGTCACATCGCATCGAATGCAGTCTTGAACAGCCCGAGGGGTGTTGCCACGCATCACGCAGTACGAATCCGTCCAGGAGGACGTGAAGTTATATCAGCACTTGCAGTCATACGAGCACTCCGTGAGGGGAAGTGCTGCTCCACGACGTAGAAGTAGTCATTCCGACAGTCCGTGAGGGACGTAACTCTGCGTTACATCGAAAAACAGCTACCAGTACTCCTTGAGGGGAGAAACGCTGTGTTACACCGCAGAAGTAAGATCCGATAGCCACAGGCGTCACAGTATTAACGACTTGCTTGCCTCCATAAGGAGTGGTCAAGACGAAATTTTAAAGTATCGCCGTAGTGAAATATTAGGAAAATCCTAATTATAGGATTTAGGCCCGACTGTATACAAGTTAAAGTGAAAATTCGTAAGATATAGTCAGAGCAGGCTGCGAACGTCGGACTTAAAGGCGATAGGTCGGTAAATATACGAATGAATAGATCATAACGTACGGAAGTATCGTACCAGACAGATAAACTGTTATTTAAATTGAAGAACCCTAAAAGGGAAGAACAGAATAAGGTTCGAAACGTAGGAGTGTTAAAACAGTTCAAATAAAGAAGATAGGAGACTATAAACATTATCTCCAGAAAGCAGGTGAACTATTCTAAAAATACTAGAATTGAGAAGTGCTAGCTGCTATAAACTAAATCTATAGGTCTTAGAGGAGACCTCGATCCGTATAGACTTTCGTTAGGATCGATAGACAGATCTACAAAGAAGCCGTTCAAGCTAGATAAATAGCCGGTTATCCAGGATAGGAGTAGCAGAATTGGACTCCAGGGAACAGTAGATGTTTCGAGACTTTCGCATCCTGCAGGATAGGAAGCCGACATCGAATAAATTTCACCCTTGGAAACGGGAATTTAAGAAGATCACGTGTGATAGGCTCAGAAATACGGCCTAGTGATCGAGAATTGTGAAGTGTAAAATAATCAAGATTGTGTGTTAAATTAATATTTTTAGTGTTTATTATGTGTTCAAAAGAGACACATCAGTATATGAAAATGTCGTCAATGTTAAGTGTTTTAAATATATGTCAAAAAGTGTTTTTACGTAAGATGAATACCTTTAATATGGAGTAAAAGGTTCAAAGTGGGCCCAAAAAATGAAGCACCGCACCAGATTAAAGATCATGGGATGATCTGGAAAATATGTGAGTACTAAATTCATTTTATTTTGGTGTCAGGAATTGATTGTGTACAAACCCACCGGAGTTTTGGAGTGAAAGGGATGTGTTTTAATAAACAAATACTGAATAATCAAGAACACGGTCTGAACGATAATAAAAAAATTGAGAAATTATAAATAATTATGTAAAGAATAAATCCCGTAGAGGAAATATGTGAATAAAGGGTTAATGTATTTAACAAATGTCATAAGAGCAAGCGAAATATCATTAATTATCATGAAAGATATTGAAATAAAGTAAAGTTGAGATATGAAAGAAATAGCTTTTGAGCTTGTATAAAGAATAAAGATAATAATAATAATTAAATGTGGAAATGTTAAATAAAAATCAAATAAATTGATATGAACATAAGAGCGTTAAGCCTTAACGTATGTGTAAGATATGATGTTCAATGGAATATTTTAAAACAGGGAGCGATTTATCGACAACGGAAAGATTAATATGTGAATTAAAATAATATGAATTGTTACTAAAGAGATTTTATCAGTTCTTGGGAAGACATTTTCGGCTTAAAATAATGCATAACGCATAATGAGCGCAAATATAATATTAAAGTGTCACGCTAGGAACGCGTAGTGGTTAAAATACTTGGTACATTACTTATGGAGGGTAGTTGATTGTAGTGAATTGATAATTGTATAAGTCCTCTATTTGTGACATAGTATCACGAGGCATTGTGTATGTATTTAAAAAGGGAGCTAATATATGGTATTATTGAGCGTATGTCATTGGGCCACGGCCGACTCTAAATCGCATTTTGTATAAGTCCTCTGTAAGGGATTGGTTCCCGAGGCACTTGAAGAGATTCGAATGCAGGATCTTCTTATGATAAAAGCCCCTGTAATTCTCCGTCGTCGTATGTGTATTAATCTTCCCAATCAATGAGGACCCTCTCATAATTAATAAATGCCAAGGATACGAAAATGGTCTGTGAACCAAAGAAATGTTGTTTGAATGTATACGGTACAGTAAAGCCCGGTCTCCCCAGAACTGGATATAATGGGAAGGTTTGTTTTGAAAGCCTTGGAAATAAGCTACTAACGTTGGGTCAGACAGGGAGTCGCCGTCACCCTACGTGTCATAAATCGCACCCCAAGTAGTAGAGTCTAGCTTTCTTAAAGCGAGAGGGAACAGAGACCGTCTCGTAAGCTGTTGTAAAGAGAATGAATACACCAGGAGTGTTTAAAGTTGTTAACGACCCGGGCGTTGAACCGAGGTCCTTATAGATGGATATTTTCGTTTGCCTGTTCAGATCGTAGTTTCTTATATGATAATGGTCTATTAAGACATAAGAGATAAATGACAATCCCTATGGTAATAATGTATGGACGTGGGATTCCACGAGTTGATTGAAGGCAACTGAGTTCGGGAGTAACTATAGTTTTTTGACTGTGTCAAGTACCTTCACGCTCTGGAGTACACAATTGATTTTCTGATTACCTTAATATATTTGTGAAATAAAGAGAGATGATAACAACTGAATGTGTGGACATGCCCAAAATATTGAGTTAGATAATTAACCTAGATTTTTAAATATAATTATATATTTGTTTTTGAGAAATAAGAAAATATAAAAGATAGTGTTTGAGGTGTACAAGAATGACACCTTAATAATGTAAATGCATGGAGCCAAAGAGCTCGGAGTTATGTAAACTTAATGTTAGTGCTTTATGGAAGTGAGACTAAGTAAGAATTGTTGGTTTATGTGGAAACCACAGGTTTTGAATACAATATTTGTTTATATTTGTGATTCCTTGTTCATTTGGAACAAGCAGTTGATTATTGGGTTAGTAATTAAATTGTTAAAGTGTTTGTAGCGCCATTAATTTTATTAATTAAATGTGTTTTAATAGGAGTTGATTTTGTTGTTATTTTTGCAAGTGTATCCTCTAATTAATCCAAAATAGGTGAGTCACAGAGTGGGGGAACTTACCGCTGCCCCGAAATCCCGAATTGAGCTACGCTGGTATACTGTGATTGGCATATTTCTTGCTAAATGGGCACATGGGGATATATAAATAATGTGCTGGATTAATAACTAGAGGAACACTTAAGTCGGTCATATCATGTAAAATTAAAGTAATGATAAGAATAGCTACAACGTAAAATAATAACTGACCGCATGGGTCCCTGGAAACTCATACCGAGCAGCCCTGAATATATTATTTTATCAAACCCCCTAGCAAATCACATATTGATTTTGGCGCCCAGTACGTAGGGCTGAGTTTTCCTAGGGAAAACCCGAGTTTTTCTCGAAAAATCAAAATTTTCATTTTTTGAAAAAAAAATGGTTTTTCGAAATTTTGAATTTTAAACACTTCCATAAAGGTTTATGAAATTGAATAAAAGTATCAAAAGGGTACGTTGTAAGTGAATACCCGTACCAAAGTAATATTTTTAAGAAATTGGGACACACCGATTCAGAGTATCATCTCTCAAACATGTACTAGTGTGGTGGCATTTGTGGCCCACTGTATTTTAATATGATGTTGTTAAGTGAAGAGAGGCGGAGGCTCTCTGAGAATGTAAGGGCCGAGAGCCCAGATAAAGGTAAAACTACAGGTGAGAAAGAGTACCCAACTAAAGAAATTAAAAAGGTTTCTGTAGAAAGCATGCGTGCACCTGGAGACATAGTTACACGAAGAGAAGGTAACATGTCTGCAGACAAAGGAATAAATGTTGAGCCTTTAGAGCTCGGAAAGGAAAAGGAAATTTGTAAACCAATTCCAAGGGAAAATGTAATTGATATTGATAAGAATAAGGATAATACAAAGTCTCACGTAGTAATGCCGGTCCAGGTAGGCTCAGAAAACGAAGGGGAAAAGAGCGATAGTATTGACGTTCAGGATCAGGAAAAGGTAGAAATGGCGGAATGGGATGAAGTAAAAAAATTCTTGGATATAATTGTAGAAATACGAGACGAGCATTATCAGATGAGGAGTGAACTTTGGAAATTTAGAGATGTAGACTCAAAGGAGAAAGAGAAAATTAAGGAACAAAGGGAAGGTATCTCCGAGGAAATAAAGAAGATATCTGAGCTCCGTGAAAGGGCCTGTAAAAATTGGTATAAGATATCTAAACAGGAATTAGAGGAATTGTGCAAAGAAATTCCTAATGTTAAATGGTCGTTAAGAGAAACGAAGAGGGAATTTGCGAAACGTATGGAGAAAGAAGGAAAAATAAAATTAGCTCCGTGGGAACAGATAGTTACATTGGTTGATGAAGTAAGTGAAATAGGGAATAAATTATGGAAAATAAGAGATGAATGGGATGAGATTTGGTGGAAGATCCCTTACGAAGAGCGCGACCGAAAAAAGTATGTTGAAGAACAGAAAGATTATTTACAGGAAGAACATGATCAGATGCATTGCTTCAGAATGAGCATGTATGAGGAAAATGATATAATAACTATTCAGGAGTTAGCTGAATTGAGGAAAGTCAAGATTCCAGAATATACAAAGATATTAGAGGCCGTCCAGAAGCAATATGATGAATACATGTTAGCAGAGGACCTCAAAGCAAAAGAAATGGCTATCCCAGTCAAAAATGAAACAGCTGTCCAGACGGAAGTTGAAAAACAAGCTGAAATTAAAGAAGAAGAAGTAACGGTGCCAGAGGAGCCCGAAATTGATATTAAAGAAGAGGAGCAAGAAGTAGAAATTATGAGGACTCCAGTGGAAACTGAAGAAAACTTGGAAATCCTTCCAGAGAAACCAATGGAAATTCAGGAAGAAATCGTAATTCCAGACCAGGAGGACAGCCAAAATGAAAACGAGCTGCAAACTGAAGAGACTCATTTTTATGAAAAGGTCGAGCTGGAAGAACAAGAAGTAATCTCGGAACAGGAGATAACAAAGGAATTGATAGTCGAAGAAACGGAAATGATAATTCCTGAAGAAATAGAGAAATTAAATGAAATAAATATAGAAAATGTCAACGAAGCACCGATGGAAACAGAGGTTCAAGAATTCACAGGAATTGAAAAAGAAAACTCCGAAGAAAAGAAGGAAATAGAAAAAGAAAACCTAGAAGACATTCAGGAGGATCAAGAAGATAAAACGGCATTAGAAGGACCAAAATTGAAAGCTCAGATCCTTGAATTGTTGATTAAATACCAGAACTGGCAACAAAAGAGCAGAGAAAGGGAAACAAATGCTAATAAGAGCCAAGAGACCCTAAAAGAAAAAGATGAGATTGTTGGGAGCAATGAAAAAATGAGAGGAGACGTCTCTGAAGAAGAGCCAAAAGGAAGAAAACCGCCATTGATAGTTGGTGGACCAGGAAATGGATACCCCATGGAAACAAGGAAAGGAGGTGAAATAACTAACGATGTCTTGGAGAAAGAGGATGCCCAGGCATATTTCAGCTGGAAGCATCGTAAGAAGAAAGGGAAGGATAAAAAGAAGAGAAAGAAAAGAGATTTGGAAAATCTAAAGAATTGGAAGAGTAGGAAAAAGAAATACTCTTTGAAAATGCCATCTCGATACGAGGTGAAGGAAAAGGATTATCCCATTGGAATAAACGGGTAAAGATATTTGCAACCGTCAAAGAATATGAGAAATAAGTATAATATTTGCTGAAATACCATCTCAAAGAGAGATAAGGAAGAGGGAAGAGAACGAGAAAGAGTCAGGTGAGGTCAGACTGAGCTCTTAAAAATTTCGAATGAAGTGTAACAGACTTGAAGTCTGAGAACTGTAAGGAATTAAGTTACGGGTAAAGCTAATTGCACCCGCAAGATAATTAACATAAAGTCATTTAAGTTGAAGAAATATAATGAATAAAGAACAGACCGACTTGAAGTCTGTCTTGAGAAAGGAAGAAAGGAAACCAACTGTTGACTCGAGTTTGGAGAAGCATGCGCCAGACGAGGGCAGAGAGTTGTAAACACCGAACGTGACAAGAGATTTATGGCCTGAGTGGAGACGTCCACTAGGGAATAAATGAATGAATGGGAACTCTTGAAGACCCAACCTAAACACAGACCAGAAAGGAGAGGAACTTTAAAGAAGTAATTGATTTTATTGAAAAGGAAGATTTTAATGTAATAAAGGAGAAAGAAAGGGTAAAGATAGAGCATACCCAACCTACACAATTAGTGGAAGGAACTTTAAGGAAATAAAACAACAGTAAATACGGATGACGTTATGATGGATTCGACGAATAAGGAAATACAAATTAAATTGAAATAAATTTCCTCAAGAATTTTCGAAAATTTATTTACCTAAGGAGGGGAGAGATGAACCCATGTGCCATAGGGTCCATGAAGGTCGAACCCATGTCCTTAAGGAAGAAATGAAAGAAACGTATGGTTTCTTAAAGGAACGGAGAGAGATTTTAAGCCAGGATTATAGCTTAACATTGTGCAAGCGACTAGGGACAGATGTTCCTAAGATGAGATCACCCCACTCGACATTCAAGAGAGGGCTGGTCACGAGTATTAATAACTGAGTGGAAATTTCCACCGTGATAGACAAGGAAGCTTGAATCGGAATTCGAGCTGACGTTGCTGGAAATTGACAACGCCGCTTATGCGCCAGAAGAGGAATAATTAAAATTAACACGTTTACGAGCATAATAATGAGTAAACAAGTACAGTACAGTGAATCATTTTGAATGAGAGATTTTTCAGTAAAGAGAAACCATTTAATAATTGTGCAGAAAAAAAACTGCCGACGTAAGACGACGTCATTGGGGAAGTACCTAAGCCTCTGTGGAGGGGAGAGAGCAAAAGGAATGCAACACCCACATAATTGAGGACGAGAAATTAATTAATATCTCCGAATTGCACGATCGATTCTTAGGTGCAATAAGATCATCTGACATTGAGAAGATGAGCTTTCGGAAGGTATAATTTTTATATTTGTGGCACCATTATTTTAGAAGTTGACCACAGAAAAGGCTAGAGTCTTATTTTTTTGTAGTAAAATAGTATAAAGCTTCGGGGTTTACCAAGCCAAACATGCAGTTTCAGACAGCCCGAGGGGGCGTCACTGTGTCGCATCGCATGCAGTTCCGACAGTCCGTGAGGGGCGTAAGGCTACATCACAGCACATGCAGTTGTACAACGAGCACTCCGTGAGCGGAGGTGCTGCATCAAAGTCTTCAAACGTATGAACCTCAGGGGAGGTCATACTGTGCAACAAGTATAAGCACCGAATGCAGTTTCAAACGGCCTGAGGGCACGTCACTGTGTCACATCGCATCGAATGCAGTCTTGAACAGCCCGAGGGGTGTTGCCACGCATCACGCAGTACGAATCCGTCCAGGAGGACGTGAAGTTATATCAGCACTTGCAGTCATACGAGCACTCCGTGAGGGGAAGTGCTGCTCCACGACGTAGAAGTAGTCATTCCGACAGTCCGTGAGGGACGTAACTCTGCGTTACATCGAAAAACAGCTACCAGTACTCCTTGAGGGGAGAAACGCTGTGTTACACCGCAGAAGTAAGATCCGATAGCCACAGGCGTCACAGTATTAACGACTTGCTTGCCTCCATAAGGAGTGGTCAAGACGAAATTTTAAAGTATCGCCGTAGTGAAATATTAGGAAAATCCTAATTATAGGATTTAGGCCCGACTGTATACAAGTTAAAGTGAAAATTCGTAAGATATAGTCAGAGCAGGCTGCGAACGTCGGACTTAAAGGCGATAGGTCGGTAAATATACGAATGAATAGATCATAACGTACGGAAGTATCGTACCAGACAGATAAACTGTTATTTAAATTGAAGAACCCTAAAAGGGAAGAACAGAATAAGGTTCGAAACGTAGGAGTGTTAAAACAGTTCAAATAAAGAAGATAGGAGACTATAAACATTATCTCCAGAAAGCAGGTGAACTATTCTAAAAATACTAGAATTGAGAAGTGCTAGCTGCTATAAACTAAATCTATAGGTCTTAGAGGAGACCTCGATCCGTATAGACTTTCGTTAGGATCGATAGACAGATCTACAAAGAAGCCGTTCAAGCTAGATAAATAGCCGGTTATCCAGGATAGGAGTAGCAGAATTGGACTCCAGGGAACAGTAGATGTTTCGAGACTTTCGCATCCTGCAGGATAGGAAGCCGACATCGAATAAATTTCACCCTTGGAAACGGGAATTTAAGAAGATCACGTGTGATAGGCTCAGAAATACGGCCTAGTGATCGAGAATTGTGAAGTGTAAAATAATCAAGATTGTGTGTTAAATTAATATTTTTAGTGTTTATTATGTGTTCAAAAGAGACACATCAGTATATGAAAATGTCGTCAATGTTAAGTGTTTTAAATATATGTCAAAAAGTGTTTTTACGTAAGATGAATACCTTTAATATGGAGTAAAAGGTTCAAAGTGGGCCCAAAAAATGAAGCACCGCACCAGATTAAAGATCATGGGATGATCTGGAAAATATGTGAGTACTAAATTCATTTTATTTTGGTGTCAGGAATTGATTGTGTACAAACCCACCGGAGTTTTGGAGTGAAAGGGATGTGTTTTAATAAACAAATACTGAATAATCAAGAACACGGTCTGAACGATAATAAAAAAATTGAGAAATTATAAATAATTATGTAAAGAATAAATCCCGTAGAGGAAATATGTGAATAAAGGGTTAATGTATTTAACAAATGTCATAAGAGCAAGCGAAATATCATTAATTATCATGAAAGATATTGAAATAAAGTAAAGTTGAGATATGAAAGAAATAGCTTTTGAGCTTGTATAAAGAATAAAGATAATAATAATAATTAAATGTGGAAATGTTAAATAAAAATCAAATAAATTGATATGAACATAAGAGCGTTAAGCCTTAACGTATGTGTAAGATATGATGTTCAATGGAATATTTTAAAACAGGGAGCGATTTATCGACAACGGAAAGATTAATATGTGAATTAAAATAATATGAATTGTTACTAAAGAGATTTTATCAGTTCTTGGGAAGACATTTTCGGCTTAAAATAATGCATAACGCATAATGAGCGCAAATATAATATTAAAGTGTCACGCTAGGAACGCGTAGTGGTTAAAATACTTGGTACATTACTTATGGAGGGTAGTTGATTGTAGTGAATTGATAATTGTATAAGTCCTCTATTTGTGACATAGTATCACGAGGCATTGTGTATGTATTTAAAAAGGGAGCTAATATATGGTATTATTGAGCGTATGTCATTGGGCCACGGCCGACTCTAAATCGCATTTTGTATAAGTCCTCTGTAAGGGATTGGTTCCCGAGGCACTTGAAGAGATTCGAATGCAGGATCTTCTTATGATAAAAGCCCCTGTAATTCTCCGTCGTCGTATGTGTATTAATCTTCCCAATCAATGAGGACCCTCTCATAATTAATAAATGCCAAGGATACGAAAATGGTCTGTGAACCAAAGAAATGTTGTTTGAATGTATACGGTACAGTAAAGCCCGGTCTCCCCAGAACTGGATATAATGGGAAGGTTTGTTTTGAAAGCCTTGGAAATAAGCTACTAACGTTGGGTCAGACAGGGAGTCGCCGTCACCCTACGTGTCATAAATCGCACCCCAAGTAGTAGAGTCTAGCTTTCTTAAAGCGAGAGGGAACAGAGACCGTCTCGTAAGCTGTTGTAAAGAGAATGAATACACCAGGAGTGTTTAAAGTTGTTAACGACCCGGGCGTTGAACCGAGGTCCTTATAGATGGATATTTTCGTTTGCCTGTTCAGATCGTAGTTTCTTATATGATAATGGTCTATTAAGACATAAGAGATAAATGACAATCCCTATGGTAATAATGTATGGACGTGGGATTCCACGAGTTGATTGAAGGCAACTGAGTTCGGGAGTAACTATAGTTTTTTGACTGTGTCAAGTACCTTCACGCTCTGGAGTACACAATTGATTTTCTGATTACCTTAATATATTTGTGAAATAAAGAGAGATGATAACAACTGAATGTGTGGACATGCCCAAAATATTGAGTTAGATAATTAACCTAGATTTTTAAATATAATTATATATTTGTTTTTGAGAAATAAGAAAATATAAAAGATAGTGTTTGAGGTGTACAAGAATGACACCTTAATAATGTAAATGCATGGAGCCAAAGAGCTCGGAGTTATGTAAACTTAATGTTAGTGCTTTATGGAAGTGAGACTAAGTAAGAATTGTTGGTTTATGTGGAAACCACAGGTTTTGAATACAATATTTGTTTATATTTGTGATTCCTTGTTCATTTGGAACAAGCAGTTGATTATTGGGTTAGTAATTAAATTGTTAAAGTGTTTGTAGCGCCATTAATTTTATTAATTAAATGTGTTTTAATAGGAGTTGATTTTGTTGTTATTTTTGCAAGTGTATCCTCTAATTAATCCAAAATAGGTGAGTCACAGAGTGGGGGAACTTACCGCTGCCCCGAAATCCCGAATTGAGCTACGCTGGTATACTGTGATTGGCATATTTCTTGCTAAATGGGCACACTACACAGGGCTAAAAATTGTGTCTGCCTATGTGTGAGTGTGTGTACTTTGAAACTCTGTCCCCCTCTATCAATTCGAACACGGTGAAACAAAATCGAACGAAATTTGATACAGAGGTAGCACTGGCAAAGGGAGCCTCTGTGTCATGTGTTATATCAGCTCCATCATGACGGAAACGTAATGGCGGCCACCCAAATGTACTAAGCTTAAATCAAATTACGACTAACATAATCATTCGATCTCTCCCAAATTTTTCAACAACATATATTTATATGTCGAGCGAATTTTGACTAAACTACAAGGTCATCAGCCTAATAGTTTGCAGATGGCGGCCAAGTATGTGTGCAAATCGGTTCCCCTATCAATTCAAACCCGGTGAAACCGAATTGAACGAGCTTTGGTACAGAAGTAGCACCTGCAAAAGGCACCTCAGTGTCATATTTTATATCGCCGCCATCTTGACGAAAACGTAATGGCAGCCACCCAAATATTAAAACTGAAATCAAATTACGACCAACCTAATCATCTGATCTCTACCAAATTTTTCAACATTATATCTTTATGTATGAACATTCTTTTGACCTGACTGCAAGGTCATCAGCCTTAAAATTTGCGGATGGCGGCCATGTACTGCAAATGGATTCCACATATCTATTCAAACACGGTGAACCTGAATTGAACGAAATTTGGTACAGAGGTAGCACTAGCAAGGGGCACCTCAGTGTCATTTTTTATATCGCCGGCATCTTGACGGAAACGTAATGGCGGCCACCCAAACGTTAAAAGCTTAAATCAAATTACGACCAACCTAATCATCTGATCTCTACTAAACTTTGCAACAACTTTCCTTTGTGTGGGAAGCTTATTTTGATCAAACTAGAAGATCATCAGCCCAATAGTTTGCAGATGGCGGCCATGTATGTGTGCAAATCAATTCCCCTATCAATTCAAATACGGTGAAACCGCATTGAACGAGATTTGGCACAGAGGTAGCACTAGCAAAGGGCACCTCAGTATCATGTTTTATATTGCCACCATCTTGTTGGAAACGTAATGGCGGCCATGATTGATTGATTGGATTCCTTTAAGATGGCGGCGTTATAAAACATGACACTGAGGCGCCCTTTGCTAGTGCTACATATGTACCAAATTTAGTTCAATTCGGTTTCACCGTGTTTGAAAAAATAGGGGGAAACTATTTGCACACATACATGGCCGCCATCCGCAAATTATTGGGCTGGTGACCTTGTAGTTTGGTCAAAAGGTTCTTTATACATAAAGGTATAATGTTGCGAAATTTGGTAGGGATCAGATGCTTAGTTTGGTCGTAATTTGATTCAAGCTTTTAACATTTAGATGGCCACCATTACGTTTTCATCAATGGTGGCGATATAAAACATGACACTGGAGTGCCCTTTGCTAGTGCTACCTCTGTACCTAATTTCGTTCGATTTGGTTTCACTGTGTTTGAATTGATAGGGGGAATCGATTGGAACTCAAACATGGCCGCCATCTGCAAACTATTGGGCCGATGACCTTGTAGTTTAGTCAAAAGACGCTCGCCATACGAATATATGTTGTAGCAAAATTTGGTAGCGATCAAATTATTAGGTTGGTCGTAATTTGATTTAAGCTTTTAACATTTGGATGGCCGCCATTCCGCTTCCGTCAAGATGGCGGCGTTATAAAACGTGACACTGACGTGCTCTTTGCTAGTGCTACCTCTGTACCAATTTTCGTTCAATTCTGTTTCATCGTGTTTGAATTGATAGGGGGAATCGATTTTAACACATACATGGCCGCCATCTGTAAACTATTGAGCTGATGAGCTTGTAGTTTGGTCAAAATATGCTTCCCACATCAAGGTATGTTGTTGCAAAATTTGGTAGAGATCAGATTATTAGGTTGGTCGTAATTTGATTTAAGCTTTTTACATTTTGGGTGGCCGCCATTACGTTTCCGTCAAGATGGCGGCAATATAAGTCATGACACTGAGGTGCCCTTTGCTAATGCTACCTCTGTACCAAATTTTGTTCAATTTGGTTTCACCGTGTTTGAATAGATAGGGGGAATCGATTTGCACACATACATGGCATCCATCCGCAAAGTATTGGGCTGATGACCTTGTAGTTAGCTCACAAGATTCTTCATACATAAAGGTCTGATTCTATTATTTAAACTAGTTTCCGTGATTGTTCCGTATTGACGTACTAAATAGTTTTAACAACAAATTGTATATCCGCCTTAGTCAATACATAAACGAAAATAAATTATAATTACACTTGCTCCTGGTACATGTTTCGGGGATTAATTGCTTTTATCCCCTTCATCAGCCAAGACAAATATCCGAAGAAAGATATAAGATAGCGTTTTAAAGCAAACATGTCTTTCAAAAATACTTTACATTTTTGTGAGAAAACATCAGTATTAGAGCTTAAACAAGAACATTCTTTACATAGTGCTGACATCAAAGATATGTACACCAATATACCTATTATGCCTACAATTGACATCATTAAGAAGAATCTAACAGATAATAGCAGTCTATCCAAAGTAGAAATTGATGAATTCATTTGCATCTTAAATTTTATTCTATATAATAATTACTTTACATTCAACAGTAAAGTTTATAAACAAAATGATGGCTTAGCTATGGGTTCTCCATTGTCAGGAATACTCGCTAACATTTACCTCGACCATTTAGAAGAAACTAAAATAATAGATAAAATAATGGGGATCACATTTTGGGGTAGATACGTTGATGATGTGTTCATCATTATTGACGATAATATTCAAAAGATTGATAGAATTTTAGATCAACTCAACAATATTGATAATAATATTAAATTTACCATGGAATCCCCCACAAACAATAAGATTAATTTTCTTGACACAACCATTTTCAAAAAAAGAAAACAGACTGCATTACCAAATTTTCAGGAAACCCACGCAAACCCATTCTGTTATAAGGCAAGATTCAAACCATCCTGGCTGTCATAAAAAGCCACCTTCATTAGCCTTGTGAACAGAGCCATGAATTTACCTCCTTCCAAGCAAGATTTTGACAAAGAAATTGAGATAATATATCAAATTGCCAGAGTTAATGGTTATAATCGTCAATACATTTGTAATATTATCAACAAATTAAAAAATAAGCCCATCACACGACTTCAACCTGAGCATAAAGAAAAGCCATCATACGCAGTTTTTACTTATTTTAATCATCATACTTATAACATCACTAACAAATTCAAAAAGGTTAACATGAAAATAGCTTACAAAACTAACAATACTAATCAGAGCATTTTCTTTAATTCCAATTCTTTCAACTTGAAGGATAAATTCAGCAAATCCGGTGTTTACAGATTAAGTTGTAATGATTGTAACGCCAATTATATAGGTCAAACAGGAAGAAATTTCACCACAAGATATAATGATCACTTAAATGCCACTAAATATAGAAAGTATTCAGCCATGGCCGCACATATGGAGGATTCAGGCCACAAATTCACTAGTATAGAGAATGATTTAGAAATCTTACATTACACTAGCAAGGGTACTATGATGAATGTTCTCGAATCCATTGAAATCAACACAGAACACAGTATTTCAGACCCAGTGAATCTTAATGAAGTCATTTTTGATTCTAATATCTTATTTGACACTCTCAAAAATAACTTAACTAGTAAGTCCAATAATAAACCACCTTAGATGCTCTTTAGTATAACTTTTCTACATCACATATTTATACATAATTACATACTTATTAATATACTGTTACACCCCTCTGCCATTACAATTCCCTACAACTTGATTTTTATTATATTACATTATTTAATTTCCACTTTGAATATGTTTTCCCCCAAAGAATCTATTTTTTCATAGTAGCGCTCCACTCATACATACGTCCTATTACATAACTAGCTATGGCAATATTTATCATCTACTGCTACCATATATATGAGTGTTGGAATTGGCTACACCCATAAATTATTTACAATAATTTTCAAACATAAGACAATCTCTTCATAATTGATACCTTGACTTAACCTGAAGTAAGTTCTTCGAATATTATTAAGTTTGCATTCGTTCTATATCATTATAAATTAATTTTTATAGTTTTTCATAATTATTTCAGTCTATAAAATTCCCCTTGGTCCCTTTTATTATGGTGTTTGTTTTTCCTTTGCTTCTTTCAGGTTATGCATTGAGCTAACCTCATTGCTATTTGAAGTTGTTCCTTCCACGCTCGTCTAATTCGTATGCAGGCATTTGATTTTGGACCTGTTGAGCATAAGGCATCTTAATTGGTTGTGTCCATATGGTGAAGTATTGTGATTTTTGCCAATTCAAGCTTCGACCAGTATTTTGGAGCGGATTTACGAGTTAACTGTCCACTGATTCTCTGTGTTTTGATGGCTGAATATCATCGCTGTTACATATATGTTTTTAGTTTTGCTCAACAATTTCCTGTGACCTACTTATATGGTGCACCATATTAAGTTAAATAGCTATTTATTTTTTGAGTGCTACGCTATCTTATATCTTTCTTCGGATATTTGTCTTGGCTGATGAAGGGGATAAAAGCAATTAATCCCCGAAACATGTACCAGGAGCAAGTGTAATTATAATTTATTTTCGTTTATGTATTGACTAAGGCGGATATACAATTTGTTGTTAAAACTATAAAGGTATGATGTTGGAAAATTTGGTACAGATCAGATGATTAAGTTGGTCGCAATTTGATTTAGGCTTTTAACATTTGGGTGACCGCCATTACGTTTTCGTCACAATGGCGACGATATAGAACATGACACTGGAGTGCCCTTTGCTATTTCTACCTCTGTACCAAATGTCATTCAATTAGGTTTCACCGTGTTTGAATTGATAGTGGGTGGGGGGGGGGGGGGGCAGACATTCAGAGTACACACACTCACACACACACACACAGACACATAATTTTTGGTCCTGTGTAGATCTCATAAGTCTACTTTCATTTTTTCCAAAAATTGAAAGTAGGCTAATTACTGGCAATTTGTCAAGAAAAAGTTCAAAATAATCAAAATTACTCAAAATACAAAACAGAAAAATAAGTTTTAAAAAGACAAAAAATAGTCGTAACACAAAAAGAAAACAATCACAATTAGTCCAAATTAGTGAAACCCAGCTCAAAAATTCCAATTAATTAAATAAATAAAAATAGTCAAAATCGAAAAAAAACCTAACAAAATTATTCACAAACAGTCTCCATTCAGGTAGCCTAGAGAGAGAAATAAAATAGAGTTACGTACACCGCATTAGAGAGACTAGACTACAGGTACATTTGCACGAGGAACACAAACCACTTAGGAATGCGAGAGGGGGAATAGCTCAACGAGATAAAAGACAGGAATTTCCAGTCAGTCGAGTGCAAACAGTGACCAAGTGAACCGCTCTCAACAGGACCACGCAAGACTCAACTAAATAAGTAGTCTGCACAATACAATCTGAATTGTCCATTTACAACAACCACATATTCACTGCAAAAAAGGCCGCAGTTCAATCATCACTTCCAGTATCTCAACAAAACATCTCTTAGACTACAATTAACAAATATTGACGAGTTGCATTATCTCAATTAATACTGCAACTAAGTAATTGTCGCCTATATATTGTAAATATTTTCACCCATACTTTCAGATATAGATTTTATAGCCTAAGTGTAATGGATCTGATGATCGAAACTGGTCATCCAAGGGTATTTATTAATCTCATTTTTTTTAGGATTAGGGAATAACCCATCTCATTTGGGTACAACCGACTGAAAAGCATCAAACCTTTCTTTACTAAGGCAACACTGAAAATGGCGTCAAAGACCATAACATAAAGTCGCCGATGCGTAGGGTTAAATGTATTGACGGCTGTGCTTCATGATTGAATTGATGCCAATGCTGTTAACATTTCTTCCTTATTACAGTATCCTGTTGAATGTCAGTTTATTACTTACTTCAGGCAGATCCAAAAGTCCCAGAAGCTCGGACTCCTCAAGGACTTGTGAAGGGGCATGCATACAGCATCACTGATGTGAGAACAATCCAGACGTCAAGTGGTAGGAGCATTGAACTCGTCAGGTTAAGGAATCCGTGGGGAGATGACGTAGAATGGAATGGAGCCTGGAGTGACGGGTAAGTATCCGCGCTCTATTTTAACCTGGAAGAGTTTCTGGGCTGGGAGTCTATCCCGAATTTCCAACCCCATGGTAACCATGCCAAGCTGTGTTCGGCTCCACGTATTGCGCCCGTTAGCCCGTATACCAACGACCACATATGCATGAACCTCGAGAACAGTGTTGTAGCACAAGACTCACGGCTCTCAGGACGCACTTGTTGAAAACGGATATATTAACTGCTCTCAAAAACCATGCGTGAAAAGGAAAAACTAAATGAGAACGACAGACACAGAAGTTTGGCAAAAAACACTCACTTTTATTCAGATAAACACAAGATTCAATAAATTCCTAGTTAAATTCTTAAGGATATTGCAATTGCAATTGAAATCTCTAAATAAAATATTGCTGAAAGGAAAAACATCCAATCCAAACCTATTGGATATCCTAAACGAAATAAAACTCCAAATTCTCAAAAATATGGACTTATACTGTGTCATCAATTTGTCCACACATCCCCATTAAACACCACAATAATTCATAACTGCTTAATTTCCATACGCCTTATTTGGCGATCTTCGTATTCACACACAAAAAAATATAAATCCTCTTATTTGGATACTATAACCTTCCATCTGTGATATAGACTTGAATTTGGAGCAAAAATAAAATAAAATCAAAAAATAAAATCAATCGGTCACTCGGGGAGTGCCGGGTTAAAATTTGGGAATCACGCTGGCACTGATTCAAGTCTGGGGAATATATGTATATGATTTTATTAAACACAATGTGTACAATCAAGTTTTTCACCACTCTGTCATTTCTGCGATTAGAGATTGAGACCTGCTTACACATTCCATTAAGTGGTATTTGGGGCATGGATTATTGCAATTCTTGCAGACGCAATCCTAATTGGGCTCATGAAATGTCTCATTCTGACAGATCCTTCCATGGAACTCATGAACAGCGAATCGCGTATACAGATGTCGAAGTTTGAAATTTGGTCCCTTCCAGATATCTGTCTTCATTGCTTCAGTCTCTATTATTTCTTGGGGAATCTCGTCGGATTTTTCCGTCTTTCCTCGATGATGGTTTTATTCGTTTGCGTTTCCGGTAGACCGAAGGAGTGCTTTATGTCTTCTATAAATAAGGTTTCCTATGCTATTTTATAGGCGTAGCTGTTCCTTGAGAATTTTGAGAGCGAGAGCTCTCTTAATAAATCTCGCCTTGACGCTCTCTAGCTTCCTGAGGTTGTTCACCGAAAAGTAGGGCCAAATTAATTGTATGCCATATGTGGCAGTGGGCATAACTTTAACATTGAATAGCTTTAACGCTGTTGAAAGGGATAGGCTTGGAGTCTTGGAATGTCATATGAGACTTTCGTTGCCGCCGCGCCGTAGCTCGCTCCTGTAGATGCAGGGAGAAAGCAGTTCCAGATATAAGTTACTCGAATCCCGGTCAGGTCTCCAGTTAAGTTTGTAGATCCCGGTCAGGACTCTAGGTACTGTACCCAACTGGTGTTGGTACAGGATATAAACTTCGGATCTTTAAGATGAAAAGAGGTCCAGCTACAAGCTAGCCGTGAGGAAATAGGAAGTGATTCAGGCCATGAGGCAGAACATTGACAGCTTTATCTGGAGATACGTGGTGCAAGCGATATGTGAATCACGAGGGCAGTCACGCCGTGATGAATCAACCAGAGCAGATTGGCGGGGGAATCACCGCAGAGTGCTAAGATCAGCAGTTTTCTGGCAACATTGGATTGCAAATCTACACCGCAAAATTGTGAAATAAGCCGTTTTCGCGGAAACAATGCAAAATTATAACAATAGGTCTACGGGGATCAGAATAATCCAGGAAATTATGAATTAAGCAAGGTTAAAAGTGAATAATTTAGGCCCAGGAAAAAAGCACTTAGTCAGGAATTACGTCATTAGGCGGAGCCAAGAGGAGGTCAAGGAAAGAAGATAAAAAGAACTCATTCGCCCACACAGCTGAAGAGCCTTGTAGATTTTATTTAAATTAAATACACGATCGATTTTCAGGAAACGAAATGATAATGAGGCGTTTGGATTATAGGGAACATAATGATATATTTTTCAAAAACGTGCGACGTCTATTTCAGAAGTTAGCTCCAAGAAGAAGACAAAAGTAGTTTATTTTTGCAAGTTCCCAATAAATAGCCCAGGTGTCAACCACAGAGCATGCAGTCTTTGGTCGGCCCGAGAGGGGCGTGACGCCGCATCAAGTACAGTCTACTACAGACCTCGTAAGGAGGTGTTACATCGAATGCAGTATCCGTCAGCCAAGTGAGGCTATAGGCTGTGTCAGAAGCAGTTCACCATCAGTAAGCGGGGAGACGCTACACGCTGTCTCATAAAATGCAGAAGCGCTGCATTATACTAGTCGCAGTTCAGTAAGCCGGGAAGGCTCAGCAATTTCGCACAGTACATAAGTATAGAGTACGCAGTATCATCAAGCTGTTTGGACGGAAGTTCGTCCTCATATTAGTAAAGACTCATCGTACTCCTGTATGGAGATGTCACAGCAAGTAACGCAGTTCGTTACCAACCGCAAAAATTGGATCGTGTTAAGACAAATTAACAACCATCAGTATCCATGGTAATAACAAAAAGTTGTGTGTGCGTGGTAATATAAAATCCGCTACGTGAAAAGTACGGTTGTTTGTGAGTGATCATTAAAGCACTTGTGCTAGATCAAATAAATTATCCGCTACTCGAAAACCGTGATGAAGTAAATTGCGCCGCGACAAGTTCTAGAACAGTAATTAGCTAGAATACAGCAGTCCAGATCAGTAGAAACACTACACTGGAGGTCATCGCTTCGAAATATACAGACAGGTCTCCGTGAAAGTTAAGTGAAAGACTACAGTAGTAAGGGACCGATATTGGAACGAAATCCAATAATTCAAGTAAATGGACACGGGTTCGAGACCCATGAAAAAATATAGTGAACTTTAGCGAAGCTACAGTGTGTCAAATAGGAACGTAGCAATAAAGACATTCTCGTAGGAGAAATAAGGGAACTTGTCGCAGATAAGGACACAGTACGGTCAAGAAGTAAGCGGGCCATAGGTTCGATAGACCGCTACGTAAACGTAGGACAAGTAAAAACTGCAAATCGCTTATGAAAGGACGATAAAAGAAGTCAAAATAGACTATCTAAAAGACAGGGCAGAGACTAGATCCAGTGAAGAATTAGGAGCCGTTCGAGATAGCATCACGTCCATTGCAGGGTCCGGGGATCTCATCAGGGCGTCGATCACCGATAAAACGTGCCAAGAATCACTGAGATGTGGTGAAAATTAGTGCAGTGTAAATAAGTTACAATATATATGTGTTTTAGTGTTAATACAGTATTTTACAAATTAATGATGTGTTTAAATTTAAGTGAAGGTCGATTGGACCTAAGTGAGGTGCCGCTCACAAATGAAAGTGCCATGGAAGAGTGCTAATTAAGTCGTTAGGTGGGTGAATCCTTCCCAAGGATGGATCAGAAGAAGGAGCACACTGGTGAGTCATGATTTTTCATTAAAATTGCAGATGTACGATGTACTGACCCGATGGGATCGGTCGTAACTGGGGAGTTTAACGATCGAACTCATCGGGTAGTTGTATGCACTTATATAAATGAAATGTTTGGATAATAATAATAAGTAATTGCGAGAATGACCTCGCAAAAATAATTATACGAATGGGATCAGTAATGTAAAATAATAAAAACCCAAGAAATGAAATAACAAATAATAAATGATTTGGAGGAAGGAATCGAAAATAATGAGTTAAATGGCTTAGAATTTCGCCATAGTAAAAGCAGATAATAAAATAAATATGCATCGTAATAAAGTTATTAAAATAAATAATGAAAAGGAAAAAATATAAAATAGTTTGGTCTTATAATTAAATGGCAAATAACAAAAGTTGTAATGAAAAATAATTGAAAGTTCGAAATGAAGATAATAAAAATAAGTATTATCGAGTTGTGATACTCTAAAAATAAAGTGATAATGAAAATCGTAATAAGGAACTCACGTAATAACACGAAACGAAATAAATAATGTTTTGACGTATAGATGTCAAATTATCAATTTTGTAAATCTCTCAAAGTAATTGATGAATAAAAACACCCAAATAAATTGTATTATCGCAGGCTATTAAGCCAGAATTATGAAAATGATAGGAAGGCCGAGGTCTTACCGCTATAAATGAAATATTAATTTGAGATATTAAATAAACCACGAATAATCAAGCAAGAAATCGTTGTTGCCGAAAAGGCCGAATAATAAATAAATGTAGCTAAAAGCTAATAAATGTGCGTCAATCAGGATATAATTAATCGGGAGATGGAGAGTCTCATCGAAAGATTGTGGGTGAATGATTCCCCTGCCTGTATTGTTGTTGTATGAAAACGTCGTGTTGTATTGGGTAGGTGAAATTCCCATAAATTGTATTGCCATATTGAAGCGTTGAAAATAATAGTTACATTGTAAGTCCGATCAGGCTGTGTTAAAATAAATATTGTAGGCCAAAATCGTCGAATGAAATATACATGTGAGACCATGAGGCATTGTTATAAAATAAATATTGTAGGCCATAATCGTCGAAATAACGCGTTGTAAGTGAATATACATGTGAGACCATGAAGGCATTGTTATATATAAATACTGTAGGCAATAATCGTCGAATGAAATTTGCAAGTAAGACCGATAACGGCATTGTTATAAATAATATTGTTAGAAGGCGTCGTACTAATTGTTATTAAGGTTGGTGTAGTCAACTATTAAGCATCCTCTCCGGAATAAGTTATAAATATCCGGTAAAACGAAATATAAATAATGATAATAATAATATTAAAAGCAGGAACAAACAGCTGTTTTAGAATTGAAACGAAAGTCTTGGTAATCATATGGTTAAAGAATAAAAAAAGTTGTAAGCGTGGTGGCCGGCGAGACGCCATAAATCAAGCGAATTATCACCAGAGGGGCGAGACAGCTGTTAGAGCCCGACCTACCGTAATGAGTGAGTGAGACAGAAAAGTTAATGGGTACCGCGGTCAAGCAAGGGTCTGTCAAAGACTGGTAATAAAAAGGCCATTATGTGAAAGTTTTTATTAAAAGATGCAAGTTCAAATTAACCTATAAAATCACAATGCTGGGATGGAGACCATTCTCCAGAATATAAGTTTGAAGCATTTACATGAATTTTGACGGATTTTGTCAAACACTTTTATTGTAAATAAAAGGATTCCTTCCTCAAAAAGAATAAAAGAACCGGTTATTAAAAATACAGTTTAAAGATGAATAAAGATCCCACAATAATAAATAACACAGTGCATGGTACGCTGCAAAGAAAGATCACCTGATGCATGAGAAAGGAACTGGTGGAGTGAGGGATCGATTCGCAGACATGGCATGTTCTTGTACAGTATTTTAAATGTGTAAAATCTAAGGCTTTGTGAAGAATTACTAGTAAGGTCCAAAGGACTAAATAAGTGATAGATAAATGATAATTATGTAACGTTAAAGAAACCCTGAAGGGTAAAGAGTGAAATGAATATAAATGTCCAAAGCCTGGGAGAAGTTATATAACTTGAATGATAGGCGCGCTCGACGCCTTAGTAAAATATACTTCACATACTTGTTATTATATTTAAGCAAGACAAAGTGGTTACAAAGTTCATAGAATAATGAAATGACATTATAGTGATCTTGATACACTTTTGCAAAGTGATTTGTTTTGTTTTTGAATGACACTTGAAGAGACTATGCCAAGTGATAATTTTAGTTTTGAATGACACTTGAAGAGACTATGCCAAGTGGTTGATTTTTTAAATATTTTGAGTGACACTTGAAGGGACTATGCCAAGTGTTTGATTTTTCTCACATGTTTTAGAGTGAATATATTTTTCTTTTATGAATTAAATTCTGTAAAATTATAATGTTGTGTTTTTTTAAAATCCTTGTGAACCTTGAGTATTCCATATCAGATGTTTAATCAGCGGCGGAGGGAACGTAACACACCCCGAAACCGCAAAAGCAAAAAGCCGAGTGCTGATTAATCATCATCCGTGTAAACGGGCACAGTACGTTTGTAGCTTATCGATGAATATTTGTGAGAAACTACAAGTTTGGTCCTCATAGGTTCTTCTCGCGTCTGAGTTATTATACTACTTATATTTTAAAAGAAGACTAAGACTTTGAAAATGCCCTTTATTGGTTAAGCAACAGCAAGTATTATACAAATATTTGCACAGGCACGAAGACTGACTGTTTGCCTGAGCAAAACGTACATTGTAACTACATAGTTAATATGCTGTGAAGAAGAGCGAAATGAGAATATATACTAAAGTTAGTTTCGCGGGGGGAACGACGCACATAGTCGGTCTTCTCCGAGTGAAAACACCAATAATAAAACCCTGTTAATTAGTCAATAGCCAATAGAAGGTAAACTTGGCTAAGGGAAGGAGGATAGCCAATTACAGTATGACTTTTGGGGAGTTGGCCGTCCAGGTTTTCTAAGAAACGGTGGTTTCCGAGAAAATCTGACTAGCAAGGAGGTGACTGGTTGTTCCAAGAGTTATTTGTCATGGACATAGAGACAGTCCGTCGATCTGCCCTCATGTTTTGAGAGTAACTCTCCATGTTTCTTCAAGTAAGAAATACATGGTTCCACTCTCAAGTTTATGACAGGGTTGGGCTTGTTTCCTGGCCAGCTCTCTGGTGGCCTCTTGAAATGTGCTTCTGCTCGTTTAAACAAAATTTTCAGAATATAGCTTGAGTTTTCCAATATAAGAAATAATAATATTTAAAACCCCCAAGTGGGTCACTAGGTGAGGTACATGACTCCAGTAGTTCGTAGCACGTCACTAGGTGAGGTACATGACTCCAGTAGTTCGTAGCACGTCACTAGGTGAGGTACATGACTCCAGTAGTTCGTAGCACGTCACTAGGTGAGGTACATGACTCCAGTAGTTCGTAGCACGACACTAGGTGAGGTACAGGACTCCAGTAGTTCGTAGCACGACACTAGGTGAGGTACATGACTCCAGTAGTTCGTAGCACGTCACTAGGTGAGGTACATGACTCCAGTAGTCCGTAGCACGTCACTAGGTGAGGTACAGGACTCCAGTAGTTCGTAGCACGTCACTAGGTGAGGTACAGGACTCCAGTAGTCCGTAGCACGTCACTAGGTGAGGTACAGGACTCCAGTAGTCCGTAGCACGACACTAGGTGAGGTACATGACTCCAGTAGTTCGTAGCACGTCACTAGGCGAGGTACATGACTCCAGTAGTTCGTAGCACGACACTAGGTGAGGTACAGGACTCCAGTAGTTCGTAGCACGACACTAGGTGAGGTACATGACTCCAGTAGTTCGTAGCACGTCACTAGGTGAGGTACATGACTCCAGTAGTTCGTAGCACGACACTAGGTGAGGTACATGACTCCAGTAGTTCGTAGCACGACACTAGGTGAGGTACATGACTCCAGTAGTTCGTAGCACGTCACTAGGTGAGGTACATGACTCCAGTAGTCCGTAGCACGTCACTAGGTGAGGTACATGACTCCAGTAGTCCGTAGCACGTCACTAGGTGAGGTACATGACTCCAGTAGTTCGTAGCACGACACTAGGTGAGGTACATGACTCCAGTAGTTCGTAGCACGTCACTAGGTGAGGTACATGACTCCAGTAGTCCGTAGCACGTCACTAGGTGAGGTACATGACTCCAGTAGTTCGTAGCACGTCACTAGGTGAGGTACATGACTCCAGCAGTTCGTAGCACGACACTAGGTGAGGTACAGGACTCCAGTAGTTCGTAGCACGACACTAGGTGAGGTACATGACTCCAGTAGTTCGTAGCACGTCACTAGGTGAGGTACATGACTCCAGTAGTTCGTAGCACGTCACTAGGTGAGGTACATGACTCCAGTAGTTCGTAGCACGTCACTAGGTGAGGTACATGACTCCAGTAGTCCGTAGCACGTCACTAGGTGAGGTACATGACTCCAGTAGTTCGTAGCACGTCACTAGGTGAGGTACATGACTCCAGTAGTTCGTAGCACGACACTAGGTGAGGTACATGACTCCAGTAGTTCGTAGCACGTCACTAGGTGAGGTACATGACTCCAGTAGTCCGTAGCACGTCACTAGGTGAGGTACATGACTCCAGTAGTTCGTAGCACGTCACTAGGTGAGGTACATGACTCCAGTAGTTCGTAGCACGTCACTAGGTGAGGTACATGACTCCAGTAGTTCGTAGCACGACACTAGGTGAGGTGCATGACTCCAGTAGTCCGTAGCACGACACTAGGTGAGGTACATGACTCCAGTAGTTCGTAGCACGTCACTAGGTGAGGTACATGACTCCAGTAGTTCGTAGCACGTCACTAGGTGAGGTACATGACTCCAGTAGTTCGTAGCACGACACTAGGTGAGGTACATGACTCCAGTAGTTCGTAGCACGTCACTAGGTGAGGTACATGACTCCAGTAGTCCGTAGCACGTCACTAGGTGAGGTACATGACTCCAGTAGTTCGTAGCACGTCACTAGGTGAGGTACAGGACTCCAGTAGTCCGTAGCACGTCACTAGGTGAGGTACATGACTCCAGTAGTTCGTAGCACGTCACTAGGTGAGGTACATGACTCCAGTAGTTCGTAGCACGTCACTAGGTGAGGTACATGACTCCAGTAGTTCGTAGCACGACACTAGGTGAGGTACATGACTCCAGTAGTTCGTAGCACGTCACTAGGTGAGGTACATGACTCCAGTAGTCCGTAGCACGTCACTAGGTGGGGTACATGACTCCAGTAGTTCGTAGCACGACACTAGGTGAGGTACATGACTCCAGTAGTTCGTAGCACGTCACTAGGTGAGGTACATGACTCCAGTAGTTCGTAGCACGTCACTAGGTGAGGTACATGACTCCAGTAGTCCGTAGCACGTCACTAGGTGAGGTACATGACTCCAGTAGTTCGTAGCACGACACTAGGTGAGGTACATGACTCCAGTAGTTCGTAGCACGTCACTAGGTGAGGTACATGACTCCAGTAGTCCGTAGCACGTCACTAGGTGAGGTACATGACTCCAGTAGTTCGTAGCACGTCACTAGGTGAGGTACAGGACTCCAGTAGTCCGTAGCACGTCACTAGGTGAGGTACATGACTCCAGTAGTTCGTAGCACGTCACTAGGTGAGGTACATCACTCCAGTAGTTCGTAGCACGACACTAGGTGAGGTACATGACTCCAGTAGTTCGTAGCACGTCGCTAGGTGAGGTACATGACTCCAGTAGTCCGTAGCACGTCACTAGGTGAGGTACATGACTCCAGTAGTTCGTAGCACGACACTAGGTGAGGTACATGACTCCAGTAGTTCGTAGCACGTCACTAGGTGAGGTACATGACTCCAGTAGTTCGTAGCACGTCACTAGGTGAGGTACATGACTCCAGTAGTCCGTAGCACGTCACTAGGTGAGGTACATGACTCCAGTAGTTCGTAGCACGACACTAGGTGAGGTACATGACTCCAGTAGTTCGTAGCACGTCACTAGGTGAGGTACATGACTCCAGTAGTTCGTAGCACGTCACTAGGTGAGGTACATGACTCCAGTAGTTCGTAGCACGTCACTAGGTGAGGTACATGACTCCAGTAGTTCGTAGCACGACACTAGGTGAGGTACATGACTCCAGTAGTTCGTAGCACGACACTAGGTGAGGTACATGACTCCAGTAGTTCGTAGCACGACACTAGGTGAGGTACATGACTCCAGTAGTTCGTAGCACGTCACTAGGTGAGGTACATGACTCCAGTAGTTCGTAGCACGTCACTAGGTGAGGTACATGACTCCAGTAGTTCCTAGCACGTCACTAGGTGAGGTACATGACTCCAGTAGTCCGTAGCACGTCACTAGGTGAGGTACATGACTCCAGTAGTTCGTAGCACGTCACTAGGTGAGGTACATGACTCCAGCAGTTCGTAGCACGACACTAGGTGAGGTACATGACTCCAGTAGTTCGTAGCACGTCACTAGGTGAGGTACATGACTCCAGTAGTCCGTAGCACGACACTAGGTGAGGTACAGGACTCCAGTAGTCCGTAGCACGTCACTAGGTGAGGTACATGACTCCAGTAGTTCGTAGCACGTCACTAGGTGAGGTACATGACTCCAGTAGTTCGTAGCACGACACTAGGTGAGGTACATGACTCCAGTAGTCCGTAGCACGACACTAGGTGAGGTACATGACTCCAGTAGTTCGTAGCACGACACTAGGTGAGGTACATGACTCCAGTAGTCCGTAGCACGTCACTAGGTGAGGTACATGACTCCAGTAGTTCGTAGCACGACACTAGGTGAGGTACATGACTCCAGTAGTCCGTAGCACGACACTAGGTGAGGTACATGACTCCAGTAGTTCGTAGCACGTCACTAGGTGAGGTACATGACTCCAGTAGTCCGTAGCACGTCACTAGGTGAGGTACATGACTCCAGTAGTTCGTAGCACGACACTAGGTGAGGTACATGACTCCAGTAGTCCGTAGCACGACACTAGGTGAGGTACATGACTCCAGTAGTCCGTAGCACGACACTAGGTGAGGTACATGACTCCAGTAGTTCGTAGCACGTCACTAGGTGAGGTACATGACTCCAGTAGTCCGTAGCACGTCACTAGGTGAGGTACATGACTCCAGTAGTTCGTAGCACGTCACTAGGTGAGGTACAGGACTCCAGTAGTCCGTAGCACGTCACTAGGTGAGGTACATGACTCCAGTAGTTCGTAGCACGTCACTAGGTGAGGTACATGACTCCAGTAGTTCGTAGCACGTCACTAGGTGAGGTACATGACTCCAGTAGTTCGTAGCACGACACTAGGTGAGGTACATGACTCCAGTAGTTCGTAGCACGTCACTAGGTGAGGTACATGACTCCAGTAGTCCGTAGCACGTCACTAGGTGGGGTACATGACTCCAGTAGTTCGTAGCACGACACTAGGTGAGGTACATGACTCCAGTAGTTCGTAGCACGTCACTAGGTGAGGTACATGACTCCAGTAGTTCGTAGCACGTCACTAGGTGAGGTACATGACTCCAGTAGTCCGTAGCACGTCACTAGGTGAGGTACATGACTCCAGTAGTTCGTAGCACGACACTAGGTGAGGTACATGACTCCAGTAGTTCGTAGCACGTCACTAGGTGAGGTACATGACTCCAGTAGTCCGTAGCACGTCACTAGGTGAGGTACATGACTCCAGTAGTTCGTAGCACGTCACTAGGTGAGGTACAGGACTCCAGTAGTCCGTAGCACGTCACTAGGTGAGGTACATGACTCCAGTAGTTCGTAGCACGTCACTAGGTGAGGTACATCACTCCAGTAGTTCGTAGCACGACACTAGGTGAGGTACATGACTCCAGTAGTTCGTAGCACGTCGCTAGGTGAGGTACATGACTCCAGTAGTCCGTAGCACGTCACTAGGTGAGGTACATGACTCCAGTAGTTCGTAGCACGACACTAGGTGAGGTACATGACTCCAGTAGTTCGTAGCACGTCACTAGGTGAGGTACATGACTCCAGTAGTTCGTAGCACGTCACTAGGTGAGGTACATGACTCCAGTAGTCCGTAGCACGTCACTAGGTGAGGTACATGACTCCAGTAGTTCGTAGCACGACACTAGGTGAGGTACATGACTCCAGTAGTTCGTAGCACGTCACTAGGTGAGGTACATGACTCCAGTAGTTCGTAGCACGTCACTAGGTGAGGTACATGACTCCAGTAGTTCGTAGCACGTCACTAGGTGAGGTACATGACTCCAGTAGTTCGTAGCACGACACTAGGTGAGGTACATGACTCCAGTAGTTCGTAGCACGACACTAGGTGAGGTACATGACTCCAGTAGTTCGTAGCACGACACTAGGTGAGGTACATGACTCCAGTAGTTCGTAGCACGTCACTAGGTGAGGTACATGACTCCAGTAGTTCGTAGCACGTCACTAGGTGATGTACATGACTCCAGTAGTTCCTAGCACGTCACTAGGTGAGGTACATGACTCCAGTAGTCCGTAGCACGTCACTAGGTGAGGTACATGACTCCAGTAGTTCGTAGCACGTCACTAGGTGAGGTACATGACTCCAGCAGTTCGTAGCACGACACTAGGTGAGGTACATGACTCCAGTAGTTCGTAGCACGTCACTAGGTGAGGTACATGACTCCAGTAGTCCGTAGCACGACACTAGGTGAGGTACAGGACTCCAGTAGTCCGTAGCACGTCACTAGGTGAGGTACATGACTCCAGTAGTTCGTAGCACGTCACTAGGTGAGGTACATGACTCCAGTAGTTCGTAGCACGACACTAGGTGAGGTACATGACTCCAGTAGTCCGTAGCACGACACTAGGTGAGGTACATGACTCCAGTAGTTCGTAGCACGACACTAGGTGAGGTACATGACTCCAGTAGTCCGTAGCACGTCACTAGGTGAGGTACATGACTCCAGTAGTTCGTAGCACGACACTAGGTGAGGTACATGACTCCAGTAGTCCGTAGCACGACACTAGGTGAGGTACATGACTCCAGTAGTTCGTAGCACGTCACTAGGTGAGGTACATGACTCCAGTAGTCCGTAGCACGTCACTAGGTGAGGTACATGACTCCAGTAGTTCGTAGCACGACACTAGGTGAGGTACATGACTCCAGTAGTCCGTAGCACGACACTAGGTGAGGTACATGACTCCAGTAGTTCGTAGCACGACACTAGGTGAGGTACATGACTCCAGTAGTCCGTAGCACGTCACCAGGTGAGGTACATGACTCCAGTAGTTCGTAGCACGACACTAGGTGAGGTACATGACTCCAGTAGTTCGTAGCACGACACTAGGTGAGGTACATGACTCCAGTAGTTCGTAGCACGTCACTAGGTGAGGTACATGACTCCAGTATTTCGTAGCACGACACTAGGTGAGGTACATGACTCCAGTAGTTCGTAGCACGTCACTAGGTGAGGTACATGACTCCAGTAGTTTGTAGCACGTCACTAGGTGAGGTACATGACTCCAGTAGTTCGTAGCACGTCACTAGGTGAGGTACATGACTCCAGTAGTTCGTAGCACGACACTAGGTGAGGTACATGACTCCAGTAGTTCGTAGCACGACACTAGGTGAGGTACATGACTCCAGTAGTTCGTAGCACGTCACTAGGTGAGGTACATGACTCCAGTAGTTCGTAGCACGTCACTAGGTGAGGTAAATGACTCCAGTAGTTCGTAGCACGTCACTAGGTGAGGTACATGACTCCAGTAGTTCGTAGCACGACACTAGGTGAGGTACAAGACTCCAGTAGTTCGTAGCACGACACTAGGTGAGGTGCATGACTCCAGTAGTTCGTAGCACGTCACTAGGTGAGGTACATGACTCCAGTAGTCCGTAGCACGACACTAGGTGAGGTACATGACTCCAGTAGTTCGTAGCACGTCACTAGGTGAGGTACATGACTCCAGTAGTTCGTAGCACGACACTAGGTGAGGTACAGGACTCCAGTAGTTCGTAGCACGACACTAGGTGAGGTACATGACTCCAGTAGTTCGTAGCACGTCACTAGGTGAGGTACATGACTCCAGTAGTTCGTAGCACGACACTAGGTGAGGTACATGACTCCAGTAGTTCGTAGCACGTCACTAGGTGAGGTACATGACTCCAGTAGTTCGTAGCACGACACTAGGTGAGGTACATGACTCCAGTAGTTCGTAGCACGACACTAGGTGAGGTACATGACTCCAGTAGTTCGTAGCACGACACCAGGTGAGGTACATGACTCCAGTAGTTGGTAGCACGGCACTAGGTGAGGTACATGACTCCAGTAGTTCGTAGCACGACACTAGGTGAGGTACATGACTCCAGTAGTTCGTAGCACGACACTAGGTGAGGTACATGACTCCAGTAGTTCGTAGCACGTCACTAGGTGAGGTACATGACTCCAGTAGTTCGTAGCACGACACTAGGTGAGGTACATGACTCCAGTAGTTCGTAGCACGACACTAGGTGAGGTACATGACTCCAGTAGTTCGTAGCACGACACTAGGTTAGGTACATGACTCCAGTAGTTCGTAGCACGTCTCTAGGTGAGGTACATGACTCCAGTAGTTCGTAGCACGTCACTAGGTGAGGTACATGACTCCAGTAGTTCGTAGCACGACACTAGGTGAGGTACATGACTCCAGTAGTTCGTAGCACGTCACTAGGTGAGGTACATGACTCCAGTAGTTTGTAGCACGTCACTAGGTGAGGTACATGACTCCAGTAGTTCGTAGCACGACACTAGGTGAGGTACATGACTCCAGTAGTTCGTAGCACGTCACTAGGTGAGGTACATGACTCCAGTAGTTCGTAGCACGACACTAGGTGAGGTACATGACTCCAGTAGTCCGTAGCACGACACTAGGTGAGGTACATGACTCCATTAGTTCGTAGCACGACACTAGGTGAGGTACATGACTCCAGTAGTCCGTAGCACGTCACTAGGTGAGGTACATGACTCCAGTAGTTCGTAGCACGACACTAGGTGAGGTACATGACTCCAGTAGTTCGTAGCACGACACTAGGTGAGGTACATGACTCCAGTAGTTCGTAGCACGTCACTAGGTGAGGTACATGACTCCAGTAGTTCGTAGCACGACACTAGGTGAGGTACATGACTCCAGTAGTTCGTAGCACGTCACTAGGTGAGGTACATGACTCCAGTAGTTTGTAGCACGTCACTAGGTGAGGTACATGACTCCAGTAGTTCGTAGCACGTCACTAGGTGAGGTACATGACTCCAGTAGTTCGTAGCACGACACTAGGTGAGGTACATGACTCCAGTAGTTCGTAGCACGACACTAGGTGAGGTACATGACTCCAGTAGTTCGTAGCACGTCACTAGGTGAGGTACATGACTCCAGTAGTTCGTAGCACGACACTAGGTGAGGTACATGACTCCAGTAGTTCGTAGCACGTCACTAGGTGAGGTACATGACTCCAGTAGTTCGTAGCACGACACTAGGTGAGGTACATGACTCCAGTAGTTCGTAGCACGACACTAGGTGAGGTGCATGACTCCAGTAGTTCGTAGCACGTCACTAGGTGAGGTACATGACTCCAGTAGTCCGTAGCACGACACTAGGTGAGGTACATGACTCCAGTAGTTCGTAGCACGTCACTAGGTGAGGTACATGACTCCAGTAGTTCGTAGCACGACACTAGGTGAGGTACAGGACTCCAGTAGTTCGTAGCACGACACTAGGTGAGGTACATGACTCCAGTAGTTCGTAGCACGTCACTAGGTGAGGTACATGACTCCAGTAGTTCGTAGCACGACACTAGGTGAGGTACTTGACTCCAGTAGTTCGTAGCACGTCACTAGGTGAGGTACATGACTCCAGTAGTTCGTAGCACGACACTAGGTGAGGTACATGACTCCAGTAGTTCGTAGGACGACACTAGGTGAGGTACATGACTCCAGTAGTTCGTAGCACGACACTAGGTGAGGTACATGACTCCAGTAGTTCGTAGTACGACACTAGGTGAGGTACATGACTCCAGTAGTTCGTAGCACGTCACTAGGTGAGGTACATGACTCCAGTAGTTCGTAGCACGACACTAGGTGAGGTACATGACTCCAGCAGTTCGTAGCACGTCACTAGGTGAGGTACATGACTCCAGTAGTTCGTAGCACGTCACTAGGTGAGGTACATGACTCCAGTAGTTCGTAGCACGTCACTAGGTGAGGTACATGACTCCAGTAGTTCGTAGCACGACACTAGGTGAGGTACATGACTCCAGTAGTTCGTAGCACGACACTAGGTGAGGTACATGACTCCAGTAGTTCGTAGCACGACACTAGGTGAGGTACATGACTCCAGTAGTTCGTAGCACGTCACTAGGTGAGGTACATGACTCCAGTAGTTCGTAGCACGTCACTAGGTGAGGTACATGACTCCAGTATTTCGTAGCACGACACTAGGTGAGGTACATGACTCCAGTAGTTCGTAGCACGTCAGTAGGTGAGGTACATGACTCCAGTAGTTTGTAGCACGTCACTAGGTGAGGTACATGACTCCAGTAGTTCGTAGCACGACACTAGGTGAGGTACATGACTCCAGTAGTTCGTAGCACGTCACTAGGTGAGGTACATGACTCCAGTAGTTCGTAGCACGACACTAGGTGAGGTACATGACTCCAGTAGTTCGTAGCACGACACTAGGTGAGGTACATGACTCCATTAGTTCGTAGCACCTCACTAGGTGAGGTACATGACTCCAGTAGTTCGTAGCACGACACTAGGTGAGGTACATGACTCCAGTAGTTCGTAGCACGACACTAGGTGAGGTACATGACTCCAGTAGTTTCGTAGCACTACACTAGGTGAGGTACATGACTCCAGTAGTCCGTAGCACGTCACTAGGTGAGGTACAGGACTCCAGTAGTTCGTAGCACGACACTAGGTGAGGTACATGACTCCAGTAGTTCGTAGCACGACACTAGGTGAGGTACATGACTCCAGTAGTTCGTAGCACGACACTAGGTGAGGTACATGACTCCAGTAGTCCGTAGCACGTCACTAGGTGAGGTACAGGACTACAGTAGTTCGTAGCACGTCACTAGGTGAGGTACAGGACTCCAGTAGTTCGTAGCACGACACTAGGTGAGGTACATGACTCCAGTAGTTCGTAGCACGTCACTAGGTGAGGTACATGACTCCAGTAGTTCGTAGCACGACACTAGGTGAGGTACATGACTCCAGTAGTTCGTAGCACGACACTAGGTGAGGTACATGACTCCAGTAGTCCGTAGCACGTCACCAGGTGAGGTACATGACTCCAGTAGTTCGTAGCACGACACTAGGTGAGGTACATGACTCCAGTAGTTCGTAGCACGACACTAGGTGAGGTACATGACTCCAGTAGTTCGTAGCACGTCACTAGGTGAGGTACATGACTCCAGTAGTTCGTAGCACGACACTAGGTGAGGTACATGACTCCAGTAGTTCGTAGCACGTCACTAGGTGAGGTACATGACTCCAGTAGTTTGTAGCACGTCACTAGGTGAGGTACATGACTCCAGTAGTTCGTAGCACGACACTAGGTGAGGTACAGGACTCCAGTAGTTCGTAGCACGACACTAGGTGAGGTACATGACTCCAGTAGTTCGTAGCACGACACTAGGTGATGTACAAGACTCCAGTAGTTCGTAGCACGACACTAGGTGAGGTGCATGACTCCAGTAGTTCGTAGCACGTCACTAGGTGAGGTACATGACTCCAGTAGTCCGTAGCACGACACTAGGTGAGGTACATGACTCCAGTAGTTCGTAGCACGTCACTAGGTGAGGTACATGACTCCAGTAGTTCGTAGCACGACACTAGGTGAGGTACAGGACTCCAGTAGTTCGTAGCACGACACTAGGTGAGGTACATGACTCCAGTAGTTCGTAGCACGTCACTAGGTGAGGTACATGACTCCAGTAGTTCGTAGCACGACACTAGGTGAGGTACATGACTCCAGTAGTTCGTAGCACGTCACTAGGTGCGGTACATGACTCCAGTAGTTCGTAGCACGACACTAGGTGAGGTACATGACTCCAGTAGTTCGTAGCACGACACTAGGTGAGGTACATGACTCCAGTAGTTCGTAGCACGACACCAGGTGAGGTACATGACTCCAGTAGTTCGTAGCACGACACTAGGTGAGGTACATGACTCCAGTAGTTCGTAGCACGACACTAGGTGAGGTACATGACTCCAGTAGTTCGTAGCACGACCCTAGGTGAGGTACATGACTCCAGTAGTTCGTAGCACGTCACTAGGTGAGGTACATGACTCCAGTAGTTCGTAGCACGTCACTAGGTGAGGTACATGACTCCTGTAGTTCGTAGCACGTCACTAGGTGAGGTACATGACTCCAGTAGTTCGTAGCACGACACTAGGTGAGGTACATGACTCCAGTAGTTCGTAGCACGACACTAGGTGAGGTACATGACTCCAGTAGTTCGTAGCACGACACTAGGTGAGGTACATGACTCCAGTAGTTCGTAGCACGTCACTAGGTGAGGTACATGACTCCAGTAGTTCGTAGCACGTCACTAGGTGAGGTACATGACTCCAGTAGTTCGTAGCACGACACTAGGTGAGGTACATGACTCCAGTAGTTCGTAGCACGTCACTAGGTGAGGTACATGACTCCAGTAGTTTGTAGCACGTCACTAGGTGAGGTACATGACTCCAGTAGTTCGTAGCACGACACTAGGTGAGGTACATGACTCCAGTAGTTCGTAGCACGTCACTAGGTGAGGTACATGACTCCAGTAGTTCGTAGCACGACACTAGGTGAGGTACATGACTCCAGTAGTCCGTAGCACGACACTAGGTGAGGTACATGACTCCAGTAGTTCGTAGCACGACACTAGGTGAGGTACATGACTCCAGTAGTCCGTAGCACGTCAGTAGGTGAGGTACATGACTCCAGTAGTTCGTAGCGCGACACTAGGTGAGGTACATGACTCCAGTAGTTCGTAGCACGACACTAGGTGAGGTACATGACTCCAGTAGTTCGTAGCACGTCACTAGGTGAGGTACATGACTCCAGTAGTTCGTAGCACGTCACTAGGTGAGGTACATGACTCCAGTAGTTCGTAGCACGTCACTAGGTGAGGTACATGACTCCAGTAGTTCGTAGCACGTCACTAGGTGAGGTACATGACTCCAGTAGTTCGTAGCACGACACTAGGTGAGGTACATGACTCCAGTAGTTCGTAGCACGACACTAGGTGAGGTGCATGACTCCAGTAGTTCGTAGCACGTCACTAGGTGAGGTACATGACTCCAGTAGTCCGTAGCACGACACTAGGTGAGGTACATGACTCCAGTAGTTCGTAGCACGTCACTAGGTGAGGTACATGACTCCAGTAGTTCGTAGCACGACACTAGGTGAGGTACAGGACTCCAGTAGTTCGTAGCACGACACTAGGTGAGGTACATGACTCCAGTAGTTCGTAGCACGTCACTAGGTGAGGTACATGACTCCAGTAGTTCGTAGCACGACACTAGGTGAGGTACATGACTCCAGTAGTTCGTAGCACGTCACTAGGTGAGGTACATGACTCCAGTAGTTCGTAGCACGACACTAGGTGCGGTACATGACTCCAGTAGTTCGTAGCACGACACTAGGTGAGGTACATGACTCCAGTAGTTCGTAGCACGACACTAGGTGAGGTACATGACTCCAGTAGTTCGTAGCACGACACTAGGTGAGGTACATGACTCCAGTAGTTCGTAGCACGTCACTAGGTGAGGTACATGACTCCAGTAGTTCGTAGCACGACACTAGGTGAGGTACATGACTCCAGTAGTTCGTAGCACGTCACTAGGTGAGGTACATGACTCCAGTAGATCGTAGCACGTCACTAGGTGAGGTACATGACTCCAGTAGTTCGTAGCACGTCACTAGGTGAGTTACATGACTCCAGTAGTTCGTAGCACGACACTAGGTGAGGTACATGACTCCAGTAGTTCGTAGCATGACACTAGGTGAGGTACATGACTCCAGTAGTTCGTAGCACGACACTAGGTGAGGTACATGACTCCAGTAGTTCGTAGCACGTCACTAGCGGAGGTACATGACTCCAGTAGTTCGTAGCACGTCACTAGGTGAGGTACATGACTCCAGTAGTTCGTAGCACGACACTAGGTGAGGTACATGACTCCAGTAGTTCGTAGCACGTCACTAGGTGAGGTACATGACTCCAGTAGTTTGTAGCACGTCACTAGGTGAGGTACATGACTCCAGTAGTTCGTAGCACGACACTAGGTGAGGTACATGACTCCAGTAGTTCGTAGCACGTCACTAGGTGAGGTACATGACTCCAGTAGTTCGTAGCACGACACTAGGTGAGGTACATGACTCCAGTAGTTCGTAGCACGACACTAGGTGAGGTACATGACTCCAGTAGTTCGTAGCACGTCACTAGGTGAGGTACATGACTATAGTAGTTCGTAGCACGACACTAGGTGAGGTACATGACTCCAGTAGTTCGTAGCACGACACTAGGTGAGGTACATGACTCCAGTAGTTCGTAGCACGACACTAGGTGAGGTACATGACTCCAGTAGTCCGTAGCACGTCAGTAGGTGAGGTAGAGGACTCCAGTAGTTCGTAGCACGACACTAGGTGAGGTACATGACTCCAGTAGTTCGTAGCACAACACTAGGTGAGGTACATGACTCCAGTAGTTCGTAGCACGACACTAGGTGAGGTACATGACTCCAGTAGTCCGTAGCACGTCACTAGGTGAGGTACAGGACTCCAGTAGTTCGTAGCACGTCACTAGGTGAGGTACAGGACTCCAGTAGTTCGTAGCACGACACTAGGTGAGGTACATGACTCCAGTAGTTCGTAGCACGACACTAGGTGAGGTACATGACTCCAGTAGTTCGTAGCACGTCACTAGGTGAGGTACAGGACTCCAGTAGTCCGTAGCACGTCACTAGGTGAGGTTCATGACTCCAGTAGTCCGTAGCACGTCACTAGGTGAGGTACATGACTCCAGTAGTTCGTAGCACGACACTAGGGGAGGTACATGACTCCAGTAGTTCGTAGCACGACACTAGGTGAGGTACATGATTCCAGTAGTTCGTAGCACGACACTAGGTGAGGTACATGACTCCAGTAGTCCGTAGCACGTCACTAGGTGAGGTACAGGACTCCAGTAGTTCGTAGCACGACACTAGGTGAGGTACATGACTCCAGTAGTTCGTAGCACGACACTAGGTGAGGTACATGACTCCAGTAGTTCGTAGCACGACACTAGGTGAGGTACATGACTCCAGTAGTTCGTAGCACGACACTAGGTGAGGTACATGACTCCAGTAGTTCGTAGCACGACACTAGGTGAGGTACATGACTCCAGTAGTTCGTAGCACGACACTAGGTGAGGTACATGACTCCAGTAGTTCGTAGCACGACACTAGGTGAGGTACATGACTCCAGTAGTTCGTAGCACGACACTAGGTGAGGTACATGACTCCAGTAGTTCGTAGCACGACACTAGGTGAGGTACATGACTCCAGTAGTTCGTAGCACGACACTAGGTGAGGTACATGACTCCAGTAGTTCGTAGCACGTCACTAGGTGAGGTACAGGACTCCAGTAGTTCGTAGCACGACACTAGGTGAGGTACATGACTCCAGTAGTTCGTAGCACGACACTAGGGGAGGTACATGACTCCAGTAGTTCGTAGCACGACACTAGGTGAGGTACATGACTCCAGTAGTTCGTAGCACACTAGGTGAGGTACATGACTCCAGTAGTTCGTAGCACGTCACTAGGTGAGGTACAGGACTCCAGTAGTTCGTAGCACGACACTAGGTGAGGTACATGACTCCAATAGTTCGTAGCACGACACTAGGGGAGGTACATGACTCTAGTAGTTTGTAGCACGACACTAGGTGAGGAACATGACTCCAGTAGTTCGTAGCACGACACTAGGTGAGGTACGTGACTCCAGTAGTTCGTAGCACGACACTAGGTGAGGTACATGACTCCAGTAGTTCGTAGCACGACACTAGGTGAGGTACATGACTCTAGTAGTTCGTAGCACGTCACTAGGTGAGGTACATGACTCCAGTAGTTCGTAGCACGTCACTAGGTGAGGTACAGGACTCCAGTAGTCCGTAGCACGTCACTAGGTGAGGTACATGACTCCAGTAGTCCGTAGCACGTCACTAGGTGAGGTACAGGACTCCAGTAGTTCGTAGCACGACACTAGGTGAGGTGCATGACTCCAGTAGTTCGTAGCACGACACTAGGGGAGGTACATGACTCCAGTAGTTTGTAGCACGACACTAGGTGAGGTCCATGACTCCAGTAGTCCGTAGCACGTCACTAGGTGAGGTACAGGACTCCAGTAGTCCGTAGCACGACACTAGGTGAGGTACATGACTCCAGTAGTTCGTAGCACGACACTAGGTGAGGTACATGACTCCAGTAGTCCGTAGCACGTCACTAGGTGAGGTACATGACTCCAGTAGTTCGTAGCACATCACTAGGTGAGGTACAGGACTCCAGTAGTCCGTAGCACGTCACTAGGTGAGGTACATGACTCCAGTAGTCCGTAGCACGTCACTAGGTGAGGTACAGGACTCCAGTAGTTCGTAGCACGACACTAGGTGAGGTACATGACTCCAGTAGTTCGTAGCACGACACTAGGGGAGGTACATGACTCCAGTAGTTTGTAGCACGACACTAGGTTAGGTACATGACTCCAGTAGTCCGTAGCATGTCACTAGGTGAGGTACAGGACTCCAGTAGTCCGTAGCACGACACTAGGTGAGGTACATGACTCCAGTAGTTCGTAGCACGACACTAGGTGAGGTACATGACTCCAGTAGTCCGTAGCACGTCACTAGGTGAGGTACATGACTCCAGTAGTCCCTAGCACGACACTAGGTGAGGTACATGACTCCAGTAGTCCGTAGCACGTCACTAGGTGAGGTACAGGACTCCAGTAGTTCGTAGCACGACACTAGGTGAGGTACTTGACTCCAGTAGTTCGTAGCACGACACTAGGGGAGGTACATGACTCCAGTAGTTTGTAGCACGACACTAGGTGAGGTACATGACTCCAGTAGTCCGTAGCACGTCACTAGGTGAGGTACAGGACTCCAGTAGTCCGTAGCACGACACTAGGTGAGGTACATGACTCCAGTAGTTCGTAGCACGACACTAGGTGAGGTACATGACTCCAGTAGTCCGTAGCACGTCACTAGGTGAGGTACATGACTCCAGTAGTCCGTAGCACGACACTAGGTGAGGTACATGACTCCAGTAATCCGTAGCACGTCACTAGGTGAGGTACAGGACTCCAGTAGTCCGTAGCACGACACTAGGTGAGGTACATGACTCCAGTAGTTCGTAGCACGACACTAGGTGAGGTACATGACTCCAGTAGTCCGTAGCACGTCACTAGGTGAGGTACATGACTCCAGTAGTCCGTAGCACGACACTAGGTGAGGTACATGACTCCAGTAGTTCGTAGCACGACACTAGGTGAGGTACATGACTCCAGTAGTTCGTAGCACGACACTAGGTGAGGTACATGACTCCAGTAGTTCGTAGCACGACACTAGGTGAGGTACATGACTCCAGTAGTTCGTAGCACGACACTAGGTGAGGTACATGACTCCAGTAGTTCGTAGCACGACACTAGGTGAGGTACATGACTCCAGTAGTTCGTAGCACGACACTAGGTGAGGTACATGACTCCAGTAGTTCGTAGCACGTCACTAGGTGAGGTACAGGACTCCAGTAGTTCGTAGCACGACACTAGGTGAGGTACATGACTCCAGTAGTTCGTAGCACGACACTAGGGGAGGTACATGACTCCAGTAGTTTGTAGCACGACACTAGGTGAGGTACATGACTCCAGTAGTTCGTAGCACGACACTAGGTGAGGTACGTGACTCCAGTAGTTCGTAGCACGACACTAGGTGAGGTACATGACTCCAGTAGTTCGTAGCACGACACTAGGTGAGGTACATGACTCCAGTAGTTCGTAGCACTTCACTAGGTGAGGTACATGACTCCAGTAGTTCGTAGCACGTCACTAGGTGAGGTACAGGACTCCAGTAGTCCGTAGCACGTCACTAGGTGAGGTACATGACTCCAGTAGTCCGTAGCACGTCACTAGGTGAGGTACAGGACTCCAGTAGTTCGTAGCACGACACTAGGTGAGGTACATGACTCCAGTAGTTCGTAGCACGACACTAGGGGAGGTACATGACTCCAGTAGTTTGTAGCACGACACTAGGTGAGGTACATGACTCCAGTAGTCCGTAGCACGTCACTAGGTGAGGTACAGGACTCCAGTAGTCCGTAGCACGACACTAGGTGAGGTACATGACTCCAGTAGTTCGTAGCACGACACTAGGTGAGGTACATGACTCCAGTAGTCCGTAGCACGTCACTAGGTGAGGTACATGACTCCAGTAGTTCGTAGCACGTCACTAGGTGAGGTACAGGACTCCAGTAGTCCGTAGCACGTCACTAGGTGAGGTACATGACTCCAGTAGTCCGTAGCACGTCACTAGGTGAGATACAGGACTCCAGTAGTTCGTAGCACCACACTAGGTGAGGTACATGACTCCAGTAGTTCGTAGCACGACACTAGGGGAGGTACATGACTCCAGTAGTTTGTAGCACGACACTAGGTGAGGTACATGACTCCAGTAGTCCGTAGCACGTCACTAGGTGAGGTACAGGACTTCAGTAGTCCGTAGCACGACACTAGGTGAGGTACATGACTCCAGTAGTTCGTAGCACGACACTAGGTGAGGTACATGACTCCAGTAGTCCGTAGCACGTCACTAGGTGAGGTACATGACTCCAGTAGTCCGTAGCACGACACTAGGTGAGGTACATGACTCCAGTAGTCCGTAGCACGTCACTAGGTGAGGTACAGGACTCCAGTAGTTCGTAGCACGAAACTAGGTGAGGTACATGACTCCAGTAGTTCGTAGCACGACACTAGGGGAGGTACATGACTCCAGTAGTTTGTAGCACGACACTAGGTGAGGTACATGACTCCAGTAGTCCGTAGCACGTCACTAGGTGAGGTACAGGACTCCAGTAGTCCGTAGCACGACACTAGGTGAGGTACATGACTCCAGTAGTTCGTAGCACGACACTAGGTGAGGTACATGACTCCAGTAGTCCGTAGCACGTCACTAGGTGAGGTACATGACTCCAGTAGTCCGTAGCACGACACTAGGTGAGGTACATGACTCCAGTAGTCCGTAGCACGTCACTAGGTGAGGTACAGGACTCCAGTAGTCCGTAGCACGACACTAGGTGAGGTACATGACTCCAGTAGTTCGTAGCACGACACTAGGTGAGGTACATGACTCCTGTAGTCCGTAGCACGTCACTAGGTGAGGTACATGACTCCAGTAGTCCGTAGCACGACACTAGGTGAGGTACATGACTCCAGTAGTTCGTAGCACGACACTAGGTGAGGTACATGACTCCAGTAGTTCGTAGCACGACACTAGGTGAGGTACATGACTCCAGTAGTCCGTAGCACGTCACTAGGTGAGGTACATGACTCCAGTAGTTCGTAGCACGTCACTAGGTGAGGTACATGACTCCAGTAGTTCGTAGCACGACACTAGGTGAGGTACATGACTCCAGTAGTTCGTAGCACGTCACTAGGTGAGGTACATGACTCCAGTAGTTCGTAGCACGTCACTAGGTGAGGTACATGACTCCAGTAGTTCGTAGCACGACACTAGGTGAGGTACATGACTCCAGTAGTTCGTAGCACGTCACTAGGTGAGGAACATGACTCCAGTAAATCGTAGCACGTCACTAGGTGAGGTACATGACTCCAGTAGTTCGTAGCACGTCACTAGGTGAGGTACATGACTCCAGTATTTCGTAGCACGTCACTAGGTGAGGTACATGACTCCAGTAGTTCGTAGCACGACACTAGGTGAGGTACATGACTCCAGTAGTCCGTAGCACGTCACTAGGTGAGGTACATGACTCCTGTAGTTCGTAGCACGACACTAGGTGAGGTACATGACTCCAGTAGTCCGTAGCACGTCACTAGGTGAGGTACATGACTCCAGTAGTTCGTAGCACGACACTAGGTGAGGTACATGACTCCAGTAGTTCGTAGCACGTCACTAGGTGAGGTACATGACTCCAGTAGTTCGTAGCACGTCACTAGGTGAGGTACATGACTCCAGTAGTTCGTAGCACGACACTAGGTGAGGTACATGACTCCAGTAATTCGTAGCACGTCACTAGGTGAGGTACATGACTCCAGTAGTTCGTAGCACGTCACTAGGTGAGGTACATGACTCGAGTAGTTCGTAGCACGTCACTAGGTGAGGTACATGACTCCAGTAGTTCGTAGCACGTCACTAGGTGAGGTACATGACTCCAGTAGTCCGTAGCACGTCACTAGGTGAGGTACATGACTCCAGTAGTTCGTAGCACGACACTAGGTGAGGTACATGACTCCAGTAGTTCGTAGCACGACACTAGGTGAGGTACAGGACTCCAGTAGTTCGTAGCACGACACTAGGTGAGGTACATGACTCCAGTAGTCCGTAGCACGTCACTAGGTGAGGTACATGACTCCAGTAGTTCGTAGCACGACACTAGGTGAGGTACATGACTCCAGTAGTTCGTAGCACGTCACTAGGTGAGGTACATGACTCCAGTAGTTCGTAGCACGTCACTAGGTGAGGTACATGACTCCAGTAGTTCGTAGCACGACACTAGGTGAGGTACATGACTCCAGTAGTTCGTAGCACGTCACTAGGTGAGGTACATGACTCCAGTAGTTCGTAGCACGTCACTAGGTGAGGTACATGACTCCAGTAGTTCGTAGCACGACACTAGGTGAGGTACATGACTCCAGTAGTCCGTAGCACGTCACTAGGTGAGGTACATGACTCCAGTAGTTCGTAGCACGACACTTGGTGAGGTACATGACTCCAGTAGTTCGTAGCACGTCACTAGGTGAGGTACATGACTCCAGTAGTTCGTAGCACGTCACTAGGTGAGGTACATGACTCCAGTAGTTCGTAGCACGACACTAGGTGAGGTACATGACTCCAGTAGTTCGTAGCACGACACTAGGTGAGGTACATGACTCCAGTAGTTCGTAGCACGACACTAGGTGAGGTACATGACTCCAGTAGTTCGTAGCACGTCACTAGGTGAGGTACATGACTCCAGTAGTTCGTAGCACGTCACTAGGTGAGGTACATGACTCCAGTAGTTCGTAGCACGTCACTAGGTGAGGTACATGACTTCAGTAGTTCGTAGCACGTCACTAGGTGAGGTACATGACTCCAGTAGTTCGTAGCACGTCACTAGGTGAGGTACATGACTCCAGTAGTTCGTAGCACGTCACTAGGTGAGGTACATGACTCCAGTAGTTCGTAGCACGTCACTAGGTGAGGTACAAGACTCCAGTAGTTCGTAGCACGTCACTAGGTGAGGTGCATGACTCCAGTAGTTCGTAGCACGACACTAGGTGAGGTACATGACTCCAGTAGTTCGTAGCACGTCACTAGGTGAGGTACATGACTCCAGTAGTTCGTAGCACGTCACTAGGTGAGGTACATGACTCCAGTAGTTCGTAGCACGACACTAGGTGAGGTACATGACTCCAGTAGTTCGTAGCACGTCACTAGGTGAGGTACATGACTCCAGTAGTTCGTAGCACGTCACTAGGTGAGGTGCATGACTCCAGTAGTTCGTAGCACGACACTAGGTGAGGTACATGACTCCAGTAGTTCGTAGCACGTCACTAGATGAGGTACATGACTCCAGTAGTTCGTAGCACGTCACTAGGTGAGGTACATGACTCCAGTAGTTCGTAGCACGACACTAGGTGAGGTACATGACTCCAGTAGTTCGTACCACGTCACTAGGTGAGGTACAGGACTCCAGTAGTTCGTAGCACGTCACTAGGTGAGGTACATGACTCCAGTAGTCCGTAGCACGACACTAGGTGAGGTACATGACTCCAGTAGTTCGTAGCACGACACTAGGTGAGGTACATGACTCCAGTAGTTCGTAGCACGACACTAGGTGAGGTACATGACTCCAGTAGTTCGTAGCACGACACTAGGTGAGGTACATGACTCCAGTAGTTCGTAGCACGTCACTAGGTGAGGTACATGACTCCAGTAGTTCGTAGCACGACACTAGGTGAGGTACATGACTCCAGTAGTTCGTAGCACGACACTAGGTGAGGTACATGACTCCAGTAGTTCGTAGCACGACACTAGGTGAGGTACATGACTCCAGTAGTTCGTAGCACGTCACTAGGTGAGGTACATGACTCCAGTAGTTCGTAGCACGTCACTAGGTGAGGTGCATGACTCCAGTAGTTCGTAGCACGACACTAGGTGAGGTACATGACTCCAGTAGTTCGTAGCACGTCACTAGGTGAGGTACATGACTCCAGTAGTTCGTAGCACGTCACTAGGTGAGGTACATGACTCCAGTAGTTCGTAGCACGACACTAGGTGAGGTACATGACTCCAGTAGTTCGTAGCACGACACTAGGTGAGGTACATGACTCCAGTAGTTCGTAGCACGACACTAGGTGAGGTACGTGACTCCAGTAGTTCGTAGCACGACACTAGGTGAGGTACGTGACTCCAGTAGTTCGTAGCACGACACTAGGTGAGGTACATGACTCCAGTAGTTCGTAGCACGACACTAGGTGAGGTACATGACTCCAGTAGTTCGTAGCACGTCACTAGGTGAGGTACATGACTCCAGTAGTTCGTAGCACGTCACTAGGTGAGGTGCATGACTCCAGTAGTTCGTAGCACGTCACTAGGTGAGGTACATGACTCCAGTATTTCGTAGCACGTCACTAGGTGAGGTACATGACTCCAGTAGTTCGTAGCACGACACTAGGTGAGGTACATGACTCCAGTAGTTCGTAGCACGACACTAGGTGAGGTACATGACTCCAGTAGTTCGTAGCACGTCACTAGGTGAGGTACATGACTCCAGTAGTTCGTAGCACGTCACTAGGTGAGGTGCATGACTCCAGTAGTTCGTAGCACGTCACTAGGTGAGGTACATGACTCCAGTAGTTCGTAGCACGACACTAGGTGAGGTACATGACTCCAGTAGTTCGTAGCACGTCACTAGGTGAGGTACATGACTCCAGTAGTTCGTAGCACGTCACTAGGTGAGGTACATGACTCCAGTAGTTCGTAGCACGACACTAGGTGAGGTACATGACTCCAGTAGTTCGTAGCACGTCACTAGGTGAGGTACATGACTCCAGTAGTTCGTAGCACGACACTAGGTGAGGTACATGACTCCAGTAGTTTGTAGCACGACACTAGGTGAGGTACATGACTCCAGTAGTTCGTAGCACGACACTAGGTGAGGTACATGACTCCAGTAGTTCGTAGCACGTCACTAGGTGAGGTACATGACTCCAGTAGTTCGTAGCACGTCACTAGGTGAGGTACATGACTCCAGTAGTTCGTAGCACGACACTAGGTGAGGTACATGACTCCAGTAGTTCGTAGCACGTCACTAGGTGAGGTACATGACTCCAGTAGTTCGTAGCACGACACTAGGTGAGGTACATGACTCCAGTAGTTCGTAGCACGTCACTAGGTGAGGTACATGACTCCAGTAGTTCGTAGCACGTCACTAGGTGAGGTACATGACTCCAGTAATTTGTAGCACGTCACTAGGTGAGGTACATGACTCCAGTAGTTCGTAGCACGTCACTAGGTGAGGTACATGACTCCAGTAGTTCGTAGCACGTCACTAGGTGAGGTACAGGACTCCAGTAGTTCGTAGCACGACACTAGGTGAGGTACATGACTCCGGTAGTTCGTAGCACGTCACTAGGTGAGGTACATGACTCCAGTAGTTCGTAGCACGTCACTAGGTGAGGTACATGACTCCAGTAGTTCGTAGCACGTCACTAGGTGAGGTACATGACTCCAGTAGTTCGTAGCACGACACTAGGTGAGGTACATGACTCCAGTAGTTCGTAGCACGTCACTAGGTGAGGTACATGACTCCAGTAGTTCGTAGCACGTCACTAGGTGAGGTACATGACTCCCGTAGTTCGTAGCACGACACTAGGTGAGGTACATGCCTCCAGTAGTTCGTAGCACGTCACTAGGTGAGGTACATGACTCCAGTAGTTTGTAGCACGTCACTAGGTGAGGTACATGACTCCAGTAGTTCGTAGCACGACACTAGGTGAGGTACATGACTCCAGTAGTTCGTAGCACGTCACTAGGTGAGGTACATGACTCCAGTAGTTCGTAGCACGTCACTAGGTGAGGTACATGACTCCAGTAGTTCGTAGCACGTCACTAGGTGAGGTACATGACTCCAGTAGTTTGTAGCACGTCACTAGGTGAGGTACATGACTCCAGTAGTTTGTAGCACGTCACTAGGTGAGTTACATGACTCCAGTAGTTCGTAGCACTTCACTAGGTGAGGTACATGACTCCAGTAGTTCGTAGCACGACACTAGGTGAGGTACATGACTCCAGTAGTTTGTAGCACGTCACTAGGTGAGGTACATGACTCCAGTAGTTCGTAGCACATCACTAGGTGAGGTACATGACTCCAGTAGTTTGTAGCACGTCACTAGGTGAGGTACATGACTCCAGTAGTTCGTAGCACGACACTAGGTGAGGTACATGACTCCAGTAGTTCGTAGCACGTCACTAGGTGAGGTACATGACTCCAGTAGTTCGTAGCACGACACTAGGTGAGGTACATGACTCCAGTAGTTCGTAGCACGTCACTAGGTGAGGTACATGACTCCAGTAGTTCGTAGCACGACACTAAGTGAGGTACATGACTCCAGTAGTTCGTAGCACGACACTAGGTGAGGTACATGACTCCAGTAGTTCGTAGCACGTCACTAGGTGAGGTACATGACTCCAGTAGTTCGTAGCACGTCACTAGGTGAGGTACATGACTCCAGTAGTTCGTAGCACGTCACTAGGTGAGGTACATGACTCCAGTAGTTTGTAGCACGTCACTAGGTGTTGTACATGACTCCAGTAGTTTGTAGCACGTCACTAGGTGAGGTACATGACTCCAGTAGTTCGTAGCACGTCACTAGGTGAGGTACATGACTCCAGTAGTTCGTAGCACGACACTAGGTGAGGTACATGACTCCAGTAGTTCGTAGCACGTCACTAGGTGAGGAACATGACTCCAGTAAATCGTAGCACGTCACTAGGTGAGGTACATGACTCCAGTAGTTCGTAGCACGTCACTAGGTGAGGTACATGACTCCAGTATTTCGTAGCACGTCACTAGGTGAGGTACATGACTCCAGTAGTTCGTAGCACGACACTAGGTGAGGTACATGACTCCAGTAGTCCGTAGCACGTCACTAGGTGAGGTACATGACTCCAGTAGTTCGTAGCACGACACTAGGTGAGGTACATGACTCCAGTAGTCCGTAGCACGTCACTAGGTGAGGTACATGACTCCAGTAGTTCGTAGCACGACACTAGGTGAGGTACATGACTCCAGTAGTTCGTAGCACGTCACTAGGTGAGGTACATGACTCCAGTAGTTCGTAGCACGTCACTAGGTGAGGTACATGACTCCAGTAGTTCGTAGCACGACACTAGGTGAGGTACATGACTCCAGTAATTCGTAGCACGTCACTAGGTGAGGTACATGACTCCAGTAGTTCGTAGCACGTCACTAGGTGAGGTACATGACTCGAGTAGTTCGTAGCACGTCACTAGGTGAGGTACATGACTCCAGTAGTTCGTAGCACGTCACTAGGTGAGGTACATGACTCCAGTAGTTCGTAGCACGTCACTAGGTGAGGTACATGACTCCAGTAGTTCGTAGCACGACACTAGGTGAGGTACATGACTCCAGTAGTTCGTAGCACGACACTAGGTGAGGTACAGGACTCCAGTAGTTCGTAGCACGACACTAGGTGAGGTACATGACTCCAGTAGTCCGTAGCACGTCACTAGGTGAGGTACATGACTCCAGTAGTTCGTAGCACGACACTAGGTGAGGTACATGACTCCAGTAGTTCGTAGCACGTCACTAGGTGAGGTACATGACTCCAGTAGTTCGTAGCACGTCACTAGGTGAGGTACATGACTCCAGTAGTTCGTAGCACGACACTAGGTGAGGTACATGACTCCAGTAGTTCGTAGCACGTCACTAGGTGAGGTACATGACTCCAGTAGTTCGTAGCACGTCACTAGGTGAGGTACATGACTCCAGTAGTTCGTAGCACGACACTAGGTGAGGTACATGACTCCAGTAGTCCGTAGCACGTCACTAGGTGAGGTACATGACTCCAGTAGTCCGTAGCACGTCACTAGGTGAGGTACATGACTCCAGTAGTTCGTAGCACGTCACTAGGTGAGGTACAGGACTCCAGTAGTCCGTAGCACGTCACTAGGTGAGGTACATGACTCCAGTAGTTCGTAGCACGTCACTAGGTGAGGTACATGACTCCAGTAGTTCGTAGCACGTCACTAGGTGAGGTACATGACTCCAGTAGTTCGTAGCACGACACTAGGTGAGGTACATGACTCCAGTAGTTCGTAGCACGTCACTAGGTGAGGTACATGACTCCAGTAGTCCGTAGCACGTCACTAGGTGGGGTACATGACTCCAGTAGTTCGTAGCACGACACTAGGTGAGGTACATGACTCCAGTAGTTCGTAGCACGTCACTAGGTGAGGTACATGACTCCAGTAGTTCGTAGCACGTCACTAGGTGAGGTACATGACTCCAGTAGTCCGTAGCACGTCACTAGGTGAGGTACATGACTCCAGTAGTTCGTAGCACGACACTAGGTGAGGTACATGACTCCAGTAGTTCGTAGCACGTCACTAGGTGAGGTACATGACTCCAGTAGTCCGTAGCACGTCACTAGGTGAGGTACATGACTCCAGTAGTTCGTAGCACGTCACTAGGTGAGGTACAGGACTCCAGTAGTCCGTAGCACGTCACTAGGTGAGGTACATGACTCCAGTAGTTCGTAGCACGTCACTAGGTGAGGTACATCACTCCAGTAGTTCGTAGCACGACACTAGGTGAGGTACATGACTCCAGTAGTTCGTAGCACGTCGCTAGGTGAGGTACATGACTCCAGTAGTCCGTAGCACGTCACTAGGTGAGGTACATGACTCCAGTAGTTCGTAGCACGACACTAGGTGAGGTACATGACTCCAGTAGTTCGTAGCACGTCACTAGGTGAGGTACATGACTCCAGTAGTTCGTAGCACGTCACTAGGTGAGGTACATGACTCCAGTAGTCCGTAGCACGTCACTAGGTGAGGTACATGACTCCAGTAGTTCGTAGCACGACACTAGGTGAGGTACATGACTCCAGTAGTTCGTAGCACGTCACTAGGTGAGGTACATGACTCCAGTAGTTCGTAGCACGTCACTAGGTGAGGTACATGACTCCAGTAGTTCGTAGCACGTCACTAGGTGAGGTACATGACTCCAGTAGTTCGTAGCACGACACTAGGTGAGGTACATGACTCCAGTAGTTCGTAGCACGACACTAGGTGAGGTACATGACTCCAGTAGTTCGTAGCACGACACTAGGTGAGGTACATGACTCCAGTAGTTCGTAGCACGTCACTAGGTGAGGTACATGACTCCAGTAGTTCGTAGCACGTCACTAGGTGAGGTACATGACTCCAGTAGTTCCTAGCACGTCACTAGGTGAGGTACATGACTCCAGTAGTCCGTAGCACGTCACTAGGTGAGGTACATGACTCCAGTAGTTCGTAGCACGTCACTAGGTGAGGTACATGACTCCAGCAGTTCGTAGCACGACACTAGGTGAGGTACATGACTCCAGTAGTTCGTAGCACGTCACTAGGTGAGGTACATGACTCCAGTAGTCCGTAGCACGACACTAGGTGAGGTACAGGACTCCAGTAGTCCGTAGCACGTCACTAGGTGAGGTACATGACTCCAGTAGTTCGTAGCACGTCACTAGGTGAGGTACATGACTCCAGTAGTTCGTAGCACGACACTAGGTGAGGTACATGACTCCAGTAGTCCGTAGCACGACACTAGGTGAGGTACATGACTCCAGTAGTTCGTAGCACGACACTAGGTGAGGTACATGACTCCAGTAGTCCGTAGCACGTCACTAGGTGAGGTACATGACTCCAGTAGTTCGTAGCACGACACTAGGTGAGGTACATGACTCCAGTAGTCCGTAGCACGACACTAGGTGAGGTACATGACTCCAGTAGTTCGTAGCACGTCACTAGGTGAGGTACATGACTCCAGTAGTCCGTAGCACGTCACTAGGTGAGGTACATGACTCCAGTAGTTCGTAGCACGACACTAGGTGAGGTACATGACTCCAGTAGTCCGTAGCACGACACTAGGTGAGGTACATGACTCCAGTAGTCCGTAGCACGACACTAGGTGAGGTACATGACTCCAGTAGTTCGTAGCACGTCACTAGGTGAGGTACATGACTCCAGTAGTCCGTAGCACGTCACTAGGTGAGGTACATGACTCCAGTAGTTCGTAGCACGTCACTAGGTGAGGTACAGGACTCCAGTAGTCCGTAGCACGTCACTAGGTGAGGTACATGACTCCAGTAGTTCGTAGCACGTCACTAGGTGAGGTACATGACTCCAGTAGTTCGTAGCACGTCACTAGGTGAGGTACATGACTCCAGTAGTTCGTAGCACGACACTAGGTGAGGTACATGACTCCAGTAGTTCGTAGCACGTCACTAGGTGAGGTACATGACTCCAGTAGTCCGTAGCACGTCACTAGGTGGGGTACATGACTCCAGTAGTTCGTAGCACGACACTAGGTGAGGTACATGACTCCAGTAGTTCGTAGCACGTCACTAGGTGAGGTACATGACTCCAGTAGTTCGTAGCACGTCACTAGGTGAGGTACATGACTCCAGTAGTCCGTAGCACGTCACTAGGTGAGGTACATGACTCCAGTAGTTCGTAGCACGACACTAGGTGAGGTACATGACTCCAGTAGTTCGTAGCACGTCACTAGGTGAGGTACATGACTCCAGTAGTCCGTAGCACGTCACTAGGTGAGGTACATGACTCCAGTAGTTCGTAGCACGTCACTAGGTGAGGTACAGGACTCCAGTAGTCCGTAGCACGTCACTAGGTGAGGTACATGACTCCAGTAGTTCGTAGCACGTCACTAGGTGAGGTACATCACTCCAGTAGTTCGTAGCACGACACTAGGTGAGGTACATGACTCCAGTAGTTCGTAGCACGTCGCTAGGTGAGGTACATGACTCCAGTAGTCCGTAGCACGTCACTAGGTGAGGTACATGACTCCAGTAGTTCGTAGCACGACACTAGGTGAGGTACATGACTCCAGTAGTTCGTAGCACGTCACTAGGTGAGGTACATGACTCCAGTAGTTCGTAGCACGTCACTAGGTGAGGTACATGACTCCAGTAGTCCGTAGCACGTCACTAGGTGAGGTACATGACTCCAGTAGTTCGTAGCACGACACTAGGTGAGGTACATGACTCCAGTAGTTCGTAGCACGTCACTAGGTGAGGTACATGACTCCAGTAGTTCGTAGCACGTCACTAGGTGAGGTACATGACTCCAGTAGTTCGTAGCACGTCACTAGGTGAGGTACATGACTCCAGTAGTTCGTAGCACGACACTAGGTGAGGTACATGACTCCAGTAGTTCGTAGCACGACACTAGGTGAGGTACATGACTCCAGTAGTTCGTAGCACGACACTAGGTGAGGTACATGACTCCAGTAGTTCGTAGCACGTCACTAGGTGAGGTACATGACTCCAGTAGTTCGTAGCACGTCACTAGGTGATGTACATGACTCCAGTAGTTCCTAGCACGTCACTAGGTGAGGTACATGACTCCAGTAGTCCGTAGCACGTCACTAGGTGAGGTACATGACTCCAGTAGTTCGTAGCACGTCACTAGGTGAGGTACATGACTCCAGCAGTTCGTAGCACGACACTAGGTGAGGTACATGACTCCAGTAGTTCGTAGCACGTCACTAGGTGAGGTACATGACTCCAGTAGTCCGTAGCACGACACTAGGTGAGGTACAGGACTCCAGTAGTCCGTAGCACGTCACTAGGTGAGGTACATGACTCCAGTAGTTCGTAGCACGTCACTAGGTGAGGTACATGACTCCAGTAGTTCGTAGCACGACACTAGGTGAGGTACATGACTCCAGTAGTCCGTAGCACGACACTAGGTGAGGTACATGACTCCAGTAGTTCGTAGCACGACACTAGGTGAGGTACATGACTCCAGTAGTCCGTAGCACGTCACTAGGTGAGGTACATGACTCCAGTAGTTCGTAGCACGACACTAGGTGAGGTACATGACTCCAGTAGTCCGTAGCACGACACTAGGTGAGGTACATGACTCCAGTAGTTCGTAGCACGTCACTAGGTGAGGTACATGACTCCAGTAGTCCGTAGCACGTCACTAGGTGAGGTACATGACTCCAGTAGTTCGTAGCACGACACTAGGTGAGGTACATGACTCCAGTAGTCCGTAGCACGACACTAGGTGAGGTACATGACTCCAGTAGTTCGTAGCACGACACTAGGTGAGGTACATGACTCCAGTAGTCCGTAGCACGTCACCAGGTGAGGTACATGACTCCAGTAGTTCGTAGCACGACACTAGGTGAGGTACATGACTCCAGTAGTTCGTAGCACGACACTAGGTGAGGTACATGACTCCAGTAGTTCGTAGCACGTCACTAGGTGAGGTACATGACTCCAGTATTTCGTAGCACGACACTAGGTGAGGTACATGACTCCAGTAGTTCGTAGCACGTCACTAGGTGAGGTACATGACTCCAGTAGTTTGTAGCACGTCACTAGGTGAGGTACATGACTCCAGTAGTTCGTAGCACGTCACTAGGTGAGGTACATGACTCCAGTAGTTCGTAGCACGACACTAGGTGAGGTACATGACTCCAGTAGTTCGTAGCACGACACTAGGTGAGGTACATGACTCCAGTAGTTCGTAGCACGTCACTAGGTGAGGTACATGACTCCAGTAGTTCGTAGCACGTCACTAGGTGAGGTAAATGACTCCAGTAGTTCGTAGCACGTCACTAGGTGAGGTACATGACTCCAGTAGTTCGTAGCACGACACTAGGTGAGGTACAAGACTCCAGTAGTTCGTAGCACGACACTAGGTGAGGTGCATGACTCCAGTAGTTCGTAGCACGTCACTAGGTGAGGTACATGACTCCAGTAGTCCGTAGCACGACACTAGGTGAGGTACATGACTCCAGTAGTTCGTAGCACGTCACTAGGTGAGGTACATGACTCCAGTAGTTCGTAGCACGACACTAGGTGAGGTACAGGACTCCAGTAGTTCGTAGCACGACACTAGGTGAGGTACATGACTCCAGTAGTTCGTAGCACGTCACTAGGTGAGGTACATGACTCCAGTAGTTCGTAGCACGACACTAGGTGAGGTACATGACTCCAGTAGTTCGTAGCACGTCACTAGGTGAGGTACATGACTCCAGTAGTTCGTAGCACGACACTAGGTGAGGTACATGACTCCAGTAGTTCGTAGCACGACACTAGGTGAGGTACATGACTCCAGTAGTTCGTAGCACGACACCAGGTGAGGTACATGACTCCAGTAGTTGGTAGCACGGCACTAGGTGAGGTACATGACTCCAGTAGTTCGTAGCACGACACTAGGTGAGGTACATGACTCCAGTAGTTCGTAGCACGACACTAGGTGAGGTACATGACTCCAGTAGTTCGTAGCACGTCACTAGGTGAGGTACATGACTCCAGTAGTTCGTAGCACGACACTAGGTGAGGTACATGACTCCAGTAGTTCGTAGCACGACACTAGGTGAGGTACATGACTCCAGTAGTTCGTAGCACGACACTAGGTTAGGTACATGACTCCAGTAGTTCGTAGCACGTCTCTAGGTGAGGTACATGACTCCAGTAGTTCGTAGCACGTCACTAGGTGAGGTACATGACTCCAGTAGTTCGTAGCACGACACTAGGTGAGGTACATGACTCCAGTAGTTCGTAGCACGTCACTAGGTGAGGTACATGACTCCAGTAGTTTGTAGCACGTCACTAGGTGAGGTACATGACTCCAGTAGTTCGTAGCACGACACTAGGTGAGGTACATGACTCCAGTAGTTCGTAGCACGTCACTAGGTGAGGTACATGACTCCAGTAGTTCGTAGCACGACACTAGGTGAGGTACATGACTCCAGTAGTCCGTAGCACGACACTAGGTGAGGTACATGACTCCATTAGTTCGTAGCACGACACTAGGTGAGGTACATGACTCCAGTAGTCCGTAGCACGTCACTAGGTGAGGTACATGACTCCAGTAGTTCGTAGCACGACACTAGGTGAGGTACATGACTCCAGTAGTTCGTAGCACGACACTAGGTGAGGTACATGACTCCAGTAGTTCGTAGCACGTCACTAGGTGAGGTACATGACTCCAGTAGTTCGTAGCACGACACTAGGTGAGGTACATGACTCCAGTAGTTCGTAGCACGTCACTAGGTGAGGTACATGACTCCAGTAGTTTGTAGCACGTCACTAGGTGAGGTACATGACTCCAGTAGTTCGTAGCACGTCACTAGGTGAGGTACATGACTCCAGTAGTTCGTAGCACGACACTAGGTGAGGTACATGACTCCAGTAGTTCGTAGCACGACACTAGGTGAGGTACATGACTCCAGTAGTTCGTAGCACGTCACTAGGTGAGGTACATGACTCCAGTAGTTCGTAGCACGACACTAGGTGAGGTACATGACTCCAGTAGTTCGTAGCACGTCACTAGGTGAGGTACATGACTCCAGTAGTTCGTAGCACGACACTAGGTGAGGTACATGACTCCAGTAGTTCGTAGCACGACACTAGGTGAGGTGCATGACTCCAGTAGTTCGTAGCACGTCACTAGGTGAGGTACATGACTCCAGTAGTCCGTAGCACGACACTAGGTGAGGTACATGACTCCAGTAGTTCGTAGCACGTCACTAGGTGAGGTACATGACTCCAGTAGTTCGTAGCACGACACTAGGTGAGGTACAGGACTCCAGTAGTTCGTAGCACGACACTAGGTGAGGTACATGACTCCAGTAGTTCGTAGCACGTCACTAGGTGAGGTACATGACTCCAGTAGTTCGTAGCACGACACTAGGTGAGGTACTTGACTCCAGTAGTTCGTAGCACGTCACTAGGTGAGGTACATGACTCCAGTAGTTCGTAGCACGACACTAGGTGAGGTACATGACTCCAGTAGTTCGTAGGACGACACTAGGTGAGGTACATGACTCCAGTAGTTCGTAGCACGACACTAGGTGAGGTACATGACTCCAGTAGTTCGTAGTACGACACTAGGTGAGGTACATGACTCCAGTAGTTCGTAGCACGTCACTAGGTGAGGTACATGACTCCAGTAGTTCGTAGCACGACACTAGGTGAGGTACATGACTCCAGCAGTTCGTAGCACGTCACTAGGTGAGGTACATGACTCCAGTAGTTCGTAGCACGTCACTAGGTGAGGTACATGACTCCAGTAGTTCGTAGCACGTCACTAGGTGAGGTACATGACTCCAGTAGTTCGTAGCACGACACTAGGTGAGGTACATGACTCCAGTAGTTCGTAGCACGACACTAGGTGAGGTACATGACTCCAGTAGTTCGTAGCACGACACTAGGTGAGGTACATGACTCCAGTAGTTCGTAGCACGTCACTAGGTGAGGTACATGACTCCAGTAGTTCGTAGCACGTCACTAGGTGAGGTACATGACTCCAGTATTTCGTAGCACGACACTAGGTGAGGTACATGACTCCAGTAGTTCGTAGCACGTCAGTAGGTGAGGTACATGACTCCAGTAGTTTGTAGCACGTCACTAGGTGAGGTACATGACTCCAGTAGTTCGTAGCACGACACTAGGTGAGGTACATGACTCCAGTAGTTCGTAGCACGTCACTAGGTGAGGTACATGACTCCAGTAGTTCGTAGCACGACACTAGGTGAGGTACATGACTCCAGTAGTTCGTAGCACGACACTAGGTGAGGTACATGACTCCATTAGTTCGTAGCACCTCACTAGGTGAGGTACATGACTCCAGTAGTTCGTAGCACGACACTAGGTGAGGTACATGACTCCAGTAGTTCGTAGCACGACACTAGGTGAGGTACATGACTCCAGTAGTTTCGTAGCACTACACTAGGTGAGGTACATGACTCCAGTAGTCCGTAGCACGTCACTAGGTGAGGTACAGGACTCCAGTAGTTCGTAGCACGACACTAGGTGAGGTACATGACTCCAGTAGTTCGTAGCACGACACTAGGTGAGGTACATGACTCCAGTAGTTCGTAGCACGACACTAGGTGAGGTACATGACTCCAGTAGTCCGTAGCACGTCACTAGGTGAGGTACAGGACTACAGTAGTTCGTAGCACGTCACTAGGTGAGGTACAGGACTCCAGTAGTTCGTAGCACGACACTAGGTGAGGTACATGACTCCAGTAGTTCGTAGCACGTCACTAGGTGAGGTACATGACTCCAGTAGTTCGTAGCACGACACTAGGTGAGGTACATGACTCCAGTAGTTCGTAGCACGACACTAGGTGAGGTACATGACTCCAGTAGTCCGTAGCACGTCACCAGGTGAGGTACATGACTCCAGTAGTTCGTAGCACGACACTAGGTGAGGTACATGACTCCAGTAGTTCGTAGCACGACACTAGGTGAGGTACATGACTCCAGTAGTTCGTAGCACGTCACTAGGTGAGGTACATGACTCCAGTAGTTCGTAGCACGACACTAGGTGAGGTACATGACTCCAGTAGTTCGTAGCACGTCACTAGGTGAGGTACATGACTCCAGTAGTTTGTAGCACGTCACTAGGTGAGGTACATGACTCCAGTAGTTCGTAGCACGACACTAGGTGAGGTACAGGACTCCAGTAGTTCGTAGCACGACACTAGGTGAGGTACATGACTCCAGTAGTTCGTAGCACGACACTAGGTGATGTACAAGACTCCAGTAGTTCGTAGCACGACACTAGGTGAGGTGCATGACTCCAGTAGTTCGTAGCACGTCACTAGGTGAGGTACATGACTCCAGTAGTCCGTAGCACGACACTAGGTGAGGTACATGACTCCAGTAGTTCGTAGCACGTCACTAGGTGAGGTACATGACTCCAGTAGTTCGTAGCACGACACTAGGTGAGGTACAGGACTCCAGTAGTTCGTAGCACGACACTAGGTGAGGTACATGACTCCAGTAGTTCGTAGCACGTCACTAGGTGAGGTACATGACTCCAGTAGTTCGTAGCACGACACTAGGTGAGGTACATGACTCCAGTAGTTCGTAGCACGTCACTAGGTGCGGTACATGACTCCAGTAGTTCGTAGCACGACACTAGGTGAGGTACATGACTCCAGTAGTTCGTAGCACGACACTAGGTGAGGTACATGACTCCAGTAGTTCGTAGCACGACACCAGGTGAGGTACATGACTCCAGTAGTTCGTAGCACGACACTAGGTGAGGTACATGACTCCAGTAGTTCGTAGCACGACACTAGGTGAGGTACATGACTCCAGTAGTTCGTAGCACGACCCTAGGTGAGGTACATGACTCCAGTAGTTCGTAGCACGTCACTAGGTGAGGTACATGACTCCAGTAGTTCGTAGCACGTCACTAGGTGAGGTACATGACTCCTGTAGTTCGTAGCACGTCACTAGGTGAGGTACATGACTCCAGTAGTTCGTAGCACGACACTAGGTGAGGTACATGACTCCAGTAGTTCGTAGCACGACACTAGGTGAGGTACATGACTCCAGTAGTTCGTAGCACGACACTAGGTGAGGTACATGACTCCAGTAGTTCGTAGCACGTCACTAGGTGAGGTACATGACTCCAGTAGTTCGTAGCACGTCACTAGGTGAGGTACATGACTCCAGTAGTTCGTAGCACGACACTAGGTGAGGTACATGACTCCAGTAGTTCGTAGCACGTCACTAGGTGAGGTACATGACTCCAGTAGTTTGTAGCACGTCACTAGGTGAGGTACATGACTCCAGTAGTTCGTAGCACGACACTAGGTGAGGTACATGACTCCAGTAGTTCGTAGCACGTCACTAGGTGAGGTACATGACTCCAGTAGTTCGTAGCACGACACTAGGTGAGGTACATGACTCCAGTAGTCCGTAGCACGACACTAGGTGAGGTACATGACTCCAGTAGTTCGTAGCACGACACTAGGTGAGGTACATGACTCCAGTAGTCCGTAGCACGTCAGTAGGTGAGGTACATGACTCCAGTAGTTCGTAGCGCGACACTAGGTGAGGTACATGACTCCAGTAGTTCGTAGCACGACACTAGGTGAGGTACATGACTCCAGTAGTTCGTAGCACGTCACTAGGTGAGGTACATGACTCCAGTAGTTCGTAGCACGTCACTAGGTGAGGTACATGACTCCAGTAGTTCGTAGCACGTCACTAGGTGAGGTACATGACTCCAGTAGTTCGTAGCACGTCACTAGGTGAGGTACATGACTCCAGTAGTTCGTAGCACGACACTAGGTGAGGTACATGACTCCAGTAGTTCGTAGCACGACACTAGGTGAGGTGCATGACTCCAGTAGTTCGTAGCACGTCACTAGGTGAGGTACATGACTCCAGTAGTCCGTAGCACGACACTAGGTGAGGTACATGACTCCAGTAGTTCGTAGCACGTCACTAGGTGAGGTACATGACTCCAGTAGTTCGTAGCACGACACTAGGTGAGGTACAGGACTCCAGTAGTTCGTAGCACGACACTAGGTGAGGTACATGACTCCAGTAGTTCGTAGCACGTCACTAGGTGAGGTACATGACTCCAGTAGTTCGTAGCACGACACTAGGTGAGGTACATGACTCCAGTAGTTCGTAGCACGTCACTAGGTGAGGTACATGACTCCAGTAGTTCGTAGCACGACACTAGGTGCGGTACATGACTCCAGTAGTTCGTAGCACGACACTAGGTGAGGTACATGACTCCAGTAGTTCGTAGCACGACACTAGGTGAGGTACATGACTCCAGTAGTTCGTAGCACGACACTAGGTGAGGTACATGACTCCAGTAGTTCGTAGCACGTCACTAGGTGAGGTACATGACTCCAGTAGTTCGTAGCACGACACTAGGTGAGGTACATGACTCCAGTAGTTCGTAGCACGTCACTAGGTGAGGTACATGACTCCAGTAGATCGTAGCACGTCACTAGGTGAGGTACATGACTCCAGTAGTTCGTAGCACGTCACTAGGTGAGTTACATGACTCCAGTAGTTCGTAGCACGACACTAGGTGAGGTACATGACTCCAGTAGTTCGTAGCATGACACTAGGTGAGGTACATGACTCCAGTAGTTCGTAGCACGACACTAGGTGAGGTACATGACTCCAGTAGTTCGTAGCACGTCACTAGCGGAGGTACATGACTCCAGTAGTTCGTAGCACGTCACTAGGTGAGGTACATGACTCCAGTAGTTCGTAGCACGACACTAGGTGAGGTACATGACTCCAGTAGTTCGTAGCACGTCACTAGGTGAGGTACATGACTCCAGTAGTTTGTAGCACGTCACTAGGTGAGGTACATGACTCCAGTAGTTCGTAGCACGACACTAGGTGAGGTACATGACTCCAGTAGTTCGTAGCACGTCACTAGGTGAGGTACATGACTCCAGTAGTTCGTAGCACGACACTAGGTGAGGTACATGACTCCAGTAGTTCGTAGCACGACACTAGGTGAGGTACATGACTCCAGTAGTTCGTAGCACGTCACTAGGTGAGGTACATGACTATAGTAGTTCGTAGCACGACACTAGGTGAGGTACATGACTCCAGTAGTTCGTAGCACGACACTAGGTGAGGTACATGACTCCAGTAGTTCGTAGCACGACACTAGGTGAGGTACATGACTCCAGTAGTCCGTAGCACGTCAGTAGGTGAGGTAGAGGACTCCAGTAGTTCGTAGCACGACACTAGGTGAGGTACATGACTCCAGTAGTTCGTAGCACAACACTAGGTGAGGTACATGACTCCAGTAGTTCGTAGCACGACACTAGGTGAGGTACATGACTCCAGTAGTCCGTAGCACGTCACTAGGTGAGGTACAGGACTCCAGTAGTTCGTAGCACGTCACTAGGTGAGGTACAGGACTCCAGTAGTTCGTAGCACGACACTAGGTGAGGTACATGACTCCAGTAGTTCGTAGCACGACACTAGGTGAGGTACATGACTCCAGTAGTTCGTAGCACGTCACTAGGTGAGGTACAGGACTCCAGTAGTCCGTAGCACGTCACTAGGTGAGGTTCATGACTCCAGTAGTCCGTAGCACGTCACTAGGTGAGGTACATGACTCCAGTAGTTCGTAGCACGACACTAGGGGAGGTACATGACTCCAGTAGTTCGTAGCACGACACTAGGTGAGGTACATGATTCCAGTAGTTCGTAGCACGACACTAGGTGAGGTACATGACTCCAGTAGTCCGTAGCACGTCACTAGGTGAGGTACAGGACTCCAGTAGTTCGTAGCACGACACTAGGTGAGGTACATGACTCCAGTAGTTCGTAGCACGACACTAGGTGAGGTACATGACTCCAGTAGTTCGTAGCACGACACTAGGTGAGGTACATGACTCCAGTAGTTCGTAGCACGACACTAGGTGAGGTACATGACTCCAGTAGTTCGTAGCACGACACTAGGTGAGGTACATGACTCCAGTAGTTCGTAGCACGACACTAGGTGAGGTACATGACTCCAGTAGTTCGTAGCACGACACTAGGTGAGGTACATGACTCCAGTAGTTCGTAGCACGACACTAGGTGAGGTACATGACTCCAGTAGTTCGTAGCACGACACTAGGTGAGGTACATGACTCCAGTAGTTCGTAGCACGACACTAGGTGAGGTACATGACTCCAGTAGTTCGTAGCACGTCACTAGGTGAGGTACAGGACTCCAGTAGTTCGTAGCACGACACTAGGTGAGGTACATGACTCCAGTAGTTCGTAGCACGACACTAGGGGAGGTACATGACTCCAGTAGTTCGTAGCACGACACTAGGTGAGGTACATGACTCCAGTAGTTCGTAGCACACTAGGTGAGGTACATGACTCCAGTAGTTCGTAGCACGTCACTAGGTGAGGTACAGGACTCCAGTAGTTCGTAGCACGACACTAGGTGAGGTACATGACTCCAATAGTTCGTAGCACGACACTAGGGGAGGTACATGACTCTAGTAGTTTGTAGCACGACACTAGGTGAGGAACATGACTCCAGTAGTTCGTAGCACGACACTAGGTGAGGTACGTGACTCCAGTAGTTCGTAGCACGACACTAGGTGAGGTACATGACTCCAGTAGTTCGTAGCACGACACTAGGTGAGGTACATGACTCTAGTAGTTCGTAGCACGTCACTAGGTGAGGTACATGACTCCAGTAGTTCGTAGCACGTCACTAGGTGAGGTACAGGACTCCAGTAGTCCGTAGCACGTCACTAGGTGAGGTACATGACTCCAGTAGTCCGTAGCACGTCACTAGGTGAGGTACAGGACTCCAGTAGTTCGTAGCACGACACTAGGTGAGGTGCATGACTCCAGTAGTTCGTAGCACGACACTAGGGGAGGTACATGACTCCAGTAGTTTGTAGCACGACACTAGGTGAGGTCCATGACTCCAGTAGTCCGTAGCACGTCACTAGGTGAGGTACAGGACTCCAGTAGTCCGTAGCACGACACTAGGTGAGGTACATGACTCCAGTAGTTCGTAGCACGACACTAGGTGAGGTACATGACTCCAGTAGTCCGTAGCACGTCACTAGGTGAGGTACATGACTCCAGTAGTTCGTAGCACATCACTAGGTGAGGTACAGGACTCCAGTAGTCCGTAGCACGTCACTAGGTGAGGTACATGACTCCAGTAGTCCGTAGCACGTCACTAGGTGAGGTACAGGACTCCAGTAGTTCGTAGCACGACACTAGGTGAGGTACATGACTCCAGTAGTTCGTAGCACGACACTAGGGGAGGTACATGACTCCAGTAGTTTGTAGCACGACACTAGGTTAGGTACATGACTCCAGTAGTCCGTAGCATGTCACTAGGTGAGGTACAGGACTCCAGTAGTCCGTAGCACGACACTAGGTGAGGTACATGACTCCAGTAGTTCGTAGCACGACACTAGGTGAGGTACATGACTCCAGTAGTCCGTAGCACGTCACTAGGTGAGGTACATGACTCCAGTAGTCCCTAGCACGACACTAGGTGAGGTACATGACTCCAGTAGTCCGTAGCACGTCACTAGGTGAGGTACAGGACTCCAGTAGTTCGTAGCACGACACTAGGTGAGGTACTTGACTCCAGTAGTTCGTAGCACGACACTAGGGGAGGTACATGACTCCAGTAGTTTGTAGCACGACACTAGGTGAGGTACATGACTCCAGTAGTCCGTAGCACGTCACTAGGTGAGGTACAGGACTCCAGTAGTCCGTAGCACGACACTAGGTGAGGTACATGACTCCAGTAGTTCGTAGCACGACACTAGGTGAGGTACATGACTCCAGTAGTCCGTAGCACGTCACTAGGTGAGGTACATGACTCCAGTAGTCCGTAGCACGACACTAGGTGAGGTACATGACTCCAGTAATCCGTAGCACGTCACTAGGTGAGGTACAGGACTCCAGTAGTCCGTAGCACGACACTAGGTGAGGTACATGACTCCAGTAGTTCGTAGCACGACACTAGGTGAGGTACATGACTCCAGTAGTCCGTAGCACGTCACTAGGTGAGGTACATGACTCCAGTAGTCCGTAGCACGACACTAGGTGAGGTACATGACTCCAGTAGTTCGTAGCACGACACTAGGTGAGGTACATGACTCCAGTAGTTCGTAGCACGACACTAGGTGAGGTACATGACTCCAGTAGTTCGTAGCACGACACTAGGTGAGGTACATGACTCCAGTAGTTCGTAGCACGACACTAGGTGAGGTACATGACTCCAGTAGTTCGTAGCACGACACTAGGTGAGGTACATGACTCCAGTAGTTCGTAGCACGACACTAGGTGAGGTACATGACTCCAGTAGTTCGTAGCACGTCACTAGGTGAGGTACAGGACTCCAGTAGTTCGTAGCACGACACTAGGTGAGGTACATGACTCCAGTAGTTCGTAGCACGACACTAGGGGAGGTACATGACTCCAGTAGTTTGTAGCACGACACTAGGTGAGGTACATGACTCCAGTAGTTCGTAGCACGACACTAGGTGAGGTACGTGACTCCAGTAGTTCGTAGCACGACACTAGGTGAGGTACATGACTCCAGTAGTTCGTAGCACGACACTAGGTGAGGTACATGACTCCAGTAGTTCGTAGCACTTCACTAGGTGAGGTACATGACTCCAGTAGTTCGTAGCACGTCACTAGGTGAGGTACAGGACTCCAGTAGTCCGTAGCACGTCACTAGGTGAGGTACATGACTCCAGTAGTCCGTAGCACGTCACTAGGTGAGGTACAGGACTCCAGTAGTTCGTAGCACGACACTAGGTGAGGTACATGACTCCAGTAGTTCGTAGCACGACACTAGGGGAGGTACATGACTCCAGTAGTTTGTAGCACGACACTAGGTGAGGTACATGACTCCAGTAGTCCGTAGCACGTCACTAGGTGAGGTACAGGACTCCAGTAGTCCGTAGCACGACACTAGGTGAGGTACATGACTCCAGTAGTTCGTAGCACGACACTAGGTGAGGTACATGACTCCAGTAGTCCGTAGCACGTCACTAGGTGAGGTACATGACTCCAGTAGTTCGTAGCACGTCACTAGGTGAGGTACAGGACTCCAGTAGTCCGTAGCACGTCACTAGGTGAGGTACATGACTCCAGTAGTCCGTAGCACGTCACTAGGTGAGATACAGGACTCCAGTAGTTCGTAGCACCACACTAGGTGAGGTACATGACTCCAGTAGTTCGTAGCACGACACTAGGGGAGGTACATGACTCCAGTAGTTTGTAGCACGACACTAGGTGAGGTACATGACTCCAGTAGTCCGTAGCACGTCACTAGGTGAGGTACAGGACTTCAGTAGTCCGTAGCACGACACTAGGTGAGGTACATGACTCCAGTAGTTCGTAGCACGACACTAGGTGAGGTACATGACTCCAGTAGTCCGTAGCACGTCACTAGGTGAGGTACATGACTCCAGTAGTCCGTAGCACGACACTAGGTGAGGTACATGACTCCAGTAGTCCGTAGCACGTCACTAGGTGAGGTACAGGACTCCAGTAGTTCGTAGCACGAAACTAGGTGAGGTACATGACTCCAGTAGTTCGTAGCACGACACTAGGGGAGGTACATGACTCCAGTAGTTTGTAGCACGACACTAGGTGAGGTACATGACTCCAGTAGTCCGTAGCACGTCACTAGGTGAGGTACAGGACTCCAGTAGTCCGTAGCACGACACTAGGTGAGGTACATGACTCCAGTAGTTCGTAGCACGACACTAGGTGAGGTACATGACTCCAGTAGTCCGTAGCACGTCACTAGGTGAGGTACATGACTCCAGTAGTCCGTAGCACGACACTAGGTGAGGTACATGACTCCAGTAGTCCGTAGCACGTCACTAGGTGAGGTACAGGACTCCAGTAGTCCGTAGCACGACACTAGGTGAGGTACATGACTCCAGTAGTTCGTAGCACGACACTAGGTGAGGTACATGACTCCTGTAGTCCGTAGCACGTCACTAGGTGAGGTACATGACTCCAGTAGTCCGTAGCACGACACTAGGTGAGGTACATGACTCCAGTAGTTCGTAGCACGACACTAGGTGAGGTACATGACTCCAGTAGTTCGTAGCACGACACTAGGTGAGGTACATGACTCCAGTAGTCCGTAGCACGTCACTAGGTGAGGTACATGACTCCAGTAGTTCGTAGCACGTCACTAGGTGAGGTACATGACTCCAGTAGTTCGTAGCACGACACTAGGTGAGGTACATGACTCCAGTAGTTCGTAGCACGTCACTAGGTGAGGTACATGACTCCAGTAGTTCGTAGCACGTCACTAGGTGAGGTACATGACTCCAGTAGTTCGTAGCACGACACTAGGTGAGGTACATGACTCCAGTAGTTCGTAGCACGTCACTAGGTGAGGAACATGACTCCAGTAAATCGTAGCACGTCACTAGGTGAGGTACATGACTCCAGTAGTTCGTAGCACGTCACTAGGTGAGGTACATGACTCCAGTATTTCGTAGCACGTCACTAGGTGAGGTACATGACTCCAGTAGTTCGTAGCACGACACTAGGTGAGGTACATGACTCCAGTAGTCCGTAGCACGTCACTAGGTGAGGTACATGACTCCTGTAGTTCGTAGCACGACACTAGGTGAGGTACATGACTCCAGTAGTCCGTAGCACGTCACTAGGTGAGGTACATGACTCCAGTAGTTCGTAGCACGACACTAGGTGAGGTACATGACTCCAGTAGTTCGTAGCACGTCACTAGGTGAGGTACATGACTCCAGTAGTTCGTAGCACGTCACTAGGTGAGGTACATGACTCCAGTAGTTCGTAGCACGACACTAGGTGAGGTACATGACTCCAGTAATTCGTAGCACGTCACTAGGTGAGGTACATGACTCCAGTAGTTCGTAGCACGTCACTAGGTGAGGTACATGACTCGAGTAGTTCGTAGCACGTCACTAGGTGAGGTACATGACTCCAGTAGTTCGTAGCACGTCACTAGGTGAGGTACATGACTCCAGTAGTCCGTAGCACGTCACTAGGTGAGGTACATGACTCCAGTAGTTCGTAGCACGACACTAGGTGAGGTACATGACTCCAGTAGTTCGTAGCACGACACTAGGTGAGGTACAGGACTCCAGTAGTTCGTAGCACGACACTAGGTGAGGTACATGACTCCAGTAGTCCGTAGCACGTCACTAGGTGAGGTACATGACTCCAGTAGTTCGTAGCACGACACTAGGTGAGGTACATGACTCCAGTAGTTCGTAGCACGTCACTAGGTGAGGTACATGACTCCAGTAGTTCGTAGCACGTCACTAGGTGAGGTACATGACTCCAGTAGTTCGTAGCACGACACTAGGTGAGGTACATGACTCCAGTAGTTCGTAGCACGTCACTAGGTGAGGTACATGACTCCAGTAGTTCGTAGCACGTCACTAGGTGAGGTACATGACTCCAGTAGTTCGTAGCACGACACTAGGTGAGGTACATGACTCCAGTAGTCCGTAGCACGTCACTAGGTGAGGTACATGACTCCAGTAGTTCGTAGCACGACACTTGGTGAGGTACATGACTCCAGTAGTTCGTAGCACGTCACTAGGTGAGGTACATGACTCCAGTAGTTCGTAGCACGTCACTAGGTGAGGTACATGACTCCAGTAGTTCGTAGCACGACACTAGGTGAGGTACATGACTCCAGTAGTTCGTAGCACGACACTAGGTGAGGTACATGACTCCAGTAGTTCGTAGCACGACACTAGGTGAGGTACATGACTCCAGTAGTTCGTAGCACGTCACTAGGTGAGGTACATGACTCCAGTAGTTCGTAGCACGTCACTAGGTGAGGTACATGACTCCAGTAGTTCGTAGCACGTCACTAGGTGAGGTACATGACTTCAGTAGTTCGTAGCACGTCACTAGGTGAGGTACATGACTCCAGTAGTTCGTAGCACGTCACTAGGTGAGGTACATGACTCCAGTAGTTCGTAGCACGTCACTAGGTGAGGTACATGACTCCAGTAGTTCGTAGCACGTCACTAGGTGAGGTACAAGACTCCAGTAGTTCGTAGCACGTCACTAGGTGAGGTGCATGACTCCAGTAGTTCGTAGCACGACACTAGGTGAGGTACATGACTCCAGTAGTTCGTAGCACGTCACTAGGTGAGGTACATGACTCCAGTAGTTCGTAGCACGTCACTAGGTGAGGTACATGACTCCAGTAGTTCGTAGCACGACACTAGGTGAGGTACATGACTCCAGTAGTTCGTAGCACGTCACTAGGTGAGGTACATGACTCCAGTAGTTCGTAGCACGTCACTAGGTGAGGTGCATGACTCCAGTAGTTCGTAGCACGACACTAGGTGAGGTACATGACTCCAGTAGTTCGTAGCACGTCACTAGATGAGGTACATGACTCCAGTAGTTCGTAGCACGTCACTAGGTGAGGTACATGACTCCAGTAGTTCGTAGCACGACACTAGGTGAGGTACATGACTCCAGTAGTTCGTACCACGTCACTAGGTGAGGTACAGGACTCCAGTAGTTCGTAGCACGTCACTAGGTGAGGTACATGACTCCAGTAGTCCGTAGCACGACACTAGGTGAGGTACATGACTCCAGTAGTTCGTAGCACGACACTAGGTGAGGTACATGACTCCAGTAGTTCGTAGCACGACACTAGGTGAGGTACATGACTCCAGTAGTTCGTAGCACGACACTAGGTGAGGTACATGACTCCAGTAGTTCGTAGCACGTCACTAGGTGAGGTACATGACTCCAGTAGTTCGTAGCACGACACTAGGTGAGGTACATGACTCCAGTAGTTCGTAGCACGACACTAGGTGAGGTACATGACTCCAGTAGTTCGTAGCACGACACTAGGTGAGGTACATGACTCCAGTAGTTCGTAGCACGTCACTAGGTGAGGTACATGACTCCAGTAGTTCGTAGCACGTCACTAGGTGAGGTGCATGACTCCAGTAGTTCGTAGCACGACACTAGGTGAGGTACATGACTCCAGTAGTTCGTAGCACGTCACTAGGTGAGGTACATGACTCCAGTAGTTCGTAGCACGTCACTAGGTGAGGTACATGACTCCAGTAGTTCGTAGCACGACACTAGGTGAGGTACATGACTCCAGTAGTTCGTAGCACGACACTAGGTGAGGTACATGACTCCAGTAGTTCGTAGCACGACACTAGGTGAGGTACGTGACTCCAGTAGTTCGTAGCACGACACTAGGTGAGGTACGTGACTCCAGTAGTTCGTAGCACGACACTAGGTGAGGTACATGACTCCAGTAGTTCGTAGCACGACACTAGGTGAGGTACATGACTCCAGTAGTTCGTAGCACGTCACTAGGTGAGGTACATGACTCCAGTAGTTCGTAGCACGTCACTAGGTGAGGTGCATGACTCCAGTAGTTCGTAGCACGTCACTAGGTGAGGTACATGACTCCAGTATTTCGTAGCACGTCACTAGGTGAGGTACATGACTCCAGTAGTTCGTAGCACGACACTAGGTGAGGTACATGACTCCAGTAGTTCGTAGCACGACACTAGGTGAGGTACATGACTCCAGTAGTTCGTAGCACGTCACTAGGTGAGGTACATGACTCCAGTAGTTCGTAGCACGTCACTAGGTGAGGTGCATGACTCCAGTAGTTCGTAGCACGTCACTAGGTGAGGTACATGACTCCAGTAGTTCGTAGCACGACACTAGGTGAGGTACATGACTCCAGTAGTTCGTAGCACGTCACTAGGTGAGGTACATGACTCCAGTAGTTCGTAGCACGTCACTAGGTGAGGTACATGACTCCAGTAGTTCGTAGCACGACACTAGGTGAGGTACATGACTCCAGTAGTTCGTAGCACGTCACTAGGTGAGGTACATGACTCCAGTAGTTCGTAGCACGACACTAGGTGAGGTACATGACTCCAGTAGTTTGTAGCACGACACTAGGTGAGGTACATGACTCCAGTAGTTCGTAGCACGACACTAGGTGAGGTACATGACTCCAGTAGTTCGTAGCACGTCACTAGGTGAGGTACATGACTCCAGTAGTTCGTAGCACGTCACTAGGTGAGGTACATGACTCCAGTAGTTCGTAGCACGACACTAGGTGAGGTACATGACTCCAGTAGTTCGTAGCACGTCACTAGGTGAGGTACATGACTCCAGTAGTTCGTAGCACGACACTAGGTGAGGTACATGACTCCAGTAGTTCGTAGCACGTCACTAGGTGAGGTACATGACTCCAGTAGTTCGTAGCACGTCACTAGGTGAGGTACATGACTCCAGTAATTTGTAGCACGTCACTAGGTGAGGTACATGACTCCAGTAGTTCGTAGCACGTCACTAGGTGAGGTACATGACTCCAGTAGTTCGTAGCACGTCACTAGGTGAGGTACAGGACTCCAGTAGTTCGTAGCACGACACTAGGTGAGGTACATGACTCCGGTAGTTCGTAGCACGTCACTAGGTGAGGTACATGACTCCAGTAGTTCGTAGCACGTCACTAGGTGAGGTACATGACTCCAGTAGTTCGTAGCACGTCACTAGGTGAGGTACATGACTCCAGTAGTTCGTAGCACGACACTAGGTGAGGTACATGACTCCAGTAGTTCGTAGCACGTCACTAGGTGAGGTACATGACTCCAGTAGTTCGTAGCACGTCACTAGGTGAGGTACATGACTCCCGTAGTTCGTAGCACGACACTAGGTGAGGTACATGCCTCCAGTAGTTCGTAGCACGTCACTAGGTGAGGTACATGACTCCAGTAGTTTGTAGCACGTCACTAGGTGAGGTACATGACTCCAGTAGTTCGTAGCACGACACTAGGTGAGGTACATGACTCCAGTAGTTCGTAGCACGTCACTAGGTGAGGTACATGACTCCAGTAGTTCGTAGCACGTCACTAGGTGAGGTACATGACTCCAGTAGTTCGTAGCACGTCACTAGGTGAGGTACATGACTCCAGTAGTTTGTAGCACGTCACTAGGTGAGGTACATGACTCCAGTAGTTTGTAGCACGTCACTAGGTGAGTTACATGACTCCAGTAGTTCGTAGCACTTCACTAGGTGAGGTACATGACTCCAGTAGTTCGTAGCACGACACTAGGTGAGGTACATGACTCCAGTAGTTTGTAGCACGTCACTAGGTGAGGTACATGACTCCAGTAGTTCGTAGCACATCACTAGGTGAGGTACATGACTCCAGTAGTTTGTAGCACGTCACTAGGTGAGGTACATGACTCCAGTAGTTCGTAGCACGACACTAGGTGAGGTACATGACTCCAGTAGTTCGTAGCACGTCACTAGGTGAGGTACATGACTCCAGTAGTTCGTAGCACGACACTAGGTGAGGTACATGACTCCAGTAGTTCGTAGCACGTCACTAGGTGAGGTACATGACTCCAGTAGTTCGTAGCACGACACTAAGTGAGGTACATGACTCCAGTAGTTCGTAGCACGACACTAGGTGAGGTACATGACTCCAGTAGTTCGTAGCACGTCACTAGGTGAGGTACATGACTCCAGTAGTTCGTAGCACGTCACTAGGTGAGGTACATGACTCCAGTAGTTCGTAGCACGTCACTAGGTGAGGTACATGACTCCAGTAGTTTGTAGCACGTCACTAGGTGTTGTACATGACTCCAGTAGTTTGTAGCACGTCACTAGGTGAGGTACATGACTCCAGTAGTTCGTAGCACGTCACTAGGTGAGGTACATGACTCCAGTAGTTCGTAGCACGACACTAGGTGAGGTACATGACTCCAGTAGTTCGTAGCACGTCACTAGGTGAGGAACATGACTCCAGTAAATCGTAGCACGTCACTAGGTGAGGTACATGACTCCAGTAGTTCGTAGCACGTCACTAGGTGAGGTACATGACTCCAGTATTTCGTAGCACGTCACTAGGTGAGGTACATGACTCCAGTAGTTCGTAGCACGACACTAGGTGAGGTACATGACTCCAGTAGTCCGTAGCACGTCACTAGGTGAGGTACATGACTCCAGTAGTTCGTAGCACGACACTAGGTGAGGTACATGACTCCAGTAGTCCGTAGCACGTCACTAGGTGAGGTACATGACTCCAGTAGTTCGTAGCACGACACTAGGTGAGGTACATGACTCCAGTAGTTCGTAGCACGTCACTAGGTGAGGTACATGACTCCAGTAGTTCGTAGCACGTCACTAGGTGAGGTACATGACTCCAGTAGTTCGTAGCACGACACTAGGTGAGGTACATGACTCCAGTAATTCGTAGCACGTCACTAGGTGAGGTACATGACTCCAGTAGTTCGTAGCACGTCACTAGGTGAGGTACATGACTCGAGTAGTTCGTAGCACGTCACTAGGTGAGGTACATGACTCCAGTAGTTCGTAGCACGTCACTAGGTGAGGTACATGACTCCAGTAGTTCGTAGCACGTCACTAGGTGAGGTACATGACTCCAGTAGTTCGTAGCACGACACTAGGTGAGGTACATGACTCCAGTAGTTCGTAGCACGACACTAGGTGAGGTACAGGACTCCAGTAGTTCGTAGCACGACACTAGGTGAGGTACATGACTCCAGTAGTCCGTAGCACGTCACTAGGTGAGGTACATGACTCCAGTAGTTCGTAGCACGACACTAGGTGAGGTACATGACTCCAGTAGTTCGTAGCACGTCACTAGGTGAGGTACATGACTCCAGTAGTTCGTAGCACGTCACTAGGTGAGGTACATGACTCCAGTAGTTCGTAGCACGACACTAGGTGAGGTACATGACTCCAGTAGTTCGTAGCACGTCACTAGGTGAGGTACATGACTCCAGTAGTTCGTAGCACGTCACTAGGTGAGGTACATGACTCCAGTAGTTCGTAGCACGACACTAGGTGAGGTACATGACTCCAGTAGTCCGTAGCACGTCACTAGGTGAGGTACATGACTCCAGTAGTTCGTAGCACGACACTTGGTGAGGTACATGACTCCAGTAGTTCGTAGCACGTCACTAGGTGAGGTACATGACTCCAGTAGTTCGTAGCACGTCACTAGGTGAGGTACATGACTCCAGTAGTTCGTAGCACGACACTAGGTGAGGTACATGACTCCAGTAGTTCGTAGCACGACACTAGGTGAGGTACATGACTCCAGTAGTTCGTAGCACGACACTAGGTGAGGTACATGACTCCAGTAGTTCGTAGCACGTCACTAGGTGAGGTACATGACTCCAGTAGTTCGTAGCACGTCACTAGGTGAGGTACATGACTCCAGTAGTTCGTAGCACGTCACTAGGTGAGGTACATGACTCCAGTAGTTCGTAGCACGTCACTAGGTGAGGTACATGACTCCAGTAGTTCGTAGCACGTCACTAGGTGAGGTACATGACTCCAGTAGTTCGTAGCACGTCACTAGGTGAGGTACATGACTCCAGTAGTTCGTAGCACGTCACTAGGTGAGGTACAAGACTCCAGTAGTTCGTAGCACGTCACTAGGTGAGGTGCATGACTCCAGTAGTTCGTAGCACGACACTAGGTGAGGTACATGACTCCAGTAGTTCGTAGCACGTCACTAGGTGAGGTACATGACTCCAGTAGTTCGTAGCACGTCACTAGGTGAGGTACATGACTCCAGTAGTTCGTAGCACGACACTAGGTGAGGTACATGACTCCAGTAGTTCGTAGCACGTCACTAGGTGAGGTACATGACTCCAGTAGTTCGTAGCACGTCACTAGGTGAGGTGCATGACTCCAGTAGTTCGTAGCACGACACTAGGTGAGGTACATGACTCCAGTAGTTCGTAGCACGTCACTAGATGAGGTACATGACTCCAGTAGTTCGTAGCACGTCACTAGGTGAGGTACATGACTCCAGTAGTTCGTAGCACGACACTAGGTGAGGTACATGACTCCAGTAGTTCGTACCACGTCACTAGGTGAGGTACAGGACTCCAGTAGTTCGTAGCACGTCACTAGGTGAGGTACATGACTCCAGTAGTCCGTAGCACGACACTAGGTGAGGTACATGACTCCAGTAGTTCGTAGCACGACACTAGGTGAGGTACATGACTCCAGTAGTTCGTAGCACGACACTAGGTGAGGTACATGACTCCAGTAGTTCGTAGCACGACACTAGGTGAGGTACATGACTCCAGTAGTTCGTAGCACGTCACTAGGTGAGGTACATGACTCCAGTAGTTCGTAGCACGACACTAGGTGAGGTACATGACTCCAGTAGTTCGTAGCACGACACTAGGTGAGGTACATGACTCCAGTAGTTCGTAGCACGACACTAGGTGAGGTACATGACTCCAGTAGTTCGTAGCACGTCACTAGGTGAGGTACATGACTCCAGTAGTTCGTAGCACGTCACTAGGTGAGGTGCATGACTCCAGTAGTTCGTAGCACGACACTAGGTGAGGTACATGACTCCAGTAGTTCGTAGCACGTCACTAGGTGAGGTACATGACTCCAGTAGTTCGTAGCACGTCACTAGGTGAGGTACATGACTCCAGTAGTTCGTAGCACGACACTAGGTGAGGTACATGACTCCAGTAGTTCGTAGCACGACACTAGGTGAGGTACATGACTCCAGTAGTTCGTAGCACGACACTAGGTGAGGTACGTGACTCCAGTAGTTCGTAGCACGACACTAGGTGAGGTACGTGACTCCAGTAGTTCGTAGCACGACACTAGGTGAGGTACATGACTCCAGTAGTTCGTAGCACGACACTAGGTGAGGTACATGACTCCAGTAGTTCGTAGCACGTCACTAGGTGAGGTACATGACTCCAGTAGTTCGTAGCACGTCACTAGGTGAGGTGCATGACTCCAGTAGTTCGTAGCACGTCACTAGGTGAGGTACATGACTCCAGTAGTTCGTAGCACGTCACTAGGTGAGGTACATGACTCCAGTAGTTCGTAGCACGACACTAGGTGAGGTACATGACTCCAGTAGTTCGTAGCACGACACTAGGTGAGGTACATGACTCCAGTAGTTCGTAGCACGTCACTAGGTGAGGTACATGACTCCAGTAGTTCGTAGCACGTCACTAGGTGAGGTGCATGACTCCAGTAGTTCGTAGCACGTCACTAGGTGAGGTACATGACTCCAGTAGTTCGTAGCACGACACTAGGTGAGGTACATGACTCCAGTAGTTCGTAGCACGTCACTAGGTGAGGTACATGACTCCAGTAGTTCGTAGCACGTCACTAGGTGAGGTACATGACTCCAGTAGTTCGTAGCACGACACTAGGTGAGGTACATGACTCCAGTAGTTCGTAGCACGTCACTAGGTGAGGTACATGACTCCAGTAGTTCGTAGCACGACACTAGGTGAGGTACATGACTCCAGTAGTTTGTAGCACGACACTAGGTGAGGTACATGACTCCAGTAGTTCGTAGCACGACACTAGGTGAGGTACATGACTCCAGTAGTTCGTAGCACGTCACTAGGTGAGGTACATGACTCCAGTAGTTCGTAGCACGTCACTAGGTGAGGTACATGACTCCAGTAGTTCGTAGCACGACACTAGGTGAGGTACATGACTCCAGTAGTTCGTAGCACGTCACTAGGTGAGGTACATGACTCCAGTAGTTCGTAGCACGACACTAGGTGAGGTACATGACTCCAGTAGTTCGTAGCACGTCACTAGGTGAGGTACATGACTCCAGTAGTTCGTAGCACGTCACTAGGTGAGGTACATGACTCCAGTAATTTGTAGCACGTCACTAGGTGAGGTACATGACTCCAGTAGTTCGTAGCACGTCACTAGGTGAGGTACATGACTCCAGTAGTTCGTAGCACGTCACTAGGTGAGGTACAGGACTCCAGTAGTTCGTAGCACGACACTAGGTGAGGTACATGACTCCGGTAGTTCGTAGCACGTCACTAGGTGAGGTACATGACTCCAGTAGTTCGTAGCACGTCACTAGGTGAGGTACATGACTCCAGTAGTTCGTAGCACGTCACTAGGTGAGGTACATGACTCCAGTAGTTCGTAGCACGACACTAGGTGAGGTACATGACTCCAGTAGTTCGTAGCACGTCACTAGGTGAGGTACATGACTCCAGTAGTTCGTAGCACGTCACTAGGTGAGGTACATGACTCCAGTAGTTCGTAGCACGACACTAGGTGAGGTACATGACTCCAGTAGTTCGTAGCACGTCACTAGGTGAGGTACATGACTCCAGTAGTTTGTAGCACGTCACTAGGTGAGGTACATGACTCCAGTAGTTCGTAGCACGACACTAGGTGAGGTACATGACTCCAGTAGTTCGTAGCACGTCACTAGGTGAGGTACATGACTCCAGTAGTTCGTAGCACGTCACTAGGTGAGGTACATGACTCCAGTAGTTCGTAGCACGTCACTAGGTGAGGTACATGACTCCAGTAGTTTGTAGCACGTCACTAGGTGAGGTACATGACTCCAGTAGTTTGTAGCACGTCACTAGGTGAGGTACATGACTCCAGTAGTTCGTAGCACTTCACTAGGTGAGGTACATGACTCCAGTAGTTCGTAGCACGGCACTAGGTGAGGTACATGACTCCAGTAGTTTGTAGCACGTCACTAGGTGAGGTACATGACTCCAGTAGTTCGTAGCACATCACTAGGTGAGGTACATGACTCCAGTAGTTTGTAGCACGTCACTAGGTGAGGTACATGACTCCAGTAGTTCGTAGCACGACACTAGGTGAGGTACATGACTCCAGTAGTTCGTAGCACGTCACTAGGTGAGGTACATGACTCCAGTAGTTCGTAGCACGACACTAGGTGAGGTACATGACTCCAGTAGTTCGTAGCACGTCACTAGGTGAGGTACATGACTCCAGTAGTTCGTAGCACGACACTAAGTGAGGTACATGACTCCAGTAGTTCGTAGCACGACACTAGGTGAGGTACATGACTCCAGTAGTTCGTAGCACGTCACTAGGTGAGGTACATGACTCCAGTAGTTCGTAGCACGTCACTAGGTGAGGTACATGACTCCAGTAGTTCGTAGCACGTCACTAGGTGAGGTACATGACTCCAGTAGTTTGTAGCACGTCACTAGGTGTTGTACATGACTCCAGTAGTTTGTAGCACGTCACTAGGTGAGGTACATGACTCCAGTAGTTCGTAGCACGTCACTAGGTGAGGTACATGACTCCAGTAGTTCGTAGCACGACACTAGGTGAGGTACATGACTCCAGTAGTTTGTAGCACGTCACTAGGTGAGGTACATGACTCCAGTAGTTCGTAGCACGTCAGTAGGTGAGGTACATGACTCCAGTAGTTTGTAGCACGTCACTAGGTGAGGTACATGACTCCAGTAGTTCGTAGCACGTCACTAGGTGAGGTACATGACTCCAGTAGTTCGTAGCACGACACTAGGTGAGGTGCATGACTCCAGTAGTTCGTAGCACGTCACTAGGAGAGGTACATGACTACAGGAGTTCGTAGCACGACACTAGGTGAGGTACATGACTCCAGTAGTTCGTAGCACGACACTAGGTGAGGTACATGACTCCAGTAGTTCGTAGCACGACACTAGGTGAGGTACATGACTCCAGTAGTTCGTAGCACGTCACTAGGTGAGGTACATGACTCCAGTAGTTCGTAGCACGACACTAGGTGAGGTACATGACTCCAGTAGTTCGTAGCACGACACTAGGTGAGGTACATGACTCCAGTAGTTCGTAGCACGACACCCAGGTATTTGAAATTGGGTACGAATTCCAAAGGTTCTTCTCCACACGTGAGTCGGTCCATTTTAGATATCGTTCCTCCCCTTCTAAATGTCATAGCCTTTGTTTTGAAGCTGTTAATTTCCATATAGTTTTCTTCCGCCCATACCCTAATGTTCCCCATAGCTGTTTGTAGGTCTTCTCGGTATCTTGAGAGGATGATCATGTCATCCGCGTACATGAGTAATTTTACGGTTCTTGAGTCTATTGCTTGGCGAATATCTGACGTCATTACGTTGAAAAGGACTGGATTCATGGGAATATCATAACTATTTTAATAAGGACACATACATTTGGGTTTATAAATAAGAAATCGGCTTCGGTGGCGTAGTTGGTAGCATGCTGAACTGCTGTTCCCAAGATAGCGGGTTCAATCCCGGCCGAAGTCATCGAATTTTTTAGGAGCGTTAAAATCCTTCAGTATGCCTTCCTTCGGAGGGGAAGTAAAGCCGGCGGTCCCATGTCATAGATTTATGGCATGTAAAAGATCCTTCTACAGACTAAACTTGTGTTGAGCTAAATTTCTAGGTTAGATTTCGTTGTAACGCTGTAACAAAGTTCCAACGTTCAACACTAGGTATCATTGATATCTAGTAGCGAAAGTTGGAACTACTTGAAATTGAACGGAACTTGTAGCTCACCGTAGTGGTGTCCGCTTGAAGCCTCTGGCGAGCCGAACATGTCCTCGGACACTCACAGCACTAAAAGCCATACGATAAATAAATAAATAAATATAAATAAGAAGAATGAATTTAATATCTGATAAACTGACAAGAAACAAATGATAAACATACACTAATGTAACTGTACAATGCGCTCAAAACATAAACATCTGGCCTTACACACGACCTTCTTCTTAAGGTTCCTATCCGTTACGGATGTTGGCTACCATCTTGACTGTGTTGTTCCTATCACTTGCAGCTCGGAATAATTCAGTAGATGTTTTTGAGGTCCAGGCTGTGAGATTTTTTTACCAGGATATTCTTCTTCGTCCAACACTTCTCTTCCCTGGTATTTTTCCTTGATGAATAGACTGTAGGAGATTGTACTTGGTGGTATACACACGACCATTACATCATTAATCTGCAATCTATAATGCTTAATTATAACATTGAGTCAGATACCTCACACAGTAATTTATTTCAAAGCAATCTTCCATCTACCAATATTTACTTGACGTGGCCAATATTCACTTGAAATTACACCACCATCATCATCACCCAGTAAGCCACACACTGCGCTCTCTGCATGTCTCTTGGCCAAGTCTAACAATTAACAAACAATCATTTACCTTAATTTGATATTTTATTGTTTGTAAAATTTTAATTGTTTATAACTGAATTGTTTATAAAATTTAATTGTGAATGAAATGTTAATTGTTTATAAAATTTTAATTGTTTATACAATTTTAATTGTTTATAACAAATTGTTTATTACAAATGTTCACTGTCAATTACATTAGTATTAGCGGCTTGGGTGGCGTAGTCGGTAGCATGCTGAACTGCTGTGCCCAAGATAGTGGGTTCAAACCCGGCCGAAGTCGTCAGATTTTTTAAGAGCGTTAAAAATCCTTCAGTATGCCTTCCTTCGGAGGGGAAGTAAAGCCAGCAGTCCCATGTCATAGATTTATGGCATGTAAACGATCCTTTCACAGACTAAACTTGTGTAAAGCAAAATTTGTTAGGTTAGATTTCGTCAGAACGCTCTATCAAAAAGTTCCAACGTTCACTACTAGGTATCATTGATATCTGGTGGCGAAAGTTGGAACTACTTGAAATTGAACGGAACTTGTAGCTCACCCTTTATTATGACATTAACATTTATTTATCAAAGTTTATAAAAATCCGTTGGTAATTTTATAAAATGTTTATAATATGGTAATGGTAAATTATTAAGATAATTTGCCGTGTTTATAAAAAGGTATTGGAAATTTTTTAAGGGAAACGATGTTTATCTTTCTTTTACCTGACAGCTTACGAGGTCCATAATGAGTACAACAACATTTAAGAACTGGGGAATTTCCAATGAATGCGACCTGGTCCTTAACTACATACGTACTTAATATAACAATACTTTATGACCTCGGCCCTCTACATACCCACACCATGGTATAACGAGTTAATTAACTCTAACACTTATCATAAACATAAAGTTTGGACGTACATTCGTTTGCACCATAGACTTGGTAGCACCATAAAATTTTACTTTTTGCCCTAAAAATGAAATTCATAACCCTTTTGTGACGTTAGTCGGAAAATTCGCCTGGCATCTACCGGTATCAGTTTACTTTGGCGACACTCCTGAGATAAACATATATTTTTACCTAATGCATGGACTTTTCACGTAACTTTGTGGGAATGCCACTCAAATAAAAGTGGAGATATCACAAACATTTGTTTCATATACAATTAATAGTTTTTCCAATTTTTATTTAATCTTTTATTTTTATTTTTTGAATTTTAAATCAATTTTTTTCATAGATTTTAAATGATAAGTAAATGGAAATTTGGAATTAGGTAGATAATACTTCTCTTAAAAGCTCTACGTATCGATTTTTCTGTAAATAATTTATATACTTAATGAGATATTATCGTACTAAATTTGTGTAATTTGTTTGTTCTAAAATTTTGGACTTTTAAATCTCTACTACTGGGAAAAATTCTGCAATCAAGAATTCCATACGCAGGTTTCCTAATATAGCTGTGATACACATCTCTTCTTCTTTTGCTTTAGCGTTTGTCCCATCTCGTGGCAGGGTCCGCTATTTGAATCCGCTGTCTCCACTTTACTCGGTCATGGGCCATGTCCGGTTGAAGGTTGACGCTATTCTGATCCCTGTGCAGTGTATCGGCCCAACGTTGTCTCGGTCGCCCCTTTGGTCTTTTCCCGGCGACCTCCAGTGTGTAGCTCTGTTTTGCAATGGTGTCCGCTCCTGACCGTAGCACCAGGGGCGGTTCGAGTGGGGGGGTTGGGGGGGGGGGGTGTCTCACCCCCCTCAGGTATTTTCTCAGTCGGCAAATACGACATCAGTCGGCAGTCGGCAAATCCTGAAGAAGTCGTAACATTTCCCAAAATAGCATTTAATAAAGCAAAACGGGGCATGGCCATATACGATTTGGTCCGATTTAAATTTTAAAAAAATATTATACTGACAGTCGTTATTTTTACCGACAGTCGGCACAAACGGTCGCTGCAATAATTTCGTACAGCCAGGCAATAGCCCAGTGCGGCAAAAGGAAGAGTCGGCAAAATAACCATTTTAAAGGTTTCACTTCCAGTCTTCGGTGCACCGGCTGCCACTTGCCATTTCGTTTCTTTGTATGGAAACTGAAGAAAGAATGACAGATGAGCAATATGGGACCAAGGACAAGGGATGAACTCATCGGCACGTTCCTGGGTGGGTGCAACATGCCGCGTTCATTATGCAGAGCGACTCAGCTTCACAGCGAAGCGAGCCCAGCATCTGCTCACTGCTTGGCCCAAGCAATCGAAGCCGGCACGATGCGTTGAATTTTAGCATATCGGCCAGAAGGCCTTGAGAGCTATGACAAATGATTACGACCGACTACAATTGAATGAGGGGTGTTTTGGGTAATTACCGTGAATAAAGTTGGCCTGGTGTACTTAGACACGGGAAATATAGAAGTTGCAAAGGATAGTATAAGTGAGAAGTTCAGGAAACGGAAATCAGAAAGTGAAAGAAAATGTTGAAGATAGTGATTCTGTAAGAGAGGTAGAAAAGTGCTACAGTAGCATGAGCTGTGCCATGTGGCTAGACAAAAGGTGTTGGTGAGCGCATTGATAACTTCAGGTCAAGCCAACTCATTGAGATGTTGTCGGAGGAATGTTATGACCTGCTACCGCTTGCCTCGGCGCGTCCTCATATATCCGCGATATTGTTCCAAGGTTCCTCAAGAGGTGGGGTGCTCACTATGGTCAGTGCAGTGGTCACCGAGAATGAGCGAAAGCAGTCGTTCCTGGACCAGCAACTTTTACAGTGATAACTAGGTGCAAATACAGTGGCAGTGGGTCGTGCGTTTTCGCCGGCACGGAACATTTTCACGAAGCATCGCGTACCCATCAAACGTAAGTAAAAATAATGCAATAAATACATGTGTATTTTCAGCCATGTTTATGTTTAATGGTGTTAACAAGAAAAAATGCCCGATAAATCCATAAATGTCGACCTTTGTGGGGAGGAATTGTTCTCTTTTAAACCATCTTTTTTATTTAAATTAAATTTACAGTGTTTTAAAACTCAGTGACAAGAAAACCGGGGTGGGGTGGAGCCATCGTCTACCGTTGAGAGATCGTCAACCGTTGAGCCATCGTTCACCGTTGCGCCATTTACCACCGTTGAGCCATCGCCTACCGTTAAGCCATCGTCTACCGTTAAGAGATCGTCAACCGTTGCGCCATTTACCACCGTTGAGCCATCGTCTACCGTTGAGCCATTGACCACCGTTTAGTCATCGCTAACCGTTGAACCACCACTATCCCCCAACACATCTGACGTTCGCAAGTTACGAGCAGCTGGAACTTCATCGGATGCCGGTTGTATTGGTGACGGTCCTACACCGCGTAGTTGCGAATTTTCGTGGATTGCTTTTTCTAGCTAAGTTAGTGAGTTTATAACGCATTTCAAAAGAGTATTTTGAAAACAATTAAAAAAGACGCTATTCCGAACACAAACATTTTATGGTAGAAATTATAGACTGCTTATCCAGAATCCACGATGAGAGCGGTTAGTTGCTTCAACGAGCAAGAGCGGAGGGAAATAACATGCGGGCGGACGCAGTACATATTCAAGCGGGCGATTTACCTGTTAATCGCGAGTCCTGTGGTTCGGATTCCACGTAAAAAGGAGGTCCCGTGGCTCATGATCTCATGATTAACGGTCACGTTAAACTACAAGCTTCCTTCCTTCCTTCCTTAATCGCGATCCTGCAAAGCCGAAGAGAATTATGACGGCAAACGAACGACGGTACCTGACTTCACTTGGCGCCTTCCAGCCAAAACTTAGTGTATTTCCAGCAAATCCAGACATACCAGAAAATAAGCAGCATCGAAATAATCCGGCCTGGTATACGGATTTTCCCATGTTGGAGTACAGCATTGAAAAAGACGTGGTGTTTTGTTTTGCCTGTGGCTTATTCTCAAACGGACGAGGAAGGGCGTCCGCAAGTGAAGAATGGTCGCACGCTGGAGTACGTCAGTGGCACAAATTGAAAAGTCGCGGAAAGAAGAATAAAGGGCAAATTACAAGACCACTTCACTTCAGAAGCTCATCAAGCAGCGATGGCAGATTTGTGCCACTTTGTTAATGGAAAAGGCCACAGAGGTTCTCCTTGATAAACATTTACGGACGATCAGAGTTGAGGAAGGACAAGAAAAGGAGTTCCACAAAAAAGTTATCCAGATACTTATTGACACAGCAAGAACCCTTTGTCGGCAAGGTTTGGCTTTCCGAGGTCACGAGGATGGAATCACTCAAGATAATGGAAACTTCACGCAAATTGTGAAGTTACTTTCACGGCATAGTCCGGTCATGAATAGGTGGTTGGAAGAAGTGAATACGCGGAAGCACAACGTAACGTACATGAGCAAGGACTCTCAAAATGAATTAACCCATCTACTTGGAGAGAGAACTTGTGAAATAATTGCAGAAGAGATCAAGAACGCCGGTATGTTCTTCGTTATAGCAGATATGCCACAAAGACCGCCTCGCGTTGAATATCCGATAAGTCATTGAAAAAGGTGAAGAGCTTGTTCCTGTGGAGCGTCTTTTAAAAATAGACGCTGTTTTAACAAACAAAAAAAGACTGGAGAGGAGTTGGCTGATTTTTTATTTTTTATTTTAAATTCAGAAGAACTTTTACTTCACCTCGATAAGCTAGCGTTTCAATCGTACGACTTTGCTAGTAACATGTCTGGCATATACAACGGCACTCAGAAAAAGCTATGAGAAGTGCAAAATAGATATTCCGTACGTTCCATATCAAGCTCACAGGTTAAACATTTTCGTAGAGACAGCTTGTAATGCTAGCACTTATCCGAGAATGTTTTGACACTCTTGAAGCACTGTACGTTCTTTTTTCGGGGAGCACGAAACGACATTTAAGCTTGCAGAAAGAGCTGGATAAAATTGAAAATTCACTTCAACTTAAGAATTTATCAAAAACAAGGTGGACTGCGCGCGCCAAATCGGTGAGAGCTGTTTCTACGCCTTATGAAGAGATAGCCACAGCATTGGAAACAATGCAAACTTCATTCGATTCAGAATTTGACAGTAAAACCCAACCTTTTGCGTCAGGCTTGCACAAAAAGCTTCTAGACTTTGATTTTATCTGCGGCATGTACTTTGCCAAAAACATGTTTAAAATTAAGAACATAACTGAGCTTTTAGAAGCGGAGGAACTGAATGTAGAAGACGCGATGCAGCTGATTCAGAGCGCTTTGAAGTATTTTGAAGATATCAACGACGAGGGCAAGATGAACGCTTTAATAAAGAGTGCATCGTCATTTGCGAAAGGTATGCAAGTAAATGCGGAGGAGACTTCTTAAAGCACCACAGGACCCGGCGGTGCTCTCTTCAGTACCCAATACCACCAGGGGTACGCCAGCCAGCCTCGCGCCACTCGGCACTTTAGGATAAGTTTTCTCTTAATTGTGCTGAAGAAGAAACCATTGTTGTTTCGAAACATGTACACTTCAAATAGTCTATAAATTGTAGACATGTAAGTGTGTTTTTGTTAGTATTGATTTGGCGTATAATTAACATAAGTGTTTCTTAGTTATTCTGTCATTACGGATCCAAACAATTTGCTATTATGGCAAATATTTTTACTTAACTGACAATGTGATGTTCTATGAACTGCGACAATGATGATGAATGAGGTTCATTCGTTTCACCGCGCATTTGAGTACAGTTTTCTCCGATATCAAGCAGTTTTTTTACCCTACCACCGCCTCCCCTTAATGAAAATTGTGCCAGCCGCCACTGGTAGATATGGTTGGTTCCTCAGTTTAGGTAGCCCCGTGTACTTTGGGTGTGTGTAGAATCTGTCTGATAACCGGTATTAATTGTGATGGCTGTGTTAGTGTGTGTTATCTGTTTTTTTTTTTTAATTCGAGTAAGGACTGCAGACTTTGAATTTTTCAAATATATCCTACTTTTGCCGCCAAACGCCACCGTCAACGACTACTAGTTCAGAACTTAGCTACTAGACGCCACCGCAGTCGGTTCCTGGCAACGAACGTAGGAACCTAAGAGCGTTGTTTACATTCTTAACCTATACAATTTAGTTTCACACAGGTGTAATTAGTGGAAAGTTCTGGTCGTAATGGTCGAACATTTGAACGACAGGTTCTATGAGCCAGATGAAGGTGATAAAAGTGACAGTGAAAGTGATATTAGTGACACTGGAAACGAATTTTCGATTGTGGTTATGAATTGTGTTGGTATTATCAACCGATGGTAGGAAAGAAACCGTAAGGAAATGTCCTAATAGCATCAGAATTATTGTTGGTTGTTCCTCAGTTTAGGGGTTGCGACAACGCGGTCATGTAGCCCCTTGTACTTTGGGTGTGTGGGGAATCTGTCTGATAACCGGTGTTAATTGTGATGGCTGTATTAGTGTGTGTTATATGTATTTCAGGTAAGGACTGCAGACGATCAATTTCAAGTAGTTCCTACTTTTGCTACCAAATGCTGCCGTCAACGACACCTAGCTGTGAACTTGGCTACTAGATGTCACCGCAACCGGCCTCTGGCTGAGAACGTTGGAACTTCATAGAGCTTTAATCAAATCTAACCTACAAATTTAGCTTCACACAATTGCAGTTAGTGAAAGGTTCTTTAACATGCCATAAATCTATGACATAGGCTCGCTGGATTTACTTCCCTCCGAAGGAAGGCATATTGAGGGATTTAAACGCTCTTAAAAATCAGACGACTTCGGCCGGGTCTGAACCCGCGATCTTGAACATAGAAGCTCAGCATTATTGTCAGGCATTTTGTTTGAGCCCTTTCGGTCATTCTGCAAGTCCATCAATTACATGATGTCCCGAACTGTATATGGTCCTAAAGTGGAGGATACTTGAGATCAAGAAATAACTTAAGATTATTGATGGTTTGAAAAGCAGTGCCAAACCCATTTGGTTAGCTGAAGATGGCCAGTACGATTCTCCCGACTTTTCAGCCAGATGTTTAGTGTATTCGCTCATGGATATAAATACGGGTCGTATAGCTCATTTGGAACTTGTTCAGAGAGTGATGGTGAAAGGTGTTCTTGAAAGGGCTGCGTGTGAAACCGCGTTGAAAAAGATTGTACAGGAAGAAAACTCTTTCTTCCCGATAGACACAAAGAGTAAGGTAGGCCTATTTACTAAGAACGCAGTATCTCGATATCAAATATGAATTTGACGTTTGACACATATCAAAAAGTCCAATGACACCAAATTCGCGTGCCGGCTCGGCCTGTAGTGTTTACTATATCCATGTCATGGTCGCTATCCGAATGGACATCAGCAAACGTCGTTCGTTCTGTGTCAAACTGATATGAACGAATGTTATTTACATCCATTATAAGTCAAAAAATAAGCCCACTAACAATGGCAACGGCAGAACACGGCAACAAAAGACGGAGTGCGAGAAAAGACTGCCCGAGTTAACGCACAGCATCAAGCCCGACATGCAGACTCGACAGCGCAGTGACGTCACGGTCACGACCAGTTACTACTTTCGCTCTTAACTTGAGAACGGTTGGACGTAGAGGCACCGGATTAACGGCATTGATATTACATTTCCATCCAATAAATAACGAAATATGTGTTTTTGTGTTGTGTTCTCCTAGAAAACACTTTCAGACTTCAGCCTCCGTGTGGCAGGATGATATCCATAGAGGGAATGTGCTTCTGAAGTAGATGATTGGAGCCTTTCTTTATTAGCTGCTACCTCCCTACGAATCTCACCAGGAGCAATACCAGCTAGAAGTTGCATCTTCTCAATAGGTGTTGGTTTTAAGCATCCTGTAATGATCCTGCAACTTTCGTTGAGAGCGATATCGATCTGCTTCGCATGAGCTGTCCTGTACCAAACCGGGGGGGCATATTCGCCTGCAGAGTAGCATAGAGCTAGAGCTGATGTTCTGATAGTTTGTGGTTGTGTTCCCCCAACTGGTTCCTGACAATTTGCTTAGGATGTTGTTTCTAGCAGCTATCTTATGTTTTAAGTTTTGGCAATGTTCCTTGTATGTTAATGTGCGATCCACCATAACTCCCAAGTACTTTGGTGTAAAGCAATGTGACAGTAAACTCCCTTTCCAGAATACATTGAGCTTCTGAGAGGCCTGTACATGCCGTAGATGGAAGGCGCAAATTTGGGTCTTAGCTGGATTTGGTTTCAGGTGATTTTTCTCATAATAAATACCTAGCTCATCTAATGCTACAGTTAAAGAAATCTCAGCATCATCAAAGGTATCAGTCTGAATAGTAAATGCAAGGTCATCGGCATAGATAAAGCTTTTAATCAGGCAATGGCTGGTTATTTGTGTAGATGTTGAAAAGAATAGGAGCCAGTACACTGCCTTGATGGAGACCATTCCTTTGATTTCTCCATCTACTTCCGGCGTCCTTGAAATGTTTTTAAAAAATGACGATACTCCAGGAGAGTAGCTATCATCTTGGTTATCTTGATGTCATTAATCATTCTATAGAACTTGTGTAATAATATTCTATGATTAACCGTATCGTAGGCGGCGGATAGATCCACAAATGCCACACCAGTGATCTTCTTCATCTCAAAACCATCCCCAATGTGCTGAGTCAAATGTAGAACCTTTGCCGTGCAGCTCTTACCTGGTTGGAAGCCACACTGCTGAGGGATTAGTAATCTCATAGCCAGTGTTGGCACGGGAACGGTAGTAAGTCATAAAAAGTAAATTTTACAGGAGATGAAAAAAACAGTTTTACCAACATTATGGAGCAAATAATATTGTACAAAAATCTTACAAAAATAATAAAGCAATCCATTTATCATTTTTAATCAAAACGTTATGCTAATTATGTTTCTGGAACAAATTGCGCAATATTACAAGTCGTAAAAATTCACTGAGCAATCAGTTTGTTGGTTTACATTGGCATCAAGCACAAATTTGGCGATAAAAAGCATGACACTTTTGTCATCCAAAAAATCCAACATAGCCAATAAGTCCTTTTGGGGGGGGGGGGTTCACTGCTGGTTATCTCCTCTCAAGTGGCTGTAGGGCCTGATTGTTGTTCATAAAGATGTTGGGCTCCTTCCACGGTTCAAACTCGTTGAAGGATTGTCTTGTCTTGATTAATGGAAGCTCACCTCTTGAAATCCTTATCCAGCTCAAAGTGCTAATCCTAAGGGGCACAATATTTAAATATTTGTCAGATGCCATGGCGAAATAAAAAATCACCAGGCGTCATTGTGATTAGATGAAATGGTCGAAAATGCTTAGCCTCTCTGATCATTTCCGCACCTCCTTCTGAAACCATTGTTGGGCACACTTTCTTCCTCTTCTCAATAATTCCGAAGTCCCGTGACATGTCATATAAGAGTGTCCAGATACCGAAAATTTGAAGGCAATGCTATCAAAATGGTTTTTGGCAATGGCATATATCAGCACCATGAGAATCATTGGCCGGCACAGTTATCACACCATAGTTTTATATGTCTTTTTGTGTGCTACCTGATGTGATCACTTTCATAAAGCATGACGCAACTTCATTACCTCCCCGGCCAGCTATTCCCTCATGCCACAGGCACATGAAGCTTTCCCCTGTGTCCCCAACATGAATGCATAAGTTGTAGTTCGAGAGCTGACGGCTCTAAAACATGTTTGAATGGTTTCGTTTTAGTGAGGGCGTGAAAATTACTTGTTGCATATCCATGTTCAGAGTACATGTTGTACTCGATGGCATACTTGAAGTAACATTATCATCATGCATACTTTTCATGGCCTTCTCTGCTTTTCTTAGATGCAATTCCTTTTTCGAAATGATCTTGAGTTTGTTGGGTCCCCCTGTTATATTTATTTTATTTTGTAGTAGGTCGCACATGTATCAGGTCGAGGGAGACGGAATGAAAGGTTAGAGAATGAACTTTTAAAAGCTCTTCGATAAAAACGTTTGTCAATGTGGGAATCTGGGTGTGCCTTCATGAAAGCACGATACATCCGATTAATGTTTAGATCTGGACTAAAGTAGAGTTTAGTCGACTTGTGAATGGTGTAATGACTTTCTTCTGTTGGGAATGGTCTAATATGAGCCGTTATGAGTTGTTTATCTTGTTGTGTGTATTTTGTCTTGTGTAAATATGATCTTGGATTCTTTCCCCTGAGTCTTGTGAACACAACATCCCCTTTCTTCTTTTTCTCGATGAGCATGTAAACACGCTTATTTGATAGACCCAACATGCCTTTGAAAGTCTTGCAACACACCTGAACATGTCCTTGGCGGGAAGGTAAACAATAGGTGACCGATATTTGTCTCTTACTTAACGCGGGATCCTCCTTGTTACGTAGTCTCCGTTGCTTTATCTTAACAATGTTTATCAATCCAAATAGAAAGCTACCTTGATGGTCTGGTGTCTGTTTCCAAAAGTCTGTGTGAAGCTTATGTACATCAGCTTCAGTGAAGTCCCAAATGGCCTACCTCAGGGAAGCGTCCTGGCTCCAATTCTCTTTAACATCTATACCAACGATCAGTCACTGTCCCCAGATACAAGAAGCTTCTTGTATGCAGACGACCTAGCCTTTGCTGCGCACAGCGCAAGTTTTGAATCAGTGGAAAGAGATATGACATCTGCCCTGAGAAATCTATCAAGTTATTACAGTTGGAACCAACTCAGACCAAATCCATCTAAGACACAAGTATGCACCTTCCACTTAAGGAACAGGGAAGCTCATCGTGAGTTACGCATAGAATGGTCAGGTATCCGATTGCAGCATTGTCACACCCCTAAATATTTGGGAGTAACCCACTGTAAGAATAACAAAATGAAAATTTCCACACGAAACAACCTGATTCGCAAACTAGTAGGGAAACAATGGGGCTCACATCCAGAGACTATTCGCACTTATGCAATGGCATTGTGCTTTTCTACTGCTGAATTTGCTTCCCCGGTTTGGTACTGTCCCGTAAAAATCGAGAAGTTACTTGCTGGGAATCCAAAGCGCAGCTGGATCGTAGAATTATGAAGGTTTCCTGCTAGATAAACCGTCAAAATCCCACCAACAAGGTCTTCGGGATTATACACAGTAGACTACGATCGTGTTATGGATAAAACAAAAATACACTTGCGGTAGAGTGAAAAACTTACCTTATATCTCGGAGCTATGTAGGATAAAAGGGATCCTTACCTGCTGTAGGATATTCTTTAACAGCATCTCCGCTTATAGTTAAAAATAAGTCACTCGACACAGAACTTATAAAACGAAATAAATTTATTAACAACAATTCCCTAAAAAAATAAAAAAATAAAAATTTCCCTATAATATTATCAATATTAGCCTTGGAGGCTGGATTTAGACAGCTCCTTAACCCGGTCCATGAGTCAATTAAAATTGGCTACATGGATAATTCTTGCCAGGCACGTCCACGTCGTGGGGGTGGGCAACGGTACTGTAATATACCATGGAACTACAGTAACGGCTAAGTTCTGGTGAGGACCCAGTCCTATGGGGTATAACATAGGCCCCGTGCACAGGGTTACGTGCGAAGACCTCAACGGCATCTGCAGTGGAGAAGATGGACTTTGGTACAGTGAAGATGGCGGAAGAGGCAACCCAGTACTCAGGGGTTAAATATGAGTACAACCTGCTGCCTTGTAGGTTTGGTAGTGGAATACCAAAGGCTAAGGGAGACAACCCTGACAGAAAATCCTCCAATATGTTAGGCCTAGCAAGTCAATAAAGGAGTAAATAGTTATGCGCTTTCAATGTTAAAACGAGCCTCGGAAAGAAGAATACCCAAAATGGACAGCTCACACGCCTTACAGTTGACAGAAATGATGACATCCAGCCTGATGTTATGCAATGTAAGGCTGTGGGAAAAAAACAGAATAAATAAAGATAAACCCAAAATGAGAATAGGAACACTGAATGTAATGACATTAACTGGAAAATGTGAAGAACTTGTAGATCTGATGGAAAGAAGGCAACTGGATGCATTAGGTCTGAGCGAAACCAAATGGAAAAGGAAAGGGAAAAAATTTTTAAGAGGAGGATATACCCTTTACTGGTGTGGTAAATGGAAAGGGTCACATAACGGAGTGGGATTTATTCTAAGTAAGAAGGTAGATGCTGTTGCAGATATTAAATATATTAGCGACAGAATCATTAGATTAGAGGTACCATCAAACGAAAAAATACCAACCCTAGTGCAGGTTTATGCCCCACAAACGGGGTGCAAGGATGAAGAGAAACAGAAGTTCTTGGAACAGCTTGAGAACCAATTGGATAAGGAGAACATTATGATAATAGGTGACTTAAATGCTCAGGTGGGATGCAAAAGGGAGGTTGTAGAAAGAGTGATTGGCCCATTTGGTTATGGAAACAGAAATCTAGAAGGGGAAGACCTGCTTGATATGTGCAGTCGAAATAGTCTTCAAATTCAAAATACCTGGTTTAAGAAGAGAGAAAGCCATAAAGTAAGCAGATACAGCTGGGATGGAAGACATAGATCAATGATAGACCTTGTAATAACAGCGGGTGAAGCAGGAAAACAAGTTGTGGATGTCAAAGTCGTTCCCAGTGAAAGTCTCGACAGTGACCATAGGCTTGTTCTAGTTAGTATAACTGGTGTTAAACTGATTAATTATAAGATGGAAAAGAAACAAAAGATCAAGGTCTGGGAGCTGGAGAAATCTGATAAACGTGAGGAATTTCAGAGAAGAATTTTAGGAAAAGTTCCAAAAACTGATACCAAAAGTGCAGAGGAAGAGTGGCAAAATTTTCGAAATGTCTTAGTTGAAGAAGCTAGAGAATTATGTGGCGAAACAAGTAGTAAAGTTCGACATAAAGAGACTGCCTGGTGGAATAAGGAAGTCAAGACAATAATTCAATTAAGGAACAAAGTAAAGAAAAAATTAGAAGTGGAGAGACAAAAGAATGACAGAAATGAGGATAAAATCAGATCACTTGCTCAAGAATATCGAGAGCACAAATTAAGAGTTAAACGCATAATTAATGAAGAGAAGGATAAGATTTGGGATGAATTTGCAAAGAAACTGGAGGAAGATACACAAGGTAATAAGAAATTATTATATAAAACGGTGAAAAACAATAAAAGACATCAGGAATCAGTTACAGCTTTGGAAGGAAATAATGGAGAAGTGATAAGAAGCATAAATGAAATCAGGAAATTAATGGGACAGTATTTTGATCAACTGCTAAATGATGCATCTAATAATGACAGTGGGGACACGAACATCAATTTAGGGGCCAATGATGAAATCCACCAAGAACCACCCCCAACCTGGTCTGAAGTGGAAGAAGCTTCAAAAGCCATGATCAAAGGGAAATCCACTGGAGCTGATGAAGTAAGTTCAGACATGATAAAAGCAGCAGGAATTAATGGGATACATTGGTTGTACAGAGTATTACATGCTATATGGAGGGACAACAAGATCCCTGATGACTGGTCTAAAGGTGTAATAGTGCCATTGTTTAAAAAAGGAAACCGGAAAAAGTGTGAGAACTATCGTGGAATTACTTTGTTATCCCATGGTCTAAATATCTTGGAAAAAACAATTGCGAAACGACTACGCAGACACTTAGAAAAGGCTTTAGAAGAAGAAGAACATGGCTTTAGACCAGGAAGGAGTACTATTGACTTGATCTTTGCTGCAAGAATGCTTATTGAGAAACATCTTGAAAAAGGGAAAGAATTAGTAATGGTATTTCTAGATATAGAAAAAGCTTATGATAGCATTGCAAGATCAAAAATTTGGGAATGTTTAGAAAGGCATAATGTCCCAAAAGGCTTGATAAACAAGATCAAAATGCTGTATGAGAACACAAGGGCATGTGTAAGAATAGGTACTGGGGAAAGCAGATGGTTCACAACAAAACAAGGAGTCCAACAAGGAAGTTCACTGTCCCCATTACTATTCATCACAGTGATGGACATAATCCTGAAGAGGATAAAAGAAGAACAGGGTAATGAAACAAATGCCCTCGTCTTTGCAGATGACGTCATGATTTGGGGAGAAAGTGCCAGAGAGGTACAAGAAAAACTGGATTCAAGGGACAAGCTGTTCAAGGAGTATGGGTTGAAAATAAGCCAAAGTAAGACAGTAGTGATGACAACAGGACTGTCTAATGCAACCATTTACTTGAATAATCAGCCTCTACAAATTGTTGATCAATTTAAATATCTTGGCAGCACAGTGTGTAAGGATAACAACAACAACAGTGAAGTAACAAATATAACTAGTAATGCAGCCTCCTTCTATGCACAAGTTAGAACACTACTGTGGGATAATAAAGTGCCCAGGAAGTGTGAACATGTACTGTTTAAGGCATACTACATCCCAATTCTAACTTACGGAGTAGAAACATGCACCCAGTCCAGAAGAGAAGAAAGTAGGATTCAGGCATCCGAAATGAAGTTTATAAGAAAAATGCTTCAAAGGACAAGGAGAGACAAAGTAAGGAACGAAACAAACAGGACAGAGGCTGGCATAGATATCAGTGCTACAAAATATTTGCAGAAGCAACGATTAGGATGGTATGGGCATCTTCAAAGAATGGGAGATGAGAGGACACCAAAAGCTTATTTCAACAAGATTATCCCAGGAAAAAGACTAGTAGGAAGACCAAAGAAGAAATGGTTGGACCAAATCAAGGATGATCTTGAAGACAAAGGGCTAGACTGGAGAAGGACCCACGAAGACCAACTATTCATGGACAGGAAAAGGTGGCGAGGGATCGTTAACAGCACCCGGGCGACTGGAGCTGGAATTTGATGATGATGATGATGATTAACAATAATGAAATAAATTAATTAACACACATATACGTGCATCCATTCATAACACTGGATTCACACGACTACACACATATGCTGGTAACATTTTGGGAGGTCTCTGCCATTTACAGATCGTTAAAATACTTATTGACAAAGTTATGGAGAGCCTGACATTCCTGTTAAATATCTCACATAGTTACGCGTGTCGAGAACGACACCCAACTGCCATCTCGTTTCATTGACACAGTTCATTCAGAACTCCCTTCACTGGAATCACACCTGCACTCCGCTTATATAATCGAGCACGGGATTCAACAAACTGGTTACGCGTTTAACACCTGCTCTCCAAGTTCCCGTTTCATTTTTATAACACGGCGAGACTGCAACATTGCCGGTCTACACACAGATCCCATTCGCTTTCATTTATACATGACAAAATCCTTTATAAATCTGTAGTTCTCTATCAATCACTTTCATACAATACGAAGCTAATTATTTACAGTTCTATCGCCATTTGCAACTGACGAAGTTTCAATTACACATGTCTTTCATTATACACACCCTCTCATCCTAAAAACATCTACTACTAATCGTTCCAAAAATATTAAACACGCAAAATACATCATTACTATTAGAAATAATAAAAACCCTTAATTAAATAATTATAAATTATTATATACAGTGTTTATCATCGTCTATCACATCAAGTTTACTTGTGTACTATTAGACGAGCTATTATTATCACTAGCTATTATTTATAGTTCCCTCCTCTAGTTTCTTTAAATTGTTAAAATGCTATACCATTTAAGTCTGTGTTGGATTTATTGTCATATCCGGTCTGATATGACCAATCATCTAAGAAAAGTTCATATTATTATTAGATAGTTCCAGGTTTAATAAAGTTTAAATAGAAGTTTAGTGAACGAAGATTAATAACATTTCCCTAAAATCGTTCCGCCTACTCCACTCCTATCTTTCCTTCTAAATCGTGAATCTATACACACATAGGAGTTCTCACTAACTCTACTAAATACAACAATGCTTTAATCTCCACACAACAGTACTACAATGTACTAATACGGCAAAAACCTTCGTATTACAACAAATATTTCCTCGCAGACTTATATACTGTACTTCTATATACGGCATGAACCCTCCTCGTATATTCAATAAACAATTCTCACAACCTTATTAAAATTGTTTCCAACAATTTCTCTGTAGTGGTTGCATTATTTCCAACTAGCATTTATCTTAGCGTCGTCCATACAACCGCTTATACAGTCAACAGCAATATCTGTTCTTATGACTTCACATTTGCTCTCAAAACGATCGTAGAAGTTGCTTATGAAAGATCTCCGTTAGGTTTACTAATCATTGTTACTTTGTCATCAATTTCTTGTTTCTATATAAATATATAAATGTGTCTCACCATACTGATCTTAACTTCAAAGTTACACGGTTGCAATGTTACGTTCACAAAATAACGTAGCGTTACATTTGTGCATAAATAACGACAAGTGTTATTTAAGTGTCCAATAAATATCAATCACGACTGGAATAGACTATATCTAAATTCCCTGCTGTCGGATAAATTATCTTCAAAGAAGATATGACTCAAATAATTTTACATTTAATGAAAGTGCAAGCTTTCCTTCAAATAAATGGGTATGTCAACTCCTGAATGTATCTCCATTCTATACAAAGAATGTCCATGAGTACATGACTTTATATCATAATCGTGACGAATATTACTTGCCAGATCGACGAAATGTCACAATATATCACACGTAGATTTCTTCCCCTGCACTAATATTCTCTTCATACAGTAAAATGCCCAATTCATTTTACTAGAAATGAATTTACTAGGACATCTAAGACAAAACTGTCGAAATACTAACTCAAAAAACAAGAAACGTCGAATATTAACTTCAAAAATTTTCCAGAGTGGAAAATAAATTCCCAAAGAAATAAACTTCAGTTCAGAAACTGAATCGTTGAAGTTTCGTGTAAGGATGACTAGAGACAATCATCCTACATGATCTTGTAGAATAAATCTTATCACTCATCAAAGTGAAAATACATAAATGAAATATGGAGAAATGCCATCACAATTCTCTAACTACATAATAATACTGGGCACTTCTATCTTGTTTGAAGACTTCTGAAGCTCATATCAGGTATTGGAAAATACCTAGGTGTTTCATCTTCCAAGAATGCAATGTTGAAACCAAATCCGTTCTCACCAGCGAAAGAGCAGCGACCTCGGATACGGAAGGTTTTCCTCTCCGGAAAAACACCCATCTCCGCCGGACATCGAACTGCGTCCTCTCGTACATGGATTCCAAGTTTCAAGCAATTGCCGGGCTTAGTTCCTGGCATATTCTCTCTTCCTGATGATGAATCTTCATTCGCCGACTCCATTCGATTTTCCCACATTATTCTCGAGCAATATTGTCGATATGTATATAGTTTCATAGTTACAAATAAAATTTGTAAGTTGTAGATCGAATCACGTGGTTATTAATGTTATTGTAGTTGGTCAATGAATTATAATAGTTGCTCGTAGTCAGAAAGTACAAGTATATGTTAATGCATTAATAGTACTGGATAGTAATGTACATAATATCTACTTGACTTTATAGATATTTATAGATATTCTATGCTGTACATAGTTCTGTAGTTAACTAACGTTGCTCAATATTGTCTAATCACAACTCTGCATTAACATATCCCAGTCGCATAAAGTTTCTATTCCATAATCACTAACATCTTCATAATTTTGAATAATATTTCTGTATTCATGTCTGCAGTTATTATAATGTTCGTATAATCAAAGGCTTCAATGTTAATACAACACACTGTTACTCACGTTGTATTGTAAGATCGTTCGCTGCTAACTCGCCGAACAAAATTGCTTCTCGTGTTGAAATGCGTTACTTTTCTTACAGAAAAAAGTTATTCTGTCTATAATTGCCTTAATTCTCGTAACTGCGATGCTCAAAGTTCATAAACTGCTTGTCTATACTCAAAAGTATCACTAGAATTCACTTCAATACTATAGTATTGTATTATAGTTCAGAAATGTGCATTTATAACTCAACTTGAACTTGCACTAGATTTGCAGTAAGCGCGTCCGTCTACTATGCCAGGATCGGCGCTGTCTCTTCGAGTGGTCTAATACCGCATTCGGCTTTACTTCCTCAGGACGAACACTCGTGGTAATACGTCTGCCTTCGACGTCTTCTCTAGGCGTAAGAACGCTCTCTCTGAGCTCCCCTTCTCCAACTCGTATTAATTCCGGCGCCATTTTATCTCCCGCAAAAATAAAAGCGCGTACCTGAATGTACACTGGTCAAAACAATTAGGGGATCAGGTCAGATATCATACACGAGATACATATGGTAACGTCTTTTATTCAGAGTTTGGTTACTCATGTAATTATTGTGTGCTACAGTTCGATATTGTGCTGTCTCAACGCTTTACTGGAGGTTTACATGGCGTTGACTTAGAGCGAGGCACCATGGGGCTACCATAATAGTGGAAATGTCATTCTCGTTGCCCTCTAATATGGTGTGTGATCACCTCGAACGGCCTGGACAGTTGCTCACCTGCGTGGCATGGACAGTATGAGGTTATCAATCAGCTCTTGAGGGATATTTGGCCATTCTTCCATGAGTGCAATATCCAGCTCGGCAACCGTTGTGGGAGGTGCTGGTCTGGCTGCAATGCGTCTGCCAAGTGCATCCCAGACATGCTCAATCGGGTTTAAGTCCGGTGAACAAGCTGGCCACTCCATTCGTTCAAAGCCCTCGTCGTCACGCATGTTGTCCAGCAGTGCAGCTCTGCGGGGACGTGAGTTATCGTCCACCAGAATGAACCCATCGCCTATGGCACCAGCGTAGGGCACAACAAACGGTCGAAGGATCTCGTCTCGATACCTCTGAGCAGTCAAAACGCCATTCTGAACAAAATAGAGGTCCGTACGTCCACCAATACTGACTCCTGCCAACACCATTCGTCCACCACCATGATATGGTGCTGTTTCCTGCACATAAGCGGGATTGTTCCACGTTCAACGTACTCACCAGATGAGGGAACAACGATTGTCAGGCTAAACACAACATCTTGACTCATCTGTGAACAGAACCCGGCGCCATTCGTTACGACGCCAATCCTGATATTCCTCCGCCCAGTTTTGGTGGGCTAAATGGTGGCGCGGTTTTAATGGGACACACACCATAGGTCTCCGTGCGTAGAGGCCATTTTCCCGAAGGCGATTTAGGACGGTTTGTGTTGATATGGCGCGTCCTGTTGCCGCCTGGAGGGTGCATTGCAGCTGAGTTGCATTCAGCCTCCCGTCTCGACGGGCTGTTAACCGGAGATAACGGTCATCTTTTGGTGATGTTACCCGTGGACGACCTTGGCCTGACCTTCATTTGACGGTTCCTGTTGTCTGAAATCGCGTCCAGGTCCTGGAAATTACACTTTGGGTCACTCCAATAGCTGCAGCCACCTCCCTCTGTGTCTGTCCTGCTTCCAACCTTCCTATGGCTCTCCATGCAATACCTTCGGGTAAGTCACGTTGTTGCTGCATTGCACTACCTGCTCACTGCACTATCTGAACCCAACTGCTTGTGTCATTCGTTTGGTAGAGTAAACACACGTCCATACCAAACCCCTCTGCAGCAACTTTCTGTTATTACCACTATCTCGGTTGCCGTAATGTTGTTATCTCCACTCCGCAGAGCCGACAGAAAGACGTCGAACCATTTTAGGTCGTTCTGCCGATAACAATACGCCAGAACCTAGATATCTCAACAGATCCCCTAATTGTTTTGACCAGTGCAGCTTATTACAGTGTACTTCTCCCTTTAATCGACTTTCAAAGTACTGATAATATCCTCTCGTAATTTTCTTCAGTATTCCAATTGCTTAAATTCAATAGTTAATAACATTAACTAGACCATGGTGATAATCCCTTCCATAAAATCTCTTCTCATTGGCTGTCAGCTAATCTCCAATGATATATTTTATAACAATAATATATCATTAATCCACTTTAAAATCCTTGTTGCTACGCGGGTTTTCACCTTGTTAGGCCCTCTCGTGCGTCATAAATCACGTGATCTCGTTTCCCCCTTGGCTGAGCTTGTTAACAAACCTCGTTTGCGACTCATTCCAGCGTCAATCTGTACACGTTAAATTTTAGCATGGGGATCGAAAAATATCAACATTTTAGTCCTAAAACATTCACATTTCGGGTGCAGTACAGGTCATCTCATGTCAGACAGGTAGATTCAGCTCTGAACGAAACCTGCAGGTTAATAACAGGTTGCTTAAAACCTACCCCAACCTGGCTGGAATAGCACCACCTTGTGTACGCAGAGAGGTGGCTGACAACAGGGAGAGGCTGAGAGTGGAAGAGAACAGCGCCCACCCACTGCATGGATATAGTTCTTCTCAGCAACGGCTGAGGTCCCGACAGAGCTTCCTGAGGACATCTGGGATGCTTACCGTCTCACCGGAGAAGGCAAGGCTGGATATATGAAAGAAGTCGACCCCTCACTCCTGCGGTTGGATGCCAGTAGCTGAAGAACTACCACCCGAACACAACGAAAGCTGGTTGGTGTGGAAATCCCTAAACAGGTTACGATCAGGAGTTGGAAGATCGCGAGACAATCTGAGGAGATGGGGCCTCAGTACATGTGACATGTCTTGCGAATGTAGTCAAGAACAAACCACAAGACACATGCTTCATTGCCCTCTGTGCCCTTCATCTTGTGCAGAGAGGGATCTCCTGTTAGCCACTCCGAGCACCGTGGATGTAGCTCAGTATTGGGCATGTGTTATATAATTAGACAGTTTTACCCTTATTTGTGTCGCAACTGTACATTTGTATGTTTCCGACACGAGAAATAAAAATAAATAGTGAAATCCCGGCAGCTGTAGTGGCATTTACAACTATCCTACACAAAGAAAAAACAAAACAAAAGCATAGTACCTTTGTATAAAAACAACGATTTGAATGAAAGTTATATCAAGATGCTGGCAATAACCACTTACCATCTTGAATAGAATGGGTTTCGGAGGCATTTTGCAACTGAAATATCGCTATGACAATGAATGTCAACAACAGTTACTGGCTAAGTTTGTACATAATCCCATTAGGTTGCGCGCCTGACTTACTACCTTCCCCATGCCAAACCTCAGGGACTTAATACAGGTCTAATCTTGCGTCAATCGTAGGAACTAACTGACTCTTCCAGTTGACCTAGTACCTTTTCCATTTCAATGGCATGGGCGTTTACTATCTTTTCCATGAAAAAATTCCTCTCGGCACACCGGAAGGCGGAGGTAGATTTCACCGGGCAAACTAGGGGATAGGCTATAATAGGCAAAATATGCAGGTTTTCGTAGGAGGATCAGACCTCATTTATTGCAAGAAAGTATTTTACATTTGGAGGTTAATTAACTTTTTCTTCGTTTTTGTATGCATATTTTTATCATTGTATTGTCTTATGGGGATGGTAACCTTCTTGTCATTTGGGGTTCATTTTTTTAACTTGTGATCACACTGTCCTTACGCAAGGTTTGGAACTGATGTGTAACTATCTGACAGTCTGTTACTTCTTCACGCAAAATTTTATCTCCCGCAGAGATTTTGTTGGTTCCTCAGGTTAGGGGCTGCGACAACGTGGTCATGTAACCCCGAGTACATTGTGTGTGTGTAGAATCTGATAAACGGTGTTAATTGTGATGACTGTATTAGTCTGTAATTCAGGTAAGGTCTGCAGACGGTCAATTTTAAGTAGTAGTTCCTAATTTTGTACCATATACTAACGTCAACGGCACCTAGCTGTGAACTTGGCTACTAGATGCCACCGAACCAGCAACTTTCAACGAACGTTGGAACTTCCCCTCCAAAGGAAAGCATGCTGAGGGATTTTTAGCGCTCTTAGAAAATCCGACGACTTTGGCCGGCTTTGATCCAGCGACCTTGGGCATATAAGTTCAGCATGCTACCAGTTAGCCGCTTCCCACAGAGTCAGATGGAAAAATGAATGTGATCTCGTGCAATGGCGTTGTCTTGGCAACCTCCGATAGCTCATCCCTCATCAATTTAGAAGCGTTGTCATGGTAACCTCTGATGGCACTTGGCATTTTCTTTAATTCCGAAATCATTTTTCTCATCCCTTGGCGTAATGGTAGGTCAGATCAAAAATTCTTTCAGACAAAGTTTTAGGTAATTATTAGAGGAATATTTTCCATTTTGTACGGTTTTGATATTGTGCCTATTAAGAGAGATATGATTAATGTTTCCCGAAAACCCCACTTTTTTCCACCCCTTTGGTCAATGTTTGGTGTTATCAAAAACTTTTCAAACATACATTTTTGGCACTTATCCGACACATATTATGAACTTTGAATGGATTCGATATTTCACGTATTAAGAGAGTTTAGCGATATTTCACTTTTTCGGAAAAAGCCCTCCATTTTCACCCCCTTCAATCGATTTTGCCCATTAACGAACTCGACCGATATTTTAATGGGATACATATTAGCCTATGTAAAACAGTCAAAGTGATTGGTGCAAAAGTACGGCAGTTATCGTGTCCACAAGAAACTGATATATATATATATATATATATATATATAGATAGATAGATACATATATACATAAATTATATATAAACTTTTGAACTACGGTGGTTTGGGAGTCTGGGGGATGTGAAACGCGAAGATATGTCGAAATTTTCCGGAAGTCGAAACATGGCACCCATTGCAATAGTTAGCTTTCTGATGAAATCTACCTAAAATAGGCTACATAATTAAAAATACTACCATCAACGACACCTAGCTGTGAACTTGGCTACTTGATGCCACCGGAACCATTAACTCGCAACGAACGTTGGAACTTCCCCTCCGAAGGAAAGCATACTAATGGTTTTTAGCGCTCTTAGTCAATCCGATGACTTTAGCCGGGTTTGAACCCGCGACCTTGGGCATAGAGGTTCAGCATGCTACCAGTTCCGATATCGAAGTCGCTTCCCACATACAGATGGAAAACTGATTGTGATCTCGTGCAGTGGCGTTGTCATAGCAACTGCTGATGGCTCATCCCTTATCAATTAAACGTAAAGTTGTCATGGCAACCTCTCTTGGCACTTGGCATGTTCTTATAATTTAAATCATTTTGCTCACCCCGTGGCGTAATGGTGGGTCATATCAAAAATTCTTTCAGGCAAAAGTTTTAGGTAATTATTGGAGGAATATTGTCCATTTTGTACGGTTTTGATATTGTGCCTATTAACAGAGATATGATAAATGTTTCCCGAAAACCCCACTTTTTCCCACCCCTTTGGTCAATGGTTGGTGCTATCAAAAAACTTTTCAAACATAAATTTTAGGGCCTTATCCGACACATAGTATGAACTTTGAATGGATTCAATATTTCAGATATTAAGAGAGTTATATTGACATTTCAATTTTTCGAAAAAAGCCTCCCATTTTCACCCCCTTTGACCGATTTTGCCCATTAACGAACTCGACCGAGATTTTAAGGGGATACATATTATGTAAATATATCAAAGTAATTGGTGAAAAATTACGGCAGTTATCGTGTCCACAAGAAACTGATATCTATACATATATACATATATACATACATAAATTATATACAAACGTTTGAACTGACGGTGGTTTTGGTGTCTGGGTGATGTGAAACGCGAAGATATGTCGAAATTTTCCGGAAGTCGAAACATGGGACCCATTGCAATAGTTAGCTTTCTAATGAAATCTACCTAAAAACGAAATTTCGTATTTTTTTACTAACTACCTTTCCCATGACAACGCCTATAATTGTGATATCTGTATTAGTGTATATTTGAATATTCGCAAAGTGCAGTAGCTATCGCGAGATGGAAGGCCTATGATAGCTTTCAAATATTGGAATGTGTGTCTCAAACATACAACGCGAGATGTTGTAAAGTATTTAGTGCACATTTTCAAGCAAAAATTGCCACTTTTTAGGTTTACTGATAAGACATACCGTACCGGTACTGTTACTTAACTTGTTATATCATTACAGGTCAAAAGAATGGAAAGCTATTCCAGAAGCTACAAGAAAGGAAATTGGTCTTGTATTTAGAGACGATGGAGAGTTCTGGATGGAATTCGCGGACTTGAAGAAATATTTTTCACGTGTTGAGATCTGCACCTGTCCGGACATCATGGAAGAAGATATTGAAGGAGTTTGGGAAAAGAAATTGTTTGATGGAGAGTGGGTTAAGGGATCGTCAGCAGGTGGCTGTAGGAATTATTTGAGTGAGTATATTACAAGGGAATTTAATTACGGTAGTAGGGACTACCTGTGTATGACCATGTATGGAACGCCGTTCAGTTTACAGAGTCAAACTTTCTCTTTCTTTCCTCTGTTTCTTAAAAGATTTTCCAAAAAATAGTTATGATGATGATAATAATAGTAATGATGACGATGTTGATGATTATTATGATTATTATTATTGATTTAAAACCACCACGGAGCGCTTATGACTAGTTCTTCTTCGATGCTCTCTTCCGTTCCCAATATCCCTTGAAGCCTGATGAAAATTTCTCCTTTCTCTCCTGCGAAAGGGGCTTCCGACATTTAGGGACTCTAGGTGGTGGGGTACAAGACTCTACCACAGCACAAAATTTAGAATGATCGTCTACATCGAGGTCAGCAATTCCAGCCGTATCCAAGTCCTTTAGTACTTCATTAAGCCACAGGCTTCCAGTCTTGTAGCTTTTAACCAAGGAGAAGATTTTCTTGGTAAGCCTGTTGCTGTTCATTCGTTGTAGGTGCCCGTAGAACTTTAGCCTCCTACGTCGCATACTGGTATTGGCTGATTCTACCTGTTGATACAGTTCATAAATAGATTTCAAACGGTAGGTTCCATCTGGGAGCAATCTCGGGCCATGAATCTTCCTGATTATACGTCTTTCGGCTTTCTCCAGGTCATCCATGGTGACTTTTATGTTCATCAAGAGGGTCTCTGCGGCGTACAGGAACTGTGGTCTGACAGCAGTCCTGTAGTGACAGATCTTAGCATTCCTCGAAATGCATTTCTTGTTGTACAAATTGTGGGATAGTTGGTATGCTGAGTTGAGTTTGTTACGCCTTGCTAAGATGGAGGTGCCATCTCTACCATTGGGGTGGACCCATTCAAGTAGGGGATCAAGAGGGGTTCTGCTTAGTGTCATGGCCGCCACGCGCATTTGACTATACCTTGCGTTCGGTCTTCTTGTGATATCTCGTGAACCCATGGTCAGATTTGGACATGTGACATGTCGTAGGACTCGAGGTGACGCCCCCTTTCCTATGGACCACTCGTCCACTTCAGCAGTGCATTCGACACCATTAATACAGACATACTTATGGCTAAATTGCAATCCTTCCATCTCAGCCCCGTTGCTCTCAAATTATTCGCCTCCTATCTTCATTACCGAAGACAACGTGTACTCCTAAATGAAAAGAGAACTGAGTGGAAGTTCAAAATAAATGGAGTACCTCAGGGTTCAATTCTAGGCCCCCTTATATTCATTCTATATCTGAACGACATCTCATCGAAACTGGAAAACTGCAACTACTATCTATATGCAGACGACCTACAGATATAATTCCACACAAAAATAAATGATATAGATGCGGCAATTGAAAATATGAATCTAAATCTAAAGAGGATCAGCCGCTATGCAACTGAAAATTATCTTGCCATCAACCCAATTAAAACACAAGCTATCGCAATAGGGCAGACTAAATTGCTTTTCCATTTACACAGTAGACCGCTTTCCGGCGGCTTCGGTGGCGTAGTCGGTAGCGTGCTGAGCTTCTATGCCCAAGCTAGCGGGTTCAAACCCGGCCGAAGCCGTCGCATTTTTAAGAGCGTTAAAATCCCTCAGTATGAATTCCTTCGGAGGGGAAGTAAAGCCGGTGGTCCCATGTCATAGATTTATGGCATGTTAAAGAACCTTCCACTAATTGCACCTGTGTGAAGCTAAATTGGATAGGTTAAGAATGTAAACAACGCTCTTAGGTTTCTACGTTCGTTGTCAAGAGCCAACTGCGGTGGCGTCTAGTAGCTAAGTTCTGAACTTGGCCTAGTAGTCGTTGACGGTGGCGCTTGGCGGCAAAAGTAGAAACTATTTGAAAAATTCTAAGTTGCAGTACTTAAATTAAAAAACAGATACACACACTATTACAGCTATCACAATTAACTCCGGTTATCAGACAGATTCTACACACACCCAAAGTATACGCGGCTACATGACCGCGTTGTCGCAGCCCCTAAACTTAAGAACCAACCAACCAAGATCGCTTTCCTTAATTCAACTTAATGGTGTTGCTATCCCGTTCTCTAAATCGGTAAAGAGTCTTGGAGTCACACTAAATGAAACTTTGAATTGGGATGGGCACGTTACTAATACATGCAGAAAAGTTTACTCGTCACTTCATCCACTTAAGATTCACCAGTCCGTTCTACCCCGTAACATGAAAATAAAACTCATCTAAACCTTGATACTCCCTATATTTAACTACTGTGATGGTGTATTAGTAGATGCTACCGGTGAACAAAACAAGAAACTTCAGAGAGCTTTAAATTCCTGCATTAGGTTTATTTTCTCCTAGAAATTTTCCTCACACGTGTCTCCTTTTTATGATCTACTTTCCTGGCTAAAAGTAGAACAACAAAGAATCGTGCACATATGTACCCTCATCTATCGACTTCTCAACGAAAGTACACTTCACTATCTCTCTTGTAATTTTCGTTTTCTTTCTTTCTTCCTTTCATGATCGTCACACGCGATCTGGATCGATAATTGCAATTCCTCTACATCATTCATCTGCCTTCAGTAACTCTTTCCTCGTGTCGGGAACTAGAATTTGGAATAATTGTCCTCGTGACGTTAGAAATTGTACATCCCTAACAACTTTCAAACGTGCATGTGAAGATTTCCTCTTGAATTCGTAGGTCAACTAGAACAATTTGTGTATGAATGTGTGAGTGAATGACCATAGTATAATTTTGTTAACAAAATGTATGTCATTTAAATTGTATAGCTTAGTTAATATCACGCAGTCGCCAATTTAATTTAATTTAATTTAATTCTAGTATTTAAGTTTTTCTAGTATTTAAGTTTGGCAGGTTAAGAATAACACACATGCGTATTCAGGTAAGTTGCACTGTGTGTGGTTAAGTGTACGAGAGGGCCTTGAGCCCTAACTTCGCCACAATAAAGGCACCAATAAATAAATAAATTATATTAAAAATGGGCTATATTCTCAAAACTAATAATGATAGAGCGTAGTGCCAAGACTCAAACAAAAGGTCTTTGTGTCCTTTATCTTTAGAACAAAACATGGAATTCTTTACATTTTTTCCAAAAATTTTCGTTTTTTAAAGAGGGTTATATTTCGTAAATTAGGAATTTTACAAAAGAGTGTGTTTAACATCAATTAATCGTGTTTCCACCTCTACATCCAAAATAAGTTTCAGCTCTCTAGAACAAAAAGTAGGCAGAGTAGTAGTTGTTTTTAGTGTGTTCTGATACCACCTCCACCTCTCCACCTCATAAGATGGCGGCTGTGCGCAACCACGTACATGAATGGCGCGCTTTTCAAATAAAGATGGTGAGTATAGCTTAACCTAGCCTATCCTAGTCAGGGGGATAATGAAGTTCTAAGCCATAGCCTACTGTCTCGTTGACTTTGCCGATATCTCGCGAACCAATTATCGGATTTGGACTTGTGACGTGTCAAATGGCTTGTATTGAAGCCCTTTTTATTTTTGTAATAGGTTGAATATTTGAGAATGAGGGAAACAGAATGTTTGGGCAAAAACATGTTTTTTAGACTTTTTGTTATATCTTGCGAACCAATAAGGCTAGAGACGTGTACGAGGTGTCAAAGGACTCGGGGTGACGTTCCCCTTTTGAATGTATTTTTCTTTTCAAAACAAATTTGACAAATAGCCTAACTAGACATGTTGAAAAAAACTTGATTTTTGACTTTGCAGATTTAATACAGGGAATTTTGTTTATATAATACCATTCAGTAGACAGTCATCAAAAGTATAATAGTTTCATTGAGGCAAGGTCTACGTTGCTGTAGACTTCAAGACATGAACCTCTCTTATATTCCTAATTCTGGAGGGCAGTTTATTATACAGTTTGATACTCATGATATTATGGCTTTCCAGTCTCTTCTGGAGGCGTTCACTGGGTGCCACTAAATTGCCTTTCGCTCTGGTGTTGTACATATGAACTTCTCAACACTCCAAGTTCTTTAAATATAGGTGTACAGTGTTTCCTTGCACAAATGGCATAAGTAAGTTACTGTAAAAAGGAAGGAAGCTTTTAGTTTTACGTGACCGTTAATCATGCGATCATGAGCCACGGAACCTCCTTTTTACGTGGAATCCGAACAATAGGACATGGCATTTCACTTCGAAAATCTCACATGCATTGACCGGGAATCGATCCCGGTCCACCTTGGTGATAGGCCAACAGCTTGACCGCCACGCCCCCACGCCCCCACATTAGCACTGTTACCCCAAAGTAATGTACCATAATTTACATGACTATGGAATAAACTGCAATATGAACTAAACAATGCCAAGGGAGGAATGCATTCTTTTCAAATGGGAATTTACACATGATAGCTTCTTACATAGTTCCTCAATGTGAATATTCCACGACAGCTTGCTATCCAGCCAAAAGTCGAACATTTACTTCACATTTAATTGTTCCTCAGACTAAAGAAAAGTGTTTGCGTTTTGCCGAAATTCTAAAACAGTCCATTAGCTGAAAACCACTCGGATAACATATCCATAATTTCAGGCCCGGCACTTTCTAATTCTCGTCGAAACTCTTCAGGATTGTTCTATCATCAGCATATGATATTATTTTCGCCGGAATGGCTGATTTTAACTCATTAACTGCTACGATGAACAGAAGAGGCCCAATAATTCACGCTTGAGGAACACCTATCGAGACACCACATGAGGATGAGCGGATTCAATCAGTGGCCTACCGACGGAGGGGTGTAGGGTCTAATTCCCCTGAAAGACATTAGTAGACGTTAGCAAATGTTTCACATTGCCGCCAGTGAGGCTGTTTTACTCCTGTATAATATATTTTTAATGTGAACACGTTCTTCACTTGGTAAATGCCTTACACTCAACTCGCAACGAGCGTTGGCGCTAGCCACTGGTCATGGCCTGGGGTAAACCCCCTTAAAGTAAATGTTAAACTGGACGAGATGGGCAGATTACCTCACTGTTCTTCACCTTAAAGCAACAATGACGAACTTTCCTCTTCGATTGGACAGCCTGCTTCATACAGATGGACGTAATTGACGACATTTAAAGAATTCTGATAGTTCCATAGAAGTAACTGCACTTTGAAGGTCTCGTAGAAAATTGAAAGTCAAACTGACAATAATAACAGTCTCTGCAGCTTTATATCATGGTATATATTATTTTTAACGCTCTTAATAAATCCGACGACTTCGGCCGGGTTTGAACCCGCGGTCTTGGGCATAGAAGCTCGGAATGATACCGACTACGCCACCGAAAGCGCTACCTGAGAAGATCCCTTTAAAATGGCAGATAACACCTGCATCCTGTACCTTCTAAGAAAAGTTACATCCACATGGTATCATAGTGGAGTCAATCAATTTGATCAAGCACTAGCTGAAGTACCTGTGCTTCGCTACGGGTCATAAATAAATTAAAATATGAAGGTGACAGTTAAAACAGGGGATAGGCGAGGTGCTGCACAGAGGGAGATTAAGGATGGAACATTTTGTCCAACTACACCGCTCGGCGTTGACCGTGTTTAATAGCACAAATTTAGGTTTTACTCGCTAACCGTTGGTGATACATGAAAAGTGATAAGGACCTGTCGGATAGAAAATTAAATTTCAAACCTCGTATATGCCATCAAATGTTTGCAATTTCTGAGCGTTCTCTTTTTATTTGAAATGGAAATATGAAAGTTTGAAACCAAAGGATGTAGTGACGTCACTAAAATGGTTGCCATCTTTAAATAGTGCAAAGTATCGAAATCAAGAGTAGCCTATATGTTAACCAGTTAAATCAGCTACTTCCATGTAAAATTTCATGTAAATCTGACCAGTGGTACTTGCGTGATTGAGTAATACACAGACACACACCATCTCATTTTTATATATTGGTATAGATACATTTATCTTTCTTGCACAAAGTTAAAATAATTGTTCCCTTTAAACTAACTTCCATTTCAAAATCATTTATATCTACTTCTTAAAGTTAATACATTTCTTAAGAAGTGAGATATAACAAGTAGTTCGCTGAAGAACTAAATAGCCTATTTTCCCACTGGTCTGTTCCATTAAAACTCTCCTGCCAATTTTCCCTGTGATATACTAAATAGCTTCTGGTTCATGACCAACACCATGAGCTAGCTTTCGATATCTGTGATTGAGAGTCCTCCCTCCAGATGGTATCTTTCTGTAACGAACCACGGGAATTAATCTTTAAGAAAGTCAAATGCACGGCTTCTACGAAAAGTAAGCTACAGAATGTAGTGCCTTTAGGTAATGAGTGTTATCACAGCCCAGCAAACAAATCATCTTTTCAATCGCTTGAATAACATACGAGAAATAAAAATAAGCTTTTAAAATTTCGAACTGATGTCATCTTGAATGTTTGAAAACGACTGAACATCATTAGATTTCTGAATAAAGATTAGCTGTGCCAAGTTTCATTGTACTCGGGTGATTAGATCACCAGTAAAGTTATTTTTAGCCAACTTTCGATTTTTGAAAAAAATAAAAATGAAAGTAGACTTATGAGATCTACACAGGGCCAAAACTTTGTGTGTCTGTATATGTGTGTACCCTGTGTACAACCCCCCCCCCCCTATCAATCCAAACACGACGAAACCAAATTGAACGAAATTTGGTAAAGAGGTAGCACCTCAGTGTTATGTTTTATATTGCCGCCATCTTTACCAAAACGTAATGGCGGCCAGTCAAATGGTCAAAACTTAAAATTGAATTACGACCAATCATCGGATCTTTACCAAATTTTGTAAAAACATACCTTCATATGGGACGCGTCTTGTGCCCAAACTACAAGGGCATCAACTGTACCATTTCAGGATGGCGGCCGTGTGAATTAAGCAAACTTTATAATCCATAACAAGGGGAGCGTGATGGCGCAGTGGCTTCGATGCTCGTCTTTCACCAGAACGGCCGGGATTCAAATCCCGGTGACAGTGGGGTGGAAAAATCATGTGGCGTCAGGAAGGGCATCCGGCCTTAAATCCCCGGCCAGAACCAAAATGAGCCTGGTTGGCTCAGGCGACCCCAATTAATTGGGACAAGCCGAAGAAAGTTTTATAATCTATAACATGGGACCTACCAGTTCCGATTATCGAACCGAGAATCGTTTAAACTCTTCTAAAGGACGTGGCCCGATCGAAATTAATTGTAATATTATAGTGCAGAAGTGACTTTAAAAAGCTGAGCCCTCTCGGTTACTAGACAAGATGGCAGCCGATCTCTCGCTCTGGCCTACATTTCACTATTCTGAGAATGTTGCATGCAATATAGCCTACTGATGGAAATAATATGAACTTTGTATGAAATGAACTTTGTTTGAAATATAACCCAGTGAATAAATCGTTTAGTCAAAGTCATTATTTGCTCAGATGCTGTATCTAAATCAATTGATTACATTTAACTTGGGAGGATACATTTGGCTCTTTGATTAGAGCTTTGGTCTTTCACCTGGCCGGCTGGGGCTCTGATACTAACAGAGTTGTATTTTTTGCTTGATTTTTTTATTATTGATTGTGTTTTGAGTACGGAGACGTTATACAATTGAGCGTTATATCGTGCATTTTGCAATGGAAAATATATATTTAATTAAAACAAAGTTCTGCAACGGATCTGCGCGAGTGACATCTACTAGCAACGAGTTGAACTACAGTATGCGGGAGCTATCCACGGCCTACTAGATGCGAGCTTCAATCTATACCGGCCAGTTAATGAACCCATGCCTACGGTGTAATTGAAAATGTCCCCTTGTTGCCGATAAAGCGCACTCCCAAGGATAGGCGCGATTAAAAATTAGGTGTGCAGTAGGTATATTATATTTGTTTCTCCCAGTGATACGTTTAGACCAGCGAATTTTCAATTATTGTTAGTAGTCGGTGTTAATATATTTAATTCCTACGTTGTTTGGAGTGTTTGCTTATGAAATTGCAAAATCCGGGGGTAAATTATAAACTATGGTTTGAACGCCGCTGCTAAAATCCAGTGTGCCAATTTGCACTTCGAATAGGAAGAACTTAGGAGGTGATAAGGACAAAGAGTTATAACTATACCCATACATTTAGGAGACAGTATGCTATATGTTCTTTCCTGTACATCCTGTTAATATTTGAAAATCAATTGGCCGCAATGATGTTTTTGTGTACTCAGGATTTGGAAAGTCTCATACTGTATGTACTTAACACCATGCAAAATTTCAGATTGATTGCTTGATTACATTCGGAGATAGTGAGAACCAGTGAAATGTATCGTATAGACGCTATGCTGGGTGTTTTACCTATATCATCATTTTCATTTCCCCTTTTCCAGCTGACACTGGGTGGGGGAAAATATGGTTCCTCTCCACTTTGTTCTGTCGTACTAATGCTACTAATGCTATTCTTCACCGAGTCCATCCAACGCATTCTTGGTCTTCCTCGTCCTCTCTTCCCTGTCATCCGTCGTTCCAGTGCTCGTCTTGGTAGCCTTACTTCATTCATCCGTTTGACATGTCCAAATCATCTCAATCTATTTTGCTCCAGTTTGTAATTTAGTTTCTCTACTCCCAGTTCTTTCCGTATATCTTCATTTCTCACTCTATCTCTCCTCGTTTTCTAGACCATACTTCTCAGGAATCTCATCTCAGCTGCCTGTACTCTGCTCTCATCCCTCTTAGTCATTGTCCAAGTTTCTGCTGCATATGTCATTATAGGAACATAATATGCTTTGTACATAACTTCTTTAGCCTTAATTGGTAAATCCTTGTTCCATACTAGTCCCCGTACCTGTTGGTAGAAAGCACTCCCGAGTTGTATTCATCTGCTAATTTCCAAATCTAGTCTTCCATCTTCAGTCAGTTCACTTCCCAAGTATTTGAAGAGTTTCACCACTTCCAATTCCTTATCTCCTACTTTGATTACTCCTTTTCCTTCTTTCTTACCTCTACTTACCACCACTGTTTTACTCTTCTCCACATTCATCTTCAATCCTCATTGCTCAATCTTTTCATTTATTGCGTCTAACTGTTCTTGTACCTCCATCTCATCCACGCCGCAGATCACAACATCGTCTGCAAACAACATTACCTTCATCTTTGCCCTACTATAGTCTTTCATTGCTGCCTTCATGATGTTATCCATCACCATTAAGAACAATAATGGTGACAACACACTTCCTTGCTTTAGTCCAGTGTCAATTTTAAACCATTCCGATGTCCCGACTCTAGTCTTTACACTAATGTAGCAATCCATGCACATTCCTTTTATCATGTCACTCAGTTCCTTGCCGTGTTATGCTTTCCCAAACTTTTGTTCTAGCGATGCTATCATAGGCCTTTTCTAGATCAATAAAAGTCATTACCATATCCTTCCCATATTCCCAACTCTTTTCAATGTTCTGTCTCAGAATGAAAATGGGTTCCACTGTTGACCTGCCCCCTCTAAATCCAAACTGCTCCTCCTCTATTTGGCTTTCTACCTTTACTCTAATTCTTTTTTCTAGGATTCTTTCCATTACTTTGGCAACATGCGAGATGATGGTGATTCCTCGGAAGTTACCACACACCTTTCTGTCTCTTTTCTTGCATATTGGCAATATTATTCCCTTTTTCCAGTCTTCAGGAACTTTTTTCTCTCTTCACACACTCCTGAGAAGTCTGTATGTCCCCTGCAGTCCCACTGGTCCTGCCGCCTTGATAATTTCTATCACCACTTCGTCGATTCCCACAGCTTTCCCCATCTTCATTTTCCAAACTGCCCATTCCACTTCTGCCATAGGAATGTCTGGTTCTTCTTCTATTTTTTGCTCCACCGTTTTGGCTGTTTGCGTAACTTCTCCGCAAACCTGACGTCTCAAATTCAACTGCTCGCTGAAATATTCTTTCCATCTGTCCGTTATCTCTTCTGGTTTTGTCAATATTTCACCTTCTTTCTTTTTCATGAACCCGGTGTTCACCTTTTCATTTCTTCTACTTTTTATAATTACAAACAGCAATTTCATTCCACAGTTTAAATCCTCCCTTATTTCCTGAGTGAATTCTTCCCAGCTTTTGTTCTTTTCCTCTGCAATTACTTTCTTGCAATCTCTGTTTGCTTGGATATATTTTGCTCTGCTTTCTTCGGTCTTTTTTGTTTTCCATTCCTTCCAAGTTTTCTTCTTCTCTCTTACCTTTTCTTTCACTCTCTCATTCCACCATTTTGTCGCCTTTTCCCGTACCTTTCCTGATGTTCTACCACATGTTTTCTCTGCACTGTTTACAAATGCACTCTTGAACTTTTCCCATTCTTGTTCCACATGGGTAATATCCGTCCTTGGTATCTTTTACATATATATGCCATAGAATTTTATGCCAGCAGACGAATATTATAATTGTGGCTCATTATACCAACTTACATTTCAATCGCTTGTTAAGGACACTGAGAAATATATGCGTGATTTGAAGAAAAAAAGTCGCATAGCCACCAATTTTATGTTCTCGTAGAAGTTGAATTAAATTAGACGCCAATATATTAAACCTTGTATGAAGATTTATGGCGCTAAGTTTTACTGTTCTCGTATAATTAAGTCACCAGAAAAAATCTATATATATTTCGCGTCACACGCCGCCTATTGGATTTATGTTCATCAGATTATTGAAAGTTCTGTTGATGAACTTATGTTTATAGCCTTTATCAACATACATACCGGGTGAGTTAGCCGTGGTCGTTACGGCAGGACTGATGGCAGTCGCTCACATCCGGGAGGCGAGGAGGTTCGAATCCCCCCCGCCGGCAACCTTGAAGATGGTCTTCTGTGGTTTCCCATCTTCCTTCCAGTCAAATGCCGGGGTTGGTCCCTAACTATAGGCCACAGCCGCTACCTTCCAACTCCTCGTCCTTCCATTCCTACTTTCCTTCCCAACGGTACTTGTAGCTCACCCATTGGGTGTCCGTCTCGAAGCAGCGAGCCGAACATGTCCTCGGACACTCCCGGCATTAAAAGCCATACGCTAAAAAAAATCAACAAACAAAATTTCAGTTTGATTGCTATATAGATTCGTAGATATTGAGAACCGTCTAAATATTTCGGATGGTCGCCATGTTGTTGGATTGCTCTATATCGAAGACGTTGAGTTTTGTAGCATTAGATTGAGATTATTGTGTAGTTTCATTAATGAAACTTTCATTTCCATCGTATGACTACGACACCAACAGATGGTACAGTATATTGGCTTTCACAGCCAGTGAATTAAAACTCAGCAATTTTTCTAGGTATGTGCCGTGCCTTGTGTGGGGTTTCGCCTAGGACACCAACCTGGCTCATCTGCGGTCTCTTGTCGTCCGCGCCCGGGACCCCCTACGTATGCTACCAAATGCTACCGTCCACGATACCTAGCTACGGACTTGGCTACTAAATGCAATCGCAGCCAGCACCTTGTTCTTTCTTTATTCGTGTCAGAAGTATCGACTTTACACATAGATATTTTAAAATACACGATATATACATTGCTACTATACAAATATACAGATATACACATATAAACAATCCTACTGAGCAATAAAATCGGAAGCTAGATAATTCTTGCCCAGTATTGGGCGACGTCAATAGCATTAGAGGAAGCTGCAACCAAGTCTATCATAGTGCACTTTGAGGGACATAAGACACACTGACATAAATGTTGGATCGTTTGCTGCTTTCCACAATCACAGAGGGATGAGTCGCTTGAGAAGCCCCACTTCCGAAGATTTACTTTTGTTCTGCCGACTTCTGTACGGAGTCTGTTAAGGGATTTCCAGGTTGTCCACTTCTCCTGGTGTCCACATGGAAGACTTTCCTTCGGCTCCATGCAGTTGGAGAGATGGCTGGTTCTTTCTTTCCACATCTTGATCCTAGCATTCTCCGCTTTCCCCTCAAGGTTAACTGATGTACGGAGAAAACTTTTTCTGGATTTCAGCCTCCGGGTGGCTGGGTGGTATCCATAGAGGGGATGTGCTTCTGAAGTAGATGATTGGAGCCTTTCTTTGTTAGCTGCTACCTCCCTACGAATCTCACCAGGAGCAATACCAGCTAGAAGTTGGATCTTCTCAATGGGTGTAGGTTTCAGGCATCCAGTAATGATCCTGCAACTTTCGTTGAGAGCGATGTCGACTTGCTTCGCATGGGCTGACCTGTACCAAACCGGGGAGGCATATTCACCTGCAGAGTAGCATAAAGCTAGAGCTGATGTTCTGATTGTTTGTGGTTGTGTTCCCCAACTGGTTCCTGACAATTTGCGTAGAATGTTGTTTCTAGCAGCTATCTTTTGTTTTACGTTTTGGCAATGTTTCTTGTATGTTAGTGTGCGGTCCAGCATAACTCCCAAATACTTTGGTGTAAAGCAATGTTCCAGTAAGTTCCCTTTCCAGAAAACTTTGAGTTTCTGAGATGCCTGTGCATGCCGCAGATGGAACGCGCAAATTTGGGTCTTAGCTGGATTTGGTTACAGTTGGTTTTTCTCATAATAGGTACCTAGCTCTTCTAATGCAACAGTTAAAGAGGTCTCTGCTTCATCAAAGGCATTAGTCTGAGTAGTAAGTGCTAGGTGACAACCGTTGAAACTAATATAGTGTTATCAAACTAACTTACACATTTTGGCTTCCACAAGTGTAGTTAGTGAAAGGTTCTTTTTCATGCCATAAATCTATGACATGGGACCTCTGGTTTTACTTCCCCTCCGAAAGAAGACATACTGAGAGATTTTTAACGCTCTTAAAAATCCAACAGTTTCGTCCGGGTTTGAACCCGCTATCTTGGGCATAGAAGCTCAGCATGCTACCAACTACTCCACCGAGGCCGCTAAACAACCAGATTGTGGTCAGAGTTTATGTCAACCCCAGGATATGTTTTGCAATCCAAACTCTGGTTTCGAAATCCCTGCTTGACCATAATGAAGTCGATTTGGTAACGGCCTGTGTATCCTGGTCTCAGACCTTCACAATTACCGTTAAAATAAAAAAGATGCTAAGTAAAGAACATATAGCCTACTTTCTCCTAAATGCATGGGTATAGTTATAACTCCTTGTCCTTTTCAAGGAGTATAATTGAATGTGTCTCGCCTCCGTGGTGTAGTGGTCAGCGTGCTTAGCTGCCACCCAGGAGTTCCAAAGTTCGATTCCCAACTCTGCCACGAATTTTAAAAAGTGGTATGAGGACTGGAACGGGTCTACTCAGCCTCGGGTGGTCCAAATGAGTAGAGGGGTTCCGATTCTCACCTCAGCCATGCTCGAAGTGGGTTTCCGTGGTTTCCCACTTGGTCTTCGGGCAAATGCCGGGATGGTACTGTCCCCGTATAAATCGGGAAGCCTCTTACTGGAAATCCCAAAACACAGGATCGCAGGATCTAGAAAGTCCCCGGCTTAAAAACCTTCTTAGACCTACCAGTGAGTACTTCAAGATTTACACACAGCGGTGTTGATCTAGTTATGGTTCAAACAACAATAAAATAATGGGCGGTAGAGTCGAGAAACTTATCTTAAATCTCGGTGGATAGGTATGTTGAAAATCCTTGCCTAAAAGGGGGCTACCATAACTAAGATCTCTACACCATAATTGAAATAAAGACACGCTACTCCATAGAATATATAAAAAAGAACGAACAGAGTTTATTAGCAAAATAATATACAAACAAATAAAATTCCCTAGAATTAATTAATAACAAATACACTTACTCATACACACTCCAAAATGAACTCAGTGACTTCCTGAAAGTATTAATTACATTTGCATTGGCCTCAGCCATGTGCTGGATTTATAAAAAGAATTAATATAAACCTATTAAAACTTTCAAAGTTACAATCGTTTAACATTCCTGCGTGTGCAAGAACACGCTTCTGCTTACTGTGTCTGGCAATACAAGTTCATGCAGCTTTTCATTCATAGAACTGGACACCCGCAAACGCTGTTATATAATGGGTCTGTGACATAAAGGATCTCGACGCGTTTAGTACCTGTCAGGTTTCCTCGCTGCCGTGAGTCCTCAAAACACACTGGACTTGTATTTCCATTGACAATACTCGCTTGCTAACTTCCTTCTTTAAAGCGAAGTGTCACTGCTTTACACACACATTATAAAAGCATTTTAAAACACACTCATACGTACAATTTCCATTCACGTTACTGGCCTGGTAAAGGAACTTCGCATTCATTCATCCGATGATACACAAATTTATACACACGCCTACTCTAGCGTTCTTCAAAACATTTAACAACAATAAAATACACTTGCTATCTCAAATATTTACAACACACTACCATAAATATTATGTTTAATTGTTTAACAACAATTAACAAAACTCGTAATTGTTTAAATATTTACATGTCCTATATACAATTGTATTTCATATAGTATTTCTATCTATCATTCTATTCTGGATAGAATTATGTTATTCTCTTTTATATGAGATGTAATATACACGATACTGTATGTAAGATACTATGCCTGTCCATTCTTGGGTTACTATGACACATATCAGGCTACGATAACTCGACCACTAAAGGTGAAGCATCTGAAAATGTTAGTTCCATGTTTAATAAGGTGTAATAAGAGTTTAAAGATCAAAGGTAATATCTCTGTTTTCAATACTGTTCCGCCATTCTAACCCTTCAATTCCGGAGATTTACTTAATCCTTTGAGTATACAAAAACTCAAATACATACATGACGATGTTTAACACACAACATAACAGTAATAAATGCAATAATTCAGCTAATACGGCATCCTTCTTCGTATTGCTCCAGTAAATTATCTCCACTCAGAATCTTGTACAAATTACGTTCTCAATAACGTTAAATACGGCATCCACTTCATCGTATAACATCCAAAAACTCAAAACAATGGTCTCTTTCAATCTCACATTAAATTGCATTGCTCAAACCCTATTGTTCCTCAAATGTTGTCTCAATAACTGTGTTACATCATTATATAATAAATAAATAAATAAATAAATAAATCATTATATACAATATCTACTGATATTCTGTAGTCTTAATATTCTTTTGATAAAAGAAGTTAGTACCGGAGATACCTACGAAGGTTTACTAAGTATAGATACTATGACACATTAACCTCCGGTTCTTAAAACATGTAATAAAAATACTAGAGTGTCTCTCCAAACTGATATCCTTCCAACACTGTTGTAAAGTTACGTTCACACAATACATAACGTTACAATCTGTGCTAAATAACAACAATTGTTATAGAAGTATCGAATTAAGGTCAATGTTGACTGGAATTAGGATTTTCTTATACTATTCCCTATGTCAATTGAAATTACTGTCTTCTTAAAGACCTCATTCTCAATAAGTTACATTTACGAAAGATCTATGCTTTCATTCAAGTAAATGGTAGTCATCATCATTATCATCATCATCATCGTTGTCTATATTTGACGAATAGTTCTTCCTAGATCGGCGTCTATTGTTCTATTCTAATATCACACGCAATTCTTCTTCCTAATTAATTATTGCTTCTTACAGATAAAATAACCAAGTCAGTAATTCCAAAAGTGACTCTAATTGGGTATAAAGGACTCACATACTATCTTGAAATTCTGTTAAATCAAAATCTTAACGTCGAAGAATAACTTAAGAAAGTCTTAAATTGTTTAAAATGATTAAATAAATTTCCAAATATTTATCAAGTGAGTTCTGAAAATACATTGTTGAAATCTCATATACCTGAATTTCCAATGAACCAATTAGTGCTTCTAAAGTACTCGAATATTCCTGAATTTTTCATTCAACAAAGTTAACTTGCCTTCCATGAGCCAGGCAATTATTCTTAACTCTATTTTCTACTAGAGTAAGTGTAATGTCTTTTAGGGTGGTAGTTTGCTCACTGTTGGATGATAAATGAAATAGGTCATGAAATGAGATGAGACACATGTTAATACACACTGGTATTGTGAAATTACCTTCAGTAGTGCTCTCAAAATGAAATGTTGGGCGCCATGGTCGCAACAGGGTGTTGAAGACCAATAAAAGAAACGAGTCAGAACACAAATAATGATAATTAAGCATTAGTGGAGCACCTGAGACCTCTTTCTGCCAGCCCGTGGCGAAATCAAAGTAATCAACCAGTTAGTTTTTGCAATGGGGATAAGGGATGACTTACATGTACTTCTGACTACTGAAAAAGGAATGCAAGGCATGGATTAAAATACTGAATTTAATTCTACAGAAAAACAAAATATGAAAAGTTAATAATAATAATAAATAGTAAATACTTTTACTGAAGTTATGTTAACCTGAGGCGCGAGAAAAGTGATGAGACCGATATTAAATTTAACGTTATTTCCAAAACTATGAAGTTACTTGCCAGAAATATAAAAGAAGAGATTTTGAATAATATATGTCAGCCTAGCTTACCAAGGTTGCGTGTCGAAGGAATTGGTCTCCATATTTAAGACTTGTAGGTGTCCCTGGGGCGTTGATTCATCTCTTGGAATGACGTCTTGAAGGATCCCAGCAGATAAGTTCCGTTAATTATATTTACTGAGCAGCGATGATGTAGATTTAGCTGCTAGCTTGATCAGTGATGAAGTGCTAACTCCATAAATCACTTTACCGACTTTGGCCAATAACACAACCATTGTCGTTACTGCATGGAAATACGAGGTTATATGTCTTATATGCACAATCAAGTCCAAACTATAGACGGTCTGAATGACTTACTTCATTCAGAATAAGATTCACAGTAGTGAGTGACTCTTTCCTTAAACGCGCCAGCCCTCAAGTGCCCTCCGTCTTTCTCCCCACTCCTGCAGAAAATAAACCTTCGTCGACCAATCAAAATACCGTTGCTATGGTCTTCTGTCTCAGAGATACGTTCCAGTAGACCCCGTGTCCTTCTTAGAAAACATCAGTTAAAATCCTCTTCACTTGGTACAGGCACACCTTGTGAAGCCAGATAGCTTCATTGTTCGATACACTCTTTGACACTAATCTCTTGAATACTGTTGTAGCAGGCTGTCCAATGTTCGCTTGCTCAGCGGAGAGCCCCCGCTGTGCGTGTCACTCAGAATAATTGCACTCGCCACGGTTTTAAAATCTGTCTTAAGAAAATAAGGAAAGGGTCTCATGACTGTGGTCACCTCGCAAGTTAACATACTGTAGAATAACTGAAATATGTCGACTCCTTTTGATTCAAATAGCGAAAATAATTGGAGTTATCGTGTGTAATAAAACATCTCCATGGCTCAGTTAGCCTTGAGTCCAAACTTAATAATAATAATAATAATATAGAATTCTATCAGTTAAGTACGAATAATAATAATAATAATAATAATAATAATAATAATAATAATAATAATAATAATAAATCTAAATATATAAATAACAAGTAATAGTTTTCCGTTATGAACATATTACATAAGTGCAACAGAGATATCACCTATCTGAGATTCTAAATTAGCCTCTACCAATCTAATCCGTTTCTCTAGGGATTCGGAATTTTCAAAAATTTTCTTTTCAAGTAAATTGGAAATACTTTCAATTTTATTTTCAAGGTCTTTGGTAATCTCTTTGGAACTATTTTGAATTTGACTTTCAAGGGATTCAGAAATCTTATTTTCGAGTTCTTTGGAACTATTTTGAATTTTATTTTCAAGTCCTTTGGAACTATTTTGAATTTGACATTCAAGGGATTCAGAAATTTTAAGCTTTTTATTTTCAAGTAATTCTGCACTACCCCGTATTGCGGTTTCCATTTTTGTTCAAGGGTACCTGAAGTGGTTTGAATGATTTCTAAAGTAGCTTGAATCCTATTTTCTAATATTTCTGTATTTGTTTTCATGTGACCTTCTGCTGCCGAAATAGCGTCAGAAGTTTCTTTCATTTTATTTTGTAAAGCATATAGAATTAAAGAGTTCTCTGCCATCTTCTCATTCAGAGACATCAACAATGTCTTCATCTCCTGACCAGACATGATTTATCACAACACAACAAATGACAATCAGTGAGACGAACGAACACCAGACACTCAAGGGACTTAAAACTATGGTAGATTTATGTAAAATTTTTGAGCCATGAATTTCCTTCCGAAAAAACGTGAATTGATGTTCTTAATCAGAAATTAACATTACTTAACCAACAACAACAAAAATGTTCCTCACTTCTGCTCTATGTCGCGAAAACAAACAAAATCTAAAGCGACAATGGATCAAAATCCAAAACAACGATAATCATGCAATTGAGCTATATTATTCTTAATCGTGGCCCCACAGGTTGGCCGCCATATCTTTCCCTCCCTTATGTGCCCGTCTGTCCACCTGGGGTGGACAGGCGAGCACATGCGAGGCAGCATAAACACAGTGTCAGCACGAGATCTATCTCAGGGCGTCCTGAGCTGTGCTATATAAATACTGCATACTGCACCCATGCTCCGAGTAAAGGATAAGGAAAGACTTCACAACACAACAGAAAGTGAGAACACTTGTTAAGATAAAAACCAATTCACCAAATATTTATTCACCAAACATTGCCTGCTGGCAATAGCAAGAAAAATAATGATCACTTCCTGTTTTGATTATACTGTTACGTGCCACCCCCTAGTGGCACTTTTGTTAACTGGATTACGGTGGGTAGAAAGCACAACACAGGATGTTCCCTTAAAGAAACAATTAATTTTATTGCGGCCAGAAAGATACACTACTCATCAGCAAATACAAGCAATTGGAACCTTACTCCAGTTTCCTCAAGTCTCTTGCTTATGGAGAGCTCTTGCCCCCTTTTCACTTGTCAACAAACCACAGAAGTTAATCCGTGCTAATGAGTCTGGTGGCCTTGACAGAACTACATGCAACTCTTCCTTTTGTACACAAATTACAGTTACTTACGATGACCTTCTACACGCTGCTTCGCTGTTCACGAGCTGGGAAACAATGTCACTGGATTTCGTAACTCGCACGGCACTTCACCACAAGATCTCTGACGCTCAGTGAAATCACACTCACTCAAAACACAGGCAGTCCCCTGTATGCCTCTCACTTCCTCGCTGTCAAGAGAAACGGCTTCACTAGGGGTTTCGCAAGTCACCACACTTCTGTCGCTCAGGATAAACGCTCGCAATAGCTCGTAAAACAAAACTCACTCACTGCTTGACAGGTCGCTCTTATATAGCAGGCCGGTGACTCAATAAATGCTTCTAGACTCATCCAGGGCTCACGGCTTCTCGAGGCTTCCATCGCTGGCTGGGTCACGAATATTCTGGACCATCCCTTTGTCCTAGTAGACCTGTTGCATAAGGCGCACGCAATACACTGAGGCAGAGCGGCCCATCCCTGGGGCAGTTGTGACTCATGCGGCGAGCGATGAAACAAACTCACAGACGTAACACCACCCCCTTCCTAAAAGACTGATCGTCCCGATCAAATATTGGTCCGTCTGTGTCCCTTCGTAGGTTGCCAGGCGATCTCGATGCACGATCTTCATCTTCGCCCTCGGGCTCCGCTGGATCCTGTAGACGACATCGTTGATCCGTTTCACGACTCGGTACGGGCCCAGGAATTCTGCAGTTTGGGTGACAGGCCTTTCTTCCGTAATGGGTTGAAGAGCCAGACCAGGTCGTCCTCGTGGAATCCACCGCCATCCGTCTGTTGGTCGTATCGGGTCTTCATTCGGTCGGTCTCGATCCGCAGTTTCCTCCTCGCGAACGCGTGCACGTCCTCCAGTAGGTCGACAGTTCTTGACAATACTGGCTTACCGGGACCGGATCATTCCCAGGTCGGCCGAAGGCAAGATCGACAGGTAGACGGAGCTCCCTCCCAAACATGGCCCGGGCTGGTGTGCACCCGGTGGCTTCATGCACGGCGGCGTGGTAGGCCAGGAGAAATAGTGGAAGATGTTTGTCCCAATCCCTCTGGTGCTCGCTGACGACTATTCGGAGACGGTTCTCGATGGTGCGATTGAATCGCTCTACCATCCCGTCGGACTAAGGGTGTAGCGGCGTCGTCCTTGTCTTCCGGATTCCCAGCAGCTGGCATAGGTTCTGTAACACCTGCGACTCGAAGTTTCTCCCTTGGTCGGAGTGCAGCTCCAGGGGTACTCCGTACCGGCTGACGAATTCCTTCACCAGGGTCTCTGCGATCGTCGCGGCTTCTTGGTTAGGGAGCGCATACGCCTCCGGCCATTTGGTGAAGTAGTCGCTGACGACCAATATGTTGCGGTTCCCTGCCTCGCTTAACGGGAATGGCCCAGCAACATCGATGGCCACTCTCTCCATGGGGCCGCCCACGTTGTAGGTCTTCAGTGGACCCCGTCGTCTTCGTCCTGGGCCCTTGCTGGCTGCGCAATCGTGGCACCTCGCACAGTGGTTCTCCACGTCTGTTTGGCATCCGATCCAGTAGAACCGCTCTCTCAGCTTCTCCAGGGTCTTCTTTATCCCTAGGTGTCCACCAGATGATCCTCCATGAACTTCCTTCAGGACTTCCTCCGTCATAGCCTTTGGAACGACGACTTATTCCCGAGATGTCTTCCCGTCGGTGCTCTCCCAGGTACGGCAGATGAGGCCATCCCTTACAATCAGCGAGTCCTACTGCGCCCAGTAGGACTTAAACTTTGGGCTGCAGTCACTCACAATGTTCCACCCGGGTCTGGGGACACAGGCCCTCTTCCATTCGGCTATCAGTCCCAGGTCGTCATCTTCTGCTTGTGCCCGCGTGAAAGATTGGCGGCTCCAGCTCCCCTGAAGTACCACGGTAGTCCTTCGGAACTGTATCTCGGTGTTCTCCTCTTTTCTGGTACAGAAGGTGCAGTCTTCGGGGCACGGTCTTCGTGACAGGGCGTCGGCGTTAGAGTGCAGTTGGCCTTTCCTGTGCTGGATCTCAAAGTTGTACTGTTGAAGCCTCTCTAACCACCGCACGAGTTGCACCTCGGGCTGCTTGAAGTTCAGGAGCCACCGCAGGGATGCATGGTCGGTCCTGATGAGAAATTCCTGCCCGTACAGGTATTTGTGGAAGTGTTCAATGGTCTTCACGATGGCGAGCAGCTCCTTCCTGGTGACGCAGTAGTTCCTTTCGGGCTTTGACTAGGCTTTGCTGAAGTAGGCCACTACTCTCTCCTCGCCGTCCACTACTTGCGACAGGATTCCCCCTATACCAAAGTCGCTGGCATCGGTATCGACGATGAACCTTGTTCCAGGTCTGGGGTAGGCCAGAATAGGTGCGGTGCACAGAGCCTACTTGAGTTGTTCGAAGGCACCGTGGCATTCTGCTGTCCACGTGAAGAGTTGGTCCTTCTCAGTCAGTCGATGCAATGGTTTAGCGATGTCGGCAAATCCTCTCACGAAGCGACGGTAATAGGTGCAGAGTCCCAGGAAGCTTCGTAGTTGGGATTTGTCCTTCGGAACTGGCCACTCCCTCACAGCTGCGGTCTTCTCTGGGTCGGTGCGCACCCCCTCCTCGGAGACGATATGCCCAAGGTACTGGACCTGCTTCTGGAAGAGCTGACACTTCTTGGGACTCAACTTCAGCTGGGCAGCCCGTAGCTTCATCAAGATTTCCTTCAGGTTGCTGTAGTGCTCCTCGAAGCTTCTCCCCAGAACGATGACGTCGTCTAGAAGAGTTTAGTGCTTTTCAGTCGGTCAACACGAATGTACCCAAGAGAGATGGATTATGCCCTAAAGCACTAAACTCTTGTTTACTTAGGCAACACTGAAAATATGGCTTCAAACACCACAATGACGTCGTCTAGGTAGACCAGGCAGGTCTTCCAGTGTAGTCCCCTCAGAATGGACTCCATTAGCTTTTCGAAGGTTGCAGGGGCGTTGCACAGACCGAATGGCATGACGGTGAATTGCCAGAGCCCCCTGCCCACAGAGAACGCCGTTTTCTCGCGGTACTTAGGGTGGACCTCCACCTGCCAGTAGCCACTCTTCAAATCCAAGGTGGAGAACCATCTTGATCCTGATATGGTGTCCAGCGTGTCGTCGATCCTGGGTAGAGGGTAGCTGTCCTTCTTCGTGACGTCGTTCACCCGCCTGTAGTCCACGCAGAACCTGGTGGAAGCGTCCTTCTTCTTCACAAGCACGACCGGAGAACTCCAAGGACTATGTGATGGCTCGATCACCCCTTGCTCCTTCATCTCTTCTACCATCCGGTTGACTTTGGCTTGCTTGGCGAGCGGGACACGTCCGAATGGGGCCCTAATCGGTGCGCTGTCCCCAACGTCGATTCTGTGCTGGACCAAACTTGTCCTGCCGAAATCTTTGCTCCCCACGGAGAAGACGTCCTGGAATTCGCGTAGCAGGTCCTGAAGTTGGCGTGATTGTTCCTCGTCTAAGTGGTCCTGGGATCCTTGGTACAGCTTCTGTAGTTCGGCAGTGCGCGACTTCTTCGGTTGTCCGTCTGCAGGTGTCCGTCCGTCGTATCTGTGATGCGAGCAATCCAGGTAACGGGCTCGCAGACTCCTAGGTTGGTGTCCCGGTGAACCGTAATGTCGTAGTCGTTCAGGTTGGACAGGCGGACGTACGGCCGAGACGTCGTGTTGATGAGGGTCTTGGCCACTAGCAATCCTTTTGTCTGGATGTCCTCATATTTTGGCTCGATGACAGCCACCACTCCCTCAGCAGTACCGTCGACAATTACGGCGGCGCTGACCTCCGTCCTGGCGGGAACGATGACGTCCTCTCTCAGCCTTACTCGTCGTGCGGTGACGGCCTCGTGTGCTGGTTGCAAAGCAAGTTCCTCACCTCCGAAGTGCAGAGTGTTGGTACTCAGGTCCAAGATGATGTTGTTCTGGTCCAGGAAGTCCAGTCCGATGAATACTTCGTTTGATACGTCAGCCACAAGCACTGGATGCTTCACCGCCCGTCGACCAATGACGAGCTCCAGTGATGCTTCGCCATGTACCGGTGCGGTCTCTCCGGTCGCGGTTATTAGCTGGAGGTTCGTTTGTGTGGGTTGCACTCTCCACTTCGGGATCACGGTGGGATTGACGATGGTCCTCGAAGCTCCCGTGTCGATCAGCATGGGCCAGCTCACTCCGTTGACGACTCCGTCGACCATCAGGCTGCTATTGTCCCTCCATAACTTCGTCACACGCACTTGGACTGCCGGGGCCTGACGACTGTCACAAGCCAACCTTTGCCCCCCAAGGTTGGCTAATACTCGTTTCCCTGGGCCGCGCGATTTTCAGACGACTGATTTCCCGTCGGATACCCTCGGCGGCGGCGATCACCGCAGGCCCAGCAGGTCGGTAGTCCTCTTCCAGGCCGCCTCTCCAGTTGTCTTCCGGCTGTGTCGTTGCTGGTAGGGCCGCGACTATCGAAGAAACGGCTTAGCGCCTCCATCAATTCGTCGGCCAGGGGCTTGGTCTCGTTGATTTTTGCTGGTTCGTCGACGTCCACTTGACACACCCGCGCGTGCATTCTAGATGCCTGTTTTGCCGTTTCGAATTCAAGTGCGTGGCTCAGCGCATCTGCCAGGGTCTTATTGCACGCGAGTTCGCAGCGCCTGTTGAGTGTCCGAGTCCCGTAGCCCGTCGGTGAAAGTCTGCGTCGCAATCTATTCCAGGAAGTCGGCCGGCGCTGTTGGATAGGCGAGCCTTACGAGGCGTGCGATGTCCATCTCGAACTCCTGCAGGGTTTCCGCGTTCTTCTGTACCCGGGTCCGGAGCTGCATCTGGTAGGCCTGCTGAAGATGGCTATCTCCGTATCGGGATCAGTGAAGCGTAGTCCAGGGATCCAGTCGGGATGGCCTGAAGGACGTTAAGGGTGTCACCTCTCAGCGCTACAATAAGAGCTGTAGCCTTTTCTGTGTTGTTCCAGTTATTTATGGAACAGGCTGCCTCGAACTGACGTAAGTAGGTGCTCCACGGGACCTTTCCGTCGAAGGTTGGGGGCGTCACTCTGCTATGTCCCGTTCCTGATATTCCCGGTGTAACGGTGGGCGGGCGTTAGCGCAGCTCGGCAACTTCCTCTTGTAGAGCGTTGAATCTCGCTTCCATCCCCGTCGGCGAGCGTTGGCTCAGCTCAGCAATTTCCTTTTGTAAAGCGTTGAATTTCTCTTCAGTGGGCGTTGGCGCAGCTCGGCAACTTCCTTTTGTAAGGCGTTGAATTTCTCCTCCACCCCCATCAGCGGGCCTTGGCGCAGCTCGGCAACTTCCACTTGTAAGGCGTCGAACTTCTTTTCCACTGCCATGACTTCCTCACGCAGACCCTGTTCTAATTTCCTTAGGCTTTCCTCCAATTTCGGCAGCAGACACTCTTCCAGATTTTTCTGGCCATCCAGAAATTTGGCGGTTAGGTCCTCTGCTAACTTATTCTGACCGTCTTCTAATTAAGAAGTTAGGTCCTCGGCTAAATTCTTCTGGCCGTCTTCTAGTTTGGCAGTTAGGTCCTCGGCTAACTTCTTCTGGCCGTCTTCTAGTTTGGCAGTTAGGTCCTCGGCTAACTTCTTCTGGCCGTCCTCCATCTTCTTCTGGCCGTCCTCCATCTTCTTCAGGTCATCCTTCAGGTCCTTGGCTAATTTCTTCTGGCCGTCTTCCATCTTCTTCTGGCCGTCTTCCATCTTGGTTTCCATGCCATTTAACTTTTCTAGCAATGCTGCCAATTGCGCCTCCATTTTAGTTGTTTGTCTTGTAAAGGGCATGCACTCACAGGAAAATTAGAGAAAATGACCTGCTCGGGTTTTGAAACCAGGACCGTCAGGTGTTGTGCTTGTGCTTGAGTTCGTAATCCGGCTTCTGACACCAGTTGTTACGTGCCACCCCCTAGAGGCACTTTTGTTAACTGGATTACGGTGGGTAGAAAGCACAACACAGGATGTTCCTTTAAAGAAATAATTAATTTTGTTGTGGCCGGAAAGATACACTACTCATCAGCAAATACAAGCAATTGGAACTTTACTCCAGTTTCCTCAAGTCTCTTGCTTATGGAGAGCTCTTGCCCCCTTTTCACTAGTCAACAAACCACAGAAGTTAATCCGTGCTAATGAGTCTGGTGGCCTTGACGGAACTACATGCAACTCTTCCTTTTGTACACAAATTACAGTTACTTACGATAACCTTCTACACGCTGCTTCGCTGTTCACGAGCTGGGAAACAATGTCACTGGATTTCGTAACTCGCACGGCACTTCACCACAAGATCTCTGACGCTCAGTGAAATCACACTCACTCAAAACACAGGCAGTCCCCTGTATGCCTCTCACTTCCTCGCTGTCAAGAGAAACGGCTTCACTAGGGGTTTCGCAAGTCACCACACTTCTGTCGCTCAGGATAAACGCTCGCAATAGCTCGTAAAACAAAACCCACTCACTGCTTGACAGGTCGCTCTTATATAGCAGGCCGGTGACTCAATAAATGCTTCTAGACCCATCCAGGGCTCACGGCTTCTCGAGGCTTCCATCGCTGGCTGGGTCACGAATATTCTGGACCATCCCTTTGTGCAAGTAGATCTGTTGCATAAGGCGCACGCAATACACTGAGGCAGAGCGGCCCAGCCCTGGGGCAGTTGTGACTCATGCGGCGAGCGATGAAACATACTCACAGCCGTAACAATACATATCTGAAAATAAATCATAATCTCTTCTTAAAAGTCTGTTGGTTTGACTATGTTTGAAAAATACACATATTGTTCTTTTAATCTATACACTCGAGATTGAATAATCACTCACGACACGAAAAAGAAATATTTAAATTTAACTTATTTGGTTTCAGTTTATATTATAGTCCTATATTATTTCACATATTTACATTTATTATTTACTACATCTTAAGGTTGTTTCACACCCACGTTTCACTATTACGACGAAAACACATAATTCAGAATGCCACTTATTAGCCCGGCCTGTCAAATTGCATTATTTTGACAATTAACTTTATCACAGCAGTTATTTATCTCAAGGCAAAAATAGTAACAATAATAATAATTGTCGGCTTTATCAAAAGTGGCCTCAGATATCTCTTTATAATTTTTAGCCTACTTTTCACATTTTGCAATTTTGCAAAAATGAGGAAAAAGTAGACTTATGAGATCGGGCAAACGCGTGTCTGTCTGTCTGTCCTTCTGTCTGTCTGTCTGTCTGTCTGTCTGTCTGTCTGTCCTTCTGTCTGTCTGTCTGCCTGGCTGTGTGTGTGTCCCCCCCCCCCTATCAATTCCTAAACGGCTACAGCAATCGAAACAAAAATTGGTAGGAGTAAAGATCTATACCTGAATATCTCACGGCCATATTTGAAAATGATGTCAGTGCTACCAACTGCTGAAAAATCGCAATTGAAATTTGAGCTCCATGTTGGATATCTTGGAAGGTATGAATTGGAGCTATTTAAAAATTGGCACACGTATAGATAATAATATTGCAGTTTAATTTCCAGGAGGCCATACATCGCAGTGTTGCCAAAATAATTATAAGCCTGCTGATAGGTCCAAATTTTAAATGTATATAACTTCTACACTATCAATTGGATTTCAACCAAATTTCGTATGTGCTAAGTGTACATAAACAGATATGACTGAGCGTATTCTTAAGACCCACCAGGGCTGCCAACTGGTAATAAATGCTCTCAATATGTTTTTAATCAAAATACCCATATGTCAGAAAGTATACAAGCCGATAGCTTTACACTATGGACACGTATAGAACTTGACATTCTATATTAATTTGGAGTAACTCATATACGTCAGTGCTACCAACATGATTCTAAGCCTGCTGAGAGGTCCAACTTGAAATACATGTAACTTCTATACTATCATTTGGATTTCAACCAAATTTCGTGTGTGCTATGTGTACCATAACAGATATGACTATGCCGAGTCTTAAGAGTAACCAGGGCTGCCAACTGTTAATAAATACTGTCTCTATTTTTGTTATCCTAATATAAATATATCAGGAAGTATGCAAACCAATAGCTCTAAACTTTGCACACGTATAGTACCTGGCATTCTAGATTAATTTGGAGTAACTAATATAACCCTACGCCAGTGCTGCCAACATGATTCTAAGCCTGCTGATAGGTCCAATTTTAAAATGCATGTAACTTCTATACTAACTAATGGATTTCATTCAAAATTGACACAACTATAGATCATATTATTTCAGATTATTTCTGACCAATACAGGTATGTCATTGTTGCCAAAATGATTTTACGTGCGCTGTTAGATGCAATGTTTAACTGCATGTAACGTCCATGCTATCCATTGGACTTCAACCAAATTTTGTAGTCTGTACCTTAAGAGAAGAAACTAAGAATATATTTAGTCACCAGGGCTGCCAACTGTAGTTCTCTATTAGGCTACATTATGCCAGGTATACAGTATTTCGAACTAATTAGAAATGTCGATATTACCAACCTAATTTCGTCATTATTCTAGATAGATCCATATAGATTAATCATTGGCATAAATCTTAAATTTTAAGAAAAGTAGGCTCTTTAGTTCGTCACGGAACTTCTTGTTATTATTATTATAATCATTAGAACATGAATTAAATACTAACCGTCACAAAAATTGGCATGAGGTTGGACGTGACGTCATTACATTTATAACTAATCACTGATCTTATATTAGTGTATTTCATGGGAATTCTTCGTAATGGGACTAACATTTGAAGCACTGGATATCACTCCCGCATGCTCCCATTTTATTGTCAAAGCAAGCAGTATTATGTGGAACAGGATATTACTCCCGCATACATCCACTTATTCGAGGATCAACACCTCAATCTGAATTAACCTTAGAAAAGTGCATTGACACATAATTATCATTCTTAAGCTTCATTTCAAAAATATCCAATAATATTTGAAGATCGTAAGATCCCAGATTTTTACACCATCAAACAATTGATTATAACCATAATTCAACATATTTATCATAATCATTTATTATTATTATTATTCTCATGAAATATTACTTTCATTGTTGTTTATCAAAATTCAGTGTCCTTCTAATACGAATTGTAGAGATTTTTAGCCTACTTTTCACATTTTGCAAAAATGAGGGATAAGTAGACTTATGAGATAGGGCAAATGTGTGTCTGTCTGTCTGTCTGTCTGTCCTGTCTGTCTGGCTGTGTGTGTGTCCCCCCCCCCCTATCAACTCCTAAACGGCTGCAGCAATCGAAACAAAATTTGGTAGGAGTAAAGATCTGTACCTGAATATCACCTGAATATCTCACGGCCATATTTGAAAATGATGTCAGTGCTACCAACTGCTGAAAAATCACAATTGAAATTTGAGCTCTATGTTGGATATCTTGGAGGGTATGAATGGGAGCTATTTCAAAATTGGCACGCGTATAGATAATAATACTGATAGGTCCAAATTTTAAATGCATATAACTTCTACACTATCAATTTGATTTCAACCAAATTTCGTATGTGCTATGTGTACATAAACAGATATGACTGAGCGTATTCTTAAGAGCCACCAGGGTTGCCAACTGTTAATAAATGCTCTCATTTTTTGTATCCAAATTCCCATATATCAGAAAGTATACAAGCCTATAGCTTTAAACTATGCACACGTATAGTACCTGACTTTCTATATTAATTTGGAGTAATTTATATACGTCAGTGCTACCAACATGATTCTAAGCCTGCTGAGTGGTCCAACTTTAAATACATGTAACATCTATACTATCATTTGGATTTCAACCAAATTTCGTGTGTGCTATGTGTACCATAACATATATGACTATGCTGATTGTTAAGAGTAACCAGGGCTGCCAACTGTTAATACATACTGTCTCTATTTTTGTTACCCTAATGTCAATATTTCAGAAAATATGCAAGCCAATAGCTCTAAACTTTGCACACGTATAGTACCTGGCATTCTAGATTAATTAGGAATTTCGATATTACCAACTTAATTTCGTCATTATTCTAGATAGATCCATATAGATTAATCATTGATATGAATCTTAAATTTTAAGAAAATTAGGCTCTGTAGTTCGTCACGGAACTTCTTGTTATTATTATTATAATCATTAGAAAATATTTTCTGGTATTCAGAAAAATAATGCAAATGCATCTCATGTGTCATAATTCTACTGCATTTTATATAAATGGGGTAGAACATCCCATATTATTTATTATAATTAAGAGTGAAAAATGTTGAGGATCCACCTCACCTACAAGTCTAAGCGACTAAAAGAAATATACGCCTAGCCTATATGAAACCAACTACAATAACAACAAAGATTATTAACTATTAGGAAAGTGAATCGCTTTAGCGGAAATTATGGAAATTCATGTCCAAGGAATAAGATCTACATAAGTCGGAAGGCTTCTACCTTAGATTTTCTATGGCGGTTGGTCATCCCTCAGTGCGGATCGAACCTTGGTACCACGGACCCGTGATGACTGCACGCTAGGAAATGGACATATCCCAGCATTCGCCTCAATCTTCGTCCTCGTCCACAGAAATATGCCCCTCACGGCATCGCTCCGGGTCCCCATCCGGCAATCCTGGTATCGTTCCCCTCACATAGCGCCGCTCTTGCCGCACGTCATGTTTGACCAGTGGGGCAGTGACGTCACCCTCTTATGGGGTCGTTCTAAACTCTTCCACAAATGCGCACTTGGCATTCTGACAATGCAGCCCACAGTTTTTGGAATGTTCACTTATATTGACTGTCACAAATATGATCGGGTCGATCTTACAGGGCTAGATGATAATAATAATATTCTCTGACTAGAATGTCTCAACTAAGCCTGATCTAGTTCTGACACGAAATTTCCAAGATATAACATAGGCTATCAGTGTCGCCCACTACAACTCTGCATTCAGTTATGAGGCTAGTTCGACTTGGACACAATTCCAGTTTATTAAATAGTGCGCACTGGGTAGAAGTTTACACACAGTAAAATTGCGTGAAGCAAGTCCACACTCACATACCTGTAATTCCTGAAGTATTCTCATAACGATGACTTTTCACAATCACCATGATAATAATAATAATAAGTGGAACACAATGACACTTTACTTTTCACTCACTGGTGCGAAAATAAGACTATGTCCTCCTGACACAACATCGGAGTGACATGGAGACGTTATTGTGAATGCCTAGCCTTGCGGAGTAATTGCACAGTATAACCGCGTAGCGTAACAGCGTAGCGACGAGTGAACATAATCGACCAGCTTATCCGCACAGACAGATGAAAACAGACAGGTAACGTGGCCTCCAAAGCGCCGGTTTATATACAGCCACAAGGTCACATATCGATGGCTGTAGTTGCATTACGTAATGCGATATCTCCTCTTCTATTGGTCATCACCGTAGAATATTCTGGAAGGTTATTGATATCAATTAAAACTTTTTTAATAAACGGAAGAATTAATCCAAATATAATTCTGAAGTGCTGGTGCCTTCCTCTTCTTTATCCAAATGCAAGCAAGCATATTGAGTTCCGACATTTTCTGGCTGTACTTAGAACACGCGCCTCTTTCAAATCAGCTTGCCGCAGCCTTGATGACGTCATCCATTCCGCTGTTGTTGTATAAGGGCACAGTAGTAATAATGAGACAGGACTCAATAATAATTTTAATATTAATAATAATAATAAGAAGAAGAAGAAGAAGAAGAAGAAGAAGAAGAGAAAATAAGAAGAATTAAACTAAGTTGAAGACTCCATTTGTTACAGCAGTTACGTGTTCAGTTAATTATGTATTATATTGCATAACCGGAAGATACTGTAAGTAGATGTATAGCCCGACCCAGCGGTTTCTGCCGCAACATGACCGGACAGGCGTGGGTTCAGAACAATGGGAGGGGAGTGGGACTGTCGGCTCGCGTCACGCGTCACCGAAACGAAATATCATGCGCACCAAGGGGTCATTTTTGACAAGATACGGTTTCTACATGAAAATAGGATGAAAGGCAGCATTTTACTGAGTATATAGAAACATGAATCACAATTCTACGCCCAGTAGTTTACTTTTTATATTATTTAAAAATGAAGAGCAAACTGCTTCCATACTAGCCGCTGCTAACAAAGTTGGGGAGCCAATGTAATGTTGCCAAGCCGTTGCACAATGACGAGCGGGTGAGCGAAGGTCTCGTCTACATTGCGTAGCATTATATTATCACGGGCAAGTCCAAGCAGAGAATGAACGATGTTGCTACATCGGGACTCGGGGAGTCAGGACGTGTCACGTGTGCCAGAGGAGGTGTGAACGAATTAAAGTGCGTAACTGCGTCGCGGCAGACATTCCTGGGTCGGGCTTTACATATCACATTCATATTTAAATGCATATGTCGTTTATCAAAAACATACATACATCCAATCCCGAGCAAGTTTGTATTAGTTTCCGTGCTTATTCATTTTGAAACTATTCAAATTTTATAACACCTGGTGACTAATCTTTAAATGTTACAAAATGCCATGTTTCAAAATTGATGTGCCTCAAAATGAAATTCAATTCAATATGCTACTTTCTTGTAGTATATCTTCAATCATTAACCTACCACTACATTGGCAGTGTGTAGTCAAATTTGTAAGTTAACTGGTTAGAAACGCTCTATCAAGTTCCAACATTCGCCGCTGAGTGTCATCTGGTAGCCAAAGTTGGAACTACTTGCTATTGAACTTGCTGGGAGCACACGGGCGTTCAATTAAAACATTCTGTTATGGCCATTGGCTAGCTTCGCCCGGTATCTTTAACAGTTTACCAGCGCACGGAGAGCAGATCCCAGAAAATACTCAGTAAAACCGAGGTGAACAGTGAAACTCCAAACACATAGCCTATACTCTTCTCTGAAGTCTTAACTAGGCAGTTTGATGCTGGCCGAAGCTGGGGCGATAGGCTCGTTTGCTGGCACATAAACTCGCTCCAAAGCTAGTAATCTAAATTTCCACTGAATGGAGACTTTTGGAAGAAATGAAAATGTAAAAACACTTATAGTGGGCGATGTATTAAAGATAGAGATATGCTGCCCCGGACTTTTTTGTAGAACGTTTAATGCTGAACAATGCTTACACTCATGTCATAGTATTTTGATATGTTTAAAAGCTTAAAAGGCGCACGGACGGCACGGTTTTTTCGACTCGATTCACTGAAATCCTTACTGCTCGGCTTCCTTTGGCTATAAATGAATGTTTTGCTACAGAAACCTTCCTGGAGAAATCCTTTACAGAATGGAGAAAACCGCATCAAAATCCATCCAGTGGTTCTCGAGATTACCCGTAACATCCGACAATTCGGGACTTCGTTTTATACTATGTAGATCAAATTATCATATTTTATCAGTACAGAAGGGGCAGATGACCTCGTAGTTCCGCCCTTTAAAACAACAATAACTAACTAACTAACTAACTAACTAACTATCAGTCCAGTAGCATTACGGAGGGCAAACGCTTTCACCAATTTCTACCACCACTACAATGTACAAAATGTTGGACGAGAAACGGAATCCACCTACTCAATTGCCAACGGAAGGTCTGTGACATCGTCCGTCTTGCGAGATTCAGCAATAACAGTCGGCCCCTACGATCCAAGGCTTCATAACTTAACATAACGAAAATGGTTGTTTGGGTAGATTATATAACAAAATGGGTCTTGGTCACATTGTGGTCGTTACGGTTCATATCCGGAAGTCATTTGTATCGCATGGTAACGTTATTGGGCCATATAACGTTATTCTGATATTGGTTATCGTAGAAACGAAATAGTATTGTCCGACAAAAATAACGTTATTTGAATAAGTCTCTCGAAAAATATCCCCTAATACCGTTATTCGGACTAATAACGTTCTTCGGATATCGGTTATCGTAGAAATCTCCTAATATTATTTGGACTGATAACGTTATTCGAATATCAGTTAACCAAGGAACGAAATGGTAGTGCCCGCCTGAAATAACGTTATCGGAATACATATCTCGAAAAATTTTCCCCCAATACCGTTATTAGGATTAATAACGTTATTCGGATATTGGTTATCTCAGGAACGAAATGGTAGTGCTCACTAGAAATAACGTTATTTGAATAGATCTCTCCAGAAAAAATCCCCCAATACCGTTATTCGGACTAATAACGTTATTCGGATATCGGTTATCGCGGGAACGAAATGGTAGTGCTTACTAGAAATAACGTTATTTGAATATATCTATCGAAAAATATTCCCTCAATACCGTTATTCGGACTAATAACGTTATTCGTATATCGTTTATATACTACAAATGGCATCATCGATTGAGAATGGCACCATTTTGATACATTTTGCGTTGGAGAACTCCATAGAGTAGAAAGAGTGGAAGTGTCACTACGTCGTGTTAGGTTCTGAGTTTAGCCGCGGGGTTAATAAATACTCGGAAGTGATTGCCGTGATAGGGTATTGTATTTTTAGCCTACTTTTCACATTTTGCAAAAATGAGGAAAAAGTAGACTTATGAGATCGATCTGGGCAAATGTCTGTCTGTCTGTGCATGCCCCCCCCCCCTTATCAACTCCTAAACGGCTGAAGCAATCAAAACCAAATTTGGTATGAGTAAAGATCTATATCTGAATGTCTCAAGGCCATGAAAATGAAGTCAGTGCTACCAACTGTGCTGAAAAACCGCAATTGAAATTTGAGCTCCATGTTGGATATCTTGGAAGGTATGCATGGGAGCTATTCCAAAATTGGCACATAATTATATAGATAATAATATTTCAGTTTAATTTCCAGGAGGCCATACATGACAGTGTTGGCAAAATGATTCTAAGCATGCTGATAGGTCAAATTTTTAAATTAATAGAACTTCTACACTATCAATTGGATTTCAACCAAATTTCGTATTTAGTCAACTATATGTACATAACCAAATATCACTATGCGTATTCTTAAGAGCAACCAGCTGCTGACAACTGTTGATAATTGCTGTCTCTACTTTTTTACCCTTATATTAATATTTATCAGAATGCATGCAAGCCAACAACTCTAAACTTTGCACACGTATAGTACCTGACATTCTAGATTAATTTGGAGTAACTAATATTATGCCAATGCCGCTAACATGATTCTAAGCCTGATGACAGGTTCAATTCTAAAATGCATGTAACTTCTATACATACAAATGGATTTTGTCCAAAATTGGCACAACAATAGATCATAATATGTCAGATTATTTCTGACCAAGACATGCATTACATTGCTGCCAACATGATTTTACGCGCACTGATATATCCAATATCTAACTGCATGTAACGTCCACGTTATCCATTGAACTTCAATCAAATTTTGTATTCTGTACCTTAAGAGATGGAACTAAGAATATATTAAGTCACCAGGGCTTCCAACTGTAGTGCAGGTATATTTCGAATTAATTATAAATTTTGATATTACCAACTTAATTTTGTCATTAACTTAGATAATTCCATATAGATTAAACATTGGCATGAATCTTTAAGTTTAAGAAAAATAGGCTCCTTAGTTTGTCACGGAACTGCTTGTTGAACTTGCGAAAGTGGCGAATGTCCGGAAAAACACTCTTAAATGCGCTTTTGAAGAAAGGAACAACAGACCGACACCACTTGAAATACATAGGCCTAGGTGGATAGCAAACGACCTGAAGCTTAATAAAGATCAAGTACTAGCGAATCAACTAGACAACGGGGAAACTCAGTGTACATTAAATTAGTGTACACCTTACTTTATGAAAACATATTATCTCGACATGAAGGTGTGAAATCCTTCCGGCTAACTAGCGGTAACACCACAAAGATAACTATCACTGCTTCAGACTCTTTAACAAAACGTGTGCGTGTCTGTTTAATCTCCTCCCGAAGTCAACAATGAAAGGCTCTCCCGCGCGCTTCCTACGCATGGAGTTCTCAAGGACATACGGAACGAGTGCTGGAATGAAGTATACGAATTTTCTGCTGTAAGTAATGGCATACGTATTGTAACAATTGAACTTAAACACCCCATTCCATCATATTTGACGGTCAATGATTGTAAAGTTCTGTTAACATATGAAGGACAAGCTAAGTATTGCTTTTATTGTAAAGAAACCTCCCACTTACAAATAGACTGTCCGAACAGAAGGAATCGCCCGGTACTTCATGTCAGACAACAAACCTACAGCACGGTGCTGGGCGAGTCAGATGGGAGTAGTAAGCTAAGCGACACTACCGACATGGAAACTGCAGTACCTTCCCCTGAATATCCAGCCATATCAGAGGCCTTTCATAACAGGCCCCATTCTACAAACACATATAGCATTGCGGAAGTAACTCAACCATCAGATAACGTAGCTGAAACATCCCTGACTACTTTACATAGCAATGGAGAGGGTACTGTGACATCACGATCGGACAGCACGGGGAAGGGACACACCAGCAGGCAACACAGCAGTCTGTGCAGCAGCCAGATACTATTAAGACTAAATGTCCCGATTTTTAGTCTGTAATTCTGACACAACGTAGCAGTACCAAAGTGAGACAATTTCTCTTGAATGGAAGCTCGTATTTGCGATGTCAAAACCACTATGTATACTAGAGTGCAATAGAATTGATATCAATTCAATGCATTTCCCAAAATGTGAAAAACAAAGACGTTACTAGCAGTTTTTTATATTTCTTCTTAAAATATAAAAAAACTGGTAATACGAAAACAGAGATTTATTTCCTGATTCCAATGCATTTTTCATAAATAAAATCGGTTGAATGGAATCGTCGGCAATAGTTTGGGAATTGTTTTGAAAAGGGTGGTAGGAGTAGCGGCGTGGCTATACAAGATCTCTAGCGCAAGGAAAATGATGAACACGCCGAGTTGACGAATATTGTAGTTGGCGAGTTACATGTACAAGTGCCTAGGCGTGGAACAATATCTGAGCAATAAAATTATAGTAATGTCACGCTTATGTAACGTTGACACAATGTGTTTATACAGATACTTTCTTACTTCCTCAAACATTCTTGTTCTTGTTCTTGTTGATAATAATACATTGTAGGGGCTTGGGACATCTTGGTCATCAGTCCCATGTAGTTGACTATGTGTGTTACTGTATTAGAGCCAGGGATGGGGCAGGTGCCCTGAGTCTTCAAGTAAGGTACTATCTCGGCATTTACCTGGAGGGACTGTGGAAAACCCTGCGAAACACAAGACACAACTGAACTTCAGGTGCAACCACAATGGTAGGTTGATTGACAGGTGAACTAGTCAATGAGAGATGTTGGACTGATGACAGTTTCCTAGGAATAAATCATAAAATAAGAAGGAATTTCTGAATGGCAATAAACATCTGCTGTAAGAAACATTGTTTCAGTTCCTTACCTTTTATTTCGTTCAATACGCCAATACACAAGCTCTGCTGGGAATTTTCTTCGTTTTCTGTGAGCGTACAAAGGAAGTGGATATTTATGCAGGACGCTTGCACCTAGAGAACATGCGCTTGAATGTCGTCAGTATCTATGGAGACCAATTTTCCATTTTCACAATGGCTACGTCTTACTTTTCCACACAACGCATTGTTTCCGCTTGAATACGAACTCTCTTCTCTGAAAAAAGTTGTCACTGAATAGTTCGTGGTCTTGTACTCTTACAATTATATATTAGAAGTTCAAAAAAAAGACTAAACCCGTGGCGCGACAACCGTTGAAGGGCCTAGTTCTACCAAGCAACCGCTGTTCAGCCATGTAGCTTGCAGATTGTGGGGTGACGTTTAGTCATCCAACTTGTACAAATAAATTTAAAGTGAAATCAAAACTGCTCAGTACTTTACACATTCTCTAATGCAAGCGTAATTTCAAATATAAACTAGGGAAACATCTTATGTAGGCCTATGTGTAGAGGTTTTTCTTAGGGCCTGGCTTCCTTTTCTTGGTACAGTACTTACTGTCGACCAAAATCTTATGTGCACTCGAGTTTGAAGGTTGTTTGTGAAGTAACCAATAGACCTATATAAAATCCACTAACATAATCATTTTCGTCGTTCTATTTTACGTTATTTCATGTAGGTTTGGAATTTTTATTTATATTTTAATTTTTTATCGCAGTTGAAACACAAAATGTGACCGTTTTAAGCGTGTTTCAACCATGCGTCACATTTAATAATTATTATCTCACAAACCCGTCATCAGATCGAATCCAAGTTTTAACACAATATACATTGGAATGTTGTATAACAGGTTTATTAATTTCAACATTTTGTGTCTTCAAGAACGAATTTTGTTATCATTTTTGTCAGGTAACTATTTGTAGGCTCGGGGTCGTTGTAAAATGTAGTTCTTGGTTGCGTTGTAATCCTTATACATCAAAAAGTTATGTTGAATGACTGTGAAATACGTAAATTAATTCACTTATTTTATATCGGTTTGTATTTTTACGGGGAATTAAGACATGGTTCACCAGCTAGACGCTCCGGGATATTCTGTACAGCGTTGCTGATATGGAGCCCATTACTTCCGAGCGAAGCGTGTCTTGACGCGTGATGGAGCCCATCTTGGCAACGCTGTACAGCTTTTACAGGAGCGGCCAACTGGTGAACCATGTCTTAATTCCCCATACAAATACAAATCGATATAAAATAAGTGAATTAATTTACGTATTTCACAATCATACAGCATACCTTTTTGATGTATAAGGATTACAACGCGACCAAGAACTACATTTTCAAACCAACCCGAGCCGAGAAAAAGTTACCTTACCAAAATGATAACAACTTTGTTTCTTGGCCATACAAAATTTTAAAATGAATGAACCAGTTATACATCATTCTAATTTATATTGTGTTAAAATTTGGATTCGATCTGTTGACGGGTTTGTGAGATAATAATTCTTAAATGCATGGTTGAAACACGCTTAAAAACGGGCACTGCGATAAGAAATATTAAAATATATTAAAAAAATCCAAACCAACATGAACTAACGTAAAACAGAGCGACGAAAATGATGATGTTATTTGATTTTATGTAGGTCTATTGGTTACTTCACAAACAACCTTCAAACTCGAGTACACATAATATTTTGGTCAATGGTAGTCGCAATTCCCCCTGGGATTTAGTGGTATGCCCTTGAATCAGGGCTGGCATGCGAAACGAAATGTATGGCTGTGGGGGCGAATATATTTGAATTTCGCCGTGAGTGCGATACTCGGGAGCGAAATGACAATGATTGTCGACGGGAAAATAAATCGAAGCGAAACTTAATTCGAAGCGAAATGACATAGCGAAATCAACGCGAAACTTAATAGCAACGCGAAATTACATTGTACAATTGAATAAAATTTCACTCATGACGCGAAAAAATATCGTTACAATCTTTTAATTTCGCTCCCGGCGCGAAATACAATTCATTACAGACTTTTAATTTCACTCGCGGCGCAAAATAAAATTCGATACAGACTTCTAATTTCGCTTCCGGTGCGAAATAAAATTCGTTGCAGACTTTTAATTTCACTCCCGGCACGAAATACAATTCATTACCGACTTTTAATTTTACTCGCGGCGCAAAATAAAATTCAATACAGACTTTTAATTTCGCTTCCGGTGCGAAATAAAATTCGTTACAGACTTTTAATTTCGCTCCCGGCGCGAAATAAAACTCGGTTACAGACTTCTAATTTTGCTCCCTGCGCGAAATAAAATTCGTTGCAGTCTTCTAATTTCACTCCCGGCACGAAATGCAATTCATTACAGACTATTAATTTTGCTCGCGGCGCAAAATAAAATTCAATACAGACTTTTAATTTCGCTTCCGGTGCGAAATAAAATACGTTACAGACTTTTAATTTTGCTCCCGGCGCGAAATAAAACTCGGTTACAGACTTTTAATTTCGCTCCCTGCGCGAAATAAAATTCGTTACAGACTTTAATTTCGCACCCGGCGTGAAATAAAATTCCCAAACGGTATTTAGTTTCGCCCTCCGATGTGAATTTAAAATGAATGGAATATTTCATTTCGTTGTTGAAATTAAAATGTATTCCTTTCGGGAGTGAAATTATGTTCGGAGCGATGTTCAAAGTCCTGACGTTGGCAGCAGTAGCAGTCTTATTACCGTTCACCGCCTGCACAATCTGCAGGGCTGCAACAGCAACGTGAGTCATTCAATGGTCATCACTCCAGTAGAGGAGAAAGTCAGTGCTATGGCATCAACATCACCATCGTCGTTGACTGCACCTCGGACTCGTGGCTGGCCCTCCCTGACGTTCATAACGCAATGGGGCAACAAGTACCTTTACTTGTTCTATAGCGAACAAGAAGACGAATGTGCTGTGTGGACAGACATTCAAGATAAGTGAAGAACTCCAATTACAATACAAATTGTCAGTTGTAACTCTTCAGTCAGTCAACACTATTTTGCCCAATAACTGGGAGGGGTACAATGTATATACAGTAATATGTAAATAACATTATATGTATTAGTTTATGGTCACGATTATAATGCAGCAATTTTAGTGATCTTAAATCTAATACATGTATTTTTTTTCAGGAGTGTTACTTACATCTTATATACGTTGTACCCCACCCAGTTATCGGGTAAATTAATGTTGACTGACTGAAGAGTTACAAATAACAGAAAATCGTCTGTGGTAGTACCGCGGCGTATATGGGGTTCTGTTTCGGAGGCGGGTTACTCGAACAACAGGGTTGAGGGGTCATTCCTCTCATTTCTACATTCTTTATTCTTACACTTCCGGAAATTTCGGGGGGGGGGGGCCTTGGCATTCCTTACTACTTCCTTCTTACCCTCAGCGCATTTAAACTGACCATGGCACGAAAGCAAACCCCTGTGCCACGTACAGTATTTCGTTTCGCACTGCAATTAGTTTTGCGTCGCCTTTCACTATGTTATTGTGCTTAGAATTACATTTTGCATCCATTTTAATTTTCGCGCTTACAATCAATATCATTTCGCACCCGAATATCACGCTCATGGCGAAATTAAAATGTTAACGCGTCCACAACCATTTTGTATCGCATGCCAGACCAGATTTAATTTCAGACATGAAATGATATGTTCCATGCATTTTAAATTCACGCCGGGGGCGAAACTAAATGCTGTTTGGGAATTTTGTGTCATTAAAATAAACCGTGGCACTACAACCCATGAAAGGCCTAGGCCTACCATGAGACCGCTGACCAGGCATCTGCAGATATTGGTCAGCGCATCGGGTTACCTCGGCCGTTAATCTTGGTTTTCGTGACTTTCAGACAGCTACTCTCGAGGCTGAGTGCACCCCGTTCCAACACACACGTCCGTTTCTAAAATCACTAACGGAGCCGGGAATCGAACCCGGGGCCTCCAGGTGAGAAGCAGGCACGCCATCCCCAACACCATGGGACCAGCAATTTTTGTCATACCAGGAGCAAAATTAACAGTCGTTAAAAATGTTATTTCGCGCCGGGAGCAAAATTAAGAGACTGTAGCGGTTTTCATTTCGTGCCAGGAGCGAAATGAAAAGTCTTGTATCGAATTTTATTTCAGGCCAGGAGCAAAATTAAAAGTCTGTAATGAATTTTATTTCGAGCCGGGAACGAAATTGAAAGTCTGTAACGAATTTTATTTCGTGCCCGGAGTGAAATTGAAAGTCTGTATTTTTTTAATTTCGCGCCGGAAGCGAATTTAAAAGACTAACGGTTTTTATTTTACGCCAAGAGCGAAATGAAAAGTCTTTAATGAATTTTATTTCACGCCAGGAGCAAAGTTAAAAGTCTGTTAAGAATTCTGTTTGTAGCCGGGAGCGAAATTAAAAGTCTGTAACGGATTTTATTTCACGCTGGGAGCGAAATTTAAATTCTGGTACGAATTTTATTTCGCACCGGGAGCGAAATTAAAAGTCAGTAATGCATTTTATTTCGCGCCGTAAGCGAAATTAAAAGACTAATGAATTTATTTCGCCTCTGCAGAGAAATTAAAATTCTGTTACTAATTTTATTTTGCGCCAGGAGTGAAATTTTATTCCTTTGAACAATTTAATTTCGCGACGCTAATTTAAATTGATGATACATTTCGTTTTGCATGCCAGTCCTGCCTTGAATCGGTTTTGGTGGTGGCTCCATTTTTCACCTAAAATGTAAAACGAATGCACTTGATGACCGTAATGCTCTCCATCAGTCGTACCCATATGTACATCGTACATGTATATGATCTACCAGAGATACTGTCCAAAAATAAATTGCCGAAAATAGAACACCTAACGAACACTAAAAATAATGGTGTTGCAGGTAAAATAAACTAAGTAAAAAGTAGTTAAAGGGATCGATGAACTAAAAACAGGAAAAACAACATGGAAAATTAGAAGTCGCAAGTACAAACTGGTAAAATTTCAAAGGATCGCTCAGAAATATCCAGAACTGAACAATAATTCAGAACTAGCCATCACAGTCACAGTCAATCGCAACATCGGACTAGATGCTCAGGAATCCCATACCGTCAGGTAAGGGGTAAGGTCATCACTCTCTCACTTGACTTTCGCTCCCCTTTCCTGCTGCTGCGGTGGCCTTGGTTGAGCTTGTGGCGCGCCGCGGCTGCCTGCTTTAACCGTGTGTACAATCCTGTATGAAATATTACCTTATACAAGATGCTGGAAGTGTTGTCCTTCCTGGGTTATACAGGCATTGTATCCGGTAACCATTTTTGGCTCACGCGAGTGAGTTCTGCCACTGTAATGTTTCTGATTTTGTATTTTATGTTCTTTATTGAGCACTGAGTCAGTAGGCCTAGTGGCAAACTTATTTACAATTACGTGAATCTGTGCTAGTGAAGGTGACATTTCATTAGGAAATTGCTGAACTTACCCACCGGGCCGACTCGTACTTAAAATAAGTTTTGCATACAAAAATACGATGTTGCAATGATAACTGTCTGAACATGTTACCATCTGAGGTTCAGACTGGCGACTGACAACACCTGCACGCTTATTGCAAGGTCAAGTTTGTACTATGCGCGCGCTTTCAATACTACAGCAGGGGGCCGTGGGGCGCCAGAAACTCGGCCAAGCCCGCTGCAGTAGCGAATAACAAAACCGCCGCTCGTCGTTCTTACTTAATATGAAAGACCCTATATGTAGACCATAGAGTTATGTACTATTAGATGACTATTATTGCGTAAGTTCATTATTCAAACGTTGACTTCTATCGCATGATTGGGACACAAGAAATAAAATAAAAAAATAAAAATTTTGCACAGCTGCCATCTTGAGTGTATGTAAACAATTTAACAAAATTAGATATCAGTTCATTACAATGTATATAAACAATTGCTGTACCAAATTTCACTGCGTTCGGATGGTTAAATCGCCAGAAAAGTCTATTTAAATGTTCAAATTCACTTGGCCGCCATGTTCGTTTTGTAGTTAACAGGTTTATGAAAGTCACTTAAGTGTTTTTTATCACCGTACAAAATTTCAGGGTGATATCGGTGACAGTTTCGGAGATATAGAATGCCAGTGAGATATTTCGCACAGCCACCATGTTGAATTGGTGAAACATAATAAGCTTTGAAGGGCACAATCGGGGTCGGCCAAAATAGTAGGCCTACTATTACCTTACCGAATTTCATTGAAATCGCTCCAGCCGCTTAGATTTTATTAGGTGGGGTGTGGGGGAAGAGGGGGGGGGGGGATGCACACCAAGGCCCGGCGTAGGTGCGTGACGTCATGTCATGTCAGTAGGTAATCTGTGTCCTTGACTCTCCCCGCCTGCCGCTAGCTACGTGTGCGAGTGAGCTGTGTAGAGTATGTCGTGGTACCCTGCAAGCCAGGCAAGTGCTTTTAGGGCCATATGACCCAGGCGCACACTGTCTACGCTGGAACTCTCAGTTCAGGGGCGCGTGGCCAGCCTGTCGTGGCTGGATTTCTCGAAGTCCTTCTTCTCTTCTCTTCATATTATTATTATTATTATTATTATTATTATTAGACTATTATTATTGGCAATAAAATGTTATTGGATACCAATAGACTACGTCTCATACTGTTCCCGAGTACATTGTAGATCAATTCTCTATTATTGAATGGATTCATTTGATAGCAAAATTATGCCATTTACACTTAAGTAAGGCATACCCAAACACGATAAGTTATTAAAAAATGTTGATGTTGTTTCTTTCCCTTATTCGAAACGTACCACAAGCTTTCAATTCTCTTTGAAGCCTATCGTTAGCTCTAAACGACCTGTCTTGTTATGCCGATGGTTACTTCACATCTGATGGTGGGGTCCAGCATAAATCTTGTATCATTCTTACGGCCAATAACAATTATTATTCTATTGTACTTTTGCTTCTAACACAAGGAAGACACGAAAACATGGATCGCGTAACATTTCTGAAATGTTACAGATGCATCTTAGATCTATGTCGGTGATTCCCTTCTTAATTTTGGTGTTTGAACGGAGCTAGGTTATCAGACACTCCACAGTGGTTGCAGCATACAGTCTCTCACAAGAGCAACCTTTGCTTCCACCTATTTGTGCTTGACTACTCCCTTTCATGTGTACTTCTGGATAAGTTGTTTTCCATAAAATATGGTGATTAGACACTTTCGCAATCAACCAGCAAGTTCATTTTGTTTTTTCCATACATGCGCTTCAGGCTTAATTCTCAAGTATTCCTTTGGTTCCTAACTAGTAAATCACCGTCTTCATCGTTACCACCATCTTCATCATAATCACCGTAATGAAAACCTCATTCGTTGTACAAACACAAATTACGCACCATGTCACCTTGCCTTCAAGCAATTCTTGCACTCTCTGTATATATGTGGCACGGTGTCCCTACATGATGATTACTATACTTTGGATGTTCATTCACTGAAAATTGCGAAATTAGCTTCGAGGTGTTCCTATGCCCAGAACAAAGAATGCTATGAATATCAAATGTTATTAAATACGATGTGTGGATTACATATAAATATGCAATTGGATTAACTCACGACGGCTACTTATAGCATTGGCCTTTGAGAATATTTTACGGAAGCTATTCTAACAACTCTACGAGGTGAGTTTCTCTCCGAGTTCCCATACGAATGTTCGAATTGCAGAATAAGAATGTAGAAAAAAAAAGGAAAACTTGTGCTCACTGACCTGGTGCAAGTCCTCAAAATGAACACCCCTTTGATGACTTAGGTATCATCGATACCATTTCAGTACCTCAAACCGAAATTAAATTTCTTGGCAGGCCAGAGAATCAAACCCAGACCACCGGGGCGACAGTCAAGAACGTTAGCCGCTACACCACAAGGTGATCTCTTTCATTGTCAGCGCAATCTATTGCACGATGCCATGTAATTTCAGCACGAACTATAATAGTACACCTATTTTTCGTATTTTTGGCATTACATTGCCCCTGGTAAGTTAGAGAGATGGTTCGCATACCATAACCAAAGAGCCGAATAGTTCCAAAAAACCAACAAACAACCGAAAGAAATACCGTCAAGCTGGTAGAAAGACAGACAACAGATTTTGTAATTTTCAGAACAAAATTGTTTTACAATGAAGAACACTCTTGGTCTCCATACTGTTGAAATAATGAAAATTGTCCAAAAACTTCAAAAGTTAGAAGGATTTCATGTCAACTTGCTTATTTTGCCGTATATCTTATGTGTAGGTAAATTCCATGAGTTATTGCTTCAGGCGATGTTGAAAATACGAATAAAAGACATAAATTACCTCAGATTGCGACGGAATATTGTTCAGTTTAAAAATCTGATAAATTTACTAACGCACGTTTCTCGAATTCACATATCCCTGAACAGCACCAATCTAATCAGTTGGTGAATTCAGAATCTTGTTATTGAAATACTGTAGACTATAGCTTTATAGTCCTAATGTAGTTTTTTTTGTTCTACCCGTAATTATTTAGGTTGCTATGAGGAAGGGGATATGGTGAGACAGTTTCCGTGTGGGAATGATATTACGGATAGATGCCCTTCATGACGTCAATCTAAAGGAAGGAAGGAAGCTTGTAGTTTAACGTGACCGTTAATCTCGAGATCATGAGCCACGGGACCTCCTTTTTACGTGGAATCCGAACCACAGGACATGGCATTTCACTTCGAAAATCTCACATGCATTGACCGGGAATACGTTAATCTAATGAGAGGATTTAATGACAAATGAAATTAATGAGGCAAGGTATGAAATGGTTGTGTGTGGTATTTCGAATTCGGTGTAGTCTGACAATGCACGTTAGCGTGTGTAGCTACGTCGGCTGGTTTGTGACATTATGTCAACAAATAAAAAAATAAAAAAATTAACACTCCTGATTCCATACCGGCCCTGTTACTGTCACATGCATGATTACCAATATGATTGATTCCATTTTTAGGATTATTATATCTCGCTGCACCTGCTACATCACCCAAAAAGTAGGGGCAGATGACCTCGTAGTTCCACCCCTTAAAACAACAATAACTAACCCAACAAGTAGTTCCGTGAAGAATTTCACAGCCTATTTTAATATATCCTACTTATGTTAATTGCCTCTATCAACATACAAAAGTTCAGTTTGATTGGAGTAATAGATTCGCAGATATTGAGAACCGGCTAAATATTGCGCATGGTCGCCATGTTGGATTTTATATCTGTAGGTCTTAGAGTTATGTACTGTTACGTGAAGTGTATTGTGTACGTGTAGTATTCAAACTTCAATCGCATGATTAGGACACAAGAAGTAAAAACGAGATTTTAAAATTTCGCACAGCTGCCATCTTGTGGTTATGGAAACAAATTAAAAAATTAGATGCCAGTGGATTAACATTTGTAGAAGGATTTACTGTATCAAGTGTCACTGCACTCGGATGGTTAAATTGCGAGAAACGACCATGTGAATATTTATACTTCGCGTCGCCGCCATGTTGGATTTGTGATCACTAGGTTATTGAAAGTCCTATAGGTGAACTTATGTTCATAGCCCCAATGAAGATTAAAAAAATTAGTTTGATTGCTGTAATAGATTCGTAGATATTGAGATCCATCTAAATATTTCGGATGGTCGCCATGTTGGATTGTTATTTGTATAGGCCATAGAGTCACGTACCATTAAAGGAAAATTATTGCAAGGGTTCATTACTCAAACTCTCACTTCGATCGCATGATTACGACACAAGAAATAAAAACGTAATTTTAAAATTCGCACATTCGCCATCTTGAGGTTATGTAAACAATTCAACTAATATAGATACCAGTGCATTACAATGTGTATACACATTTCCTGTACCAAGTTTCATTGCGTTTGGATCATTAAATCGCGAGAAAGGTCTATTTAAAATTTTCGCTTGGCTGCCATATTCGTTTTTAAGTTAACCGGTTTTTTAAAGTCTTATAGATGAAATTCCAGTACTGCCCTTTATCTCCGTACAAAATTTCAGGGTGATATCGCTAATAGTTTCAGAGATATAGAATGCCGGTGAAATATTTCGCACAGCCGCCTTCTTGAGGTTATGTAAACAATTGAATGAAGTTAGATGTCGGTACATTACAATGTGTATAAACATATACTGTACCAAGTTGCATTGCGTTTGGTTGGTTAAATCGTGAGAAACGTCTATTTAAAAGTCGCAACTTTGCTTGGCCGCTATGTTGGTTCTGTAGTTATCAGGTTTTCAAAAATCACATTGGTGAACTTCTAGTAGATCCATTTATCACCGTGAAATATTCCAGGGTGATATCGGTAATAGTTTCGTAGATATCGAATGCTGGTGAAATATTTCGCACAGCCGCCATGTTGGATTGGTGGGATGTAACAAAATTTGAAGGGCACGGTCGCGGTGGTGTGGAATAGTGCTATGAACTTACCGAGTTTCATTGCAATCGCTCCAGCGGTTTAGAAGTTATTAGGGGGGGGGGGGACACACACCATATCACACACACACACGCGCACACGGACAAAATATGATCTCATAAGCCTATTTCAGCCTACTTTCGATTTTTGCAAAAAATGAAAGTAGACTTATGAGATCAACACAGGGCGAAAAAAGTGTGTCTGTCTGTGTGTGTGTGTGTATGTGTGTGTGAGTCTGTGTGTGTGTGTGTCTGTGAGTGTGAGTGTGTGTACTCTGAATGTCTGCCCCCCCCCCCCCTATCAATTCGAACACGGTGAATGCGAATTGAACGAAATTTGGTACAAAGGTAGCACTAGAAAAAGGACACCTCAGTGTCATGTTTTAGATCGCCGCCATCTTGACGGAAACGTAATGGCGGCCACACAAATGTTCAAAGCTTAAATCAAATTACGACTAACCTAATCATCCGATCTCTACCAAATTTTGCAACAACATACCTTCATGGGGGGAGCATCCTTTGACCAAACCAGTAGGCCATCAGCGTAATAGTTTGCGGATGGCGGCCATCTTTGTGTGAAAATCGATTCCCCCTATTAATTCGATCACGGTGTAACCGAATGGAACGAAATTTGGTACAAAGGTAGCACTAGCAAAGAACACCTCACTGTCATGTTTTATATCGCCGCCATCTTGACGGAAACGTAATGGCGGCCACACAAATGTTCAAAGCTTAAATCAAATTACGACTAACCTAATCATCTGATCTCTACCAAATTTTGCAACAACATACCTTCATGGGGGGAGCATCCTTTGACCAAACCAGTAGGCCATCAGCGTAATAGTTTGCGGATGGCGGCCATCTTTGTGTGAAAATCGATTCCCCCTATTAATTCGATCACGGTGCAACCGAATGGAACGAAATTTGGTACAGAGGTAGTACTAACAAAAGGCACCTCAGTGTCATGTTTTATACCGCCACCATCTTGACGGAAACGTAATGGCGGCCACACAAATGTTCAAAGCTTAAATCAAATTACGATTAACCTAATCATCCGATCTCTGCCAAATTGTGCAACAACATACCTTTATAGAGGAAGCATCCTTTGACCAAATGACTAGGTCATTAGCCTAATAGTTTGCGGATGGCGGCCATCTTTGTGTGAAAATCAATTCCCCCTATTAATTCAAACACGGTGAAACCGAATGGAACGAAATTTGGTACAGAGGTAGCACTAGCAAAGGGAATCTCAGTGTCATGTATTATATCGCCACCATATTGACAGAAACGTAATAGCGGCCACACAAATGTTCAAAGCTTAAGTTAAATTACGACTAACATAACCATCCGATCTCTACCAAACTTTGCAACAACATTCCTTTATGGAGGGAGCATCCTTTGACCAATCTAATAGGTTATTAGCCTAATAGTTTGCGGATAGCGGCCATCTTTATGTCAAAATTGATTCCCCCTATTAATTCGAACACGGTGGAACCGAATGGAACGAAATATGGTACAGAGGTAGCACTAGTAAAGGGCACCTCAGTGTCATGTTTTATATCGCCGCCATCTTGACAGAAACGTAATGGCGGCCACACAAATGTTCAAAGCTTAAGTTAAATTACGACTAACATAACCATCCGATCTCTACCAAACATTGCAACAACATTTCTTTATGGAGGGAGCATCCTTTGACCAATCTAATAGGTCATTAGCCTAATAGTTTGCGGATGGCGGCCATCTTTATGTCAAAATTGATTCCCCCTATTAATTCGAACACGGTGGATCCGAATGGAACGAAATTTGGTACAGAGGTAGCACTAGCAAGGGGCACCTCAGTGTCATGTTTTATATCGCCGCCATCTTGACTGAAACGTAATGGCGGCCACACGAATGTTCTAAGCTTAAATCAAATTACGATTAACCTAATCATCCGATCTCTACCAAATTTTGCAACTACATACCTTTATGTAGGGAGCATCCTTTGACCAATCTAATAGGTCATTCGCCTAATAGTTTGCGGATGGCGGCCATCTTTGTGTCAAAATTGATTCCCCCTATTAATTCAAACACGGTGAAACCGAATGGAACGAAATTTGGTACAGAGATAGCACTAGCAAAGGGCATCTGAGGGTCATGATTTATATCGCCACCATATTGACAGAAACGTAATGGCGGCCACACAAATGTTTAAAGCTTAAATCAAATTACGACTAACATAACCATCCGATCTCTACCAAACTTTGCAACAACATACCTTTCTGGAGGGAGCATCCTTTGACCAATCTAATAGGCCATTAGCCCAATAGTTTGTGAATGGCGGCCATCTTTATGTCAAAATTGATTCACCCTATTAATTTGAACACGGTGGAACCGAATGAACGAAATTTGGTACAGAGATAGCACTAGCAAAGGGCACCTCAGTGTCATGTTTTATATCGCCGCCATCTTGACGGAAACGTAATGGCGGCCACACAAATGTTCAAAGCTTAAATCAAATTACGATTAGCCTAATCATCCGATCTCTAGCAAATTTAGCAACAGCATACCTTTATGGAGGGAGCATCCTTTGACCAAACTAATAGGTCATCAGCCTAATATTTTGCGGATGGCGGCTATCTTTGTGTGAAAATCGATTCCCTTTATCAATTCGAACACGATGAAACCGAATGGAACGAAATTTGGTACAGAGGTAGCACTAGCAAAGGGCACCTCAGTGTCATGTTTTATATCACCGCTATCTTGACGGAAACGTAATCGCGGCCACCCAAATGTTAAAAGCTAAAATGTAATTACGACCAACCGAATAATCTAGTCTCTACCAAATTTTGCAACACCATATCTTTATGTGGGAAACATATTCAGACCAAACTGCAAGAACATCAGCCCAATAGTTTGCAGATGGTGGCCAAGTATGTGTGCAAATCGATTCCCCCTATCAATTCAAACACGGTGAAACCGAATTGAACGAAATTTGGTACAGAGGTAGCACTAGCAAAGGGCACCTCATATTCATGTTTAATATCCCTATAGCACGTTGTATTTCAACAAGCTACTACAACCAACATTCAATCATACTCCTTGAAAAGGACAAAGAGTTATAACAATACCCATGCATTTAGGAGAAAGTAGGCTATATGTTCTTTACTGAACATCTCGTTTTTTCATAAATGATAATAGGCTAAAAAGTATGCAAATTCTTGTATCCTTGTTGCAGATCTGGTTCATGTGCGTCCAAATATCATGTTTTATACGTCTTCGGTGTGTTTCATTAAGGTGTGACTTTCCCACTATGGTATGTTTGTGCTCCCCAGGCACAAAAGACGTTATGAGCACGGCAGCCCACAAGCATATGACAAAATGTTGGCTCCAGTGCGCCTAGTGTCCAGGCTCTGCGTTCAGTACTAAACGTACTGCAGCACCCCGTCAAATGGACAGTGCTTGTGCGACTAAGCGCTGCAGTGCTAGTGTGATGTCGTGCTGCACTGCTCAGAAATAGGCAGAATAGGGCTGCGCTTCACCTGCTAGCACTGCTTCACCTTGCCCATTGCACGGCCCTGGTGCACACACACGGACAAAAGGAGATCTCATAAGCCTATTTTTTCATAAATGGAAATAGACTAAATACGAGATTTTAAAATTTCGCACAGGCGCCATCTTGTGGTTATGAAAACAATTCAGTTTGATTGCTGTCATTGATTAGTTGACATTGAGAATCGTCTAAATATTTCAAAATATGTGTAGACCATTGAGCTACACAATAAATTAAGACTTAATTTTTAAATTTCACACAGGCACCATCTTGCGGTTATGTAAACAATTGAGCTGAATAAGATATCAGTGCATTACAAGGTGTATAACATTTGCTATACCATTTGACGGCGCTCGAATGGTTTAATCGCGAAAAGAAAAAGATCCATTTTAATGTATCATCTTCGCTTGGCCCCCATGTTCGTTTGTTACTTAACAGGAATTTTGACAGTCCCATCTAGTAGTTCATTTTATCACCGAACAAAATGTCAGGGTGATATCTGTAATAGTTTCGGAGATATGGAATGCCAGTGAAATATTTCGCACAGTCGTCATGTTGGATTGGTGAGCTGTAATAAAATTTGAAGATCACGGTCGGACAAAATAGTACTATAACTTTACAGAGTTTCATTGAAATCGCTCCAGCCGTTTATATTTTATTAGGGTACACACACACATACGCACACACAGGGACTAAATGTGATGTCATAAGCCTATTTTTTCATAAATGGAAATAATAAAGAAAGCTTTTCATTCGGTCTACGCGAATTTCGTGTTGACCGACTGAATAGCTTTCTTCATTAGAAATAACCATCACTGAAAAATGGCTTCTATCACTACTAAATGAAGATAGGATACCAAGTAAACGAAAAGCAAGAACGGGAGGTTTCATTTAGGAAAGAAATACTCTTATTGGTCACAAAGGAGTGAAAGTTTGGTGTGTAGGTTACACTCTGCCTTATATGGCAACACTGCGAGAAGGTGAGTTCGATTCCCATCTTAGCTATCTTAGAGTGTTTTTCTGGGGTTTCCCACTTCCACTCCAGGATGCGTGGATAGTTCCTAAGTCAAGGCCATTTCCAACTCCAAAAATAACAAAGTTTATCAGACTTCAACTACATGGGACTGATGAACAATAGGCTATGTTCCAAACCCCTATATGAAGCAACAAGAAATATTTCGAATCAATGGGATCCATCGTATTGATTTTAGGAAACATGTTTCTAACGTAGGCTACAATAAGACCGCGATTGAAACGAGCAAGGTGCCATGCCCTGTCTGATGGGGCACGCGCTCAGATTGAAATCATTATGTTGATTATTATTGATATTTCAAGAAGTAATTATCCTATGTTTGAATAAATAATTGGTCTGGAATTACATATGGCCCAGCATCGTCAGTTCACGGTCACCTTCCATGCTTGTCCGGGAAGCGGGCAAATAGACACTTCCATAACGTTATTGACGAGATTCTTTTCTGAAATAACGGAATCAATTTCTCCGCTTAGAATAATGTTACTGATAGCGCATAGCTGGTAAAAATCGCATATATACCGTTATTAGACTTATAACGTTGTTGGTGGGTTCGCATTTCAAAATAACTGAATTAATTTTTCTGCCCTGAATAACGTTATTGATAGCGTATGGCTGGTAAACTTCGCTCGTATACCGTTACTAGACTTATAACGTTATTGGTGGGTTCGCATTTCTAAATAACGGAATTATTTTTCTGCCATGAATAACATTATTGACAGCGCAAAGCTCGTAAATATCGCTCGTATACCGTTACAAAGCTTATAACGTTGTTGGTGGGTTCGCATTTCAAAATAACGGAATTAATTTTTCAGCCCTGAATAACGTTATTGATAGCGTATAACAGGTTAAAATCTCTCGTATACCGTTACTAGGCTTATAACGTTATTAGTAGGTTTGCATTTTGAAATAACCGAATCGATCACTCTGCCTGAATAACGTTATTGATGGCGCGCAGCGGGTCAAAATCGCTGTCATACCGTTACTAGTCTTATAACGTTAATAACGGGAGCGCATTTTAAAATAACGGAATCTTTTCCTCTGCTGGTTATAACGTTAATAGCACAAACCAGGGAAAATTATAACCCCTTATTTCGTTGCCGCACTATAAACGTTATTCATATACCATTTGTTTTGGGTACGGAAGCAGTAACGTAACAAAAATTAATTCGTTATTTCTGACAATTCTGTTAAGTTATGAAGCCTTGCTACGATCTGTGGTTGACAATACATTGGCGGGTAGCGTTTCCTGGCGGACTCCCCGTTAGAGAAACAGTGAACTACGTAGTTACTAGGAATTACCATAGGTGTTGCACTTTAACTTCTTTGGCTAGTTAGGTTCCCAAATTAGCTAGTCTTGCAAAGGAAACATTAAATGAACACCCCTAATTGAGTTTTGGTTGCAACTTTTTGCACTCTTTATACATGGCAGCAACTTCTAATACATTAATTATTCCTCACAAAAATAAACCAGGCAAACCGAACGTGTACGACATTACATTAATTTTGCTTTACTGCAGTTCCACTCGGCTGGCCCGCTAGCTGCAAGAAGACTCAAGTATTTATACAGTGACCTGAGATGCAGCCTCACTAAAATAACATTCAAATTATAAATGTCTTCTTTTTTAACTGTGTTCTGGCTGTGTGATTTTAACATTGATATTGCAGCACTTAAAATATGGCTTCAAAGCTATCTATACTATGATTTTAACATTGCGGTCTGGGACTGGTTTTAGGCAGACTTTTTAATACATGATAACATGAGTGAATTTTGTATCCTTATACAGTGCCGGCAAAAAAATCTTTATATTGATAATGAAGCTACAAAATCTTACCAATCCTATATTTATTTTGGACATTACATCATGATTAGTATTTTTGTCATGTCTCCCTTACACTTTATCACCATCTCCAGTCGTTTGAGCAAGGATTCAGTGGAGTCCATCGTTACCGACAGTGTCTTCGGTACATCCTTTAGATCTTTGATGTTGTTGGGTCACGTCTCTTGAACCTTATTTTTCATGTGATTTCAGGCATTTTCCATGGGGTTCAGGTCGGGGGGAATTACCAGGCCACTCTAAAGCACTAATACTATGATCATTCAAGAACCTTTTCACAGCCTTGGTCTTGTGGGCAGGGGCACCATCATGCATAAGCCAATCACACTGAATGTCCCAAAAAAGCAGCAAATGTTCTTCCAAAGCCTGATTATAATTACTTCATTTCAGAGTTACATTCTTGGGAAGGAAGTACAGAACTGCCCTGCCCATATTTCCACTGAATGCTCCCCACACCATCACACTGTCAGGGTGTTGAACTGTCTTAACAGTAAATTTTGAGTCATACCGTGATACAGTTCTTGGACGACGCACAAATTTTGTAGTTCCTCTGACCAGCTTAGAATTGCTCTCATCGCTAAACATCACTTTCTTCCACTGTTCCGATGTCCAATGTTGATATTTCTTGCAAAAGTCGAGCCTTTTCTTCTTCATTACTGCTGTGAGCATGGGCTTCTTGGCAGCACGGTGACTTGGTAGACCCAGGTCCTTCTGCAGACGTTGGCGTATTGTCCCGGTTGCAATGTTTTGGAGGAGCTCAGGGTGCTTGTTTCTTAGTTCAACAGCAGTTATACCAGGATCTGACATAACCTCACGCTTCAGAAGCTGATCAGTTCTTGGTGCAGTCTCTCTAGGTGCACCAGAGCCTGACTTCCTCAGCGGTACCTTCCCATGTGGCAGTGACTCTGCCGACCGCTTTAGTTGATAAACAGCCTCCCTTGACACCCCTATATCTCTGGCTACAGCAATCACAGTTTCTCCTTTCTCTAGCAGAGTTAAAGCGCGGGATTTATCTTCCATAGTCAGCTTTTTTGACCCATTGCGTGCAGCGGGATTGAAGTTGCAATCTCAAAAGAAGCTAAGTATGAAACTTTCTGACCTGCCAGAAGAGTAGATTATCAAATTCATTGTAAGAGTGCAACTAAGCGCACGGAGTGTTGGCTGAGGGGGAGATTGTTGCCAAGAGTAAGCTGATGCTGTGCAGTATTAGTAAGATCCGCCCATATTTCTATGGCGGGAACTGGAAATAAAATCAGCAATCAATGCATCCATGTAAATATTTTTTTGCCGCATCAATGTAATGATTTATTTGCCGGCACTGTATAGTATATGATGTAAAATTGGTTTTGGTAACTTTGTATAAATATTTCCATTTAAATTTTCACCTTTATTCGACTATATTATAGCAGTTTATGCACTTAAACAAAAATGTTGCACCTTCTTATTGTATTGTAGGTACATTTGCGTGCAACCCGCAGTACCGCATCAGGCTGGACGAGCCTGACAAAGAATGTGAAGAAGAGCAGAAATGTGTGGTAGTCATTGGAGTCATGCAGAAGAACAGGAGATTAAGGAAGGAAATGGGAGCAGAGAACCTTGAGATAGGATTTGTTATATATCATGTAAGTATTGCTCTAATAACATATTTTATATTCATGGTTATTTTATAATGTACAATAATTTATGATAGGATCTTTGAGTTGAGTAACGTATTTTGTTATTTGTTTAGTGCATGGCATTGGATACAGAGGCGCAGGGATATTAACAGATTGTATCAGGGAAATGTAGTAATACTTCATTTGACATGATATATCATACCCAGCTTTTTATATTTTACTTTAACGTTAATGCTACTTTTTGACGATTTGTGACAACACACAATGCATGCTCTACGACTGAACTGGGTGGCAGGTGTTCAGAGATTCGAGGTTCCTATCCCCACACTGATAGCTGCTTTCTTGAATATACTCCTTCCCCGTTTTTTTTTTCAAGCTAACCCCAGGCATATTGGTACTGTGACCGATCTGAGCTCGACCGATTTCCGCCTTGAGGACAATTTGAAAAGTGCCGGATCTGAGCGGCTGAAGTGACGTCAGATGTGGCCCGAGATGTATACGATTATTTTCTTTGGTTTTACGGACACGAGAATGATCCGTCATAATAATTATGTGCACACATGGAAATGAAGAGAACTGTGAAGAACATAGAGGATATTTCCCAATGTCCCCACCAGAGTGGGGAAATGAACTATGGAACTTCCTACCCCCACCCCTTCTGCGTGGAGAGTGCGGTGTCTCATCTTGACAGGGTAGTACCGTAACTGCATGCGTCGTGGTAGCATGACGGCAAAATATCGTAACAGTGTGCATCGCGGTGGTACGTGAGTAAAGTGTCACCGCATTATGTGTTAGTCGCCGTACGTGTGAAGTATCACCGAGGTACGCGAGTGAATTACAGTATTGCTACAGTGCAAGATAGATTAGTGTTGCAGCAGAATACGTGAAATTGTATCGCCGCATTGTACGGCATTATAGTGCCGCATAAATTGTGTATTGAATGTGTTAATACGGCTTGGAATACGCGATTGTGTGCATTTATGGTCCGAGCCGAGAATTGAAGGTCGGTCGGATCCATGCTGGAACCAGTGTCGTGAGAAAGAGACACGCAGGATCTCATGTGATTATATTTGCTAAAGAAAGATTTTGCACGTGGCTACACGATATAGTAACATTTTGAAATGCCGCAAGCATGCACGAGAATTTAGTTATAATGGGACTGTGCATATCTGCATGTGAGAACAGATGCCGACAGTGTAACTGAAATCTATATTCTTACGATAACGCCGGTAAAATATGAACGGACTGTGTGAATATTTAAACATGAATGGACATAAGTAAAATAAGATTATCAGGTCCTGCATTATGAGTGCATAATTAAATATCTGGGATTGACAATGCAAACAACAGCAAGAGCCTACAGAGTTCACATAAGGTCTCGAGCAATAGCCGCTACCAAAGCCATATATGATATCAAAACAATAACGAAGCTCTCTTTGGGAACTGCTATGACATTATTCGACGCGAAAATAATGCCCATAGCCACATATGGACTTGAAATCATATGGGAGAAATTATCCCTGGCAGACTTAAGGACGCTTGAAGCAGTCAAATCGCGCTTCCTGAAGGCTACCCTGGGGATATCGAAGTATACGAAATCAAGATTAGCATATGAACTCGCCAGGGAGACCTTCCTCATTGAGGACCTTCGGATGAAGAGAGGGCTACCATCCACAGACGCCTGGAAAAAACTAATGCAGGAAAGAATACAGAAAAGGGACGAAATCTGGTTCGAGTTTTACACCACGGAGGCCATGATGACTAGGAGATGGATGAACACAAATCAAGACTTGCGACACTTTGTCAATTCGATGGCGGTACATGGGTATCACCATAAACTGTGTAATACTGAATACTTTCATGAGCCTGATGAATCCTGCGTATGTAAATTTTGCAGGGTGCAATGTAGTAGATACCATGTAATTTCTTGTGCAAATCGGGGATCATCAATTATGAAGTTCTGTGAATGACATTTTGTTTTCATCAATATACACAATTTGAGCAATTTATCTTTAATAATAATAATAATAATAATTTCGGAGTTAGTGAAACGCTGTTTATAAGAGCCACGGGTCGAGATATTACGAAAGCCTTGTGTATCGAGGATTAATGGACGCAATGACGTTATGAGTAGAAGGCCAAGGCCATTTCGAAAGGCCGTGCGGCAAGCCCAGCTGCTGTGTGTTCACGTAAATGATTTTAAATACGGAGTTGATTCAAGCGCTATGCCTTATAGACACTGAAGCGAATTATTACGGTGCATTCTAATGCTGTGTTATGGGAATAGGAACCAGATGAACATGAACTCGCAAACGTGTGAAATTAAACAACTCAAATTTACGTGAAGAGTCATACGATGGAGTGCTATGCATAGTAAGGGGCGCGTTTTTTTTTTAGCGTATGGCTTTTAGTGCCGGGAGTGTCCGATAACTGCTGGCAGTCGCTCACATCCGGGAGGCGAGGAGGTTCGAATCCCCCCGCCGGCTACCTTGAAGATGGTCTTCTGTGGTTTCTCAGCTTCCTTCCAGGCAAATGCCGGGGTTGGTCCCTAACTATAGGCCACAGCCGCTACCTTCCAACTCCTCGTCCTTACATTCAAACTTTCCTCCCCAACGGTACATGTAGCTCTTGGGTGTCCGTCTCGACGAAGCTACAAAACTGGTGGGCGCGGTGGTAAGAACAGTCGTCATGAAACGGAAACGCGGACCATAGCTGTAACATTCGGAGATGCAGCCCCGCGAGGAACAGGACGATGGCGTCGCCAGGGGAGTGATAGGAACCGGAAGCGCACACCGCCGCCAGGACGCCTGGAGGAGTAGAGAGACGCCGCCGCCAGGACGCCGGGGGGCGTATGGAGACATCGCCGCCAATGGAGATACCGAGGGTATGGACGCATCTGGAAGCCATGCATAAAGTAAGATGCCTATTATTATTCCTATACATCGTGGGAATGAACTTCTTCTCCAAATAGCCATGTCACCGATGACTTGAGAATGTAATACTTAACGCCCTTTACTATAATTTACTTTAATGTTATTTAGATTTCTTGTAAGATTACTTTTGGAATTCATATGCATTATTAGATAGCCTTATTTAATGAGATGCAGAACTTATTTGAATTTCCGAGTGTTTTCAATTTCAATTGCATTTTGTAAGGATTGACAATCAAAATTTGTTTTTAGTAGTCTAAGTCCTTCAATAATCTCGGAAGTCCGGGGATTTGTGTAACGATAATCGGGAAGTGGTCACTCTTTTGAATTTCAATTGCAATTTGTAAGTATTTTCAACCTAAACCGCTTTTTGCAAGTATTTTCAATCTAAATTGCATTTTGTAAGTATTGTCCATCCAAATGAGTAGTTTGAATCTACCGTACATTTTGTAAGCATTTTCAATCTCAATTGCATTTTGTAAGTATTTTGAATTTCAATTGCACTGCTGCTGAGATGAAGTTTATGAGACACACAGCAGGATACACACGTTGGGACCACAAAAGAAATGAGGACGTGATGAAAGAACTGAAGACAGAACCTGTATTAAACTACATAGGAACCTACAGGAACAGAATGCCTAGGGAACGAGTCCCAAAGCAGATTGTACGATACCAACCAAAGGGGGTTCGATCTATTGGACGTCCAGCTAAATGAGACCGTAGCAGGCCACCTGGCCTAATACTTTACTGGCAGATGATGATGATGAATTGCACTTGGTGAGTATTTTGGATCTGAAAAGGGAGTTTTTCAATCTGAATTGCATTGTGTATTTTCAATTTCAATTGCATTTTGTAAGTATTTTGTGCCTATTTTTCAATCTATTCCTTTTGTGAGTATTTTCGTTCTAAAATTTGGAAGTGATTACCGCTCTTCATTTTGTATTCTTTAATCTATGCCAAGAGATGCAGATGACCTCATAGTTCCGCCCCTTAAAACCACAATAAAAAACGATATAAACCGGGCCTGAGCGCTAGGCCAAATGCCTTCTCGGAATATACACGTGTTCAACATGATTCTGAACTAATTCCGTCCTTCACTGGAGATCTATTGACATATTTATAGTAACATTTATATTTTTGAAACTTGACTATTATGGCCTCGAGAAGGATAGAGGTTAGTAAAACTTTGTTAAGGCATTTGGAACTATTTTGTTATAGTTGATAATGTTTTATTTATCTTGGTCGTATTAAAAGTCGTTTGACGATGTAATCTTATATTTTATTGATGTTGTCTGTCTGTAAGTTTCAGACACTCATTACGAGCTGTCTTGTCGTCGTCTAGGTAATGTAATTTGTCGGTATATTAAATTAGTTCCAATAACCTACTACCTGATCAAAATAATGTAATCTTTTGGGGGATGTGTTTGTTTTAAATATATTATCTGACCTACCGATCTGTGTGAAAATCCACAGCCTGCTTCCAGTCTCCGACCGGGTCAGGAATGGAATGAATGAAGCCCCCATCTAGCGGTGAGGATATGAACTGTGCCGGCTGCCGAGGCCTGACGCACTCCTCTGGGGCAATGATTAAATGAATGACAGATGAAATGAAATCATAGTGGAGAGTGTTGCTGGAATGAAATTTTTGACAGGGAAAACCGGAGTCCCCGGAGAAAAACCTGTCTGCCTCCGTTTTGTCCAGCACAGATCTCACATGGAGTGACCGGGATTTGAACCACGGACCCAGCGGTGAGAGGCCGGCGTGCTGCCGCCTAAGCCACGGAGGCTTATCGATCTGTGTAGAGATCAGAATTCACTTTGATTCGAGCAAGGATTTTCTTAACCTAAAAATATCTAAATATATAATTTTATTTATCCCTCCTTGTTCGCTTAGTTTGGTCTCCTATGGACTCTGTGTTGTGTATCACTGATTATGATACGTATTTTTATTTTATGTAACGTCCGTTGCTTGGGAACTATCCCATTATTGTTACCTTATTCACTTTTTCCGATAAAACAATAATTTTGTTTTCTAGTCTATAAAATAGACAGACATCTTAGAATTGCATGCTGATCGGACGTAAATGGAGAATCGCTCTTCAAATATATTAACTTTTTAAATATTTTCCTTAATTGGAAACTTGATTTTGAACTTAAAGTATTAACGTAAAAGATTGCCATGTGAAATTGTGCATAATTGAAGGTAATTCATAGAATTATCAGTTCTTTGATTTGACTTGCTCTCGCTCCCTTTGTATAAAAGTCAGAGCTGGGGTAGCTCTAAGGTCAGTCTAGTGTCGAGGGAGGGAGCACCAAGCACACGTCGTGACCTCCCCAACCACATCGGAGGGGTGTGTCTAGTACCTTAACTAGTCACCACCACGGCTCCTCCAAAGAAGAAAGCTGAGACCAGCACCACGGCGTCTACAGGCAATACCACCAGCACAGCAACCACCAGCGGCAGTACCGTAACCAGATCGGGGTCTGAAGTCTCCGACATATCATAAGCTTGTACCATAGCAGTGATGACCACCGAAGACGTCAATGACATCAAAACAGCATTAGAAGAAATCAGGAACCGGCTGACTTTTTTAGAGGTCGGCCAAGGAGACCTGGACCCGGGGGACGCGGAGGAAGACGACGACGAGATCCAACCGGAATTAGCGCAAACGCCCATTCCCTGGCGGTCACTTCATCCTACCACCATGATCAAGGGATTGGAACTTCCACCGGTCCAACGAGTATACAACCTGGCACAAGCGCTCAAGAACATCCTTCAGACTATACCAAGAGGATGCGACCACCACGATGCTGCAACGACACTATGCCTACTGTCGCTGTGGCCATCCATGGATCCGGTCCAACGCAAATACGCCTTCAACCGAGCAAATCTACTCTACATCACTCTCACCAGAGATTGGGGACAGGCGTTACAACTCGACCAAGCCACCGGGGACGAAATAATAACTCTCCCCGAGGGCTTCCATCTCCAGCCCACTCCCCGTCCGGCAGCGGTCTCCCGCGGCAGAGGAGGAAGAGGACGCGGACCACGCGGGGCGGTGAGGGGTCGGGGTCGGGGGACCGCACCAGCGGCACCGGCCCAGTAACTAACGAACGGAGCACAGACCGGGCACCTCCTCTTCCTGGCCCGGAAACTGTTCCACCAACAGAAGAAGGATGTGCGCCGAAGAAGAAATGCCGGAAGAAAGCTACAAAGAAGGTGAAAACTCCAAGCCCACCTACGGCATCCACACCCAAGAAGAAGAGGACGACGCACGCCTTTCAAGGATTCAAGGACGAAAAGTGAGGGGAAGCCCTATAAGACGATTCCTACGACCATCAGTGCGATGTGACAGACTTAGTGAGGATTCGGAATGACTATTCTTGTGATTTCATAGGGTTCTTTGTGTTCATGCAGGGTTAAGTCTTGTGCAATTTCCTTTGTTACTATGTATTTTCTTTATATTATAATTATCAGCAATAAAGCTTCGGCTTTTGTCCAGATCCTTCGCTCGACGCCCGTGCTGCCCCTTGTAATTTACATAAGGGTTGGTCTTCGCGATTTGATGAATGATAATTTCCTTCTTAATATTTATTTCCTTTCGTGATTCCTTGATTTAAATTGGTTTTATTTATTATGTTATACAATTATTAATTATAAATTTATTTTAACCTATGCATGTTACGTGTGTTTTAAGATTATATCATATTTGTTTAAAGTGACCTCTTTGTTCTCCTTCCAATATAAGTTTAGTTCTGTTTCTCTCTCAAATTAAACTTATTCTGTGTATGGTAGTTTTGTCCAACACCTTCCACTTATCTAATGTTGGGATTTTAGGTCGTACTTTTGATTTAAATAATTTCTTGACTCTATTCTCCCACTGCTATGTCAAGTATAAGCATTATTTAATATGAGACATCTTATCGAATGAGATGCAATCTCACTTTGGAACAGCTGTATAATCAATGGAGTTAACTATTCCTAAAATCCTTGGATATATTTTAAGATTTTACTGTTCTCATATCACAGAACTCAAACAAATAGCTAGAAATCTTGTGGACCACAAAAAGAATCAAACAAGATTCTGATGACATTTATTACTCTTATTATCATCTTGAATTAATACGTGACTGACACTTATACTTGAATTCTCTTCCAGTCAATTCAGCATGAAGATGATAAAAAATATGAGAACTAGGATGGATAAGAGGTATTGCCTCACGCCTCTACACAAGGCAGGTGGGCCCCATAATCGACGGCTAGATGAGTCATGCATAGGACTGGAACCAACTATAATTGTTCAGTCGAACATATCACTGAAATATTCCCTAAAGTGATCAAATGTAGAAACGATCCACTCAAAAAAGAATTATCCCTATTAAAATAGCTCAAAACGGCAAGCTCATCCACGAAGATGAAATTCCAAACATTGAAGAATAAGAAAAAGCAAACACCTCTTTGCAGGCATCGAGTATGAACTAAAACCCGATGAAATGAATCATCACAGCATATCATAGCACAAATGTATGTCTACCCCTTATAATTCCCGTTTTCCAACGGGGTCGGGGATGAGATGCGATGGAAATCTTTGTGGTGGATGGTTTTACTGCCGGATGCCCTTCCTGACGCCAACCTCATGAGAGGAGTTAATGAGAGATGAAATGAATGATGGTGAATGAAACTGGGCAAGGATGTGGAAGGAAGCGGCCGTGGCCTTCAGAAGATACCGTCCCAGCATTTGCCATGGGAAACCATTTCAAAGACGGCCGACTGTGGGGCGCGAACCCAGGCATCAATCGAGTCAGCAGAGAACTTGGCCCCATGACCTAACGCTGCGCTTTAGCGAGCGTAGCCACCAAACTTAATTATATTCATGTGACTTCAGCGTATAGCAGCAAGAAATAAAAGTATCTATACTCATTTAATCTCAGCGTAGAGTAGTCAAATATAAATAGCTATGCTCAAGTGCTCTAATCGTGACCTAGTTCAAGACGAAAAACTAGCGATCACATTACCTAAACTTGGCCCAATAATATGTGATATGGGACCTGCATAAACCAGAGGCTCCGTCTCCTCGCCTGGTGGTGTCCCACCCGGGATCGTCAATCCACTCAGCCATCATGTCTCTTCAGCGTTTAGTGCACCATCACGATGTCGAAGAGTTCCATTTCACGATCGGATCCATTTAAGTTCGAACATCTCACTGAGCTGGGTAAAATAAATGTTGACGCCATTTTAACGGCCGATCCGTCACGCCACTATGCTGTAGGTTTACCCCTGCGTGGGTTGATGAGTCCACTAAAAACTGATGATAGCAGACGTAGTATTATAAGTGCTAATGTTATCTGCTCAATAGTTCAATATTCTCAAAGTGTACGACACTCAGTAACAGCTTATGTGCGTTTGCAATTCTCCAAAGTTGAAGTCAAAAATAATAAAATGTCCCATCACTTGATAATGGTATGAATAAATATTCACGTAGTTAATCATTAACTGTTCCTTTCAATGTGTTGAAGCCCCGCGGTCACCAGTAATGTAGCGCACATAATGCATTAGCATTCCGGTTTATTGCAATGATCAAGTAATGCGCAAGTATCTCAAGCACGTACTGTATGCTCCTACAGCCTGCTAGTTATTTTAAGACAGAACGGTAATATCAAAGTCACTGTACACATTTGCTGTAGTTAATCGCAGTCTTAAGAGTGGATTCCACACTGTGAAATGTCAAGTTCAGAATGCACGCGTTTCGGTAACACAACAGCGTAGCGCGTGAAGAAACACAATCCTGCTTTGCGGACCTGTTGAGTTCATAGCACGTCACAAACCAAACTGTAATCTTTCCTTTCTGTGCGGCTATCAAATGCAAACTCGAGGCACACAGCTTGAGCTGGGAAAATGAATGTTAGCTGCTGAGTAACTTGCTGTTCGCATATTAACAAGGCAAGCCCTGCTACTTCAAGCAACAGGCTAACGCATCACGAACCGAACTGTACTGTCTTGTAAATTGTATTATCTTCCTTCCCGTAAAACATCACGGTACGAACTGTTCTGTCTTGTACTGTGTTCCAGGTCACTCGACCTCCCTCCAGGAATGAAAGGGGGGGTGAAGGGTTTGCGCCCTTGGCATCACAAAACTTCTCCTGCGCTGCTAACAATGTTTCTTAAACTTCAACCAAGCTTCTAAAAATACATATAAAATCACGGGAAGGTGAAATATAAATCCACTATCGCATTTCCGTTATGTTTGCTCGATTCCCATGCCGTATTATTCATATCTCAAGTTGCAAATTGACATCAAAATCTTTAGTTCCTATAGCATGAATGCTGTCCTTGAGGTTGCGATCCATCCCTACTTGCAGGCCTGACGTCACGCTCCCACAATGTGGCGGATCCGCTCTTAGCGACCTCTATTCTAGCTTGAAATCCGAAACGGGATCAGCGTAGCCGATCTCACCAGAGTCACATCGGGTACAGTAGGTAGGTGGCACACTATTCACTGCTTTACTAGCAATTTCAATTTCAATTTACTTCAATCAATTACGCCGATCTGCATCATTCTTCGAGTTCAAGACCTGGAGATGCGCGACTACAACCGACAACCTGGAAACAGTGACCTGGGATCGCACTTAACAACATTTCATCACAGGTGAGCGAACGCGTTATACTTGGGTTTCTCTGAGTTCTCAAGTTTTCCAGCCTTTTTAGTACCGTAAAGTGGGCTTACTTTGTGACAGTTTTGAGGGTTTTATTTAAATTAAAGCTTAACTATTTGTCATTGCACTCTTTCGGTGACACGCAATCGAAACTGGAACCTTTCTCTTTAATCGAGGAAAATATGGTTGCATTTTCTCGCATGCATTACGAAATATTTTCAAAATAAAATGTCACAAAGTTACCCCATGGGTCATGGTAACTTTGTGGCACTTCTATTTTTCAAGGAAAACAATGAGATACAGCCTCCATGTCGTAAAGTAAGACCTTACTTGACGAATAGATATTGTAGGTACTGAGATAATGTTTAAAAAAGTTATGATACGATTATTATTACCGAATATTATCAAATTACACACATCAAAAAAAGTTTTGCATCACCTCGGTTCCAAGAGTTCCGGAACCTTTAAATACAAAGGGAATAGAGATCAACACAAACAACATTTCAGCTCGTTTTATTGCTCATGAGACCCACACATTGCATGTTGTACCATCATACAGCTAGACTTTCAGCATTTGTGGTCCAGATTGCAGTACACACCACTACCTCTAATACCCAGTAGCTCGTCCTCTTGCATTGATGCATGCCTGTATTCGTCGTGGCATACTATCCACAAGTTCATCAAGACACTGTTGGTCCAAATTGTCCCACTCCTCAACGACAATTCGGCGTAAATCTCTGAGAGTGGTTGGTGGGTCAAGACGTCCATAAACAGCCCTTTTCAACATATCCCAGGCATGTTCGATAGGGTTCATGTCTGGCGAACATGCTGGCCACTGTAGTCGAGCGATGTCGTTATCTTGAAGGAACGCATTCACAAGATGTGCACGATGAGGTCGAGAATTGTCGTCCATGAAGACAAATGCCTCTCCAATATTCTGCCGATATGGGTGCACTATGGGTCGGAGGATGTCATTCAGGTATCGTAAAGCCGTTTCGGAGCCTTCCATGACCACCAGTGGCGTACGTCGGCCCCACATAATGCCACCCCAAAACATCAGGGAACCACCACCTTGCTGCACTCGCTGGACAGTGTGTCTAAGACGTTCAGCCTGACCAGGGTGCCTCCAAACACGTCTCCGACGATTGTCTGGTTGAAGGCATATGCGACACTCATCGGTGAAGAGAACGTGATGCCAATTCTGTGGGGTCCATTCAGCATGTTGTTGGGCCCATCTGTACCGCGCTGCATGGTGTCGGGGTTGCAAAGCTGGACCTCGCCATGGACGTCGGGAGTGAAGTTGCGCATCATGCAGCCTATTGCGCACAGTTTGAGTTGAAACACGACGTCCTGTGGCTGAACGAAACGCATTATTCAACATGGTGGCATTGCTGTCAGGGTTCCTCCGAGTGGCAATCCGTAAGTAGCGGTCATCCACTACAGTAGTAGCCCTTGGGCGGCCTGAGCGAGGCCTGTCATCGACAGTTCCTGTATCTCTGTACCTCCTCCATGTCCGAACAACATCGCTTTGGTTCACTCTGAGACGCCTGGAAACTTCCCTTGTTGAGAGCCCTTCTTGACACAAAGTAACAATGCGGACGCGATCGAACTGCGGTATTGACCTTCTAGGCATGGTAGAACTACAGACAACATGAGCAGCGTACCTTCGTCCTGGTGGAATGACTGGAACTGATCGGCTGTCGTACCCCCTCCGTCTAATAGGCCCTGCTCATGCATGGTTGTTTACATCTTTGAGCAGTTTTAGTGACATCTATGAACAGTCAAAGGGACTGTATCTTTGATACAATATACACAGTCAACGTCTATATGCCGGAGATCTGGGAACCGAGGTGATGCAAAACTTTTTTTGATGTGTGTATATCAAAGATTTTATCCAGTCCGGCCCAGGCAAATTATTCTTAAAACAATCAATCCTTCGTCCTCTGCGATCTAAATATGTTTTCACCTCAAATCGCAAGTCATATGTTATGACGGGGAATACCAATGTGGCCATAGCGAGTGCAAATGTATTTTTTTAACCATCACTAAAGATTTTTGGTCCCCCCGAGCGACATCGGATGTTTTTCTTTTAATTTCATCCACAGAGAGTTCCTGTGAATAATGATATTTTTCTGCAGCACTACGCAGTCAAATATTCTTTTCCCTTATCTGATCTAAAACTTCCTCCAATGTTTCATCAGTGTAGTTCCTATAATTGTGGGCACCCACTCGGCGGTCATACTTCCGCGGCATCTTCAGCCCTGAATGGGAATCATTTACCATTGATATTACAAAGTAATCTGTAAAATATCTTTGGATTCGACCCTATGCATATTTACTGCTTTGTTTTATGTATAATACTCTTTGAATTCTGTGCTATGAACTCATTGGGATCACTTTGAAACATTTTTCCGGTGAGTCATAAAGTTACCCCAGCAGGTGCCGGTTCCGAAAAAAACCTGTTGATTTCACTATTTAGAAATTTCGCACACGCTTCTAATTTACACATAAGAGAGCTAATTAGTAGTAAAACAAGTTATAATTACCAGTAATGCAATATATCGAACCAATAATCCACTACAACACAAATTTTCACAACAAATAATAAACGCGGGATTTCAAGACTCTCGGAGATTATATCTCTATTTAGAGATAAGGTTAGTACGAAGTATGGAAAGTCGCTAATAGGTGGAAGAATATACCGTGTTTGAGAAATCTTGGAGAAAATTGGCCCCAGGACATGATACCAACGTATTAAATTAAAATATATGAGTTGTTGATGGCTCGCTGTCACAAAGTAATACTGCAGTCACAAAGTTACCCCGCTATACGGTAACGTAAATTTTCAGAATACCGGTACCTTCATTTTTCAACTTGTGCCAACTTAACGTAACTTCAGTATTTCTTTTATTTTCAATGTGACTTCAGTCTTTGTATTTTTGTTAATAGATTTGATTTCCTTTATGATAGGATTCTCTTTCCCAGTAGATAGTTATAATTATACGGCACCCCTTTCACCTCTAGCAATTACTAATTGGTTAGTCAACGGTGTTACACCACGGCCTGGAGTATTGCGAACTGGCGCCCAACTCAACTTTTTATTATTATTATTATTATTATTATAAATATTTGTGTGTCAGAGTGTTTAATCTGGCAAGTGGCTGGTCTCAGAAGACAAAGCATCTCAGCATGTCCCGAATGGAGTTCCTACGACTAGGTGGCTTCCAGAAACAAATCATTATCAGGAGATTATATGAACTGATATCTGTTTTGCAGATGACAGAAGGACTCCGGATAAAAAACTTGTAATCTGGTGGTTTTTTTTTTTTTTTTTTTTTTTTTTTTGTCGTGTAGCCTCCTCTGGTGGTAAGTTCCAATAAACAATGCCCAAATATTCCGTAGCTGACAAGGGTCCAGTAACCGTTGGATTAGCGTTAGAATTCCCCTTAGGTTATCGTCAGTAGGAGGGCAGTACGGGTTCTAACCCGTAGCCTACTTTCCTGGTGACGTCATCCAAGATGGCGGCCATGACGTCACACAAGATGGCGACCATGATGTCACCATGACGTCACACGGTCATGACGTTGCCATGACGTTACATGGTCATGACGTTGTCATGACGTCGCACAAGATGGCGACCATGACGTCACGACTATAGCTTAACTAACCTAGCCTCACCTAACCTCACTTACGAGGGGTGATCAAAAATGTTCCAAAATGTTATTCCATTGCCTACTTTCCTGGTGGCGTCATCTACGAAGTGTAATCAAAAAGTTAATCCATAGCCTACTTTCCGGGTGACATCACAACGAGGGGTGATCAAAAATGTTGACCCATAGCCTACTTTCCACTAACCAAAATGGCGGCTAATCAAAATGGCGGCCATGGCTTAACTAACCTAGCCTAACCTAACCTCACCTACGAGGTGTGTTCGAAAAGTTCCAAAAATGTTAATCCATAGCCTACTTTCCTGGTAACGTCACAACGAGGGGTGATCGAAAAGTTCCAAAATAATAATCCATAGCCTACTTTCCTGGTGACTTCGCAACGAGGTGTAATCAAAAATTCTAAAATGTTGACCCATAGCCTACTTTCCTGGTGAAGGCACATATTAACCCGCTATACATTCAGGGGCAAAGCCGATATCTCCCAAACGCATGATCGGATTTTGACAAATAAGGTGTCGTTGAACTCGAGCTGACATCTCCTTTCCAAATTCCCAAAATGTTGACGCATAGCCTCCTTTCCTGGTGACGTTACATACTGACCCGCTATACATTCAGGGGCAAAGTACTGACCTGGCAAAGCCGATATCTCCCGAATGAATGATCAGATTTTGATGAATGAGGTGTCGTTGAAATCGGGTTGACACCTCCTTTCCAAAATTCCAAAATGTTGACCCATAGCCTACTTTCCTGGTGACGTCACATACTGACCTGGAAAAGCCGATATCTCCCGAATGTATTATCGGATTTTGACGAATGAGGTGTCGTTGAACTCGAGCTGACGCCCCCTTTCCAAAATCCCATAATGTTGACGCATAGCCTACTTTCCTGGTGACGTCACATACTAACCTGGCAAAGTCGAAATCTCCCGAATGCATGATCGGATTTTGACGAATGAAGTGTCGTTGAACTCGAGCTGACACCCCCCTTTCCAAAATCCCAAAATGTTGACGCATAGCCTACTTTCCTGGTGACGTCACATACTAACCTGGAAAAGCCGATATCTCCCGAATGCATGATCGGATTTTGACGAATGAGGTGTCGTTGAACTCGAGCTGACGCCCCCTTTCCAAGCTAACAAGTTAGATCCTGTTTGATTCGTACGTGACAAAATGCAAGTAGATGTGTCACATAACCTCGCGCAGGTGTTGGCCTTGAACGTTAGCTGTACACGTGCATGATGATAGAAGCGTGGGGATAACAAGTAAGAAAAAACAAAGCATACTCATACACACTATATTTTTATTTCATTAAATTACTTATTACAATCATTACCTACTTACAACATTTTTTTTCTATACCCTAGGTGGTTATACGTCTAGGTTTTTTTAAACCCATGACTTGCGGTAAATGAGTTTTCCACGGGGGGCATGGAAGGAGGTGGTTAAAAACTGGGGAAGCCGCAATGGTTTTATAGGTGTAAACACTTGACCCTCTTTTTTATATCATCATTGTCATCATCATCATGATCAGCATCACAATCATCATTATTATAACTATGATCACTATCACTATGTACTCTGTGTTGTTAACTAATCTTCAAGTTTCAGTGGAAATAACGAGAGTTTGTTAACGAAATAGTAGATCGTATATTTACACGTCCATCACGCTACAAGGCACAAACAACACAAGGAATACTAAAATATAAAATCAATGCTGCCAACTTAAATTGTTAACTACCAACTCCAACACTTCCCCTGGTAGTTAACCTCAAACAATGACAATCCTTTAATTCAACAAAAATACCAAAAAATTCAGTTCCTGTTATAAACTAAACCAAATTGAGGATCTTTATGAAACTCTGGGTCTTTGGCCCATTCAATGACTTCGTAAACAAGTCTGCAACATTCTTGTTTGAATTCTTTCAATACCCTTTTAATGTAGTCAGTTTGATGAACAGACATTACTCCTTCCCTGTACTCCACATTCATAGAAAGAAAGTTGGTCATATTTCCTAACTTCTTAATCTCCAATCTAATGTCCAACTCTTCTTTGAACCATTCAACCCGTTCTCTTTTTCCCCAGCATGCCAAGTCATCAACATAAACACCAATGAACAGATCCTTATCTTTGTTAACAAACACACATGGATCCTTCACCAGAGCCCATACAAGCTTTTGAGCAATTTACACACTTTATTTTTATCCACCACAAAATATTTAGGTTGTTCCATGAAAACTTCCTCATTCAACTCACTGTGCAAATATGCTGTGAGCACATCAATATGTTCCTGAACCCACCCATTAATGAGAGTTATGGCCATCATCAGTCGAATCGTTTTTCTTTTAATTACTGGAGCATAAGTTTCATTAAAATCTACCCCTGGCACTTGGGAAAAACCTTGTACTACCAATCTCGCCTTAAATCTATTAACAGTACCATCTGGATTTCTCTTAAGTTTCAAAACCCACTTACAACCCAACACATTTCTACCAGAAGGCCTGTCAACCAAAATAAATGTCCCTTTACGTTACTGTCTAACTCGCTTTTCATTGCATCTCTCCATTCATCAGAGAACTCCCCATTCAATGCCTCACTCACACTCAATGGTTCTTCGATATAATCAGCAACATATACCGACAAATTACAGCAAGAACATTCTTTACGCTTCCTTAACCTTTCACTCCTTCTCAAAACGTTCTCATTATTTTCAGCCTCAATCACATTTTTATCATTCTCTTGGACATTGCTTTCTATCTCAATCTCTGACTCATCACTACAATAATTTCTTATCATAACATCAGTTTGAACATGCTTAATAGTAGGCCTAACCTGTTCTACCATGGGAAATATACTTTCATCAAATTTTACATGATATCCAATCACAAATGATTTAGTCTCAAGATTAAACAATTTATACCCTTTCACATTGTTTTCATAACCTATGAATACACATCTCACTGCTCGGGGCTGAAATTTACCTACTTTCTGAAATAACCAAGCTTTACAACCAAATGCACGTAACCGTGGATATTCTTTTTCAGCACTCTCTCCCTTCCACATTTCATATGGGATCTGATTCCCAATAGCCCTAGATGGACATAGATTCCTAGTAAGGCAAGCAGTGTTGGCTGCATCAGCCCAAAACGAATCTGACAAACCTGACTGCACTAACAAACACCTTATCTTATCTTCTGCAATCCTATTAAATCTCTCAGCTATACCATTTTGTTCTGGAGTATAAGTTACCGTCTTTCTATGACCTATCCCATTCGCTTTCAAATAGGTCTCGAATTTATTACTACAATATTCGCCACCTCCATCTGTTTGAAAGCATTTAAGTTTCAAGTCATGCATTTTTTCTACTTCAGCTTGATACTCCAAAAACTTTGAGAAAGCCTCACCTTTACTTTTCAAGAATTTAACAACTGTAAATCTGGAATAATCCTCCACAAAACTCATCATGTATTTATGACCACCATTTGATTTAACAGGAGATGTTAACAAATCACTATGTACCAATTCCAGTGGTTTACTGCATTGGCGTTCACTCTTCTGCGGGAAACTACATCTAGTCATCTTCCCCAGAACACACACATCACAACTCTTATGCTCACTCTTTAAACCTGACAAATATGGAATTTTCTGCATAGCAGCTTCATGTGGATGCCCTAACCTTACATGCCACAAATCTGAACTCACTGTTCGCAAGGCTACAGCTTCAATTTCATCACTCATCTCATCTTTACTGACATCAGCATTCGATATACAAACTACACTGTGATTAGGTTCCAACAAATACAACCCATTTGATTCTAGACTTGTAAACACGCACTCATCATTATACATACCTTTAGCACCTTCTTTGTTAAAGTGAACAAATACATCATTCTTGGCTAAGCGCCCAACTGAAATCAAATTGAATGCTATAGAACGTGCAAAACATTTCTCATCTCAAGCACATTACCACCACACTTATCAGATAATGCAAGTTTGACAATACCTTTTCCACTAACTGGGAGTTGCCCTTGTCCAATCTTAACATTGCCCTTACACTGAATAGGAGGAAAACAACTCTCTTTTAGACGTCATATGTTCTGACGCTGCCGAGTCAAGGTACCAAACATCAGAACTGTTCATTGACACCATTGCGAACACACTGATACAGGCTATAGTCTTCCCCGTTTTATTGGAATTTCCATTGTCGTCCCTTTTTCCATTATTTGATTTCATTTTGGTACAATCTGATGTCCAAAGACCATACTCGTCACAGTTAAAACATTTAACTTCTGGACAAAACTTGCTAATATGCCCTAACCTCTGACATTTGTAACATTTAACACTATTACTATCACCACTTTTTCCACTCTGCACACTATTATTCTTACTGTTTTTGTACACAAACTTGTCATTCTTGCCTTTCTTGGAGATGAGTGCACTTGATGCGGAAGTCTCCTGCGCGGCTTCTAACTGGGTCCGGCGTCGCTCCTCGTCTAGAAGTCGTCCTTTAACCTTCCGTGTTGTAAGATCCGGCTCCCTCAGTAGATTTTGGACGAAGGTCTCGTACTCCTCCATCGGTAGCCCGACTAGCAGGAAGTTGGCCATCATCTCGTCGTCGAATATTATGCCACCCCTGGCAATTTTTTTGTTCAATCTCTGGATACTGGCCGCATACTCTTGCATCGACATATTTGGGGTCTTCGAAATATTTGTCATTCCTTTCAAGGACTGAAGTGCATTAAACTTGGTAGAAGAGACGTGAATTTCTTCCAGAATTTCCCAAGCATGCATCGCTCTAATACAATCTTCCACATCTAACAAGAAATCATCCCCAACGGATTTGTATAATACCGACAAAGCTTTCCTATTTAAGCGTGCTTGATCCACATTCAACTCGTTCTCATCGAAGCCTGGTTCAATCGCCACCCAACAGTTATTATCGATCGTATGCGCCTTCACTCTCTGTTTCCAGGCGAAGTAGCTTCCATTTGCTAGCTTTTGAATGGAAACGAGGTCTTTGTCATCTCCGTCAGCCATCTTGGTACTGTCGCTGTAACGTTCGCCGGTTCAGTCACAAACACTCACAATCTGTTTTTAAAATTCAGATTTCATCTCAATCTCAACAATCCGTAATTCACGCTCTGATCTACGTACTTCGCACTGCTCTGGGCCCATAACCTGTTGTTAACTAATCTTCAAGTTTCAGTGGAAATAACGAGAGTTTGTTAACGAAATAGTAGATCGTATATTTACACGTCCATCACGCTACAAGGCACAAACAACACAAGGAATACTAAAATATAAAATCAATGCTGCCAACTTAAATTATTAACTACCAACTCCAACACTCTGTAGTTATGTTTTTCCATGGACACCTCTTGTACAGTTTGCATGGCTTTTGATAGTGTTGTTCGCTTTACAGATGGCTTGGAACAGTGTTTAAACACAACTTTTTGAGGAGTGGTTAAATGTTTTTTCACAAAGAAGTCACTATGTTGAATAACACTATGTTTTTGCTGCGCTTGCTTTTTCATGTCCTTTTGATCATGTTTTGTTAACACTAACGATGTTTCATTTGGTATACCACATTGATGAGTACCCACACTTAAAACCTTACCATGTTGACTTTTTAGATGACCTAGACATTTTATTGTTCTTTGTTTTGAGCACTGCCAAAATATGATGCAATTTACATTTTCTCGCTTATAGTTATAAGAGTAGCCATGATACAGGGCACGTGGTTTACTTTTATTGGTTGTAGTATATTCCATAGTAGCCACTGACTTGTATAGTCGATCAGCCTATGACAAAGGTCTAAACACTCGTGGTGAAAGAATGATGTTGTGTTGACGTTTTATGCAGATTGATGTTGGTGGCTTATGTGGGTGGCTTATGTGGGTGGCTTATGTTGATAGCTTATTGTGATGGCTTATGTTGGAGGCTTATTGTGATGGCTTATGGTGGTGGCTTATGTTGATGGTTTATGTTGGTGGCATATGTTGATGGCTTATGTTAATGACATAGGATAATGTCTTAGGTGGGTGACATAGATTGATGGCTTATGTTGGTTGCTTATGGTGGTGGTTTATGTAAGTGGCTTATGTTTGTGGCTTATGTAGGTGGCTTATGTGAGTGGCTTATGCAGGCGGCTTATGTGGGTGGCTTATGCAGGCGGCTTATGTAGTTGGCTTATGTGGGTGGCTTACGTTGGTTGCTTATGTAAGTGGTTTATGTTTGTGGCTGATGTAGGTGGCTTATGTGAGTGGCTTACGCAGGCGGCTTATGTGGGTGGCTTATGTGAGTGACTTTCGTTGATGGCTTATTTGGGTGGCTTATGTGGGTGGCTTATGTTGGTGGTTTATTGTGGTGGCTTATGTTTGTGGTATATGTTGATGGCCTAGGTTGGTGACTTATTTTTTAGTGGTTTATGAAAATGTAAAGTAGAAATTGACAAATGTGTTAACAACGAAATAGAAAATCCATGTTTCCATATCATGAAATTGAAAAACTTTAAACTAACACTTTATAAAAGTGAAAATTGGAAAATGACAAATAACAAATGTGAAAATTAAAATATCAACAAATACCTATCACCATTTCTTTAATGAAAAAAAAGTCATCATGCTCTGGGAAACCTTCTTTTTATTTTATAGCCAATAGCTCTTTACAAAAATAGAATACAAAGAAATACCAGAAATACCAATTCCTCATTCCTTATTCAATGTTTATGTCCACACATCATTAACTTTCATTTCATAACACACATTACAATCAAGGCTGCCAACCTCTCTCCCACTGAGGCATCACAGGATGCCAAACGTTGTTTAGCTTTTTTCAACAACACTTTATCCGCCACATGTCTTAAACCACGATGACTATGGCGATAAGAAAGGTCATGTTCTTTGCATGCTTGATCCAAAAGATTAATGGGTACATCACCACGCTGCAAACATTCTTCAAGGCGAGTTCCAGGTCCACAAAAACGATAACCAGGAAGATGAATTTTTAAAGTATTGAATGACTTTGTTAATGAGGCCATGGCCAGTACAATTTTGATATATCCTTTTCCATTGATGGTGAAAAGGTTTGATCTTCCTCCTCCTCTCTGGACGATGTTTGTTGTTGTTGTTGTTGTTGCTTTTTCTCGCCATCACACCCGTGGAATCAGGAAACGAAGTCTTTACACATACTTTTATGACCGTGATACAGTTTCACCTGCTGGCAAGTAGCACACTGTCGTATAGAGGGTATTTTTTGCCATGGCCACTTGCTTATGATGATCGTAAACCGTACATGGTTGCAATTCACTCAACACAGGGTCTTGAGTCCATGATTTTGGTACATGTTGCCAGATTTCTTTCACAGCATTGGCTGCCACATAATAAATGAATTACTTGGGGAGCGCCAATAATTCCTGTTTGGTAAAACTGTCTAGTTTCTTTTTGCACACAAAGAATTTCCCAATCGTTTTATCAGTAGCATCTCCTCTCTCCATGGTATTACGTTGATGTTTACACGTTGCTTGTAGAAATCTCACTAATGTCATCCACGGGTGAACCTTGAGTTTTAATTTTATTCAACAACTCCCAGCAGGCATTGGTGGTTAACCAATGAAAGAGATGCCATACTTGGGTTAAGGCTTTATGCGTAATGTTGCCACAGGGAGAGCTGTCTTTGAGTTTTTGAATCGAGGGACATCCCAAGGCCATGAGATCAATACATTGACAGCAAGGTGTTAAAAATGGTTGTAACCATTGGCGTTTTTCATTACCTTTCACAAATACTACATGGGCAGAGGACAAATGGGCTTTCATCACCATGTCCAGGTGCTTATATGAAAAGGTTCCTTGATTCCAGTCTAGTTGCAAATGTTTTTCAATCTATTTGGTTTGTTTACAGTCTTTCTCACACAACAAATCAAAAGCATAGGGTGGTTTAAACACTAAATGGATAGCTTGTGCTATCCAAAAGGTCGAACAATCAATAATGGCAACCTCTTCAAAGGAATATAAATTATAAACTAATTTATAGTACCTACACTTTTAATAAATTTGGACGTTATCTCCAATGTTAAACCCTTGACAATCCACAATCAGTGTGCTCAACATGTTGATGCTTGTCTGAGTCAAGTCCAACTGACCACTAACTGACTATCAGCGATTAAGGTATACTCATGACATTGACTTACATTCCCATTCTATTAAACAAATTAAGGTTAGGATATGACAGAGAACATGGGAAATAATAACATTAACAGCAACCTTTTTTTACATCATTCTTTTGGTATAACAAGTTTTACATGCTTTTGTCATTTTGGGATAGGGACGATACCAACTCATACAACAATATAGTCTTTTATGTTTATAGCGTCCAAAACATCGATGATATCCCAATGTCTCTAAACTGGGTGATTTTGACTGTGAGCTGCTCATCGAAGCATCGTTGACGCCATAAGGTCCACACGTATCATAACTTGTTTTTTCATTACTTAGAGGTATTAGTGAGGGCGAGCTTGAATGATAGGGTATATTACCCACCTCTATTCCACACAGGTAGGGACAGGTTGGTGACCAGCGCTGATGTTCATGCATAGGTTCATCACCTTCTTCCCATTGATCTATAATGATGGGGCAAAAAAACACATTTCACTTCATCTCTTGTTGTTAAATAATAGAAAGCAGCGGCTGCCAAAGCTTGAGGGTTTATGAAAGACACAGGCCACGTCGCAAAGGCCTTGAAACGTTGTTCCTCAGATTTTAAAGACATGGTGTAACACTTGTTGAGGATTTAAAGCAAGACATGACTGAGTGGCTGGACATGGGTTGGCCTGTTATTTATATACTCGTCACCTGGTTGGACAGTGGATAGTAGTTGACTTGTTTGTGATGAATAATCAAACAGTAGGCAGTGGTATTGGCTGGAACATTGTCATGCGTTTCAAAATCTAGTCGAATGTCGATATTGGATTGCTTGACAGACTCTTCCAAGTAGGAACAGTCAAAGACAATCAGTGGTGCCCTTGTCTTAAAGGCTTGGGGTGACAGCATGGGAGAGTTTTCTTTTTGATAATATGACCATCTAAATTTAAAAAACAAGTCGTACAGGGGGCCAAACTTATTTTTTGAGAAATCCAAATCTAGTCCTTCATAGGGAAAACAGCTCCGTTGAGGAAAAGACGTGCATTTCTCAATTGCAGATGATCACATTGTGTAGCATCTTTGGTTTGTTTGTTGATACTTGCAATTGGTTTGAAAACCCATGATAATGTAGAGAGGTCTTTCTGTATAGCGCGCTGTTTTTACAGACCAACTATGTGTGTTTGTGGTGGGTAATAGGGGATACTCATGGAGCGCCCAGCTTCTAAATTCCATGGGTAACAGCATATCTCTTTCCACAATCTTGAGCATGTCCAGTTTTTTGTTATCGGCAAGGGTCACGTGGGGTACTTTCCATAGCATTCGTAGTAGTTGAATTTTTGAATCTATGGGTGCATCTTGAGCTCCCTTGAGTGCATTATTATCACTCCTGTCTCTAACCAGATAAAGCACTTGCCTTGCGTTAACCACAATACGCTTGTGATCTTCGGCAAAGCCTAAAATGAGTTTAAGAGGTAAAAATCCAGTAAAGGTGCCATCGGTGTGTACCACCCAGTCATTGGTTGAGTCAGGTCACCAACCTGCCATGCAAAGTGTTTTACCGTCTTCCTCACTATAAGAGGGATATAGTTTCATGACGCTTGAAGTACCCACATTTCTAGTGCTATCGACCACAATATCGTTAATCACATAGCGCACCTCAGAAAACAGAAAGGCAAAAGCATGGTTGGCTAACTTGGATGTTGTTGGTGTAGAGCCATCGGCTTTAGTGAGTCGACCTTCAATTTGAATAACACTTTTATGCGGTAGGGTGTAAATATCTTGGTTGTTGATTTCAAATTGAATTTCATCATTGTTATTGAGTCCAGGTGTTTGCGCTTGATATGAATGAAGGTCAATTCTTACCACTCCTGGTTGCTCCTCGATGTTGTTCACCACTTCTAGAATTGAATTCATCATGGGGGTATATGTGGTAACCTAGATGTTGTAAAATCTGCATGTCCTTAGGTGTGAACGTGTATTCACCTGGCAAACAACTAACACCATTCCTAGACGGTGTTGATACTTTATACACCAGCTTCATAGCGGCTTTAGCACCAACTTGTAAGTCACTGGTGTGGTAGAATCTAGTTGAATGAGTTGTTGATCTCTATTTACCAGTCTTAACGTTATATTACTAATAGGATTAACACATTGCTGACCCGATGACTGGAAATGTCACATCCCCTGTGGACCGGACATTTTGCCACTGAGAATCAGGCCCGACGAGAGGGGGGACAGGCAGGGCTGGTGCCCCGGGGCCCGACCCTCCCAGGGGGGCCCGGCGTCCTAATAGGATGGGCCAGATCTGGCATTGGTTTATTATTGCCTTTGTGTGACTTTAATTTGCTGCTGGCAATCATTTAGTGAATGGAATGAACTGTCTGAGAAAATGTTACAAGGATTGAGAAACTTATTCTGTCAAGTGGACAATATTTTCCATTACAAAGCGCTTGTGGGAAGAACAACTGTCTCAAAGTGGTCAACTTAGGCGATGGGGCTTCGCTAAGTATTGTTGTCAGAATATACCTGAAGACAGAAAGAGCCTTCCATTATTCTAAATTTAGCTTATTCGGCTAATGCACCAATCCTTCAAATAATTTTCTCATCCCTTCACTTATTTCGCCAAGGCCACGAGAGCCTGGGCTGCCCTGGTTTGTTTAGTCAGCTAGCTCAAGAGTTTCAAGTTTGGTGCGTCACGTCGAGCTTAGATATTTAGAGGTGATAGTGTCTGAAATGAATATATTGTCTAGCTAGACGTATCGTATGCCGTGCAAGAAGGTAAGTAAAATAAATTTTAAAGTAGCGTCCACACAGTAATTCACTTTATAGTATTGTTTATTTAAGGGAAGGAACAGCAAGGTCATCTTCCCCTAGTAATTCACTTTCGCACTACGGTATGTGAAAAATTATAATTGCTTGCTAAATATCTTGTGAAGGGTAGGATGATGCTGTTGGTCAAACGTAGATAAAAGAAATGCATGCCAATGCGTATACTGAATTGAGAAAACAATGCTAACATTTAAATAATCTGTATGTTTAGGTGCAGTATAATCGTTATTATAACTGGTCTATTCAACACGATCAACAATCCTAGGCACTTGGGATCGTGCGCCAAATCACTTCTAAGTAAGGGACTTATTGAAAATCTATAATACTATTGGCACTAGAGTTGGGAAATTTATCCAAAGACTTAAACTAAAGTAACATTCCAGTATTTTTCAGGACTGAGCGTTTAATTAACCCGGAGAAAAATGACTGAACCACTCAACTTTGTTTTCCAATTCCCCTCATGGAACGTCAGTAGTGTGCATGGCGATGGAGAAATTAATATATTGCATGTAGGCAACCGCGCAGATTTTCCTAAGACCAAATATTTTCATCATCATCTTCATCTTCCTAGCGTTTGTCCCGCTATTAACTCTGCTTAATTTAGAAGAAAATTAAGACGAAGTATTGTCGAATATTAATATAAATACAATTTTGTTTTGAGCTGGTGCAATGGCTGTTATTATTATTGGACGTTTCTATGCGGTTTATTCCAAAGAGCAGCACCGATCTGCAAAACACTTATTTTTCAGGACGCGAATAGATACCTTTAAACATAAAATGAGTTGCTCTCTTTATCTATAAATTGGAAATGACTCCGGGTCCTGACGAAGCTGCGGCAGGAATGCAGAATTCGGCTTCCCGAGTGCGGTGGCATTGCGACATTTAACCCGTGTACTTGGTAGCTAGTAGGTCTATACCAGACCCAAAACAACTGTGAACATGGGCTCGCCCAGTAGCGAGCGTCCAGCTGAGCACTGTTGCCACAGTGAGGCTGGCGGAGATGACACAGCTCTACGCTCGCAGTATACGCACAACCTTGTGCATGTAGACTACGAACTGGGGGGGGGGGGGGGGCTAATCCTACGAATATCTATGCTTATAACGGAGTTCGCACATATTTACGTAGGCTATAGTTGTGAAATGGGGCAGATATAAGATGTCACACGAACGTTATTCGTGCACTTATCCACCTCCTGGTGGAGCGACCAGCACTCTTGGCTGTCGCCCAGGAGGTCCGGGTTCGCTTCCCGGCTCTGTCAAGCTATTTAATTCTAGTCTGAGGGCTGGAACAGGGTACACTCAGCCTCGTGATGCAAACCTGGGAATATGTGAGTTGGATTCCTATCTAAGCCATCATAGAAGTGGTTTTTCTGTGGATTCGCACTTCTACTCCAGGCAAATGCCGGGATGGTACCTAACGTAAGGCCACGGCCGCTTCCTAAGCAAATCCTACCTGAATTGCAAATACACACACTAGTACAGACATCACAGTGACACAGGTTATCAGACAAATTCCACACACACCCAAATACACGGGGCTACGTGACCACGATGTCGCAAAACTGCTAAAAACAACAACAACAACAACAACAACAACAACTCTTGCTTACACCCGTGAGGTCCGGATTCGATTCACGGCTCAATCAAGACATTTAGTTCTGGTCTCAGTGTTAGAACCGGGTACACTATGCCTCGTGAGGTAAAATTGTGAAGGGGTGAGTTTGATTCGACTCAATTACAAAAAAAAAAAAAAAACCATAATTGCCGATACCACAATAACACAGGTTGTCAGATTTTGTGTTTTCACGTACTTCTGTATTTGAAAGCTTCTTTAAAAGGCCATATACCCTGTAAATTATATATCTTGCCTGGCTGTTCGAACGCCACGCGGCTTGCTAAGGACCATTGTAATGAGTTCAAACTTCAGCTCACAGCACTAACTTCTTTAAGCTCCACTACTGAATTGATACAGCAATACTGTCACTCTTCGTTATCTTCTCCAGCGAACCTAAATATTTCAACATCTAACCATTCCTCACTCTAATTATCCCTTCCGTTCAAGGGCAGATGTTATCTCCCGAACGCCTGGTCGTAGAGTCACGGGGTTTGGACAGTCAACTTCAAAATGTTCAGCTCTGTAACATAGGTTCATCTAAATAATTGAAGAATTAATGATTTTCGTGCGCGGAGAGAAATAAAGATTTCGTACGGCACAGCGAGCCAAGAGTTTTCAGTCAACTAGGCAACGCCGCGCTATGGTATTGGCTGGCGCGGGTGGGCGAGTGAGTCTGGCTCCTCCCTCATGTTCACAGTTGTTTTGGGTCTGGTATAGTATCACTGGCGGGCAATGAACCATTGGCGCTGGGTTGGGAATCGTTTGCATCAACTAGCACTGTAGATATAATTCAGTATTTGCTGACGCGTTAATTTTTCGGTTTGTTTCTGAAGGCCTCCACGTTCTTGAATGAAGTTGACTGTAAAGCAGTAGTTTTCACAAATATTAATGAGGTATTGTAAGATTCTCAAACAGTGAACAAAATAGAAAACCGAGAAAAGTGCGAAATGTGTAGACTGAAGGGGAGGCTAGTGGTTGTATAATAAGAGAGGTGTACTGGCAATATTGTTGTAACTATTTGTCTTGGAAAGTAGAAACTTAGACCCTCTTAAAACCACCCACTGCTGGACGAAAAGCAGGGTATACACTGTGCTGTGCTATGGCCTCTGTGCCATGATCAATCGCATGCCGTATTCTTAGTTGCCGACTGGGAAAAGTGGGAATGCGTTGCCCGTCACGACTATTACTGTAATTATTAGGGTTAAGAGTAGGGTAGGTGTCCCTGGACTTAAAATAAGGTACTCTCCCAGCATTCGTCTGGAGGTAGTGTGGAAAACCACACTCAGGGTAGCTTCTGTCAGCACCGGAAATCGAACCTCTGATCTGCGGAGTTGCTGTAGACCCCAATCACGGTCATTGGTGAGCTACATCGTGGGGTCTTACTTGAAGGTGCGAGAGCTTTTACTTCAATATCGGAGAGTCTTTTCTATAGCCACTAAATGTCAATGGTCACCAAATTCTTACTCCAATATATCACAAAAATAATCACCCAAATGGCCTATAACTCAATAATTTGGACCGATTATTTTGCAAAATTTTCCGGAGGAGGAACCCCGGACCCCACTGTGAGCTTGGTGATATTTCGTACCTCCAGATCCCCTGTGTGTCCACTCTCCCATAATCTTGGCTTAAAGCCGCCCCCAATGATCACCAGTCATAGATAGGATTGGGGAATTTTAGGAGAACCTGGCTGTAGGTTTGCTTACTGCAAAGCAATATTAAGTTATAAGTCCCCTGACTGCAAATTACAAAATATAGTTCAATTCCACATTTTCTTCTTTTGTGAAAACAACCACTGATCAGCTGCAATCTACGGCTAGCACATAATAAATAACTTGACTTACGTATGAGCATACCTGTGGTTAATATGAAAATATATTTTGCTTTGTTTAATGTACAGTGATTTGTGATCGCCGTTCAACCAAAACACTTATCTTAAAAATCCGACGACTTCGGCCGGACTTAAACCCGAAATCTTGGGCATAGCAGTTCAGCATGCTATAATTATTATTATCATTATTGCTTGCTGGCTTTTATGTTCTTGTAATAATTGATTTGGTGATGACCTTTTTGTGCAAAAAAATGCGCCAAATCAGTTAGTGCAAATTTACGAGGATTATAAATTAATTTTACAGAGTTTGGTTATTGAGGGGGGCCCGGAAAATTCCAGCCCCAGGGCCCGTCGCCGCTCTCCACGGCCCTGCTGAGAATATTCCAGTGCACTAGTTTATAAAGGTACATAATTGTGGAAATAACCTAGATATTATCTTTCTAGTTGATATGAGTATACACATACCCCTAGTAGTGGTCAAGGGGGTGATGTATTTGGAAACATGACATGTGCAGTTGCGGCTTTCAGAAAGAGCAGATGGAGTATATTTGAGGTTAGATTGGTCAACAATCAAAGTACGGTATGTACTTCGGTTGTTATTACGTCGCCTAGAGACCCGAATATCACTCTCTCTTTCAGTTTCCACTAATTCTCTATAACTTGTGCCATTTAAACGATAATATAAACGATAAATCTTATCATATGATTATACAAGTTCTCCATCTTGTCATTGATTGAACCAACAGAAGGAAGTTCGATGTTTCGAAACAAAATCAAAGAATAAAAGAAGGCCATGAATAGACGGAAGATGATACTTATACATCTACAAATATCCTTCTCAATGTGCTAGACCGAAATAGTTCAATACATGGTCAAGAGATGTTGCAGGAAGACCAAAAACAATGACGTGTATAAAACCGAGATTTCTCGGGGCCCGTCATCTACCGCTGGCGAGCGTACTACGAGATTTCTTGGGGCCCGTCTTCCATGTGTTAACAGCCACACAATGGAAGAGCACTACTGGAGGGTTTTCACGAATAATATAGCCATTGGGTGATGTTACAATAAAGTCATAAAGCGAATGCGATGGTTCTTGATTGGTATACAATTGGCTAATAATATTACACGACACGGACGCTTGATGATCCTCAATCAATTTCACTTCATAGTCTGAATCATGTTTTTTGTTGGGCTCCAACACTCGTGGTTTAAATCCTAGTAATTGGCCAATGGAATCGGGTTGTGATTCAAAGTCAATCTTAAACGTAGAGAAAATACTTCAGCGATGAGTGTTGGTATTTCCTGTAAGTTCAAACTTGTGTGTCCCATCAAGAAATGACTTTAAACCATATTCGTTGATTAACACCACATAAATGTGCTCATAAATATCTATCGTATATCCACCAGGGTTCAGGGTGAGCACAGAATCATCATAGTAAAACTTGTTGTTCACATTTTCACGTATGTTGTATATTCGATTGTACGTTTCAAGAGAAACAAGTCCCAAACCATAAGGTCTTTCACTCAATTCAATAGGCGGGTAAAAGTATAGGCTGACTTCAGGTCCACGTCTATGCAGTGTAAACGTCTTACTTTCTGTCGACCTACTGTTAACGTTTTTGCTTATGCTGTGTCTTATATATAAACATTAAACACAAACGCCCACACTCTTGGCTGTTAAACGTTTGCTCACGTTTCACATTATAATATATCTTAGTCCTGTTTCCGAAATAGGTGACTAGTTACATGGGCGGGGGTAGATTTCCAAAACTGTCAAGGTACCATACCATGGATCCCTCTTTTACATAGGCTACATAATGCGTTCCTGGTCCTGTACTCGCATCTAGATTTAAAACTGCACATTTCTGTTTCCATGATCGTCGTGGTAATTGATTCCGCATTAACACACCTCGAAAATGAGTAAGCTTTAGTTGATTTGCATAGCTTTTAACTTCTTCATGGGTTAGAGCATGTCTTGCTATGGTTGAGGTTAAACATTTTTTTTATTATTTGGAGTTGGAAAAATCCCAAATCCTTTTTGATAAAAGGCTGGCTTTAAATTGGTGTTTCTAGCACCCATAGCAATGGCTTCCATCTTTTAATGATGTCGCTGACTTTCTTTCAATTCTTGCTTACCCTGCTGTGCTGCTTTAATGGTTTTAGCCACCGCACTGGCACCTCCTAAAAGTGAACCCAGAGCAGCCAGACCAGCGAATAAAGCCGGTAAAAATCCTGATCGTTTGGGGACAGGGATCACTCGACCTTGTTTTGAACCCTGTCGCTGACGTTTTGGAATAACATGTCTCTGTGCTGCTGGAAGGGTTTTCCTTATGGTCAACACATTATGTTTATTTTTTTCAAATTCGCAAGGGCTTGTCCACTAATGCCTTAACCTCATGCTTAGGCAAGGACAAGGTTTTTTTGGTTTCTTTTTCACTACATATCTTTGTTTTACCATGATGATGATCAGCAACATTTCACAAGAAAGCTTAAGTCACAACTAACGTGTTACCCTTATTTCATGGCTGTATATTCTAATTCTACATAAAGTGGGAAATCGTTTATGCTTTTTCCTGCTTGCTTTAAATTTCTTGTGAGCATGAGATGAAAGGATAATTCATCACCTACTTTGACTGTTTGATGGTTATGGACTAACATCCTATGACCGTTTATCTCTACATGTAAATGATTCTCATCAGGCATGGATTGTTTGATGTGAATGTTTCCATCATAGTGTAATCGATAGTTTCTTAAACCCGATGAAAGCACATACGTTAAGTAGTCATTGACTAATGGTAAATGGTTTATGTCATTGACATGTTTTTCACTTGTTAGATATACTAAAAATACGGATAGGATAAATTTATAAAGCCTTTTCATTTCATACGTCACGTAACGTTTTGTGCAGACATCATCCTCTTATTGTGGATCTTCCACGTGAATAATGCGGTGATGATTAGCCGTATAGCCATTCACTGTAAGCAGAGGTACTTTGTCATATAACTCGTGCACCTTGTTATCCACATACTTTTTTGTTGTGACATCCGTAGACACTTGAGGATGTTTCACATGAGTCAATCGCTTTCCTGTAAAGTCATAATCTCCCTGTTTAGTGCGTGGCACCACAGACCTATCCACATAGTGTTTATTAGCAGAATCGGTTTCTTGTTTAGGATCATGTATGAGCACAGACCTAGCTTTAGCCGTTAACACAGTCCAAAGACATCCATCGCTAACCTGTAGTAGAGGTCTACTGTTTCTATGACAAGACAGGGTTCCATGTATATACTGTAGACAGCCTGCTCACCTCTCTAAGCCTTAGTTGATATGAAGATTATTAAGCAGCAAGAGTCATTCCCCGTGGGGGACATGGTTTCCCATCTCTATCCAACATCACATGAACAACATCACGGTTCTCTGTTTCCGTCTCCCATTCGCTGCATTATTGTAGGACCGTCAGGATGTGGAAAGACCAATCTTTTGCTCACGCTCATCCCAGCGCCCAATGGTCTGCAATTTCAAAATATTTATATTTTTGCAAAATCTCTCTACCAACCCCTCTATGTATACCTGAATCAAGTCATGTCTGAATTACAAAAAGAGAATATGGATTATTTTACATTTTCTATGGAAGAAAATGTTATTGCCCCGGATGAGGTAAAGCCTGATTCACTCATGATTTTCGATGATGTATCCACTGAACGACAAGCCATCATTCAAAGCTATTTCAGCATGGGTCGTCACAAACATATCGATTGCTTCTATCTTGGACAAACATATTCTAAAATTTGTAAACAACTTATTCGTGACAATGCCAATGTCATTGTTTTATTTCGGCAGGATGAGCGGAATAGTCGTCACATTTATAATGAACATGTGAATGCTGATATGACCTTTCAAATGTTTACCGAATTGTGTGCAAAGGACTGGAACACTCAACGCCATGCCTGTTTGGTGATTGATAAACAAAGTGAACTCAACCAAGGACATTATCGCTCAGGGTTTGATCATTTTATTACTATTTAGAAGACAGTCTCATTCCCTCTCAAGTCATTTGACAAGGCACCATGGCGATAGCAGAGAGTCAATTGAAAAAGCATATTATTAGAGCAAGAAAAACTATTCGCCAAAAGTTTCGTCAATTGAAACGATCAGGTGCGGATCATGCTTTGATTGTTCAACAACATTTAGAACCTCCGCTAAAAGCCATGTTTAAACCCTCTTTCAAGCCATCTGAATCACTACCCACTGTTTCACAAGCCACTCAGACGCTACACGAGGAGCCTGTGAAAGAGGAAGAGGAACATTTAAGTAGTGCCAGCGAGGTTGAAGATGAGGATGATAATAATCAAATGTTTACGCCTCAAAACAAATCCTCACCCCTTGCAGAGTTTTTAAGAAAAAAGAAATCATTGGTCATGGTTGAAACACCTTGCCTTTCCAGATCGTCTCCGTTTTCACAACTCTTGGCCACTCCTCAACATAAATCTCAACTCAAGAACATTTTAATAAAATATTATGGATCAACACTGGAACCCTATCTTACAGATCTATTTATTGGAAATACAGATGCCACATATGGTGTTCGCTATGAGAATGATGGTTTTAAAATTGGTGATTCATCGATTAAATTCGCTCGTACAGGTGTCATCATTAAAAAGATCAACTATAAATTAACTCCAGGACTGTTAAAGCTGCTATTCTCTCGTACCCCCTCTTCGCATGATTATACGCTACAAGACCTTGCTAAATATAAATCCATTTTATTGGATACTCAAGCCCACAAAAGACAGTATGATTCCACTCAACAAGTGAATGCTAATATATCTCTAAAATATAAAACCATCATTGCAAAAATGTTTCCAACCAGTCGAAGTGTTCATCGTAAAGTGTCCGCTTCTGGAGTGACATTTAAACCATTAAAACCCCTTGTGGATGTTACCTACTGGCATAATCCCAGTAAGCTCATTCAACGACTACAGCTTTTGCATGCTTCACGTCAAGCTGGTCATACCGGTCACGATTGGGAAATTCAAGAAATTGAAGAAGAACTTCGAAATGCCAAAATTATTGTTTAAACCCTCGCCTATCAAAGTGGGCATTGCTCACGAGTTGCATCGCCCAGCTAGGCGTCACTATCAGCGACTCAGAGTGATTTCACGGGGTGTGGATGAACTTTGGCAGGCTGACCTGGTGGAAAAAAATTCCTATGCTAGCGTTAACGATGGTGTACGCTATATGTTGACGGTCATTGATGTGTATTCCAAAATGGCCTTTGTTAAACCTGTTAGTCGCAAGTCAGGCCCGCTAGTCATCAAAGCTTTTAAACATATTATTCAGCAATCCAAACGTCAACCTCAGTTGTTGCAAACCGACCAGGGAAAATATTTTTTCAACAAGGATTTCTCTAGTTTTCTCAAATCTTTGAATATTCACCATTACACCACGTACAGCAATCTCGAAAGCCAGTGTGATCGAGCGGTTTAACCGAACATTGAAAACTCATATGTGGAAGGCGTTTATCGCTCAAGGCTCTTATCGCTGGTTGGACTTGTTACCTGAGCTAGTGTCACGTTACAATGACACCAAACACAGAACCATTGGGACAAAACCACGACTTGACACCAAAAATATTCCGCGACTGGATAAACTGTTTAACCCCATAAAAACAGCAGACCCTAAACGTCACCTCCTCAACATCGGATACCATTTTCGTGTGAGCAAGTTTAAGTCTGTCTTTGATAAGGGCTACACACCAAATTGGGGAACTGAACTATTTCGAATTCGTCGAGTCAACCTGGACAGCCCAGTCACATATTTACTCGAGGATCTCAATCATCAACCTATAAAAGGCAGGTTTTATCTTCACGAATTTTGCAAGACAGCGTTTCCAAAAAGTGTTGAAACAAAACGGAAATACGCTCTATGTAAAATGGTTAGAATTTAGCTCAGCCTTTAATTCTTTGATTAATAAATAACATGTTGCGTAAACTCATGTGCCTTTAATTTTTTTTATTCATTCATGTTGTGCTTAACCTATACCCCTGTGTATAAACTGTCCTCAGCTCCACATACAAGTTCCAAATGGTTGGAGACTTGTAACTAAGAGTAAAGTGTTATGAGCAACACATCTCTCTTTTCTTTCTCTTGCTTGCCTGCACTCTCTCTTTCCTCTCAAACCCTCCACCCAACCCCTCATACCCAGCCTCTACTAGAGGTTACAACATTCCTACACGTGCATGTTACTTTTACTGACTCAGCGATTTACACTCTTGAACATTATATCATCGCGCACGTGTGTAGCTAACGTTCAAGGCCAACACCTGCGCGAGGTTATGTGACACATCTACTTGCATTTTGTCACGTACGAATCAAACAAGATCTAACTTGTTAGCTTGGGAAGGGGGCGTCAGCTCGAGTTCAACGACACCTCATTCGTCAAAATCCGATCATGCATTCGGGAGATATCGGCTTTTCCAGGTTAGTATGTGACGTCACCAGGAAAGTAGGCTATGCGTCAACATTTTGGGATTTTGGAAAGGAGGTGTCAGCTTGAGTTCAACGACACCTCATTCGTCAAAATCCGATCATACATTCGGGAGACATCAGCTTTTCCAGGTCAGTATGTGACGTCACCAGAAAAGTAGGCTATGGGTCAACATTTTGGAATTTTGGAAAGGAGGTGTCAACCCGATTTCAACGACACCTCATTCATCAAAATCCGATCATGCATTCGGGAGATATCGGCTTTGCCAGGTCAGTATGTGACGTCACCAGGAAAGTAGGCTATGGGTCAACATGTTGAGAATTTGGAAAAGGGATGTCAGCCCGAGTTCAACGACACCTCATTTGTCAAAATCCGATCATGCGTTTTGGAGATATCGGCTTTGCCCCTGAATGTATAGCGGGTTAGTATGTGACGTCACCAGGAATGTAGGCTATGGGTCAACATTTTAGAATTTTTGATTACACGTCGTTGCGAAGTCACCAGGAAAGTAGGCTATGGATTAACATTTTGAAACTTTTCGATCACCCCTCGTTGTGACGTTACCAGGAAAGTAGGCTATGGATTAACATTTTTGGAACATTTCGAACACACCTTGTAGGTGAGGTAGGTTTTGGTTAGTAGAAAGTAGGCTATGGGTCAACAATTTTGATCACCCCTCGTTGTGACGTCACCCGGAAAGTAGGCTATGGATTAACTTTTTGATTACTCCTCGTAGGCGACGTCACCAGGAAAGTAGGCTATGGATTAACATTTTGGAACATTTTTGATCACCCCTCGTGAGTGAGATTAGGTTAGGCTAGGTTAGTTAAGCTATAGTCGTGACGTCATGGTCGCCATCTTGTGTGACGTCATGACAACGTCATGACCATGTAACGTCATGGCAACGTCATGACCGTGTGACGTCATGGTGACATCATGGTCGCAATCTTGTGTGAAGTCATGGTGACGCCATGGCCACTATCTTGGATGACGTCACGGTGACGTCATGGCCGCCATCTTGGATGACGTCATGGCCGCCATCTTGGATGACGTCACCAGGAAAGTAGGCTATGGGCTAGAACCCGTACTTTCGTCAAATGGTTCCCTTGAGTGAGCCTGCAACTTTCCTTTCAATGACATTCCTGAAAATCTTATATTAATAGGATGCAAATACTTTTTCCATATTTGCAAAGTATTTTGGGATATCCGTATTGATAGATGAAGTGTTAAATTAAGGCCAATCAATACCTTATAACATATTTATATAGTAAAGGTACATGTTCCGACCTGGCAATGAGGTCTTCTCAACCAATATTAGACTAAGAATTAAAATATTATTGCTATATCTAACTTATGTCTACTAACTAGCGTCGTATAGGTAAAAATATAGTTAAAATATTATAATAACGCAAATGCTTGTCAATAGGCACTCATATCCGGCACTACGAAACTGTAACTTTGCCTGAAGCCACTTATGCTTGCAAAACCTTGTTCCAAATTATAAATGAAAGAAGAACTGATCAGCACCTCAAAACTGAAAGAAGAATTATCAGAACCTGCATAAATAAAAAGTACCAGGTTGCAGGAGTCTGGAGAATCCTCTCCAATGAAACAGTCTATAGAGAGACTGACCCAGTTACCAGCACGATGAAGAAGCAAAGAATCTCTTATTTCTTTCTCATCCTACGATTACCAGAAAACAGGAATTTACGACAACTAGTGATGAGAAATCTGTGAAAGAAGACTGGAGGGCATTGGATCAAAGACATTCAAGAGGATCTCAAAACAGTTGGACTCGAAATTACAGATGCAGAGAACAAGAATAAAATTACCACCCTTCTTAAGAATCACAAATTTTCAGCAGAAATGATGCACAGACGGCCTGCAGAGATTTCAGACTAATTAAGAACACTGTGATCAGGACGAATGAAGAAGTACTGGGCAGATAAGAAGAATCAAACAATACAACCTTCAAAGAGAAAGTGTACATAGAAGACTCAACTGGTCCAATGTGGCCAGTAAAGTTAATAATAATAATAATTAAATTTAAATACAATGATTTAAATATAATATTGGGCTTCACATGAAAGATTCAGAAATCAAAGTGAGACAATTTAGAATATCAAATATAGTATATCATACATTTTAGAAGCTTGCCACGGTGGGTGAGTGGATAGCGTGTCGGTCTACTAACCCCCAAGATTGCAGGTTCGCTCCTGGCCGTGGTAAGTGCTTTTTGAAAGGCGGCAAAAATACGACACGAATGTCATACGATGTTGGCCTGTCAAAGAACCCATTTGAATTCAGTAGGCAGTGTTCATAATGGCAAAATTGATCTCGGGAGTTTCCGCCAACACAAAGTTCCTCATTTCTCTACTAGAAAGCGCTATAGTGTTCAAGGAGCTTAGATATCCAACCTCCTTGACTTCCATAGTGATTCAAGGAACAAGGAAATTCGACATGCTAGCTACCCTCTGGGTGTCAAATTACAAAGCTTGCACCCGGCACCCGAGGCCATACGATATTATTACACATTTTAGAAGTGTAATAGAATAACGAGTAAAAAAATACAATTGGTTAAAAATCCGACTCTTAAAGTAGCTTAATTTATTGTGAATACTGTTGGACATAAGTGAGTAGTCCATTATCAAAACTGATTATCTGACATTTTTGAAATTTTACAGGAGAGTCAAAAAACGTATTTAGAGAATAGTCTTTCTGTATTTCCATCGTGCTTCTTTTTGAATTTGTTTAAGTTTATAATTTGTCTCAGTTTAAGAGGTAAGTTGTTATAAGATGTGCTGGCTGAATAGGAAATACTTTTAATACGGTACCATATCTAGTTGTGTTTGTTGACTCCATGTATAACTGGTTTGCTGATCTTGTGTTATGGGTATGAATGTCTTTCCTGCATTGAAGTTCAGTATTAAGACTAATAAGACCTTGTTCATATCGGAACATAAATAAAGCTTCAGAGTATTTGAGCTGGCTTCGTAATGGCAATATGTTTGTCTCCTGAAATACTTGTACAGTTGGTTTTCTAAAATCGTAACCTTACATGATTTTAATTGCTCTTTTTTGGAGTACTTCGAGCTCATTTATTGATTCCTGAGTACATCTACCCCATATTATGTTCATGTACATAAGGTGAGAATGAATAAGAGAGGCATATACAGTATGTTCCTTAAATGTTGATTGCTTATTCCATAACCCCTTAATCTTTTTTGAACTCCAATTACACTAACGATTGTCTTTTTCACATTTGTGACATGTTCATTCAACATTTGATTGCCGCTGAGCATGGCGGCGCCAGCGTTTGTTGTTTATTGGAGCATGAGCCCCGCGGGGCGAAGCGGAGGACATAGCGATGACAGAGTGCAGTCTGCACGTAAGTCAAGCAGCATTGCGTCAGATAAACGTTACAGGAGCTCATGTTACCACGGACAGTTAAACGATGACTGAGGCTACTGGAGCTGAGTCATATCCTACTCGCGCAACTGTACCTGTCAACGAAGCAGGCTGGCGTGTGACACAAGTAAACAAAGAATTGTTCCCATCTCAACCGGCGCCAATCAATTCGTGAAAGGTTAAACCTTTAAAACCTGTTATGTACAAAACGAACATGGCGGCCAAGCGAGGTTGAAACATTTTAATGGGTATTTTACGCGATTTAACCATCCGAGTGCAGTGAAACTTGAAACGCTAAATGTTAATATACAAATTCTTATCTACTGACATCTAATTTAGTTCAATTGTTTACATAACCTCAAGATGGCGACTGTGTGAAATTTTAAAATTAAGTTTTTATTTCTTGTGTCTTAATCATGCGATCGAAGTGAACGTTTGAATAATGAACATATGTAATAATCTTCATCTAATGGTGAATAACTCAATGGCCTAAATACAGAACAATCCAACATGGCGTTCCTATTCATAGGCGGGAGAATTCTTTAATAAAGGAGACCAAAAAGATACATGAAAATAGGCTATATAGTTCTTCACGGAACTACTTGTTCTGATTAAAAGTACTTTAGGGTTCATTTTTAGCTTAGGACAAAAATCTTCAGCCTGTTCATGTCTGTCTGAATTCCGCCCTTCGTTGCTTTGTTTTGAGGCAGCTAACAGCTGTGTTAGTGTCTATATTTGTCTCTGCCGCTCAGATTTTCAATTATCAGTTATCAGAATACTACTATTATGGCATATTCACATGATTCAGTTCAGAATGTTCTTTACATTAATACCGCACCATGTCTTGGTGTTTTTAAATAGTTTATTTACCAGAAATGTTTTTAGTCAATTGATTGAATATCTCAAAAGAAACCATCAGGAGTAGATATCAGGAAGAAGGGACACTCATAAAGGCATCAAACAAAGACGGTACGTTGCAGAACATTTAGGTCTATTATTGTTAGTCTAATTTATACAGTGCTGTTTTAAGGTAAGCCTAACGATCGCAGTGGACCTCATTCTTGTTTTATTTTTATTTTTATCGTTTCGGTCGTCTATGGACCACGTTATTTCAACTGCCTTTTCCCTCGTTCTTTCACATTGCCCCAGAATTCGCGCATTCTTCTTCGGTGAGCTTCCCTTCGTTCTTTGGCCCACTTCTTGCCGGTTTTCAATATACGTTTTGGCTGAAAACTCTGTATCTCCCCAAGTTTCTTCTTCAAAGAGTCACGTTCCAAGATGTCCTCATGTGATATCCCCAGTTCTTGTAGGTCTTTTTCCACCTCTGTAAACCAGATCCCTTTGGTTTTCCTTCCCACAAAGTAGGCACAGATTCGATTGGACAATCTTCCGGAGTTCATTAGTGTTAAATGACCATAAAAGGAGAGTCTTCTTTTGCGAATGGTGTGCGTTATTTTCTCCACATGTAGATAGAGTTCATCGTTGTGTCGTCTTCTATACTCTCCTCGTTCCTTGACCGGGCCCAAGATCTTTCTCAGAATCTTCCTCTCTTTGGCTTCGAGTTGTTCTGCCAGGCCTTTCTTATTCACCGCCAGGCATTCTGATGCATATAACGCCTCCGGGCGAATAACGGTAACGAAGTGCCTCAGTTTGGCCTTGAAGGACATTGATCGTGTTTTGTAAATGTATTTGGTTAAATGGTAAGCCATTTCCATTTTGTTAATCCGTGCCACGAAGGCTTCCTGTTCACGAATGTTGGGCTCAGTCCATTCACCCAGGTATTTGAATTTATGTACCTGTGTTATTTGTCCTCCATTCACCGTAAGTTCTCTGGGTTCCGACTCGATGTTCGTTATAAACTGCGTTTACTCAAATGAAATCTGAAGACCTGCCTTTGCTGCTTGCACCTGTAATTGATTGATTTGTTGTGTGGCCGTGTCAAGAGATTTAGAGAAAATTGCAACATCATCTGCGAAAGCTAAACTGTCGATTGTCAGGTTTTTGTTCTTATAACCTAGTCTGACCCCATTCTCTATACCATCCTTACACAATTATTATTATTATTATTATTATTATTATTATTATTATTATTATTCAGAGGCAACTGTAACACCCTTTAAATGATAATAAATAAATACGAACCTTAAAAAAACGAGTATCTTTACATTCTACCAGTGAGCAATGAGTCTTTCTCGTGCAGAGAAAATTATTTGTAAAAGCTGTGCCTATATAGCGAAAGGGGGCCTCAATTTCCTATACATACAATAAAAACTTTTCATAACTTACCGAAGATGTATCCAGTTTTGCCTTCTTTATGACAAAGTGGTCGATCTTCAACACTCGCTAATGTGACAAAAGAAAAGGAAAAGAGCAACTATCAAACAACTCTCGACTCTTTCCCAATACCACCACTTACAAACTGCTTCTCTCCTCTCGCACAGACACACAACCACCATAAATACCAACAGGGGCGACAATCAACCACACTGCGCCAGTATTGCAGCCCGGGACATCTTAACACTGCTATTTCCAGAAAATGGAAATTGAAACCTGACAAGAGAGTGTAAGCTGACAAGGTATAACTGGTCCCCTCCAGAGAGGTCTCTTAGTAATTGTCAATCTCCTAATTTCTTCGTAGAATTTCGTCATCATCACCTGGTTGTATCCCCAGTTCTGAGGCACCTACTGTTCTTGGAAACTCCCCCACGTCACAATCCTATTTGCTACCCTGTTATTTCAGCTGCTCCAAGCAGACACGGAAATGATGACTGGCCATGCTGAGATTGTAAGTACATTCTTTGTCAACTTATTTACTGTATTTAACATTTCGTTGTAGTTTATCATCTTGGCTTAGAGGTTTGAGCCGCGTCGCATATAGGTTATTATTTCCCGACGTTTCGCCTGACATTGCAGCAGCCTTAATCATGGGTAGGTTCGAGTTGGTGTCTGCACTCAAATTAACGGTTATTGCCAGTCAGATGTGCTTGCTGGCCCTGCATTGACGTCACGCTGCTCGCTGATTGGTCCCCGCCCCTGGAAGTCGCGCGCTAGGAGAACTATCCAAATGTTGCTGAGTTTGAAACCATCATCGCGATTGAAATTATTGGGATGCTTCACGACCTCTATTGCCACTCTAATTAACCAAGCACATCTGACTGGCAATAACCGTTACTTTGAGTGCAGACACCAACTCGAACCTACCCATGATTAAGGCTGCTGCAATGTCAGCCGAAACGTCGGGAAATAATAACCGATATGCGACGCGGCTCAATCCTCTAAGCCAAGATGATAAACTAGGCACCGGCCGCGAAAGTCTACGATCTAAATTTCGTTGTAGGTTCTAAATTTGTTCGAGCCGTAAGAAAATATGAAGGCTTACAGCCTCCCCAATATCTGGATTTATTTTGGAGGGGGCCTGGCCCCTCTGGCTACGCCACTGACCTGCAGCACTTATTGTCCGTATTTTTTTCTCGAGGTGGGCGATCTTCGCTTCACCGCAGATGAGTGTACTTGGGCCATCTCGAGCTTCCCGAACATAAATCTTGCAGTCTCTTGTCCAGGTTCCAAATATCTTCCCATTCTGCTTCAGGATCCGGCATCTTCTTGCGATATAGTCGTTCCTGGGTGATAGGTGGTCATTATTATTATTATTATTATCTTGATTGGTCACATTGGACCACTTGAGTCGTTCCACAATCACTTCTTCTTTGAAGGTAGTACTGCTTGGTTCTTGCGCTCTTTCCAGTACTTTTTCATTCTTTCAGATCGGGATTTTCTCAACTCATCTGAAATCTCCATAGGCTTTCTATGTGTCATTTCTGCAGAAAATTTGTGAGTTTTAAGAATGGTGTTAATTTTATTTTTCTCCTCGGCATCTGTTATCTTAAGTCCAACTGCTTTGAGATCTTGTTGGATTCCTTGGATCCATTTTCCTCCAGTTTTCTTTCCTAGATTTCTCATCACCAGTTGGCGTACAATTCTGTTTTCTGGAAGCCGTAAGATGTGAAAAAAATATGAAATTCTTTTCTTCTTCATTGTGCTGGTGATTGGATCAATCTCACGATAGACAGTTTCATTTTGGAGAATCCTCCAGACTCCCTCAACCTGATACTTTTTATTTATGCACGTTCTAATGATTCTTCTTTCCGTTTTGAGGAGCTGATCAGTTCTTTGTTCATTTTTAATTTGGAACAGTGTTTCACAAGCATAAGTGGCTTCTGGGAGAGTTACAGTTTTATAATGTTGGATCTTAGTAGCTATTGATAGGCATTTTTTATTATATGTTGACCAGGTTAGAGATTGTGCCTTTTTCATTTTATTTGTTCTATTTATCCAAGTTACTTTTTCGTTTAAGTTATGTGTTATAATTTCTCCAAGATACTTAAATTGAGGAACTAGGTTAATTTTATGATCATTTATATAGACTTCATTTATATCTAAGGATTTCATAGGCATGATCTCAGTTTTTTCAAAGGATATCTGTAATCCTATCCCTTGAGCAATCTCTTGGAGACTAGTGATCTGAGTACAAACCTCTTCCTTGTCTAGTGCTAAAAGAGCCAAATCATCTGCAAATCCTAAGCAGTTTATTTTTATTGATGGTTTTGTTCCAATTTTGATGTTAGGAGGGTTTTCCTTTTGCCAAACCTTCATGATATAATCAAGAGCCACATTGAAAAGCAGAGGGGATAATCCATCACCTTGTCTGAGACCAGTTTTTACTGAGAAAGCTGTTGATATTTCTCCCCTAAATTTAACTTTCGAATTTGTGTTTGTTAATGTTAATTGAATGATTTTTATCAATTTAGGATGGAGACCATATGATCTGAGGATTTTTAGCAGTGTCAGTCTATGAATACTATCATAGGCTTTTTTGAAATCTATAAAAGAGATAAAGAGTTGCTTATTTCTGTTTTTGTAATATTCCATTATTAATTTCAGGCTAAGGATTTGGTCTGGACAACTTCTGTAAGGGCGAAATCCTCCTTGATATTCTCCAAGTTGTGGTTCCAGAATGTTTTTGATCCTGTTGTAAATTATGCGAGAGAAAATTTTATATGTGCAGTCCAGAAGGGTAATTCCTCTGTAGTTATCTGGGTTCGTTTTGTCTCCTTTCTTAAATAATGGATGGATTATTCCTATGGTCCAGTGTGCAGGAATTTCTTCAGTAATCCACATTTTAACTAGATGTTGATGAAGATTTATAATCGCAGGTTTACCAGCATTTTTCCAGATTTCAGCAAAGACTAAGTCTTCGCCACAAGTTTTGTAATTTTTTTGTTCTTTAATTGCGAGTTCTACTTCATTAATGTTTGGAGGATTTATTAAATCAGGTGAAGTTAAAATAGGTGTATCAGTGTTTACTTGCAGGGTTTCCAGTGGATCATCACAATTTAACAGTTTCTCGAATGCTTCTGCAAGGATCTCTGTATTTTCTTGGTTAGAATGTGCTAACTTTCCCGTTTGATTTTTCAACATTAATGTTGGAGCTTCAAATTTTTTAAGATATTTACCAAATGTTTTGTAATAATCTCGAGATCTGGTCATTATAATAATAATAATAATAATAATATCGTATGGCCTCGGGTGCCTGGTGCGAGCTTTGCTATTTGACACCCAGAGGGTAGCTTGCATGTCGAATTTCGTAGTTCCTTGACTATGAAAGTCAAGGAGGTTAGATGTTAGATATCTAATCTCCTTGAACACAATAGCGCTTTCTAGTAGAGAAATGAGGAACTTTGTGCTGGCGGAAACTCCCGAGATTAATTTTGCCATTATGAACTCGGCCTACTGAATTCAAATGGGTTCTTTGACATGCCAACATCGTATGACATGCGTATCGCATTTTTGCCGCCTTTCAAAAATCACTTACCACGGTCAGGGGCGAACCTGCAATCTTGGGGTTAGTAGACCGACACGCTATCCACTCACCCACCGTGGCAAGCTAGGTGGTCATTTATAAAAATATTGCGTGATGGGCAATTCAGTCCAATATCCAGGGTTGTTAGAACTCTCTACTTAATTCTCGCATTCACTATTTCATCCTTCTTCCACCTGTTAGTGAATGTCACCACGATTCGCCCCACGTCCCCGTCTCTCGCCGGCAGACGATGGGCGACATCGATGTCGCGGAGTCCCAACTCAACCCCCAATGCCCTGGAAGCTTGGATCACTAGGTCGTACACATTTTCCCTCGGCATTTCTGGCTTTCCACTTCATAGCAAATTGTTCCTACCTTTGTACTGCTTAAGGTCTTCTGACCCATCTAACGCTTGCTTTGGATCATTGTTGATACTCGCCAACGACTTTTCCATTTCTAGTGATCTTTTTTAAAATCTCATTTGTGAGGTTTTTGAAATCTTCAAACTGCTCGATAATGAATTCCGTGGCTTGCTTAATTATTTTTAAATCCTGCATGAAAGTGTTTCTTAGTTCATTTACAGACAACTGTATCTTTTCTGTAACCTCCTTCACCAAGTCACATTCACTGAACTTGAGTGGTGGGTGACAATCTTCACGATTGCATTTCCACACCTAATCTAATCTAATCTAATTTAATTTTGCGGATCACTTTTTATAGACTCGTAAGATAGTCTTGTGCATTCCTTGTGGAAATTACGCCCATAATCCCCTTCACAACTAACGAAATCCTCGCTATTTTTCACTTTTTTTCCCCGCACGTAGAACAAACGTTAGGCCTACTAGCCATAGCCGTCATCTTGCTTTATTTGTGATTGTAAAATAATTAAATTCGATTAGTTTTGTTACCGTAACTCACTCTAAACTGATTATTGCAAATAGGTTTCAGTACTGCAGAAATGCCTTATAGTATCACTAACATAGAAGGAACTGAAAAATAGCACTAGAAACATCATAACAGCACAACAGAAGTCAACATAGAAACGTCAAGATAGCACCAGTAATATCATTTTTCCTGACTAATGGTTCGGATAAAATATTAATAGTAAACGAATATTGCTGTTTTGAAATATTATCATCATAATCATGTATCAGGCTTAAAATATCACACTTTATGGTTTATTGTAGCATTGTTTACGTCATTCCTATTCAAACAATGAGGTCACTATCTGAGCCTATTGGTATTACCCCTTTTTTGCACTTCACTTTCTGTTGTTTCTACAGAAAAGGCATCCAGGACACGTTTGTAGAAGAAGAGCTGCTGGAGATCTCGCCACTCATTACCTTAGTGTTTGGAAAGTAGTTTTCCCACATCTTGCTCTTTTTTGGATTCGGTTGCAATCCTAATGCTATCGGCAAAGGTTTGATATCAGTATTTTTTTTCTACATGGTTTGCAAATGCTCTTCAGTTGATTAAAGTCTGTTATGTAAGCCCTGTCTCCTCTTACTAAAACCTTTCCGTTAATTCTAGTTAGAATAAAGCGATAAGTTTCAGAAATTTTGAAGTGCCACTTGCACAGTGGCTTTATTACATCATTGACTGCTGTTTAACAGTCGAACAACTCGACATCTTTTATCTGTATCTGACGTAATACACTTCAAGTTATCCCGAGGATCAACAATAACATTTTCCTTCAATGAGTTCAGAGTATGATGTAAATTCGACTAAGACAATGATTAATTTTGTTTCCGTGCTCAACCTTATTCAATAATCATTATACAGCAGATGATACGTTTTGAAAACAAAATCTACATTTGTAAAAGATAAGTTCTGTAACCGAAACAATGGTGCAGATGAGCATTTATGTAACCGAAATGGAATTTACTTGCTTCCAATAACAGTGGAAATAAGGAGTTTCGACATTGATCATTATATGTTGTAGCTGGCCTTGTGACGGATCGTCTGCCATGTGTAACTCAATTTCCCCAAAAAATGTCAGATGAAGAGTTTTGATAATGGACTATTCTAGTGTTATATATCGTACACATCCATTGAACTTAAGTAAGCATTATCTTATGATATTCGCTTGACGAATGAAACGATTCATCCAATTTATGTGAAAAATGTTTTGTTAAGTGTTTCAATAATTCATATAATTTATTTCAGGCACTAGGAAATTAATTGTAATTCCCCACCCAACCTAATTTGGGCACACTCGTGTAGACCGACTGAAATGCTTCCAATAATAATATCTGAATGATGCTATGTCAAAGATGCCTCAAAATTCGTCACGATTGGTCTGCGAAAAATCAAAAAAGTCCGAAAATTTAAATACCTAGGGGAATGGATTACCCCTAATAATTCAGAAATAGCTGCCATTGAGAGCAGATGTAACAAATTGGAAGGTGCCTTTCAAACCTGCAAAAACATTTACAAAAGTAAAAGCTTGTCCCGAAATGTCAAACTTTGTCATTATAACACAGTAACTAGGCCGTCAGCACTGTATGCCGCAGAATGCTTACAGATGACGAACAAAGGTCCATTGAGAAAATTAGAACTTAAGGATCGGGAAATTCTAAGGAAAATATTAGGACCTGTTAATGATAATGGTACTTACAGAAGAAGACATAACAATGAATTATTTGAACATATAGAAGATTTGGTGAGTGTGATGAGAAAAAGGAGAATGTCTTTCTTTGGACATTTGGAGCGGATGGGGCATCATCGACTTTCATATCGAATCCACTCATCAATATCTAAAAAAAAATCCTATTGTAAATGGTCGATGCAAGTCAAAAAGGACCTAACAGAAGCTCGAATCAATCAAGCTCTGGTTTGGGATAGGAACCTGTTCAGAAAGGCGGTTAAATCAACCAGTAATCTACACCCTTTAACATCTGTGATGCCTCGCCCTCACTGCAAGTGGACGAAAGAAAGGAGAGCAGAACATTCGTCAAGAATGAAGATCTACTGGCAGACAAGAAAACAAGCATTACAGTGATCATATGAGTGAAGAGCATCGTGGTCCATTGATGGCCGAAACGTCTAAAAAAAAAAAAAAAACTGAATGATGCTAAATAATGGCTTGTAATATTTCAATAAGGTAATGTGAACAAACTGAGCTTCTTGAACATGTTCAACACACTGTGTGGTGTGCAATATTGGGCCATACTTATTGAAAACTAAGAACATAGATATGGTACAGTGAAACAGTAGGTATACCGTCGGCTGATCGTGGAGCCCTTTATGCGTGACGTCAGGGAATTTTCTAGGGTTAGAACTCATTTTGTGTTCCATGGAGCAGTGGTTCCAGCAAGATGGAGCAACCCACAGGTGGGAGTACATTGAATGCATTACATGAACATTTCCAAATCCACATCACCTCCTTACGAACTGATTATGCATACTTACCAAATTCTCCTGACTTGACACCACCAGATGCATATTTGTGGGGAATTTTAAAGGAACGAGTGTTCATAGATCCAGTGCCTCATGATGTTGAACAAAAAACATCAGATGTGTACTACATTCCATTTCTACACAGACACAATAGCAGGAATATTTACCAACTTACACACAGGTATGAAAGGTGTCTTGATTTGGCAGGTTCCTATCAGGAACATGTCTTCAGATGATTTGCTGTGTTAAGGTATTGTTGTGTTCTTGCCGTGTAAACACAAATATACTCAATACTTGAATTCAGTGTACTTTATTCTGGGCCATACTGTACATTATCCGTAATTATAGTGTTGTATAATATATACATGTAAATAATAACTAATTGTAGTACAAGTGGTACCAATAGCGTAAGGCTGCAATACCCCCTGGGAGTTGGTGTGCACTGTTTGAAAACATCTTATCGTAGGAATTGGGTTTACATCTATGTATCATTGTCTTAGGCTCGCCCAATCAAGAAGAGCTGCAGGAAACCTTGATGGAACTGGAAAAATGGGCAGGGAAAAACCAACTTTCCATCAATATGCAGAAAACCCATCAGATGATTTTTAGGGGGGGGGGGAGAATATCACAAAACTTCACAATGACGCTCCACAATCAACCACTAACGATAGTAAATAGGTTCAAATACTTAGGCGTAATCCTTCAAACGGCAGCGAGCTCGTTCCGATGCCACATACAGGACAGGACAGCAGAGGCCACGAAAGAAATATGCAGGATAAAGAACATTGGAGCAATATCACTGAAGACAGCCATGAGGCTCTTTGACACGACGATATCTCCCATAGTTACTTACGGACTGGAACTAATATGGGAAAAACTGACCATCACAAACTTAGAACGAATAGAAAAGGTGAAAGCAAGATTCATAAAATATGCCCTCAGGGTTGGAAAATATGCGCCATCTCGTCTTGTCTATGAACTTGGCAAGAAAACGTTTTACATGGAGGATCTCCGGTTAAGCCTGTCTTCTACTGAGGCTTCCGTCAAACTACTGGAACGTAGGAGGAAGAAAAGAGCAGAGATAGACATAGACCTCTACGGTTCATCAGCGATGATCGATCGCACCTGGACCAACACGAACCAGGAGCAAAGACATATCATCACGAGACTGGCCATAGGCTACACGGTTTCCACCGCAAGATTTGTGAGAACAAGCTTTTCCACTCACCGAATGAAAGATGTGTGTGTGAATTATGCGGACGGAGGTGTACGCTGTATCACATCAGTGTGTGCCGGAAGAGGACGAAATCTTTGTCTGATTATAGTGAAAACTAATATCCATTCGGGTAAAAGATATTTCAGTGTTATGTTTAGCCTACTCATTTAGCTTGTAATCTTTCGAGCGCTCCTTAATACATTTATTTATTATTTCCTTACAGTTGCCAAACCCAGAGAAGTTGCCTGCACCATTATCGATGGATTTCTTCCAAAGGAACACTTTTACTGCTAAATCAAAAAGTTTTTATAATAGACGAGAAGTGAGTGGTCGGTTTCTACTCTTCCCTGGAACCTACTGTATCGTTCCTTCAACATTTCAGCCAAATCAAGAGGGCGAATTTCTTATCCGAGTATTCTCCGAGACAAAGAACAACCTGGAGTGAGTACATTTGGCTTACAAGGGAACCTAACTTCCTCGGTAACCAGTGGTAGTGATTCCAAGATTATGGCTCCCATTCCTGGCTAAGAAAGTCAGGTTTGTGAAGGATGGGAAATTATGAACGAGAAGTACTGGCCTTGGTGCGCTTTCGTGACGTTAGCAATGTAGATCTGTTGCACCACTTCCTGTAGGGTTATGTATGGCGGGAACATAAAAAGTATTATCTACAATTTGATGAAAATCCCAGAATTAGAACATCGTGCTTAACCCATATCATATCAGAAAACATGCTGTAAAAAGCATTGACCCAACACAACCATGGCGGCAAAACATACATGGTAATTACAACTCAAGCCTCACACTGATCAATCTTATGAAGTCCAATACTGCGCCACAATTTACATATTTATTTATTACTCTAAGTAGAACCAGTAGATCTAATATCTTCAATCATTGTAGTTGATCACAAGGTAATACTTTTCAGGAGTACGGTATATACTGCAACCTTGCAATGAAGCTCTTATCAAGACGCTGTCTCCAGGATCGCGTTCAGTTCTTTATGATTTAAATAAATATTTTACTTCATATATATAACAAGGACCCATAGGGGTCAAATCCTAGGAATGATGTGAACCAGGGTTAAAACAAACAACTTAAATAACTGAATCATAATTAAACAACAAAATAATCAAACACCTCCCTGAATGAATCCCGAATTAATCAAAATAAACAAATTCACTGATTGAAAACCAATCATCAAAACAATCAGCATAAAACTTCAATGAACTCAAAATCATGGATAGACTCCATTAACTTCTCTTTATTTTGTGTGTGAATGCGGAGGACTATGAAAAACAAGAGTTCTTGTATCGAAGATTCGATTCCATATGATCAGACATCAAGTCGCGATTCCCCGAATGCGAATCAAATTGGCTCGAGAGAAATACAAAACTAACTCTAAATGGCTACACACAAATAATAACACTCTGACGTTCCCTACCCTTACAAAATTACATAGCTGAATACTTCCTCAGAAGTTTAACAAAGTGCACCAGCACTACACTGAAATAACGTTGTCCAAACCCTGGTCTTACTCACCAGACTAAGGTACGCTTACGTAACCATCAACTACAATGAACATAAACACCTGGCTGACCGTATGTCACCATAAACTAAATTATGCAGACACACAGTGGTATACAAGCCACTCTGAAAATATAACATGCCAACAAGTGGGCTATCAAAACACAAGAAATAAATACAATGAACACATGACAACATTACTGACGGAAAATACAGTCTCGGCGTGGATAACTAACCTCTCTTAATCACAAAGTCTTCTAATCACTCAGGCTTATATTTTAATATTTTAATTCACAGTTTAACGAATTCACTTGTCATCCTGATGAAAATGTACAGTATCTAACCTTTGATCTGCGTGTGCTCAATCCGTGGAATGTCACCTCACTCAATAGATTGCCAGCTTCCTCAAAATGTGCCACAAAAATACAATATCACGGGAAAGCTCTCGGCATTTCCAAAGATCCGACGAATCACCACCTATGGACTCCTATAAAACATGTGTCACAAAATACCAATATCTCAGGAATGCTCTCGGCATTTCCAAACAACCGAAAATTACTAACCACGGCTACTGTAGTAATTATGCAGCATACAGAGCCTGACCTCGGTCACCTCCAGCTTGCATCTTAATAACAACACATAACTCTGGCACAACACATCCTGCTCCACAACCTTATCTCACATGCGATCAAAGTCTATCTAATATCGTGTTCCATTATCATCATCATCATGTTGTTCGGTCAAGCGACTGGTCTGCCCCTATAATGAGTCTTTTCCACGTTGTTCGGTCTTGTGCTGTCCTTTTGACCACTTCATAACTTCGTAGGCCAGAGCTATCTAGGAAAGATCTCATGAAAGTGTCCCGTGGCCTCCCGCGAGGGAGTTTTCCAGGTATTTGGCCTTCTAGTATGTCGATCATCAGGCCACCATGTCGTAACCTGTGGCCAAGCCAGGTGGATCTCCTTCTATTGATCTGGCGGATAATTTGCCGTTTTTCCTTTATTCGATCCAGCACCGTTATGTTGGTCATTTTCTCTACCCAGCTGATATTTTCCATTTGGCGCCAACACCACATCTCAAACGCTTCTAGTCGTTTAATGTCACCTCTATTCATTGTCCAGGTCTCACTGCAGTACATTGCAACTGGCCATATGTAGGTCTTAACCAGTTGTTTTCTAAGGCTGAGGGACACCGAGCGTTGACAAATTAGAGGATGCTTTTCACGGAATGCCTGCTTAGCCATGGCTATACGGCTCCTGATTTCAGCTTCACATCGTAGGTCTTCTGTGAAGATCTGACCAAGGTATTTAAATCGACTGACCTGTTGTATTGGATCTTTATTTATGGTTACATTTAGTTGGTGTTGATGCTTACTTATCACTAGAATCTTGGTCTTCTTAAAATTGATTTTCATTCCATATTCTGTAGCTGTATCATTTAAACATTGCAACATGTTCTTCTTCTTCTTCTTCTTCTGCTTTTACGGCCTCATTGGACCACTTCAGTCAAACATTTCTTGGTCCTCTTCTTCAGTAAGTTTCCTTTCCTAGTCGCCCAGTAGCTCTTCATTCGCTCTGATCTTCTCAGGCGTTCCTCATCTGTAAATACCCTTTTTACTGTATTAGGTACGTTTGTCTATTTTAGCCTGAAATCTTATTTTTATATCTCTCAGTTTTTTAATTTTGTTGTTTTGTTTTGCAAGTCATCCAAGGTTATTTCCAATTCTTTCATATCTTCTCTAATTTCCTTAATCCATCCTACTTGTTGTTTCATATTCCAAAGTTTCACTACAATTTTTCTAGATAACCTGGTTTCTGGTGTCCTCATGATGTAACCAAAGAAAGAAAGCCGTTTCTTCCGAATAGTATCAGTGATGGGCTCCAGTTCTCTGTATACCACTTCATTTGGTACTATCCACCACTGTCCATCTTTCTGATATTTTTTATTTATGCATGTTCTAGCTATTCTTCTTTCTACTTTTAAAATTTTGTCAATTCTGTTTTTCTGAGTAACTTTAAAAAGAGTTTCACTTCCATAGGTCACCTCTGGTTGAACCACCGTCTTGTAATGTTTTAATTTTGTTGCGATTGATAGACATTTTCTTTTATATGTAGACCGTGTTAATTTTTGGGCTTTTATCATTTTATTAGTTCTTTCTTGCCATGCAGGTTTCTCATCCAAGTTGTAAGTTATAATTTCTCCTAAGTATTTAAATTGCTTCACTATTTTTACTTTCTTGTTATTTACTGTTATGTGATTGATTACAAGTGGATTTGCAACCATTATCTCTGTCTTTTCAAATGATATCTGAAGTCCAATTTTTTGTGCTATATTTTGTAGGCTTATTATTTGATTTCTGGCTTCTTGAATATTATTAGCCAGTAACGCTAAGTCATCTGCGAATCCCAAGCAATTTAAGTCTATTGGTTTCCAATTCTTATGTTCCTAGGATTTTCCCTGTACCATTCCCTCATTACATATTCCAAAGCACAATTGAAAAGTAGAGGCGATAAACCATCTCATTGTCTTAATCCTGTTTTAATCGTAAACGGTTCAGATATTTCTCCTCTGAATTTTACTTTAGATTTGGTGTTTGTTAGAGTTAGTTTTATAATTTTTATTAATTTGGGATGAAGTCCGAAATTCTTTAGTATTTTCAGCAATGAAGATCTATGTATACAATCATAAGCTTTTTTGAAGTCTACGAAGGTTATGACTTGCTGTTTTTGTCTACGTTTGTAGTAGTCCATTACTAATTTTAAGGTGATTATCTGTTCAGGGCAGCTTCGCCATGGCCGAAATCCACCTTGATATTCTCCTATTTCCAGTTCTAATTGATCTTTACAACGATTATATAGAATTCGTGACATGATTTTATATGTGATATCCAAAAGGGAAATTCCTCGATAGTTGTCAGGATTTGATTTTTCTCCTTTCTTGTGTAATGGATGTATTATAGCAGTAGTCCAATGGTCTGGCAGTTCTTCTTTGATCCAAATGTTCACTATGCATTGGTGTAATGCAATCTTCACTGGTTCTGCTGCATATTTCCACAATTCTGCAAATGTTTGATCTTCTCCACTCGCTTTGTAGTTTTTGAGCTCTCTCAGCGCTTTGTAGACTTCTTGGATTGTGGGTGGATTTATGTTTTCTGATGGTGTTTTAATAGTGTTGTCTGTATTTATTTGAAGCAGTTCTGGTGGATCTTCGCAATTTAGCAACTTGTTGAATGTTTCTGCTAAAATTTCTGTATTTCTTTTATTACTATGGGCTAACTCGCCATTTTTGTCTTTTAACATTAATGTTGGAGGTTCATATCTTTGTAGTTGTTTGCTAAAAATTTTGTAGTAATCTCTTGAGTTTGTTTTCGCGCTATTTGTTTCGATCATCAGAAGTATATCCTTTTGGTATAGCCGTTTAACCCCTCGTATTAATTTTTGAGTTATCTTCCTTTGTTTTGAGATCCAAGTGTGATTCATCTGTTTTTGACTCTGATACCGTAACCAGGCTTGATGTCTATCTTCCACTGTATAATCACACTCATCGTTCCACCATTGGTGTTTCTTCCTTGGATTTATTGGGGCTACTTGTTCAGCTATTTGTTTCAATTGGGGAACTATTTCCTCTAGATCATCTGTTATTTTAATATATCTAGTTCGTTCTTTGTATCCCTTGTTATTTATTAGTTTATGAGGGTCGTATGTTCTCTTCTTTTTTAGGTGAGTTTTTTTCTTTGTCAACGGGGTAAATTTAATTTTAATCTTTACCATGTAATGATCCGATCTCAGAACTTTCACATTGTAGATCTCCCTGTGATAGTTCTTATCCATACAAACATGATCTAGTTGCCATTCACCTTTTTTCCAATCTGGATGTTTCCAAGTTTTGAGTTTATTTGGTCTTCTCTTGAAGTAAGTTGATTTGGAGATCGTATCATGGTTCCTGCAAAATTCCACCAGTCTTATGCCATTCCTGTTTGTTCTTCTCTGTGCTGGCCATTTTCCTATTATGTCTCTATATCTTTTTTCCTTTCCTAACTGGGCATTAAAGTCTCCAATTAAAATTTTGGTGTGACTTTTATTTATGTTTGTTGCTGTCTGATCTAAAAGCTCCCAAAATCCCTCCACATCATCTTTGTGTTCTTTCTTATTATTTTTATCATTAGTTGGGGCATGGGCATTTAGGATGGTATATGTTCTATTTGCAGCTTTTAGAGTTAGTGTCGAGAGCCTAGGGGATAATGCTTTAAATTCTATGATGGATTCAATTATTTTGAGATTGACTACCAATCCTGTTCCGAATTGTGGACATTGCTTCATTACTCTTTTTCCTGGTATTCCCTTGTATATTCTATACCCTTGTGATTCTATTGGTTCCTGATCGGTGTTTCTCATTTCTTGAAGCCCGGTTATTAGAATCCCTTTGCGATCCATTTCGTCTGTCAAAATTTTGAGTTTTCCTGGCTGTATGATGGAATTTATATTGTGTGTTGCTATATAGTTTATCTGTCCTATCTTCAGTCTAAATTTGGGTTTTCTATCTGTCGGGGGTATTTTTAGATGCTCCGACTCATCTAGGGTATCTTTCAGGTGACTGCCCACCGTATCCGAATGCAGTCTAGGTGGATTATTCCTTAAAAGATTTCCTTCCATGTTTGACTTTCAAAGGTAGTCAACCTTGTATGGAGCAAGCTCCGAGTTACAACTGCGGTTGTTAACCGTAGAGGTTGTTGTGTGTTTGGTCCGCGAGAGCTATTTTATTTTGCTCAAGTCCGCCGGCAAGCCGGTGAGGACCCCCCTATCCGCCACCTGGGACGCGCCACGTCGGAGTATCACCTCTCCGCCTGCTACGACACCGTAGTAGGTTCGTGGTGCAACATGTTCATTATAATAATAATAATAATATCGTATGGCCTCGGGTGCCTGGTGCAAGCTTTGCTATTTGACACCCAGAGGGTAGCTTGCATGTCGAATTACGTAGTTCCTTGACTATGAAAGTCAAGGAGGTTAGATGTTAGATATCTAATCTCCTTGAACACAATAGCGCTTTCTAGTAGAGAAATGAGGAACTTTGTGCTGGCGGAAACTCCCGAGATTAATTTTGCCATTATGAACTCGGCCTACTGAATTCAAATGGGTTCTTTGACATGCCAACATCGTATGACATGCGTATTGTATTTTTGCCGCCTTTCAAAAATCACTTACCACGGTCAGGGGCGAACCTGCAATCTTGGGGTTAGTAGACCGACACGCTATCCACTCACCCACCGTGGCAAGCTAACATGTTCATTAATGTATGCGGATTTAATGCAAGTAATGCCAGATCATCAGCAAATTTAATATTTTGGATAAGTCTTCCACCAATTTTCACTCCCATATTAGAACCTTTAAAAGACAACTTTGTTATAACTTCAGCGAAGGCATTGAACAGTCCAGGGGACAGCAAACAACCTTGTCGCACACCTTTACGGATCTTAGCGGGTTCTTATACGTTATTTCCAAGCCGAACGACAGCAGTTTGATTTATATACAGATCAAATACAGGGTGTCTATAAAAGAACTCCGGAGTTTTGAGGCAAAATATTGTAGTGCAGTAAAAAAGTTATATTAATGTTTAATACATGATTGGAAAGGCTGCATTTTCAAGTTTTTTAAACAATTTAATAAAGTTCAATATGAGCCCCGTTAGTGGCACGGCACACATCGTAACGGTATTCCACCTCTTCCCATGTCCTGGCCAGCATGTCTGGGGGGACGGTCGTCACACAATTGATTATTCGTTCCCTGAGATGGCAAACATCATGAATTTTCTCCGCATACACAAGATTCTTGATATGCCCCAAGAAGAAAAAGTCCAACGGAGTCATATCAGGGCTCCTTGGAGGCCATGGAATAGGTCCTTCCCTTCCAATTCATCTGTTGCCGAGTCGAGCGTCAAGTGCCTCGCGCACACGCAAACTGAAGAAGGCGGTGCCCCATCTTGATAGAAGTGGACTAATCCCTTCTCCGCCTCAATGTTATCTAACTGAGGAAAAACATATTCTTCTAACATGTCACAATAGACATCACCATTGATATTTCTTTCAACAAAAATGAAGGGACCTATTACTCTATCATGCATAAGACCACACCAAACATTCACTTTTGGCGTTTCACGTTCATACTCGATAAACACATGGGGCGGCTCTGGTCCCCAAATTCTGCAATTATGTCTGTTTACAGACCCGTTCACATGAAAAGTCGCTTCATCACTAAAAATAACACTGAAAGAAAGAATCTCTTAATCTTGTCTGCCGGTTTAATGTGGTGTAACAGTTGAATTTTGTAAGGAGTTAAACGAAGTCTTTTATGAACTACCTTATGAACTGTTGATCTTGGTAACCCCAACTCCAGACTGCGTCTTGTCAATGATTTCTTAGGGCTTCGAAGGCATGAAGCTCGGATTCTGTCCACATTCTCTTGTGACACACGCAGCCTACCCGGCGATTTTTGTTTTAAAACACTTCCTGTTGGTTTGAATGCACTTAAGCATTGTCGAATGGTTTTATCCGTCAATACCATAATTACGTCGAAAGTTTCTTTGTACCGTAACAACAGAATTAGTTTGTATTAGCCAAATAACGCATTGAACCTTTTGTTGCGGCGTCGACATAGCGCGGCAATCCAGACAGCACCGACTGCCGCTACATTGTTTCAAGGTCAACGCTCAGCAGCGCTGCCAACTGTTGATGAAAACATTCTCAATTGGTATGAGTAAAACTTAATGAGCTACTTGTTTCAGAGAAATTAACTACATTTTGCTATCTTCTACAGTTATTAAGATATGCATTTTTGAAACACCGGAGTTCTTTTATGGAAACCCTGTATTAATCTGATTAATAGATGGGGACATCCTATTTGATTGAGAAGAGGAAAAAGTTTATGCAAGCTGACTTGATCAAATGCTTTTTCGTAGTGCACAAAGCACACGTAAAGGTTTCTGTTTACGCTTAGCATCTTTTCTCCAAGACAACGCAAGGATCCGATAGCATCACGTGTAGACATATTCTTTCGAAAACCAACAAAGCAAAATAATAAGGTGAATAACTCGATGAATAAAATTACGGACGAATCGGATGGCTTCCCGTTTCAGCTTAATGCAAACATCGGCAGTTCAATTAATTATAGCCTGGATATTTTCAAATCCTACAAATCAAACGTTTATTTCTCCCAGTCCTGTTCTTACATTATTCTTAATAAAATGATCCACTTCTACCGTAGACCCCATGTTCCGGTGATGCTGTTCTCCTCGTGTCACCGTTAAGTTGCATAACATTACAACTATCCACAAGAATAGTCACGCCGCGTCCTTCAATTACATGGCACGTCAGTATTATGTTACAAAGAAAAAATCTAATCTATTAAAAACACACAAAATCAAAATATATTTACAAAATTCCCTTGATGCCATATGACCCATCCAAAAGAAGTGTCGCCAAAACTAGGAAACAACTGAAGCCAACTAGACAAACCACCCCTACTCAAGGTCATTGACTCACTGATGAACACTTATTAATGATTGCTACAACTAAGTTCGATCCTAAGTGGAGAGACATTTTAAGTACCGGTATAAAGCTTTTCCATTCGTCGTACTAAACTATTATCAAGAACTTTAATTCATAATTTGATTAATAAGTGTGTTTAATGAACATTAATATTCACTCTTTGTCAATAATAATAATAATATCGTATGGCCTCGAGTGCCGGGTGCAAGCTTTGTAATTTGACACCCAGAGGGTAGCTTGCATGTCGAATTTCGTTGTTCCTTGAATCACTATGAAAGTCAAGGAGGTTAGATATCTAAACTCCTTGCACACTATAGCGCTTTCTAGTAGAGAAATGAGGAACTTTGTGTTGGCGGAAAGTTCCGAGATTAATTTTGCCATTATGAACACGGCCTACTGAATTCAAATGGGTTCTTTGACATGCCAACATCGTATGACATGCGTGTCGTATTTTTGCCGCCTTTCAAAAATCACTTACCACGGCCAGGAGCGAACCTGCAATCTTGGGGTTGGTAGACCGACACGCTATCCACTCACCCACCGTGGCAAGCTACTCTTTGTTATTCATGCTGTATGAGTGTATTGAATATCATCGTACTTCTATTTTAAAGGGATTTTTTTTAAAATTTCGTTAGGGCCATCTATGGACCACGGTGCTTATGTTTTAGCTGTTTCTTGATGTCATCGTCAGGCTTGCCACGATTGGTGTTCTTAGTGGTGGGTTTGGCAGCTGCTTTCATGTTGGTACCTCGAGCTTTTCTGATGGCCCAGTAGTCCTTTATTTTCCGGCTAAATTGAATCTTACGTTTTTTTTTTTTTTTTTTTTTTTTTTTTTTTTTTTTTTTTTTGTTTGAATGATATTTATTCAATTAATTCCAAAGAGCCATAGGCTCGTACAGAGGAATTGTACAGTAATATGTGTGTTTACACACCAGGAAGAAAATTCTGAAGGTAACACAAATTGATGAATAAGGGCATAGGCCTATTAGTAAAGTTGATACTATATCTAAGATTGTTTAGACCAAGGTCTCTTAAAATGATAAGCACAGGATTTTTGAGCTTATTTGATGTATTACGATGCATCGAATTTTTCCCACAATACTTTCGTAGTTTTCCTCTTAAATACTGACAAAGTTGGTGCACTTTTTACTTCATCGGGAAGTTTATTATATAACTGTGATGCAGAGAACTTGAAACTATTTCTACCGTATTTAGAAGAGTGAATGATATATAAGGCTACGTCCTTCGCATGCCTAGTTCCATAAGAATGATTGTCCGAGTTCAAGATGTAGGGAGAGCTATAGAGTATTGTGTTGTGTTTAATTTTGTATATTAGCATAGCTGCTCGGAGATCTGCACTTATGCTGAGGGGTAGAATTTTACTTCTGATGTACAGATCTTTTACTGGAGTGCAGTAAGGAAGGTTAAATATGTTTCTAATAGCCCTATTCTGAATAGTCATTAAATCATTCAGTGTGGATTTCCTGCAGTGAGCCCAAATAACATTTAAATATTGGAGCTTGCTATGTACAAGTGAATAGTAGATTTGTTTTACAAGGTTTAGGGGAATAAGATACCGAAGTTTCCTTAGGATCCCTACTATAGGTGAGAGTTTCTTAGCAATTCGTTCAACGTGTTCAATCCAGGTCAGGTGTTTGTCGATGATTAGACCTAAATACTTTGCCTGATTAACCTCTTTTATTTCAATATTATTTATATATATTTTGTCATGTGTGATTTCTTTCATGCTTTGCTTTGAAATTACCATGTAATTGGTCTTCTGTAGGTTCATTGTTAATTTATTGGCCTGGAACCATTGTGAGAGAGTATTTATATCTTGTTGCACATTTTGTATGATTTCAATTATGTCTTTCCCAGTGTAGAAGATATTTGTATCATCTGCATACAATTTGATATGCCCTCTCAAATTACATTCCACAATATCATTTATATAAATTAAGAATAATGTAGGTCCAAGTATAGATCCTTGTGGAACTCCATGAGTTATATATTTTCCTGAACTTATGCATTTATTCAAAGCTACATGCTGCTTTCTTCCAATAAGGTAGCTTTGGAACCATTTTAGTGCTATACCTCGGACACCAGCATTTTCTAATTTTGATAACAGTATTTTATGATCTACTGTATCAAAGGCTTTTGTGAGATCAATAAATAACCCAACTGCCATATTATTTTTGTCAATAGTTTCTTGTAGCATTGTTATTAGGTCAATAGTTGCTGCCTCAGTACTAGAATTTTCCCTGAATCCATATTGCATATTATGAAAGAATGTATTCTTGTTCAGAAATGAAAGCAATCTTGTTTTTACCACTTCTTCCAGAATTTTTGAAACTACCGATAAAATAGAAACAGGTCTATAATTATTTGGATTTCTTTTGTCACAACCCTTAAATATAGGAACTACTTTGGCCACTTTTAAGTCATCTGGTATCATGCCAGTAACTAAGGACTCATTAATCATTTCAACCAAGATTTTAATAAATGATTGTATATTGTTTTTAATGAAATTTGTCTTGATCCTATCTAATCCACAGCTCTTTTTATTCTTTAAATTTGTGATGATGGACTTGACCTCTGCTTCATCTGTCGGATATAAGTAGAGAGAATTTGACTGATTGTGGTCCTTACTGAGGATTTCCTTCTGTTCAGGAATAGCTTTTGCTAGACTTCCAGCAATGTTTGTGAAGAACAAGTTAAATGATTCACATAGTTCTTGATTGTCTGTGATAATTTTGTTGTCTATTTCAAGTGAAGTGCATGTCTCAACTGTTGGTTTTTTGTTGTGTATGATTTCTTTGATAGTCTCCCAAGTTTTATTAGAATTGTTTCCATATGTTCTGAATTTATCTCCTCAGACCATTTCCTAGTCTCGTCTTTTGGTCTGTGGGTAACTTCTGTGAGGGATGTTACGAAGGATTTAATTTTAAGAGCTGTATGATAGTTACTCCGGTCGGCTATGTCATTTTCATTTATATGGAGTTCCGAAAGATCCTTCTCCACTTGCTTCTTCCACAAGAATCCAGTAGCTTTGCCCTTGTTAGCAGCCTTGAAGATCCTATGGGATAACCTGTTTGAGTCCATTCTGAATAGATGTCCGTAAAAAGCCAGTCGCCTTCTTCTGATGGCATCCATGAGATTTTCTTGGTGTTTATATAGCTCACGATTTGGTTGATACCATCGGCTTCCATCTGGTAGAATTCTTGGTCTTACTATCCGTCTCAGGAACTTTCTTTCTTGTACCTCGAGGGCTCTTAATGGGGTCTTCTTAGTTAGACATAGGCACTCTGCTGCATAGAGGACTGAAGGTCTGACTACTGCATTGTAGTGTCTTAGTTTGACATTCATCGACAAATTTTTTTAAGCATATAATTTTCTACAGGCATGGTAAGCCTTATCTAGTTTGAGTCTCCTGTGTTCAAGAGCCACTGTTTCGCTGAGGTCCTCTGAAAACCATTCCCCAAGGTATTTTACACTTTTGACTCTCTTGATGTAGATGTTATCACTGACTCTCTTCATTCTAGGGGCATCCTTGATGTTAGTAACAAACTCGGTCTTTCCTATGTTAATCAAAAGACCCGTTTTAGCCGCTATTGAGTGCAGTGTTTGGAGCTGAGTAGTAGCCTCCTGTATGTCATTTGCCAATAAAGTCAGATCGTCTGCAAAGGCTAGGCATGGAATCCTTAGGTTGTCAGCTTTAATCCCCATCCGTAATCCAGTATTCTCTGGTAGGATTCTCGTCCACTCTCTAATGATCTTTTCCAGAACACAATTGAATAATATGCATGATATGCCTTCTCCTTGTCTCACCCCTGTTTTAATGGTGAAACTTTCCGAGAGCTGTCCTCTAAACTTTACTCTGGCTGTGGTGTTGTGCAGGGTGGCTTGCACCAGCCTATTGATCTTGTCGTTGAGCCCTAGTACTCTCAAGGTGTTAAAAAGAGTAATTCTGTCCACTGAGTCGTATGCTTTCTGGAAGTCGACAAATATAGCTACCCATTGTCTGGCTCTTGACTTGCAGTATTGAAGGATGGTCTTCAGATTGTGTATCTGCTCGGTACAGGACCTCGATGCTCTGAGCCCTGCTTGATATTCTCCTAACTCTTTATCCAGCTGTCTCGTTACATGGCGTTCCAGAATCTTGGAAAATTTCTTATAGGTAACAGCAATGAGTGATATTCCTCTGTAGTTACTGGGATCTATTAATTATTTTTTAGTGTTTTTTATCTACTATAAATAAATATAGAAAACGGGAACAATACTAAGAAAACTAAGCTCAGGCAGCCAAAAAACTCACCATATTGAACCAATATTTTAAAAAAATCCATACCCCTCCGTCTTCCCGGAGTGTTATTGGCCCGCAAGGTCCCCCAACTATTTACATTGTGGCCCTTAGTTAAAAAAGATTGCTCGCCCCTGGTGTAGGCCATTTCCAAGTTGATAGAAATCTGCTTCATCCTTCTAACTTCTCTGATGTCATCACGTTCCATAGCGGCGCTGCTGTTTGAATAAATTAGCGTGAATATTAAACAAATTATGCACACGTTCGTTAGCTTTTAATCTGTCAAATCGATTCATACAATCTATCTATTGGCTACTAGTCAGGTTACTCTGTTCACCCGACAAGTCCGTGTATCCTCGCAAAACTGCCCTAATTAAATAGCTGGGTAACTATATGCATCTATACTCTGAAATAGCACTTCAATAATCACTCAACGTGATACTGTAAATTATTACTGCAACAAATAACCGTCTCATTCCGCACACACACATTGAGAATGATGTCCAACTTAGACATTAAAATATGAGATACTGTTCACCTCGAACGTACAAAATTAATAATTAATGTGTCCCTCGGACACTAAAAAAGTAGTAACGTGCGTGTCCCTCAGACACTGAAAATGTTGTTGTAACGTCTATGTCCGACGGCACTCGAAAGTTAGTCTGTCTGTTCACCTCGAACACTCGAAAAGTAGTACGTGTGTCCACTCTGGACCTTAAAAAATTAGTAGTGTCTATATCTCAAACTGCAATATTTATATGATTCCTTCACATTGGTTAGAGTGGGGACCCCTCATAAAGCTAACTTCCCTTCCGCTTATCTCACTCGTATGGAACACATCTCAAAATACCTACTTCACAGAACTTGCAGATTAATAATATGATGGTCCGCACTCAGATCGATCGTAGATTGATTAGATTATCAATTCCCGCCAATCTGGTCGTCTCCTCTGGATGATGCATCTTTCGTGCGCTGGACCACATCCTTATTTACTATTGGCTGGTTATTTGCGAAGATCGCCGTATTTTCTTTCTGTCACCTCCCAGTGGGCGTATCTGCAGACTCATTCTGTCTCAAGAAAAGCACTCTCTGTCCTTCACTGACTCTACTGAATAAATACATTCCAGAAGGATGTCCTGACGCTTCCCAGCGCTGACCCTCGTTCTTTGAACCCGAAGCTAACGGTCACTCGCTTCTTCTTAAGCCCCTCAACAAATCATAACATCCTGTCGTCTGTTGTTTCCAAGTCTGCTCGGGTCCTAAGCTCACCGACTAAGTGTCGCCAGGAAACCAACATTTCCAAGTATTTCAACGTATTTCCAACTTGCAGTAGAATAATTTTAGAAGCATTAATGCGGTGCATAACAGAGCAGGGTCACTGAGTGACGTTCGAGATTGACACGTGCAGCATCTACAAAGAACATCAGGTAATCCCAGAAGCAAGGAACGATGGGAATTTATTCAAAGTTCAGACTGTGGTACCAAGTTCGTCAGTTCATGTGGCGAGAGAAGCTGTATACCTACACCAGTGGCATCAAGGGAAAACTACCGAAGCAAAATGTTCTGAGAGTACATCCAGAGAGAAGGAGCCCATGCAACTCATTGATTCTGATCTGTGTGGGCCCTTGCAGACTGCAACGCCAAGTGGAAATAGGTATTTTCTATCACTCATTGACGATTACTCCAGTTTTACTGTGGTGAGGCTGGTAAAATCCAAGGATGAGGTGGCTGGCGTCGCAGAAGACTACATTTCTGCAATGCATACCGTACTATATTTGGAAGGAAGCCGATTGCCATTCGTACCGACAATGGCAAGGAATACGTTTCTCAAAAACTGGAGAACTTTTTGCGGAAGGAGGGGAGCCAACATCAGCTCACAGTCCCCAACACTCCACAACAAAACGGTGTAGGAAGAATCGGTAATTGCCATAATCTGCAAAGTGCATGTTGTTGGATTCTGATCTGAACAACCGCTTCTGGGGAGAAGCAGTTTTGACCGCAGCTCATTTGCGGAATCGATCAACGAGCCGGATTGTCAACAAAACTCCAGTTTAATTGTCTACAGGAGTCATTTATGTGTGTTGGGATCTAAGGTCTATTCGCTTGTACCCAAACAAAATAGAAAGAAATGGGACAACAACGCAATAGAGGGCGTCTTGATTGGCTATGATGGAAACACCAAAGGCTATCGGATTCTGGATCCAAAGACAGCCAATGTTTGGATCAACAGATCAGTGCGGGTAATTGAGAGTGTTGCCAAACATCCAGCTTCGATAGGCAGTGCACCGGAAGAAGGGGTTAATGAAATTACACCGCAGCAGGTAGGGTCATTGGAACATATTTCGACACAGACGGAATCAGCTGACAACTCAACACTGAATCCCAGAGGTAATAACACGGTGACTTTCAACAGAGGAGAGACTGTAAGCAGCATAGGAGATGAATGTTAGACTGGATCAGAAACTCCACAATTACCACAGAGAGTTTCTGAACGGCCAAAAAAGGGTGTACCAGCAAAGAAGACAACGTACAAGGTGCAGACGGATCACACCAGAGAGCCAGTCTCGTGGGACGAAATGCCACCTCATTAACAAAAATGATGGACTGCTGCGGAAGAAGAAATAAGCGGTCTCAATCAACATTGTGTATGGGAATTAACGGAGCATCCACCAGGGAAGAAGAACCTTCTGGTAAGTGGGTATTTAAGGCAAAATTGGATGGTAACGGTCAGATTCACACTTACACGGCCCGATTGGTAGCCAAAGGATTTTCTCAATGATAAGCCCAAGAGAGTTACAGTAGGAGCTAATAAAATCGAGGTGGTTAATAGTTTCAAATACTTAGGAGAATGGATCGACAGGATATCCTTGAAGGAAACACTATGGAGGCGAAAAGAATCAAAATGGAACTAGCCTTCCAGAAAACCAAAAATACATACAATAATAAAACGCTCTCCTGGAACACAAAAAACAGGCGTTATAACACCGTAATTACGCCAGAGGCACTCTTTGCAGCAGAAACACTAGTCTTGAGGAGATAAGGGCAAATGGAAAAATTGGGAATCAAAGATAGAACATTTTTAAGGAAGATCAAAATTATGTCCTAAATTCCAAAATAACAAACAAGTTTTCTATAAGAATTGCTGAGTTTTAATTCACTGGCCGTGAAAGCCAATATACCATCTTTTTGGAAGCCTTCATAGGGAGGTTAAGGCTGCTTGAGCATTTAGTTCTCGCAGTAAAGTGGTGCAGTTGCACTGCATATAAAGGGAGGTAGCACGCAGTTCGTAACTCCTCTGGGGGTCCGGGCGGGGTCACCAAGAGCCCGCCGATGAGCCAGCTTGGTGTCCTAGGTGAAATCCCAGGCAAGACATGGCACAAACCTAGAGGAATTGCTGAGTTTGAATGCACTGGCCGTGAAAGCCAATATACCATCTTTTACTATTCTATGCTTCTAAAACGCCACTGAATCTGACTGATCACAACTCTGTCGACATGAAGAACGTATCATCAACGGTAATCAATGTTTCTGTTATTCCCCACAAACGAACAGTTAGCAACTCTGGGTTTATAATGGAGAGCACACTTTCTTGGCCAGAAAACATGTATACATCAATCAATAAATAAAACTGTCTCGATTATTCACCAACTATAACGTAATATTTCATACATGCCGATTACCATACAACATGCATTCGGGTAATCGTTGGTATAACCTGTTTTAGAGTACTGCTCAGTAGTACGCTGAATACATACATTCAACATACGGTACCCAAATTGCCTGTGTTAGATGCATTCTCGATGTTCGTAAAGAGGAGCATATAACGCCATGTTAAGTTCAGCTGCAGTGGCTTGCAGATTCCTGGCAATAGCATTATTGACCGTAAATTTTCTTAAACAGAAATCCCCATCGTATCTTTACGACGGATTTTGTCCTATGAAAACAGTCTATGGACAAAGCAATAGATTTACCCAGTGCACAATGCAGATACCTCTTCATCGTACTTCTAAATGATGCAATAAATCGTTTATTTGTAGTGCATCACGTATTTATATTTTGTATAATCTGCATGCGTATGAGAATTCACATCGGTCAGTACTCAGCAGACACCTTACCAACGTAGCCTATTATTGGATTGTTATTAATTGTATTTTTAGATGGCTCTAGGGCAGGCTGTTCCAGCCGAGCAGCTCGCCCATGAGCAGCGGAGTACTCGCCGCCTACGTGAGTAAACCTGCAACATGCAATACAGCTCTGCTGTGTGGGGCTGCCGTCACTTCGCGGTGGATACATCAAGACTGGCTGGAAGTGCATGGACTTGTACTATGACCTTCGTCCAGTGACGCATTGGCTATCACCCCCAGTCCGTCTCCAACCATGCTCCAAGCATTACTGCTGAGTACTCGCGTGTACTCATACTCAAACTCGTGGATTTCGAACAGCCTGCTTTAGGGTCTTTGCAAGCGCATCATGAGACTTAATACTTAGTTTATTTTAAGTATTGTTAATGTAATGTATTCTAATGGTATTTAATGTATTGTAATATTATTTAAAGAGCGGATTGCATGCAATAAATGGGGCTTCTCAGCTCTATGCATATAATCCTAAAATAAACAATCAACCCTTTGTATTTCATAAATACTGTGTGGCCTAGATTTATTTTATGGGGGCCTTTTACTTACGAATTTTCATGCCATTCTTTCCAGTAGTTTTCACGCTAACCCTATAAACTGGGTGTATATTTGGTTATTATAAACCTCATCAGGGATAGACTCAACGTTTTAGCCCAAAATTCAAACTGTTCATGCAGTAAGCTTACTTTATAAGCTCATGTCTTCCAACAGTTGCACAATGAACCGTTGGAGTGTATTTTATCTGGAAAATGAAATGTTACTTATACCATTATGATTTGCAGCCATCAACCTAGCAAAGGTTCTCAAAGAACATCAGACTCACATCATCCTGCTTCAAGAAACCCACACCGAAAATGATCTCCAACTGCAGTCCAGAGGGAAGATTCCGGGATTTAAATTAGTGTCCGCAATTAACCATGCGAAGTATGGGATTGCCACCTATGTGAGGAGCGATATCATACACTATAAAGTCTTGCCATCTTCCTCAGATAATGAAATATTTACTACCTCAATCAAAGTCTGTGATTTGACAGTAGTCAACGTATATAAACCTCCTGGAACTCCCTGGCCATCTCCGCCAATTCCAACTTTGCAAAATCCAAGTATAATTACAGGGGACTTTAACAGCCATCACACACTATGGGGATACATGGAGAACGACAGAAATGGGGAAAAGCTTACTGACTGGATGGAAACGGAAAACCTTAAACTTATCTATGATGCCAAGGTACACTTCTGCACGATGGAACAAAGAATACACCCCGGATCTCTGTTTTGTAACGCAGTCACAACATCCACTTAGCAACATACGACGCACAGTGCTCAACAAATGTCCTCACAGTCAGCACAGACCAATAATTCTCCAGTCCGGATTGCTTGTGCCTATTGTTCACTCCTGCCCGAAACAGAGATGGAATTTAAAAAAAAGCCAATTGGGATGAATTTTCTAAACAGATTGAATCCAACCTGCGATGGATAAGACCTATCCATAGCAACTACAGCAGATTCATCGGTGTAGTTAAAAGTGCAGCAAAACGATGTATCCCAAGAGGATATCGTAAACAATACATCCCCGGCTGGAACGAGGAAAGTGAAAGGCTCTTCAAAGAATTTGAGGCCAATGGTGATCCAAATACGGCTTCTGAACTTTTACAATCCCTAGATGAAAACAGGAAGAAAATTTGGCAAGAAACTGTTGAGTCACTAGACTTCACTCACTCCAGCAGGGAAGCTTGGAGCCTGATCAGGAAATTGGACACATCAAACAGCAAAATTAGAACAAAAACAAGCATCAGTCTAAATGACATGGCCAAGCATATGATCTCTACCTCAAAGGTTTCAGTTGAAAAGCATCATAGAAGACACGTAAAGCAACTCGTCAAGGAAAAGAAACGTTTGGCTCTGCGATCCTCTGAATTCTTTGTCCCATTTCAACCACAAGAAATTAAGCAGGCCATAGAAAGTTTAAAACCTGGGAATGCGGCAGGTGCTGATGGTATATATCCAGAGTTCATTCTACATCTTGGACCAGCTGCTGTCAAATGGCTTACTAACTTCCTCACGAACATTCTAGAGACAGGTCACCTACTACCTTCACTCTTCAACAAGACAAAAATAGTAGCTGTATTAAAAACATCTTAGGACCCAACAAAAGTTGAGAGTTACCGGCCAATAGCACTCCTCAGTGTCACAATGAAGCTTCTGGAAAGGCTGATACATAACAGGGTCTCTGCGACAATCAATCAGCATATTCCAGTCGAGCAGGCTGGATTCAGACCTGGACGTGGATGTGATGAACAGGTTTTAGCACTAGTTACCCATATTGAAAATGGCTTTGAGAAAAAAATGGTAAGCACGGGTGTTTTCTTAGATCTGACAGCTGCATATGACACCGTGTGGCAAGATAAGCTCCTTCTTAAATTTATCAGTATCATCCCTTGCCTGAAACTCACCCCATTACTCAGTAACATGCTGAGTAATAGGTACTTTCAGATATTTTCAGAAGACTCCAGGAGTAAAGTACATAGGATAAATGGTGGACTCCCTCAGGGCTCTGTATTGGCCCCTCTACTATTCAACCTGTACTCATATGATCTCCCAGCAACGAAATCAAAAAAAAATCATCTATGCAGATGACATCGCATTGGTCGCCCAACACCAACGCTTCGACGAGCCTGAGTCGATGCTTACATCAGACTTAAAGATCCTAGACAGCTACTTTCGTCAGAACAACCTTGGACCAAACCCTCAGAAAAATGTTGTGTCTACCTTCCACTTGCGGAATAGAAGTTCTGGGTACAAACCAACCATACCATTCAGAGGAGAGAATCTACAATACTGTAGTAACCCAAAATACCTGGGAGTCACCCTGGACAGGTCGTTGACTTACAAGAATCACCTCTGCAATGTGTCAGCCAAGATCAAGACCAGGAATAACATCCTTCAAAAGCTGGCGGGTACATCCTGGGGTGCTAATGCTCAAGTCCTGAGATCCACTGCTCTTGCACTTTCTTATTCCGTCGCTGAATATTGTTGCTCAACTTGGCTTAACAGTGCTCACATTGGACTAGTAGACACCCAGCTGAACCAGGCAATGCGTATCATTACAGGGTGCATCCGACCTACTAACACACACTGGCTTCACACCCTAAGCCACATACCACCTCCATCCCTAAGAAGATCACAGTCACTGCTTACCTTATGGAAGAAAATAGAAAACAATCCTCAACTCCCTATTCATTCTGATATAGCAGCTTCTCCAACCAAACGACTGAAATCCAGACACCCTTCTTGGCGTACTGCAATGATTCTACAGGACACCTCCTTTAATGTATCGGACGCCTGGAAAAAACAATGGCATCTGCAATCCTCGTTACCAAACCATCACATCATTAAGAACCCCTGCAAGTGCCCTGATGGATTTTCCCTTCCTAGACGACAGTGGAGGACGCTAAACTGTATTAGGACCGGCTAAGGTAGATGTGGAGCCACTCTCTTCAAATGGGGATGGAAGGCATCACCTTAATGTGACTGCGGAGAAGAGAAACAGACAGTGGACTACATTACATTCAAGTGTCCTTTACGTGCATATAGAGGCTCTATAGAAGACTTACAATGTGTCTCAAGCGAAGACCTTCTCTGGCTCCCAAATCTAAACATAGAACTCTAGTTATGAACTTGAGATGGTAGTTGTACTGTATATATTGTATATAATATGTATTCATCATACGCTAAATAAATAAATAATAAATGTTCATATATGTTACATCATACCCAATTAATGACTTAACAGTAAGTTGTCATTTCTCTTTGCAGGGAACATGATGATGAGGTGGCCTTGGTAAATGCGGACCTCATGGTAAGTTTGGAGCTTTATAGTCACATTTGGCCCACTACGGACCACGTAAATAGCTCCTCATGACTTCATTTTTCTTTGGTGCCAATAGTCCTTAATTCCCTTGCTTGTAGCTTTTTTGTGATCATCAGTCCAATTTACTTTCTTCTTGGTCACTGTTTCTGGCTCCTGGAATTATTATTATTAGTGTTGTTGTTGTTGTTGTTGTTGTTGTTGTTGTTAAAATCTTTGACACTTTCAAACCCATCATCAATGAAGTAGGATTTTTTAGGATTTGACATTTTGCACTACCCTACTGTTGTGATTACTCTATCTTATAGTTAACCTACGGTTACCAGATGAAATTTCTGGAATCAAGGACAACCAGGCTGTACAAAGTAGGACTCTAATATTACATAAAACTTGTACCACACTGTTTAGGTTGCCACACTTTCCGGTAGTTCACCAGCCTGACTGAGGGGTAGTCGGGTAGGGGAGTGCTCAAAGGGGGACTTCCTCAAACGGGGTTGTATTTACGAGTGCGTGTGTGTTGGGGAATGAAGCTAGGGGAGCGAGGATTTTCAAGATGGACATCGGGAGCTAGTGCCCGGAGGGACTGCGCTGAGTCAAACGATACGGGACGTAGCAATAACATGCTGGTAACCACACAACGCGTGGCCGTGTGCACTTGGGACAAGGTCGTTGAGAGCGGATTAGGAATTGAGCCATGTTGCGGGCTCGTAACAATGAAGAAGAGATTCTTTATGTGGAATGTGACAGTGAGCTTAGAGTTAGGGCGGCGGGGTGTTAGGAAGCTCTGGTGACACTCGCCTGTCGAGGTTCCTGTAGACTACACCTCGTACCAGTGGGCAGGCTCTTCTCCAAAGAACTAGTCCCTGGACCCTGCGATTCCTGTTCCTGGTCTTTTGTACCTCTTGTTTGTGTTGGCTGCATGGCTCAGCGGTAACGTGTTCGCTTGCTGTGCCCAAGGTTGCAGGATCGAATCCTGACGCAGTCTGCTGGCATTTGAGGGTGCGCAAATGCGAGGGAGCCGTATCAGTAGATTTACTGGTACGTTAAAGATCTCCTTCTGGGCAAAATTCCGACACCCCGACGTCTCTAAAATCCGCAGTAGTTAAAAGGGACTTAAAACAAATAACATTATTATTCCTCTTGTTTGTTGTGTTTCATCTTCAGAATTAATCCTGCTGTGTGTTCCTATTTCTTCAGCAGTGCTACGCTGCACAGTGGTCCGGATTCGAATATGCATGCAGAATCGTGTAGATTCTTTGGATTTTTCCAAGCAATAATTCCTGTTTTACTGTCAACGAGGCGCAGAGGCACGATAGATGATACAAATAAGCTCTGGTCACTCTTTCCAGCTTTTGACCAGGTTTGATTATATTGGGAATGGCCGGAGCTGCCATAAAAGCCCCCATTTACAGTATTATAATGTATAGCTCTTATCACTCACATCCGGTAACATTGATAAAATTCTGAAGGAAGTGTGGTCCAGCAAGTCTTGAATTTTCACTTCACATTCATTTTCCTTAATTGTTACATTTTGTGGATAAGTAGCATTTTTAGCATTCAAAATAGCATAATGGCTAGTAGTCCAGGCAACGAATGCTCAAAAAAGGGTATAGAGGGAAATGTTTGGAACACAAGTTTTGACTTCGTAAACTTTGTTTGGACTACTTATGAGGTGAACATATTGTTACGTGCCACCCCCTAGTGGCACTTCCGTTAACTGGATTACGGTGGGTAGTAAGCACAGCGCAAATTGTTCCTTTAAAGAAACGTATTAGCTTTATTGCGGGCCGGAAAGATACAACCCACAAATAGCAAATACAAGCAATTAGTATCTCACTCTAGTTTCCTCTTGTAGGGAACACTTGCCTTTCACTTGTCAATAAGCCACAGAAGTTAATCCCTCCTAATGAGTCCGGTGGCCTCGACAGAACTACCTGCAACACTTCCTTGAATACGCAAGCTACAGTTATTTACGATAGCCGTTCACTCACCACTACACTCTGCTTCGCTGTTCGCTGCTAGGGAAACAGCCCCCGGTGCTTTCACAATTCACCACACTAACAACTGTCGCTCAGGTAAAAGCTCGCACTAGCTCGAAAAAAAACACTGTCCACCCCGCCGGCCAGGTCGCTCTTATATAGCAGGCTGGTGACTCAAAGAATACTTCTAGACCCGTCCAGGATTCACGGCTTCTCGAGATTCCCATCACTGGCTGGGTCACGAATATTCTGGACCATCCCTTTGTCCTAGTAGCCCTGTTGCGAAAGGCGCAGGTAATACACAGGGGCAGAGCATAGCCTGGGGGCGGCGGTGACTCACGCGGCGAGGCGACGAAACAAACCCACAGCCGTAACAATATCCAATGTCCCCGCCCGTAGCCCTTGAGCCGGGGTGGGGGCTGAGGGGTTTGAAGGTCCCATATTTTGGTGTTTCGCTTAAATATCTGAAACTATGCGTCCTATAGAAATTACCATTCTATACAAAATGAAAGGTGATTACATTTTCTACAAGTTTTATTCATTCAAGTTTTTCGATATCTAGTATAGTTTTCACGATATCCGCTCTTGAAAGTCTCTAATTTTGTAAAAAAAAAATGTTCTCGACACTCTCGTCAACATTTAATTGGATTTTTTTTAATGAGGTATTTTACCACGAACATTTATTGACGCGCGCGAGACTGATTTTTGTTCTCTCGAATCTTGTTATGATGTTCACTGCGACTAACAACGAAATTCATTTTTCACTCTTCACAACACACAAATGTCTCAACAGGCCCTTATCTCGCGCGAGTGTTGATCCTCAGAGCGCGCAGTAATGTTCTCTCCCCTCTCAATCACGCATCTGGCGTGTTCTGGCGATGAAACCTTTAAGAATATATTCTCCACTCTTCATTTTAAAACTTGCATAAGTTTCATGCTATATATATGTATACATTTTTTGTAGGTCATGCAAAATTTATATTTCTTGAAGAAAATAATGCACTACAAAAATAAGCATAACAGTCCTTATAAGTGATCTGAAATCCAAAATCGTGCTATAAACAAATATATCACATCACAAACTACAGATACGGTATTATAGACCCCGAGGTTCATTTTGAAGTTAGAGTGATATTTCAAAGTTTACTTAACGGAGTGCGGAGTTCAGAAACGAAGAGTTGTATCACTTTTGCAGTATTATATCTGAGAAACACAAAAGCAATTTCCAAAGAAAAAGTTAAATTAATGTACACTGATTAACATACTTTACTTGGAAGGTGGTTTGGCGTTTCTAAAGTAAAGTTGAAAAATCGATTTTTGTCCGCTTTTCTCAATGCTTGCTTATACCGGGAGCTCGGTGTGCGGTTATATGGCTTGTCGTCGATAAATGTTTCATTTAGGTGTTCCGTCATATGTGGTATTCTTCCTTGTAGAGTTTGCTGTGTTCTGCCAGTTTTATGTGATTTTAGGGTAAATTCAATATTCTAGGGTGCGTTATGTTTGGGTTCCCCCAAGAATGACCGTCCTCAGGCATGGAAGCGTTGGGGCGTCGCGGATGGCGGCTGTAATTGTACTCTTCTTATGGGCGTCAACGTAATTTGACGTCTTCATTAGGACGTCATAGAAGGTTGGTAAGTGCGCCATAGCTTGGAGTAGGTAGGTTTATGGGCTGGTTAAGATGTATACAGCCATATTTCACATATTTTTGCATGGCTCTTACCGTTTGTTGTTGTTATGGAATGTGCAGTATTATTATGGGCATGATTGTGAATGATACAATAGGCTATAGGTGTGCATATAAGCGTGAATATAAATTCAGGTGTAATGTGTGTGTGAATATAGGTATTATATAATAAAAAATATAATTTTAAGTGTGCGATAATAGAAATAAAAGTGCAGGGAATTTATGGTGTTTTCCTTTGGCTTGTGTCCGTAAGATGCGTAGCGCTCCATATCTTACTCCTGCCGTGGGAGTGCATTTGTACCTCTAAGTTCCCTGTCTTTTGTGGTTGATAATGGTGATGTAAGGATGATGGTTGATGCTCCTTGGTGTTACATGTATTATGGCAATGCATGATATAATGAATTAGTGTATATGTTGTAGGTGTGGAGTTTAGAAGTTAGACTGCCTACGCGGCTTTTTACATGCTAATTTGGTGTCCTCTTTGTTGTGGTGGTGATAGGCTTTCATTCTTCTTCTTCTCCTTCTTTTTCTCCTCCTCCTTCGTCTTCTTGTTGTCTCTTGCTATTATGAGAGAGAGGTTATGTGCCGTTTTTCTTATTTCTGCGATTAGAAACTTTTGTTAATTTTCATGCATATTTCCATGGTGATACCCAGTTTTTTTTAATCCTCCTGTAATGAAGAATTGTCATTAATGGTGAGAGAGATTAAGATGATGTAGGTAATAATGGTAACGGTATTAGTAATAATAATAATGATACTAATAGTAATATTCCTTGTTTTTTTAAATTTTCTCCCCCTCTGTCTTTCTGCCTTTGCGTGTAGTATATGTAATGACCTAAAAATAAATAAGATTAATGTTTGTTTGCATTGTAAATATCATTCTCTTATATACTAATGAGTATGTGTATTTTGTTAATAAGTATATTAGGATTTGATTTACAGGGTGCATACAAAGTCTCTCCGGAGTGACGTGAATACGCTAGTACACTCACTCATCCGCATTGGAGTTGGCAACGGATCCCGGTAGCAGTCACTCCGCTAATGGTGTTACAGGAAATGTAGCCTATTAACAGACGAATTGAGCAGCGCACGGAGACAGTGAGCAGGCAGGCTCCAACTTAACCCTCGGACTCTCACGCTAGTAATAGATACTCGCGCAGGCTGCATATGTAGCCCAATTATTTATTCAATCTGATGGCCCGCACACGTTATTTTTGGTGTTTAGTTTCAATAATATGATAATAATAATATTGTATGGCCTCGGGTGCCTGGTGCAAGCTTTGTTAATTGACACCCAGAGGGTAGCTTGCATGTCGAATTTCGTCGTTCCTTTGAACGCTATGAAAGTCAAGGAGGTTAGATATCTAAACTCCTTGACACTACAGCGCTGTCAAGTAGAGAATGGAGGAACTTTGTGTTGGCGGAAAATCCCGAGATTAATTTTGCCATTGAACACGGCCTACTGAATTCAAATGGGTTCTTTAACATGCCAACAACGTATGACATGAGTGTCGTGATTTTTGTCGCCTTTCAAAAATCACTTACCGCGGTCAGGGGCGAACCTGCAATCTTGGGGTTGGTAGTCCGACACTATAACCACTCACCCACCGTGGCAAGCAATAATATGATAGATAGTAGTATATATTAGCATTCTAGGCTAAATCTGAATATTGTATGTAGGCTTTTATCTTCATATGGAGAGAAAATACAAACCTAAGAAGGAAATTCAATTTTATCGTACAACTTCGGTAAAACTGCAACAAAAATAAAACTAATGGAACTAGAACTGTTAAATTATTTTTTATGTAAACCTAAATGCTTATATTAGTGCATATTTGGATTGGAATTAAACAAAAATAATACTAGGTTAGATAATGTCCTTAGAAAATCAGCACTTAAAATGAACAACTTAAGTATTTTCATTTTTTTCTCGAAGTTTTGAAGTTTTTTTTTGCCCTTTTGGCTACAATTTATAGCCCAGGAAATCCATAAGCTTGCTCACACCAATTTGTTACTCAAGCAGTGCAAATGGACGCAATGATCCGAGAAGATCTTCATTGCACTTTGCGCATCTGTTCCTTGTTGATTTATCCCTTCCTCGTCCAAACAAGAAGCAACAGCGTACTTTATTTCCAATACACTCGATCTATCATTACTTACATCTAAACACTGACTGATTTGAAAGTCATCTACATGGCCGCATCCTGTGAGGCAACGTATTCTTTGCACGCTCAATTCTGAAACAGCGATGCTCGCGCGAGCTACTATTGTGGCCCAGACGACTTCTAATGCATTTGGTGTCAGTTTGGTGCAATTGGTTCAGTTGGAATCACTCCCGTTTGTTAAATACAGCATCAACAGGCAGCTACAAGAATCTCAATATTCCTAGCAAAAAACATACTCTGCGTTACAAGAAAATAAATCACTGGGCTACATATGTAGCCCGCGTTAGTATCCGAGGGTAAACCAGTCCTGCAAGCGTCTGACTTCGCTGCGGAGAGAGTTTCAATACGCACTGTATAATGTGGTATGTTGTTGTATTCGTTTATCTTATTCTTCTTATATATAATTATATTCATATTTCTTATTATTTCTTATTTCATTCGTCGATAATGTGTATATGTCTGTGTTGGTGGATATAGTATATTTAGTATATACAGTAATAATGATTAAGTAGCGTGTTGTTATACTGGTGTGTATATGTGTAGAAATAATTATAGCAATGATAGTAATAACAATACTAATAATAATACTTGGTGATTGGCGTAGGGATGTGGCGACCCCTGCCATCAGCCACCCGAGTATTGGCGGGAAAACCATGCCCTTTTAGAGTAGGAGGGAATGCCTACCCTTAGCCGGAAGACATCATGAGGCCCTCCAAGGCTCACAACCTTGGTAGTATTTTGGTCAGTGCGGAATATCACTGACCCCAATCTACCGTTTTTCAACTGTTCAAAGAATAGAGAAAAAAGACTGATAGTCAGTCTGAAAGACCAGACTTTATATCATTTTAAATGCTACAAATGCTGAAAAATGCTGAGTGAAAGCCTCATGATCATGAAGCGAACTGCGTGAACTCAAAGTCAAGTAGAAAGTGCAAACCAAGGTCAAAGGAGGTAGATGGAAGGATGCCGTTACGCTCACCGGAGCGCGCGGGGAAAGGAAGGAGCTCAAGCGGTACTATGACGTCACACACCTCAGTGCATTCTCGGTACATTTCGTACCGTCGCCGTAACGTAACGCCAGACTTCAGCGTAACGATGAAGTCGACAAGATCATTTAAAATGATAAAATTCAGCAGATGCTACTAACCCAGGTGGAGCCTGCGCAGACATGCCTGGAGGAAAGATCAGACACAAACGCTGGATTCTTTTTCGCTACTTTCAACGCAAACTCTCTTCTTAAGACCTGCAAACTCAAACAGGTTACTGATGTCTTGTCCCGATATCAGATATTGACCGCTGCAATTCAGAAAACAAGATTCACGGATGAACAGTGCTTCGAGTCACAAGGCTATTATAGAATCTTCAAAGGCAAGATCGGTAATCGTGTAGTAAAAACCATCCCACACTTAGGCACAGGATTTATTGTCAACAGGAAGATTCTGGGTTCGATTGTGGACTTCACATCCCCTAACAGCCGAGTCTCGACTCTTTCTTTTCGAAGTACAAATAGAGTTTACACAATAGTGAACGTACATACGCCAATCAATCAGGCGAATAAGAAGGACCCGGAAAGAAACAGACGCATTCTGGGAGGAGCTAGAATATATCCTCTCAAAGGTAACTGACAAACATACCATCATTCTGCTAGGGGATTTCAATGCCCAGCTTGGCAAAGAACGAGAATATCAGAAGATTATTGGAAACTACCCAGCTCACAGGAGAACTAATCGTAATGGAGAGAGGTTTGTAGAGTTATGCAGAGCATTCAATCTGGTCCTAAACTCAACGGCGTTCAAACACCTACCCAGAAAACAGAAGACCTGGATTTCTCCAAACTCCAACCTGGTGAATTCCAAATTGATCATGTCGCCATTGCACGGAAAGCGCAACGAGAGATCCAGAACGTAAAGGTTCTGAGAAGTGGCAACTTAGACTCGGATCACTACCTATAGCAGATCAAAATTAGACTAATTCCAAGAAATAACAAGAAGATTAATCCAAGAAAAACTGATAAGTTTGACAGAGACAAGCTAAGGAGCAACCAAGAATTCACCCACAAGTTGGAAACTTTAAATCCAGAGAATTGGGAACAATTACAAGAGGCTATAGTCAGAACAGCAAAGGAGACTGTTCCACTCACAAAACCAAGAAAGCATCCTTGGTGGGATCATGAATGTGATACAGCAGTTCAGCTAAGCAGGCTGTGTGGCAGAAATGGAATTGCCACAAAAATGAAGAGAACTGGGTCAACTTCCTAAACGCGAGAAAATCTGCATCAAAAACATCCGTGGCGTGAAACGTATGTTTAATAAGGATTGGTACAGATTGAGCAAGACTTCCAGAAAAGTAACACACGTAACTTCTCTAAAACCTTCAAGCACAGTCTGAACAAATACAACCCCCCAAGTCTACAGTTTAAATATTCCGATGGGAAATTAGCTCACAATGATGAAGACAATAAAATTGTCAGATTCTAGCAAGTTATTTTGAAAACCTCCTCAACTGTGAGGCTCCAGAGACCCCTTTCGTTTATGAAATAAATCCAAACTTCCACCCCAATTCGTTCCCAACTACGAAGGCTGAAATCACGAAGATCATCTAAGAGCTGAAGGACAACAAGACACCGGGTGAAGATTTGATAATTACTGAACTGTGGAAACATGCAGGGGAAAAGACAATTGACAAGCTTGTTACAATTATTCAAGAGATCTGGGAGAGGGAAAAACTTACAAGTGAATGGACCTCTGCCGTAATTCATCCTCTACATAAGAAAGGGGAGAAAACCGATGTGAACAAATACCGTGGCATCTCTCTTCTATCAATAACTTACAAGATCCCCTCAAAAGCTCTACAAAATAGGGTGGAACAACAAATCGATTCACAACTGGGGGAATACCAAGGGCGTTTCAGAAAGAGACGATCATGTGCTGAGCAGATTATGAATTTGAAGTCCATCCTTTCATAACTGAAACTCAGGAACATGGAATTCGTGATGACCTTTGTTGATTTTAGGAAAGCGCACGACTCAATTGATCGAACCACCCTATTGCAAATCTTTGAAGAGTTTGGCTTAGATAACAAGACACAATCAATTATCCAGCAAACCCTGACCAACACCACCAACAAAGTGAAGTTCATAGGAGAGATCTCTGATGCCTTTGGAATCAGGACAGGAGTGAGTCAAGGGGACGGGCTATCACCTCCTCTCTTCAACTGTGTTTAAGAAAAGGACATCCGAGAATGGCGGAAGGAAATGAAAAATTCAAGGGTAGAAAATGGGGTAAGGCTAGGGTACAAGTAAATGAATCTTAAAATCGACTGTCTAGCCTTTGCAGATGATCAAGTGATCTTTTCAGATTCCATTGATACGGCAGAAGACCAACTTAACCAACTGAAAAATCAAGCACTAAAGGCTGGGCTTCAAATCTCCTTTGAGAAGACACAATTCATGACAAACATAAAATCAGCGCCCAGGGAACTGGAGGTCGGACTAGGAAAAGTCCAGAAGGCAGAAAAGTTTAAATACCTCGGTGAATGGATAGAGCCTAACCTATCAGAGAAGGAAGCCTTCATGTCACGCATTAATAAAATGGAAATGGCATACAACCTGACTAAAGACATCAACAATAAGAGATCGATATCCTAAAATGCCAAAATTAGACATTACTGCACTGTTATTCAACCAGAGGCTCTGTATGCGGCAGATACTCTAATAATGAACAAGAAAGGTCTAATGGAAAAACTAGAGGCTGAGTAAAGGAAGACTTTGAGGAAAATCCTCGGTCCCATCAAAGAAAACAGCGAGTACAGAAGGCGTCACAACCACGAATTATACAAGCACGTGGAGAAGATCAGTGACACGATAAGAAAAAGAAGGATTGCCTTTTATAGCCACGTGACACGAATGATCCCAGGCAGGATATCAAAACGGATATTGACGTACTTTCAAGATAAGGAAACCAATGGGCATGGTTCACGGAAGTTGAGAAAGATCTACGTGAAATGGAAATTTCCCTTAAAGATATCCAGGAGCGTGTTCCACTTCAGGAAAAACTACGTACGCACAATGGTTTCCGGGAAAAGCCGAAGCTGAAGACAGGGAAGGCGTGGTCCCAAGAGAGAAAAGAACAACACCGGAGACGATTGGGAATGCACGCTTCTCCGTTGACAAGTCAGCTCGCTACCTGGTAGCTACCAGGACAGACGAAGGTGATTTCAAATTAGTGAAATCGATCATATTTTCGGAAAAAATTGAGGGGAAATATCGCGACCTTAACGAAATTTCCCATCTCCGGAACGGGCAGCTCCTGCTGCATACCGTTCACCGGAAGCAAACCGAAGCGTTGCCGGCATGCACGCATTTCGGTGAAATTCCCATTAAGGTTGAGAAGCACGATACGCCGAATGAGGTCCGTGGAGTTATATTCCATCACGACTTCGTTTTATATAGCGATGCAGAATTGTTGTGGGATCTGGGGAAGCGAGTCGTCACCAAGTTTAGGTGCATCACCCGGAAAATTGCAGATTGCTGCGTCGTTACTGGCGCTTTCGTTCTCCATTTTGAGGGTGATGAAGTCCCTACGCATACGAATATCACGTGCTATCATTGCGACGTCCGACTTTACATCCCTCCACCTATGCGCTGCTATCAATGCCAGAAGTTTGGGCATGTTTCTGCCAGGTGCACTGCCAAGGACGTGTGTAGAGAGTGTGGCAAGGGGACACATGACGGTGAGAGGTGTACGCCTTCCCCAATTTGTCCTAACTGCCAAGGAAGCCACTTCCCACGATCGAAGCAATGCCCTGAGTTCTGTAAAGAAGCGAAGACTCAAGAAATAAGAAATAAGAACTCTTGATAGGCTTTCATATCACGACGCTCGAAAGAGTTACCGTGAAAGGAATGCCCCCGAAATTCAGGTACGGTATCGTTTGCAGCCGTAGTGACGCCCTCATTCACCCCTGCCGTTTCAGTTCCGAGTGTAGTACCCTTGACGTCCGTCTATTCAGCAGTTTTGACAACACCCCTTGCTGTACCAGCGACAATTGTCAGCCCAAAGGAGGTCCCACAACCTTCTTCGACCACGGAAAAGAAGGCGCCGGTTATACCAACTAAATCGGAGAAGAAGGGCGGTCGGCGAACAAGTCTACTACAGCTAAAGGGGGAAGGAACACTTTGCCGACCGGGGCTTGACCTTCTTCCAGCCCACATGATACGAAAAAGATAGCGGAGAAGAGAGAGACGGTGCGCCGCCATCTCGCTCGCCCTACGGCTGATGAAATGGCACCTGTATCTGCTGGCACTTCCGCTTCCACGACCATCAAGGGAGCAAAGCCGGCAGAAGTCAACTACGTTAGAAAATATCACTGGCGAAGAAGAGAGAAACGGTTCAGTGCCGTGTCTCTACCTCTCCTGCAAACAAGGCTCCTAACCCATCCGCTGGCCATCCCGCTCCCACTACCATCAGTGGATCGGTGCAAGTAGGAGAAGCCATGTTTATCAAGAATCGGGCGTCAAAAGGGAAGGGACCACCTACTTCCTCCGTATAGACGACAGCGTCGGTCACATAAGACGTGTCAGGGACGGACACCCAGTCTTCGGACATGGAGAAGGTCCCAAGACATCGATCTCGCTCTTCCCCAAGAGCGAGACAGGTTACGACGACCGCACGCCATTTAAGAGTGTGCCCCCTCCATTTTCTTCTATGGACGGAGATGTGGAGATTGAGGTGTGCTCTCCTCCCCGATCATCTTCAACTAGAGATGGAGACGAGTGGCAAACGTTCAAGCGTAAGTAGAAGTATCCCTTCTATTTAGGACCACACCATGGCACTATTACAGTGGAACTGTAATAGCTACTCTTGACATCTAGCTGAGTTATGTCAATTATTAATACCTGTATCTTCGTTTTCGTCTTCAGGAATCCAGGTTTCATTCTGGACATGAGAAAACAATGCGTCACTTCGAACTCTTCTCTGAAGACAGGGTGGATGGAGCTGTGGCCGCTGGTGTGGTCTGCACTCTCGTCCACTCTAGTGAAGAGGTGGCGCTGCGTACTTAGCTAGAAGCAGTTGCAGTTCGTACTTCGTTGCCAGTAATGGCAACAGTATGTAACGTGTACATCCCGCCTGATTCTCAACTAGATTACAACCAGCTGGTGGATTTAGTCTCTCAGTTTTCCCCTCCTTTTCTCCTTCTAGGAGATTTTAATGCCCACAACACCATCTGGGGCTCCGCTACCACTAGCGGTAGAGGGAGAGATTTTGAGAGACTGATCAGGCGGCTGGACCGGTGTTAGTTGAACGCAGGGGAACCTACGCACTTCTCTGTTGCACACGGCGCTTTCTCAAGTGTCGAACAGTGGGATGTGCACGAAAACGTTTGTAATAGAACCATTTCCCGATTATTGTTAATCTTCTGAACCAGAGTGGCCTTGAGTTACCAAGTCGATGGCTTCAACATCGGGCTGATTGGCCAACATTCACAGCACGTTCGGTGTTTGCCGAAGATACCTTTGAGAGTGTCGTTGATCATACCATTCATATAACGAATGGTATTTTGGCTGTGGCAGACGAACCAATACCTTCCTCATCCAGCAACTCCCGCCGGAAACTTGCCCCTTGGTGGACTGCCGAGATAGCAGCTGCCATTAAAGAAAGTCGACATGCTTTTAAATGCTATCAGAGGCAAAACACCATGGCCAAACATATCATCTTCAAAAGGATGGGTGCTAGAGCCCGATATCTGGTCGTCGACGTGCTTTCAAATGCTATCAGAGGCAAAACACCATGGTCAAACGTATCACCTTCAAAAGGATCGGTGCTCGAGACCGATATCTGATTCGGGAGAGTAAGAAAACGACTTGGGAAAAGACGTCATAGACGACACATACTCCTTCATCTGAAGTGCGGACTAAGCTTAATCGGATCTTCGGACTCCCGACATCATTGGCAATACCCGAAGTCTCCATCAACGGAGTAATCATCACGGACCATCTTGCCATTGCCAACAGTTTTGCTTCAAACTTCTTCTCTGGGAGTTATGATCATTTGTGACTCTGAAGCGGGAGGCTTGTCATTTGCCACTACTGCTTCGGAGTTCTATAATGTACCATTCTCTGAATGGGAACTGCGCTGTGTGCAGGAATACATCTCCTGGAAAGGATCCCAAGCTTGTCAGCAGTTATAGTCCATTTGTCTCACAAATGGCTTGTGCAAGCTGCTGAAGAAGATGGTAAATCGTCGACAGGTGTGGTTCTTGGAGGAGAGAGGACACTTGTGTGAATACCAGTGTGGTTTCCGCTCTCATAGGTCCACAACCGACCATCTGGTGCGACTTGAGAGTGCCAGACAGGAGGCATTTCTCCGAAAGCAACATCAAGTCACGGTTTTCTTTGACATGGAGAAAGCCTACGACACCACATGACGTTTCGGGATCCTCTCCACCCTTCACGAGTGGGGACTCCGTGGTAATCTACCGATATTTATTGCGAATTTCATATCCGTCCGACTCTTCTGTGTAAGGGTCGATAGGCCATTATCGGCAATAATCACCCATAAAAATGTAGTTTCTCTGGGTTTAGTGCTGAGAGTCACCTTGTTCGCGATTGCCAAAAACGGCATTGTTGCCACGGCCGGGCCCAAGGTAGTTCCATCGCTGTATGTAGACGATTTAGCTCTGCATTTCATCTCTGTAAGTATGGCAATAGTGGAACGGCAATTGCAGCTAGCTATTAACCGGGTTGACAAGGGGGCTCACGTCCGACGTTTTCGTTTTTCAGCAGCGAACTCCTCCATCGTCCATTTTTGTCGGCTCTGGAGGCTACATTACACCTCAGGGATGCTGCGTTGCCGGTGGTTGACGCTTATCGCTTCCTGGGTCTCCATTTTAACAAGTTAACGTGGCAGCACCTTATACGGCAACTAAAAACGGGAAGTCTCAAGAAACTGAACATGATGAAGTTTCTTAGTTGCACTACGTGGGGGGCTGACAGTGCGGTGTTGCTACAGTTTTACCAAACCCTCGTCCAGTGCCGAATTGACTATGGTTCTGCGGCATATGGTTCAGCAAGGCCGGCAACCTTGAAAATGCTGGACAGTATCCACCATAGTGGCGTTAGGCTGGCTACCGGTGCTTTACAGACCAGCCCGATTCCCAGCCTACTCGCCGAATCGGGTGTTCCACATCTAAATTATAGACGCCAACATATGATTTTAGAATAAGCTGCCAATGCGTGTCAAATGCCGCAATATCCGAGCTATAGAGCCCTCTTCAGTACCCAATACCACCAGGGGTACGCCAACCAGCCTCGTGCCACTCGGCCGGTTGGTATAAGGCTCGATAGCTCGTGTAATGAATTAGGAGTGGCTGTAGGTCCCAGTGTGATCCGGACAACTAGCGAGGTGCCTCCGTGGCAAGTCCCGCGTCCGAAAATTCGGTTAGATCTACACTCTCAGTTACGCCGACAAGTACTGGCATTTTGGGAGGGTCAGTGGCTAGCTGACCCACTGCCCAGTAATCTGAAAGCGATCAAGGGAACTACTCGCGTGTGGCGGAGCTCGATCCGGTCACGAAGGGAGCCCGTCTTTTTGTGTAGTTTAAGAATAGGTCATGCAAGGACCACCCACTCGTACCTAATGAGAAAGGAAGACCCTCCCCCACTTTGTACCTGTGGAGCCATTTTCACCGTGGCCCACATTTTAACCGAGTGTGTGGATCTTGCTGACTTACGAAGAAACCTTGGTTTGCAGATGACACTCAAACTTATATTAGCCGATGACGTGGTGGCTGCTGATATCGTCATCCGCTTTATAAGTGAGAGTGGGTTAGGGCCAGCAATCTTAATTTTCCAGCGTACATTGATTCAAAGGCTTTGTTCTTTTTTGAAGGATAATGTTTTCTTCCCCATCATTTTTGTTTATTTTTATAATTTTTATTTTTATTTAACTTTTTGTTTTTGTTTAATGAAAGTCAAGTAGGTTAGATATCTAAGCTCCTTGAACACTATAGCGCTTTCTAGTAGAGAAATGAGGAACTTTGTGTTGGCGGAAACTCCCGAGATTAATTTTGCCATTATGAACACGGCCTACTGAATTCAAATGGGTTCTTTGACATGCCAACATCGTATGACATGCGTGTCGTATTTTTGCCGCCTGTCAAAAATCACTTACCACGGCAAGGAGCGAACCTGCAATCTTGGGGTTAGTAGATCGACCCGCTATCCACTCATCCACCGTGGCAAGCTATATAATATTACAACATTATAACTTTATAACATTTTTTTTTTTACAATCGAATTGAGCCACTATGGACTACGGAGTAACAATCAAAATCAATGTTTCGTTCTAGATCGTCTGCCAGCTTTGATGTCCTGCCAGTATCTCTTGAGCCCATCACTCAGCGCCTTCTTCCGATCTTCTGAAAGAGGTCCCCTCCGTCTTTTGGGTTCTGCCCTTACCTTAAATCCCTGGTAATTTTTGATTAGATGTCTGAATTCACATCTGTTCATAATTTTGCAGTCCGGAATACCAATTTCTAGAAGGTCTTTGTTACATTCTTCAAACCATACCAATTTTTTCCTCTTTGGTTTCACGAAATTCCAAATTTTATTTGTTAGACGATCGTTGGACATTCTGAAATTGTGTCCATAGAACAACAACCTTTTCCTTTTTATTGTTGACGTGACTGGTTCTATCTTTCTATATAACTCTTCGTTCGACTTCAAACGTATGTGCCCGTCAGCCCATCTGTTGCCTAAAATTTTTCTCAATACCCTGCGTTCTCTTTTGACCAACTGGTCGACTAGTCCCCGCCTGTTCATAGTCAAAGTCTCCGAAGCATATAATGCCTCAGGTTTGACAACCGTGATGTAGTGTCTTAATTTGGCTCCAATGCTCAGCGACTTCTTTTTATAGAGATTTTTCGTCAGGTGATATGCTCGGTCTAATTTCCAGATTCTAAGATTAATTGCTTCCTGTTCTAGGCCATTTTGTTGGATTACCTCACCCAGGTATTTAAATTTCTTTACACGTTCAATCTATCCTTGGTTTGTTTTCATCCATTCTGGTTCATCACTGATGTTTGTCATGTACTTTGTCTTCTCAAAGGAAATCTGTAAACCTACTTTCTCAGCCATCTCTGACAACCGATTAATCTTTACAATGGATGATTTAATATTGTTGGCAAAAATAGCTAGGTCATCTTCAAAAGCCAAACAATCATCGTGCACCCCTTACAGTTTGGGCCCTAGCCTGAATCGTTCTTCATTCCCTTCTTCCCGACTCAGTGTCTTCCTCCATTCACGAATGACCTTTTCTAATACACAGTTGAAAAGGATTGGAGATAATCCATCACCTTGTCTGACACCAGTTTTGATTGCAGAGGGATCTGAGATCTCGCCAATGAATTTTACTTTTGACACTGTGTCGGTCAAAGTCTGTTTAATCAGATTTCGAGACGTGTCATCAACTCCATATTTTTCCAGAATATTCAGTAGCGACTCGCTGTCAATTGAGTCATTCACTTTCTTAAAATCAATGAATACGACCACATAGTCATACCTGCCTATCGTCTTATACCTAATGATGTTTTTCAGGTTAAAAATATGTTCCGGACAAGAACGTCCCTTTCTGAAACCGGCCTGGTACTCACCAATCTGATTATCAAGATGTTCTTCAATTCTGTTCAGGAGTGCTTTGGATAGGATCTTATAGGGAACAGATACAATTGATATACCCCTGTAATTATTAACGTCCTTCTTATCCCCCTTTTTGTGGAGAGGGTGGATTAATGCAGACTGCCACTCTGTGGGTATCCTACCAGTTCTCCATATCTCCGCAAAGAGCTCAGCTAATATATTCAGAGTGTCTTCATTTGCCAGTTTTAGAAGCTCTGCCACAATGGAATCCTCGCCCGCTGCTTTATTATTCTTTAGACCATCGATAATCATTTTAATTTCTGTCTTAGAAGGTGGATGCGAGTTGGCCATTACTTGAGTAGGACGGTTTATGAGTAGCCTATGTTTGGGTTCATCACAATTGAGTAATTTCTTAAAGTACTCATCCAAGATACGACAGTTCTCCTTGTTGTTCAGACCTAAGTTTCCATTTTCATCTCTGAAGCACAAGCTCGGTGCTTGGTACCCTTTAGATTAGACTTGAAAGTTTGATAGAAGTCCCTGACATTATTCTTCCGGAAATCCTGATCAATTTGTTCCATCTGTTGTTTTTCATATGTCGCCTTGCAAATTGGAAAATCCGGGCTGCATCTTTCTGACTGTCACAAAACGAGTTATAATCTTCTTGTCTCTTCGTTGAGTTCCATTTCTTCCAGGCATCTGTTCTTTGTGCACATGCACTATCACAGGTCTCGTTCCACCATCTGTGTTTACGCTTCTGTGCTGTCAAGATTGAAACATTGGCTGCTTGTTGGATTTTGGAGGCAATGTCAGTCCAATTCTTGGATTTAAATGTTAATTGCTGGTGGTATTGCTCCAAAACTTCTTGATCGACCTTAAGTTGTGTCACATCATATCTGTGAAGTTTATTTCCAGCTTTCGGAGCCTTTCTAAAAGGAATGAAATTCATTTTAATCTTGGAGAGATAATGATCTGAATCAAATTTGGCCCCTCTCTGTACTTTAACATTCATAATCTCCTTCATTGCTGTCCTGGATATTGCCACGTGATCAATTTGTTTCTCTCCGTTCAAATTGCCAGGTGAACGCCATGTCTTCTGTTTACTTGGTTTATGTTTATAGAAAGTTGACATTATCTGAAGATCAAACGTTCTACATAGTTCGACAAACCTTGTTCCATTTTTGTTGGTCATTCTGTGAGCAGGATATTTTCCTACTGTCGATCTATATCTTGCTTCTATTACCAGTTGAGCGTTGAAGTCGCCCAATAAAACCTTGATGTTCTTTATAGGTATTTTCTCCATCTCCTCCTCTATAAGGTCCCAAAATTGTTCAACTTTCTCTGGATTACATTATTATATCATTATTAACATAAATTAACATACATTTTATTTTGATCTTATCATCATATAAAATGATAAATTTTTGATTTATGTCGAGGACGCTTGGATTTCCAAGTTTCGGAAGGGATTCGAGTGCCTCCCCCTTCCCCCCCTCCCCCCTCCTTCCCACTCCCCAATTTTTTTTAGAAGTCGGCGCCTCTGCCAGTTTCGTAATCGTACCATTGTTGGATGGACATGATTATTTTGCAAATGTGAAAGTGTAAAGTACCTGTATAGTCATGGAGTACAAAGCATAGCAGTGACGTTTTCTCATGAACAGTCTCACCGGATTTGCGGTATATGAATTCAGTGGAACAACTGCAAAATCTGTCAGGAAATAAAGGCACTGACATAACCCTTTTCGTATTTCTTACTGTGATGATGATGATTTATTTTGTTTTCTCCAGAGCTCCAAGACCACCTGTCGCCACTGATATTTTGTACTTTGTAGTAAGTAACTGCAATATCAGGATTAAAACTATTTTCCCTTGTGTATTTTTGACAGATTGCAGAGACAGTTGGACCACAAGATAAGAAGCAAGAAGAGGCAGCTCAAAATTACCTTAGGTGGCTCTTTAAAGAGGACAAGGATGTTACTTGGAAGGAGTTGAGGGAATTATTGAATTATTCCATGGGTAGGTCTATATTCTCACTAAATATAATTGTCATTAAAAACTGAGTTGTCAGAGAACTTTCTTTAGGAGCAGGTCATTGTGGTACAATCACGGAATTCAGGGGATTTGATTTACAAGTCCAAAGGTTGACCTCACTAGTTTTGCCATAATTTTCCTATGAACTCACATAAGACACAGAAACATACTCTAGAATCCTTATCAGGTGTGTTGGTAGATCTATTTAAGTGTATACGAAATGTCTGAATTATACGAGGGGCGTATTATATTGTTTTACACTTAATTTTCTTTTCTACCCAAATGAAGTACATTACACATCAGTTGTTACGTCCACCTTCTCAGGAGATTCTTCTTGTAACTTTATGCACTTTTGCCATCAATGTGTCAGTCTCTCCAGACCTTTCTGAAACTATTATTTCGGAGTGCTGCGTACCCATACCTTGACAGCTGTGTCCAGTTCAGCAAAATCCGCAAAACGGCAACCATGCAATGGAAGCATAAGGGCAGTCCACCGCCAAAGAAATGTCGAACAGTGCCATCAGTGGGCAAGCGAATGGCGACAGTGTTCTGGGACACAAAGGGCATCATCCTCATTGACTGGCTGGAATTGGGGGCCACGATTAACAGTGCAGCATATGTGGCAACCCTTAAGTGCTTACGTCGTGCCATTCAAACTAAGTGGCCAGATAATGGACTAAAGGTGTGCTTCTGCAACATGGAAATGCCCGCCCACACATTAGCCGAGAGACCACCGCTGCCATTGATCAAACGGTGCTGCCACACCCACCATACTCTCCCGACTTGGCACCAAGTGATTATCAGCTGTTCGGGGACATGAAGAAACCTCTGGACACAGCTGTCAAGGCATGGGTACGCAGCACTCGAAAATAATTGTTTCCGGAATGTCTGGAGAGACTGACACATCGATGGCAAAAGTGCATAAAGTTACAAGAAGAATCTCCTGAGAAGGTGGACGTAACAACTGATGTTCTTCATTTGGGTAGAAAAAATAAAGTGTAAAACAATAGAGTACGAGCCTCGTATTTTATGGAACATTATGGGAATGTAAGAGAGAATCCGTCACCCATCTTTTCCTTCAGCATTTAATTAATTGCCAGTGGAAGCTCAATCAATGTGGTGCTCTGAATATGCATAATAAATAGTATTGAAGAGTGTTAATATTACAATACAAAATTCACAAAGAAAGGGCATGTGGTGCATAGAAATAATCACAATCTCTAGCAGTGAACGGATTGCAGAGAGCATGTGACTGAGGACTGCAGGATACCAGCTGATTAAATGTGCTCTTCTAGTGGAGTGAATTGTGTGACTCAACACATATAAGGGTGGAGAGTTGATAAGCGGGGCATCGGGAAGGAGAAATTCACAGAAACCTTTCATATAGCTGTACTTCCTTTATGTCAATTTTCTAATCAGCAACCATCTGAAGGCCTACAGTTACCGTATTGTGACTGATTTTCAGACATCCTGTATAATACATAAACATATCTTTAAAATGCATACTGTGCCCGATATTTCAACCTTGGATTGCGTGGCCCGGGTCATTATCACAATCCGTAGTTAAAACTCGGTACAACATTTTGAAAAGACATGGATGATAAAATATACTCAGCCTCGAAGATACGTAGAAGATCCGGGAGGTCGAGATCTGAATGACCTCAAGGCGTGAATTAGGAACTGGGGTTCATAGGTAGATTCCTAAAGTTACCTATTACCATCCATGCTACGTTGCGAAAGCTATGAAAGAGATTACACAATTAAGATAAAATTTTACATTTATTCAGGGATGCACTGGGTACAAATAATAGAATTAAATTCTCCTAACCCTACACTCGGAGATTAACTAAATAAAGTCTTGATGTGCAATGGAAATAGAAAAATGAATAAATTAATTTAATCGGGACAAAATCTCCTCGTGCCCTAATTTCCGATATAAATTTACTTTTAGGAACTGAATTTTACACACACTGTTATATTCCGTCCATCTCTTAATCTAAATTTCATGTCTTGGATGGTATATAAAGCGAAAGAAATTATTATGCACTCAAAAAAGATAATAGAGCTGTTCCATTGGATCTCCTTCTAAACTATAAGCTGGTTATGCATCGTGGATGTCCTTACTTATTCTATAATCATTTTACAATATTTACACTTCTATAATTACTCATGTCCTTGTCACAACGAGATTTTTAATCACCAATTACATTTGAATCACTGCGCTGCATTAATCCAGATCCCTTCTCATTACTTTTGATAGTTATATTAATTCACAAACCATGACAAAAAAATACCGTTTCCATTAAGGTAAGAAGGACGTGCCTATACTGCCCATGTTAAATTGGAAGATTTCTGGTGCAGGTTACACAAAGTATGTTTATGCTAGACTCCTGAAACTTTCAGGGGTTATTTATTAATTTTCTCCCACAAGTCCAACGCCTCGTCCGCGTCGGGGAGATGCGCAACGGCATGAAGTATTGGACTGTCTGTAGGGGCGAGGTACAATGGGGACTCCATGTGCCCCGGGACCGCTACGGTAGCTGTGAAGGTCCTGCAGGAACCCTGAAAAGTGATGGCTAATGGGGCTCTGGTGAAACAAAGGCCCAACGGCACATGCGCGGATGAAGAGCCTGTTAATTTTTGAGGTCCCCAACAGTCGTCTAGGTGGAAGAGGCCATCCCAGATGGACTGGCTGTAAAGGCGCAACTCACATTTTCCCGAGTTAGCGGCAGTCCATTGCAGTTCTGGTGCTGGAAGCAGCATGTCTCATTCGTTATGTGCCGCAGATAATGGTTCCAGAACCTGGCAAGTAGAGATCCACCTTAAACAAAGTTACGCCTGTGGCACTCTTTCCTGCCATTCCTCTTAGTCCAACGGCGATGGGACAAGGGCGACGGAAGCAGGTTTCTAGTCAGGACCTGCACGTTGGCGGCAGATGTGTGATGGTCGCTTCTCTGAGACCCTGTGACTACTCAGGGATACGGTCCTGCATCTGCGACAGGGCAGGCCTATTTAGGAGCACCGCTGTCCACCCCGAATGTGGAAGGCCCTAGAAAATGTGGGCTAAACATCGGAAGTCACTCTCCAAACCTGTCTGGGACACCGCACCTAGAGGATCTCCCCTTTTTGCGGTCGAAAGAAATGCATAACCAAATCGATAGTCATTGGCGCATGGAACGTCAAAACGCCAACAATAACAGACCAGAAAGAAGAACTGCTCTAATCACCCATGAACTGGATAGACTTAATATCGATGTTGATGCACTGAGTGAAACCAGACTTGAGGGGGGGAGGTAAAATCAGCGAGACCTCAACAGGGTATACCATCTTCTGGAAGGGAAAAAAGGAAGAGGAACGTCGCATTCATGGTGTAGGTTTTGCACTGTAAACTAAGTTGGTGCTCCCTCTGAAATAAATCAAAGACTCATGACTCTCCGTATACCTCTTTCGAGAGGCAGGTTCATTACACTTATTTCCTCATATGCCCCTACTCTTATGGAAGATGAGGACTCCAAGAACTATTTCTACCTTGCCAGAGTGCCTTCTACTGACAAACTCATACTACTAGGAGACTTCAATGCCAGAGTGGGGCGAGACACTCAATTATGAGGAAGAGTCATGGGAAATCATGGTATAGGGAACTTTAATTCTAATGGCCTATTACTCTTTGGCCTATGTGCTGAGCATGAACTCTACATCACCAACACGCATTTCCGATTCCCGGACCACTTCAAGACTACTTGGATGCATCCACGTTCTAAACATTGGCATCTGATAGATTATGCCATCATCCGACAACGTGACAAGAATGACAAGAATGATGTCCTGATCACGAAGGCAGCACGAAACATCGATGACTGTTGGACAGATCACAGACTCTAGATTAGTCAATTCAGGATTGCTATCAACAAAAGACGACTTCCCACTTCATGAATTCATGCAGGAGAAAGTTCTATACCTCGAGGCTCTTTAATGACACTGTTGCAGAAGGATACCGGTACACTATTCAAGAAGAACTGACCAGCAATCCATTCAATACAAAGGCTGTTGACTGTGAATGGACCACGCTTCAGCGAATCATTACAGAATCAGGAGAGGAGGCTATCGGCTTTGAGAAGAGGAAGTTCCAAGACTGGTTTGATGACAACGAGGTAATTCTTAATCTCATCAGTGCTAAACGGGACGTTGGTCTATCCCTTTCGCCAACCCCATGCTCCAGAGAGAAACAAAATAAATTTAAGGAACTAAAGCAAACATGTCAAGCTAAAATTCGTGAGATAAAAAACAACTGGTGGCAAACTAAAGCCAAAGAACTTCAGAATTTTTCAGGCACTAGAGACCTACGCAACTTTTATGCGGGACTGAAAGAGCTGTATGGACCTATCCGCTTCTCTTCAGGTACTCTAAAAGATGCTGATAACCACCATTTACCGACAGCCAGGACATCGTGAAACGATGTAAAGAACACTTCAGTTCACTCTTAAATCGTCCCTCTACCGCGGCTGAAGATGTTCTAAGTTTTGTTCCTCAACATCCTCTTCAACCCTGGATGGCAATACCTCCGACTTTCCGTGAATTTGACAAAGCTTGCAGTAACCTGAAACCAAGGAAGGCTCCAGGTCCAGACAACATCCCTCTGGAACTTATTCAAAATGGAGGCTTACCCCTAAAAACCAAGCTCTTTTACCTGATCCTCTAAATCTGGGAAACCAAAAAAATACCTGCTGATTGGAAAAACGCAACCATTGTTACTATATTCAAGAAAGGCGATCGCAATATCTGTGGAAACTACCGAGGTATTTCCCTCCTTTCCATAGTAGGAAAAGTGTTTGCCAGAATCCTACTGAATCGACTCCAAACTATCTCAGAGAGAATACTTCCTGAATCACAGTGTGGATTCCGTAGGTACTTCCAGAGGAACAGTTGACATGATATTTTGTATAAGACAACCGCAGGAGAAATGCAGAGCACAAATGACACCTCTGTTCTTAGTCTTTTACGATCTTGAAAAAGCCTTCGATACTGTTCCCAGAAATGCATTGTAGTTGGTTTTGGGGCGTTTGGATGTCCGAAACATTTCGTTGGATTTATTCGGGCAGGTGCTGTATCAGAATGATGTCTCAGAAGAATATCCGATCACAAATGGGCTGAAGCAAGGCTATGTTATTGCGCCTACTCTTTTTGCCCTATACCTGACGGCCATGCTCTATGAGACAGCATCTGTAAACAACACAGGCGTGGAAATTAAATATCGGTATGATGGAGGGCTCTTCAACCAGACCAGAATTCGTTTCAAAATATTAACCAATATTCACCAGGTTACAGAATTGCAATATGCCGATGACAAAGCTTCACCAGCCCATACATCTGAAGAGCTGCAACAGTCTGTCAACTGTTTCAGGAGTGCGTATGAATGTTTTGGCCTTGCCATAAACATTCAGTAGACCAAAGTATTAGCTCAACCTGTTCCTGGAACCTCTATCCCAGGTTTTGATGCTACTATCTATGGCACATCTTTGGACCAAGTCGATCACTTCTCATACCTTGGGAGTATTCTGTCTACGCAATGTACTGTTGAGAAGGACGTGGATAACAGAATCCGTGCTGAGCATGCAGCGTTTGGACGTCTCTCACGTCGTGTATTGTAGAACAACGATCTAAGAATCTGTACCAAACTAATGGTATACCAAGCTGTTGTCATTTCAACGTTGCTCTATGGATGTGAGACCTGGACCCTATACCGCCAGACCATCAAAAAACTGGAACGCTTTCACCTGCAGAAACTCCGTTCCATTATGCACATCAAATGGGATGACTATATAACGAATGCTGCGGTTCTCGAGAGAGGAGAGATGAAGAGCTTAGAGGCCATCATCATTAGTCACCGGCTTAGATGGATCGGACATGTCTAACGCACGAATGACGACAGACGCCCACGGAAAATCCTGTACAGCGAGCTCAGCGTTACAAAGACCAGCTTAAACAAACCTTGAGGAGTGTAGCCATTGATCCTGATAATTGGCATACACTTGCGGAAGATCGCGCAGCCACCTCAGCTGCGGTTTCACATTTTGAAGAAGGCAGGAAATGGAAACTCGTCAGAGGAGAAAGCTGCGCCAGATATTGCCACGTCCTCCACCTTCCATCATCTGCATTGTGTGCGGCCGTATGTTCTCTGCCAGAATTGGTCTGTTGAGTCACCAGCGACATCACCATCGAGTGAATACAAATTAGTAATGCAGGAAAGGAACATACACTCGGATACGAGTATTGGCCGACGACGACGATCTACAATAATACCTTTGCATTATGGAAATTTTGGATTGCATTTTATGATATTTTTAAATAGGGGTAACCTTTTTTTGACCCAAATATTTTGAAAATAATAATAATCTCCTATTTCATTTATGCCAAATTCCACAAGTATTTCTATTGTTCAATGAGATATAATTACACAAGGAAAGTGTCATGCATTTTGGTTCACTAGTTTCCGAGAAATGTGTACCCAAAGTTAAACAAATGAAGTCCTGAGAAAAATGGGGTTAACTGATTTGCCTTACCTCAGTGATAAATCTAGAATACTCCCGCTCTTGCAACACTCTAGCCCTCCCTATATTTCCATAATTAAATGATATGATAGCATCATTTAGCCCTACCTTAAGTGTATCAGCCCCAACAATCACAGTCTAGCCCACAGGACATGGTTGAATGCCTCATTGCCATGCAGGCATTTCTTCAACAGGTCCGGTTGAGCTACATCTCTTAAATTGGTTTTACTACACCCATTACTAATTAGTGCACCTATACCAACGGAGAAAACATATCTTCTTGTGAGAAGTGTCTTGTGACCAAACTATAAGGTCATCAGCCAAACTATTTCAAGATGGTGGCCATGAAAATTGCAAGTTTCATAATACCTACGAATGTAACTTATGATCCAAAGAATCAATATTCACAATCACTTAGAGCTGCAATGTTCACAGTACTTGGCATTCTGATAGTTTTAAATAAAGACTATCTACCATCAACGTTATGATGAAATGGGCTAAAATATCACGCGCAGCCACCATCTTGAAATTATAAAATATAAAAATAACTAACTCTCAATACTTAGGAGCTACAGTAACGAACATTAGTGCCAAGGTAGGACCGTATATGTGGCCTATTATGGCCAAGGCAAACGATCAAACTCCCCATTCATTCAATATGGCGGCTGTGCGAAACCGCTTAAAATAAAACAAACGCAATGTTATAAGTGCTACCAACATGAATATTGCGCCTTTCTAAACAAGAGGAGAGTGTGTTCAGTTATCTAGCTTTCATAGTTTACCTGTAGGAAACATTTATAAGACTCTAGCAGGTACCCGCGGCTTCGCTCGCGTCATAGTAGTGTCATATTGTTATTCAATGAAATGCAGGTTTAACCCCGTTAACACCCCTTTAGAACCTGAATATCCAAAAATCCCTCCTTAGTAGACGTTTTCGACACACAACAAACATATCCCCAAAATATCATTCTTCTAACTTTAATAGTTTTGGTTGGTCGATGAGAGTGAACATCCAAAAATCCTTCCTTAGTGGACGTTTTTCTTCCAGATTTTCATCCCTCCCCATAGGCCCCTTAAATTGGATTTATGAAAAAAAAAACGGTCGAACACCTATTATTTATTTATTTATTTATTTATTTATTTATTTATTTATTTTTAAGCTGATTGATTTCCTCCGAGTTTCAAACTCCTCGCCTATGTCGTTTAAGAGATACACGCTCCGTTAGGAATCTTTCAACCCCCACTTTTCATCCCTTTCACCTCATAATATACCCCACATCTAAAAACCATTAGACATGTGTTAGCTTATTTTTAATGATTAGTATATATGCCAAGTACCGACAGTAGTGGCTACGCAGGCTAAAGCGCAGCATTAGGTCATGGGACCAAGCTCTCTTCTGACTCGGTAGACGCGTGGGTTCGAGCCTCTCCGTCGGCCGCCCTTGAAATGGTTTTCCGTGGTTTTCCATTTTCAACACCAGGTAAATGCTGGGACGGTACCTTCTGACAGGCCACGGCCGCTTCCTTCCCCATCCTTGCCCAGTTTCATTCACCATCATTTATTTCATCTCTCATTAACTCCTCTCATGAGGTTGGCGTCAGGAAGGGCATCCGGCCGTAAAAACCATCGCCACAAAGACTTCCATCGCATCTCATCCCCGACCCCGTTGGTAAAACGGGAATAATAAGGGGTAGACATACATAGTATATATGCCAAGTATCACATCCCCAAATGAAACCACTCGTGAGATATTGTTATTCAATGAAATGCTCGTTTACCCCCCTAACACCTCTTTAGAACCTGAATATCCAAAACTCTTTCCATAGTGGACGTTTTCGACATACAACGAACATATCCCCAAAATTTCATGTTTCTAACTTCAATAATTTTGGCTGGGCGATGATGAGTGAGTCAGTCAGGACAATTTCTTTCATTTATTTATGAGAATTTCACCCCTCCCCATTAACGAAAGAAACGGTCGAACACTTATTTACTTATTTTAAGCTGTTTTCCCCCCTGAGTTTGATGAGTGAGTAAGTGAGTCAATCGGTTAGGACACTTTCTTTCCTGTTTTTCCCCCAGAATTTCACCCCTACCCATGGGCCCCTTAAATTGGATTTATGAAGAAACGGTCGAACACCTATTTACTTATTTTTAAGCTGCTTTTTCCGCTGAATTTCAAACTTATCGCCTATGTCGAATAAGAGATACATGCTCCGTTAAGAATCCTTCAACCCCCAATTTTCACCCCTTTCACCTAATAATATACACCTTATCGATAAACCATTAGACATATGTCTACTTATTTTAAATGATTAGTTTATATGCCGAATATCACATCCCCAAATGAAACAACTCGTGAGATATTGTTATTCAATGAAATGCAAGTTTAACCCCCTTAACACCCCTTCAGAACATGAATATCAATAATCCATCCTTAGGAGACTTTTTCGACATAAAACGAACATATCTCCAAAATGTTAAGTTTCTAACTGCAGTAGGTTTGCTGGGGGATGATGAGTGAATATCCAAAAATCCTTCCTTAGTGGACTTCCTTCCCCAGAATTTCAGCCTCCCCATGGGCTCCTTAAATTGGATTTATGAAAAGACGATTGAACACCTATTTACTACTTTTTCAAGCTGATTTTTCTCCCTGAGATTCATACATTTTGCCTCTGTCTTTTAAGAGATACTTGCTCCGTTAGGAATCCTTCAACCCCCACTTTTCACACATACACCTCATAGTATACACCACATCGAAAAACCCTCAGACATGTGTCTTCTTATTCTTAATTGATAGTTTATATGCCGAGTATCCCATCCCCAAGGAAATCAATCGGGAGATATTGTTATTCAATTAAATGCAAGTTTACCCCCTTAACACCCCTTCAGAACCTGAATATCCAAAAATCCTTCCTTAGTGGAAGTTTTCGACACACAACGAACATAACCCCAAGATTTCATGTTTCTAACTTCAATAATTTTGGCTGGGCGATGATGAGTGAGTGAGTAAGTCAGGACATTTCCTTTAATTTATTTTTCAGAATTTCACCCCTCTCATGAACCCCTTAAATTGGATTTATGAAAAAAAAAACGGTCGAACACATGTTTACTTATTTTTGAGCTGTTCTTCCCACTGAGTTTGATGAGTGAGAGAGTTAGGACACTTTCTTTCCTGTTTTCCCCCCAGAATTTCACCCCTCTCCAAGGGCCCCTTAAATTGGATTTATGAAAAAACGGTCGAACACCTATTTACTTATATTTTAAGCTGTTTTTTTTCGCTGAATTTCATACTTCTCGCCTATGTCGTTTAAGAGATACACGCTCCGTTAAGAATCCCTCAAACCCCCATTTTCACCCCTTTCACCTCATAATATACACCACATCGATAAACCCTTAGACATATGTCTGATTATTTTTAATGATTAGTTTATATACCGAATATCACATCCCCAAAGAAACAACTCATGAGATATAGTTATTCAATGAAATGCACGTTAACCCCTTAACACCTCTTTAAAACCGGAATAATCAAAAATCATTCCTTAGTTGACGTTTTCGACATACAGCGAACATATTCCCAAAATTTCATGTTTCCAACTTTAATAGTTTTCGCTGGTCGTGATGAGTGAGTGAGTCCGTTAGGACATTTTCTTTCAATTATTTTTACCAGAATTTCACCCCTCCCCAAGGGCCCCTTAAATTAGATTTATGAAAAAACGCTTGAACACCTATTAACTTATTTTATAAGCGGTCTCTCCCCTGAGTTTGATGAGTGAGTGAGTTAGTCAGTCAGATAGGACACTTTCTCTCCTTTTTCCCCCCAGAATTTCACCCCACTCCATTGGCCCCTTAAATTGAATTTATGAAAAAACGGTCGAACACCGATTTATTTATTTTTAAGCTGATTTTTTTCCGCTGAGTTTCAAATTTCTCGCCTATGTCGAAGAGATAGGCCTACACGCTCCGTTAGGAATTCTTCAACCCCCACTTTTCACCCCTTTCACCTCATAATAATGCACCACATCGAAAAAACCTTAGACACATATCTGCTTATTTTTAATGATTAGATTATATGCCGAGTATCACATCCACAAATGAAACTACTCGTGAGATATTGTCATTCAATGAAATGCAGGTTTAACCCCCTTAAGACCCCTTTAGAACCTGAATATCCAAAAATCCTCCCTTAGTGTACGGTTTTGACATACAACGTACATATCCCCAAAATGCCATGTTTCCAACTTCAATAATTTTGGCTGGGCGATGATGAGTGAGTGAGTCAGGACATTTTGTTTCATTTTTTTTTCTTCAGAATTTCACCCCTCCCGATGAACACCTTAAATTTGATTTATGAAAAAAAAAATGTTGAACACATATTTACTTATTCTTAAGCAGTTTTCCCCCCTGAGTTTGAAGAGTCAATCGGTTAGGCCACTTTCTTTCCCGTTTTTCCCCCAGAAATTCACCCCTCCCCATGGGCCCCTTAAATTGGATGTATGAAAAACAACGGTCGAACACCTATTTACTTATTTTTTAAGCTGATTTTTTTCCGCTGAGTTTCAAACTCTTCGCCTATGTCGTTAAAGAGATACACGCTCCGTTAAGAATCCTTCAACCCCCACCTTTCACCGCTTTCACCTCATAAAAGACACCACATCGAAAAACCCTCAGACACAGGTCTTCTTATTATTAATGATGAGCTTATATGGCATGTAACACATCCCCCAATGAAACCAATCGGGAGATATTGTTATTCAATGAAATGCAGGCTTAACCCTCTTACGATCCCTTTAAACCTGAATATCCGACAATCCTCCCTTTGTAGACGGTTTTGACATACAATGAACATATCCCCAAACTGTCATGTTTCTAACTTCAATAATTTTGGCTGGGCGATGATGAGTAAGTGAGTCAGGACATTTTCTTTCAATTTTCTTTTTTCAGAATTTCACCCCTCCCCATGGGCCCATTAAATTGGATTTATGAAAAATCGATCGAACACCTCTTTAATACTTTTTCAAGCTGATTTTTCTCCCTGAGATTCATTCTTTTTGCCTCTGTCTTTTAAGAGATACTTGCTCCGTTAGGAATCTTTCAACCCCCTCTTTTTACACATGCACCTCATAATATACACCACATCGAAAAACCCTCAGACATGTGCCTTCTTATTCTTAATTATGAGTTTATATGCCGAGTATCCCATCCCCAAGGAAAGCAATCGGGAGATATTAGTAGTATAATTCGCTAGACTTTGAATATTGCGTAATCCTGACCACGTGGTCCAGGAGCGGGGCATGTGCACTGCACGTGTTAGCGTGGGAAGGGGTTGACCTTGTGGCTTGTTTATGTGATTGTGATAAAAAGTTAGCACTGCATGTGTTAGCGTGGGAAGGGGTTGACCTTTTGGCTTGTTTATGTGATTGTGATAAAAAGTTAATGGGTGTTGACGGCATGGGCGTTGTTTATTAGGATGGTAACTCGAAATTCAGACTCCTCTTCCACTCCTACAGGGGAGTTTCTTGGTTCGATTCCGTGTTTTGTTATTTAATTCCCGTGGGGGGGGTAGCCTGTGTATCATGGTTATTAAGTATTGATTGATTATTGAATTATATTTTGGTAATTTCCCAAGGAAGTGTAGAGAGTCTTGGGTGTCATAACTTTTGAATGAGAGTGTACGGTGAGGCACTCGACATAGCCGGATCGCTACCAGACATGTGGTGTGCGGCTGTTCCGTTTTTGCTCGCGCCGTGCGGCAAGCAATGAGAGCACTTAGCGTATGTAGTGCATGGTTGTCGTTAAAGTTTTTGCTCGCGCAAGCTAAATAAGTAATCATATGTTGTAATGCGACACTCTGTTTAAGTACGACATATATTACCACAGCGTGGGAGTGGAGTGGTGTTACTCCTTCTCGCTATGATATGTCTGTTTAATTTAAATGATGTTAACATTTTTTGTGTTCTGGCTTGCTTCATGATCTCAATCTGGTTAAAGTGTTTTATATGCCATGTATAACTTTGAGTGTGTGAAATGAATTTCGATCTGTTTGTTTTTAGATTCACAGATGTCATTAGTCAAGTCTGCAATTTTTAATGCGAGAACGAGATTGGATGTCGGTTCCCAGAGCTTCATGTGAAATGTTTTAAAGAGGTTTTTTGGCGCTCTAACTTCTTAATATATATATAAGAGGAGATTGCTATGGAGCAGTAGTTAGCTATCTTTATCTGCAATATCATGAGTCTGTGCGAGGGGTTGATAGAAAAGTTAGTAAAATTGCAACGCATTATGATGTTTGCGGAAAGTGCCCTGAATCAAGGGTTGCATTTCATCGTCAGTGCAACGAAAATAGAGGAGGAGGTGTGGTATAACACCTTAACACCGGGAGAAAAGGAGGTTTTAAGCGCCGAAATATTCGAGCTGATGAGGGATCAACACCACTGCCGTGAAATTATTTTCAACGGCATGACATTTCACATTGTCAATATTATTATTGACAAGTTGAGATCCATCGGCTCGATGAATTTCAACGTGTTTGAACCTACATTGGCGGAAGAGCTAATGGCCGTGTTTGAACGGCCATTAGAGGAACAGAATATGGAAGAGCATATGGAAGAAGTGCAAGAAGAAGCAGAAGAAGAAGAAGAAGAAGACCATCGAATGGAAGAAGAAGAAGAAGAACATCGAGCGGAAGGAGAAGAAGAAGAAGAAGATGATGATGATGATGATGATGATGATGATGATGATGTTCAAATCTTAAATTAAATTCAATGGACAGTGGACAGTGGATTAATATAGTGCAGTGTAAATTTTATTTTTTAAATATATTTATTTGATCATTTGTGGTTTACATTAATTATATAATATGAATTAGTGAAAAATGATATGATCTTCGTTCTTAAAGTGGTAAGTAGTTCCTTTTCCAACAAGCTGCAGAGAGAATTGAAGATGCTGTGTTGTTTGCAGAGTGGAATATGCTGGTCTTGTGCACGGGGTAAGTAGAATCATTCTTTTCTTTCTTGCGTGTGTTGGTTTTAGCGAGCTGAAAAATATATATATAGAGACACATTAATAATAATAATAATAATAATAATAATAATAATAATAATAATAATAATAATAATAATAATATCTTTGTGAGGAATAAAAAATAAAAATAAAAAAAAAACTTACACTGTTCTAATTATAAGATATTTTTGTTGGGGATCCAAGAGTTGTGAGTTGAATCGAATCCAAGCCAAGATACGAAGGCTCGGGTTCCTTTTCTACGTAGTACTTTGTTGACTAAGTAAATATTAGGATGTTTTGTTCGTTGTAACTCTGCTTCGTAGAACGCACCAAATATTGGAGTATTTTTATTATCTTTTAAAAGATATGTTCGTGGATTAGTATTTTGAACTTTATAAATTGTAAATAATTCTGTTGTCCAATTACCTTCGTACCCTTTACTGAAGTGTTTCTTGATTTTTGATATCCTTACAATATCGCCGATTTTATATTTTGGTTTTCTTAAAGTTTCATTATATTGTGTTGGCAAGCGGGGTGGATTGTTTCTTTTCACATCATTAGGTTTCATGCCAATGCTGCGATGTATTTTGTGATTATACTTTACTAGTAACTCAGGCAAAATATGTACCCATCGGTAAGAACCTCGTGTTGTGAATTCTTTCCACATCGATTCCTTAAGAGTTCGATTTAATCTTTCTATCACACTCGCTTTAATGGAGCTGCCAGTGGAATAATGCTTTAGATTTTGTTTCTGAGACCATGTTTTGAATTCACTGTTATAAAATTCCGTTCCTCGATCGGTGTGAAAATAATTGGGCAATCTTTTACTTTGAGAATAAACAAATTTTAAGCTGTTCACAATCTCACTTCCTTTTTTGGTTTTAAGAGGAATTGCCCATGCATATTTCGAGTAAACGTCAATAATGGTTAATAAATATTTAAATCCATTATTCCATTTTGCAAGTTTGGACATGTCCACAATGTCAGCTTCATGGAGGTCATCGATTCCTTTGCTAATAACACGTCGTCTTTTAAACTTTTTTCTAAGCGGTGCGTGAAGTTCTTTTGCAATTTCTCGTCTGATTTCGTTCATAGTTATTTTCCAAACAATGTTTTATAACATACTGTGCATTGTTTTACAAACGTTGGAATTTTTATTCAATATATCCAGCATTTCTTAGTTCTTCTTCTATTGCAAAGATTTCGCTGTCTACTCCTGTGTGACCTGCAGCTTTCGATGCAATTAATGTTTTAAGTCTTGATACCAATTTGTTTGGTTCATTCCAGTGAACGAATTCAATATTGTTTCCGCCTTCAAATTTCCAAATGGCTTGTGGCGCGATGTGTTTTTTTTGACCATATCCAGTATGCATTGTAGTATTTGCTTCTTCATTTTCATCTGCTGTTTTTATAATTCTATCTATGTCTTCAGTGAGAAGGGGTTCAATTATATTTTTATACTTATAAGATTGCGTTCCTCTCGGAGCTGCATTGCTTGTATAATTTCTTTTGTGCACGTTTGAAACATTTAATAATTTCAAATATGAACTTAAATCACTCCTATCTATTAGAGTGGGGTCTGGTACTTTCCTTTGAATCAATTCAAGTAGACCTTCTGTAATAGGAAATTTTTCACCGCCAACTTTTATCCACTTTTTATCGAAGAAAACTCGTTCGCGTCCCAAGTATTGTTTATCATTTCTTATCGTTATACCAAATGTTCTATCCACGTTTTGTTTAATGAACGGATCAAAGTAGCGGTTAAGTAGTGAAATTATTTTGATGCTATCTCCATCTTCTTCGTCTGAAGTAGCAGTGGATTCAGAATCGATATATTTTCCTTTTCTTTTTCGATTTTCTTTATTTTGAGTCGACGTATTAGCAATAGCTACAAGTTGATTTAATGAACTTGTTACTGGTTTAAAGTTAGTCTCTATATCTAATTCTTTTCGTCTAACATCATCTTGAAGTGAAAGATACTTGTCTTTAACATCTTTTTTTAAGCGAGAAAGTTTATCCTTTACTCGACTTTCAGCTTTAATCTTTGACCTCTTCTCCATGACTAAACGGAAATTGTGGTTGTTTTACTTATTTATAGTATATTCAAAATCGATTTGAAGAGGAAGATCATCAGTTTTATGTTTTTTCGGGTCTCTAAGTCGAAACTGAATTTCATCTTGCTCTTCAACGACAATATCACTGCCATCCAGTTCAATCTCTTGACGTATATTTAAAATTGCATACACAATTGGAGATCTTGGTGAAACAAAAATTGGTTTTAATACACCTTTGTAGGGAAGTTGGTACTGTATGTTATGATTATGAAGCGTGTATACTGGTGAATGGATTGATGGTGTGTTGGAGAATTTCAGAATAAATTTCGATAAGTTCTTTTTCTTTACTTCATCTTTTAATATACCATATTCTTCTTTGGATGCAGTAAAACTTTCGAGTGGTTCTTTGTTAACCATTTGCTCAATTTTTCCCAGTTCAGTTTTTAACTTGTTATATTCTTCTTTGGATTCAGCAGCATAACTTTCAAGATCTTCTTTTTTAACAATATTGAGATTGTTAGCAACACCCTCAATACGAGTTTGTAAATTGCTTAAAATTTCTTTTAGTTGATTAACTTCAGTTCGTGACGCAGCATAGTGTTCTACAAACCGTTTATTTGTCACGTCTTGGTCGTTAACAGGGAACTCAACATTTGTTTGTTTTTGATGTTGTAGATTGGTTACAGTTTGTTTCAATTGATCAAATTCACGTTGGGAAGCGGCATATTGCTCAACAAACGTCTTATTTGCAACATCGTTATCGTATATGGGGTTGTTTACGTGAGTAATTCGTCCACTCATCATATTTAAAGTTCCACCATCGTCTACGTTTAAAACGTTTTGTTTATTAAATTTAGCGATTAAGTCTTCTAGATCTTTTCGAGAGGCAGCAAAGTTTTCTAAGTAATATTTGTTTATTGCATCTAACGAATCGATTGGTTGAGATATGTTTGTTATTCTTCTATTTAACATATCTACAGTTTCATCATCTCTGTTTATATTCAAAAGAGATTTTTTAATTTCATCGAGTTCATTTGTTACATGAGTTTTAAGAAAAGAATACGTTACCGCATCTTGATTTTGAATTGGATCTTTAACATTTCTTATTCTTTTGTTACCCAAGTCGAGAGTATCTTGATCATACGGAAAGTGATCTTCTGAAAATTCTCGCACTAAACCATGAATGAATTCTACTCGTTGTAACACTTCTGTTATTCGGGTCTCAAGATATTTTTTTATATTCGATGTATGTTGCTGCATTGCAATAAGGTTTACTGCATCATTTGCAGATGATGGTAAAGCTAAGCCCGCGAGACGTTTGTTTTGAAAGTCAAGTTCTTTTTTCTCTATTTTACAAATTGAAAAAATTAAACCTTTAAGCTCGTTAAAGTTTCGTTGTATGTCTTCTTTAGACTCGATTTTATTTAGCTCATTTAATAACTTCACTACATAACCTTTGTTGCATGCATCTTCAACATGTATTGGCATTCCGACATTTTTTAACCGTTTGCCGTTAATACTTAGATGTCCGTCGCTTGTTGTTGTTGTTAGTTGATTTTCATATTGCACTAGCTTATCATCAACATATGATTTAGTTGCAATATCATGTCGTGAAGTCGGTCGTCCGATAGACACATTATTGGTTTTGTTAAACGATGTCATAGTTAAGTTGTTAACCACGCAAAAGCTATAACACGAATGGCCATTTACCTCTTTTTGAAGTCATATTTATAACTGAAAATAAACATCAAATCCATTGCGATATCGACCATTTTGTAAATCGCTATCTTTATCGATAACCAAAAAACCAAACTTAGAGTTTTGCCAACAATACGAACAAATATCAAAGAACTGTTCATAGCTCATATCTGTATTTACATGATCGTTATATACGTGACGCAAGTTTGTTCCGTCTTGTTTAAAAAGAATTAAAAAATTAGCGTTATCTCTAATTAGATGTTTAGGTATACAAGAATATGTTTGACAAAGATAAAATACGTCAACGTCGTGATGACGACCTCTACTGAAATAATCTTTCATGTGTTGTTGTTTATTGCTGGCTACATCATCAAAAACAAATATAGAGTTTTTTCTAGCCATTTCTGGAGGCATTACTTCATCATTATCGGAAAAAAAATCACTTTTTATTTCTTTTATGGAGTCCAAAAACTTTTTTAATTCAACATATTTACTTTGAGCAAGTGATTTAGAATAAATATAAACGTTTTCAAAACGAACTCCATTTTTGTGGCATAATAAATTTAGCATTACGTTTGTTTTACCGCAGTTCGATGGACCGCAAATGATACATCGAATTGTGTTCGGTAGTAAAACACCATGCTTTCTTTTTTCACTTTTACTCTGGTTTTCAGCATTAGTAAATGAAATTACTGGTAGAGTGTTTGACTGCTTAACAAACTTCAACATGTCTACGTTTACGTCTGAGAATGCACACTGCACAAAAAATCACATCACATCAACATATATTGCTTCCACACGTATCATAACTTGTATTATGTGGAATAATAGTAGGATTTTCAGGATTTAAATCAACGTTGCCGACGTAAAACCCTCTTATATATGGACAATATGGCGCCCATTTTTCATGATCATTTAAAGGATTATCGTTTTCCCTCCAATTTTCAATTTCAATCTTACAGAATATACATTTCACCTTATCACCATGTCCAGTATAATAAAACCCTGCTGGTGCTAAACAAAATTCGTTTGGACAGGGAAGAGGCCAATTTTGAAAAGTTTTAAGTCTTTCATATTCGCATTTCAATTCTATGCTAGGAGAAATATTGTTTACGTAGGGGCAAGAAAAAGCCCATTTCTTATGTTCTTCAAACGGATCATCATCTTCTTCCCAATAACTAAGTTGCAGATTACAGAAAGCACACCTAACCATATCCTTATATCCAAAATAGAAAAATCCTGCAGCTGCTAACCATGCAGTGTTCGTAAAACTGTCTGAAGACCAGGTCTTAAATGTTTTTAGCCGATCTCTTTCAGATTTTAAATTCATTTCTTTTTGACTCAATATCATTTGCATTAACTGTTTTTTGGAATACTTTACACAATTAAAATACTTCATGATGCTGGTTTACTTCACAAAGAAAAGATGTTCACCACACAAAGCTAAATGCGAACTGACATGAATCAACAAAACACGTTGGCTAATATGCACGTGTTGGGTTGGCCGAGCGGTCTAAGGCGTTAGACTTAAGATCTAATTTTCAGAAATTGAAAGCGAGGGTTCGAATCCCTCACCTGACAATATTATTATTATTATTATTATTATTATTATTTATTATTATTATTATTATTTTATTTACATGTAGAGTGAGGAGGTAATTGATCATTAATAAGAACTTTCATATGAAATGGTACAAAAGACATTTTTTTTTTCTTCTTTATTCATTTAGAATTACAATTAATACAATTTTATTTCTCTTGAAGTAATCTCATTCTTTTTTTAGTTGTCCAGATGAGTGTGGCTGTGTTGAGATGATCTTCTTCTTTTTAGTTGTCCAGATGATTATTTTCTGTAGACAAAAAAAAGATACACTGTGTTAAAAAGCAAACTAAAAACAAAATATGTATAGCTGTCAACTACAGTAGTAGATCTAAATTATTCACCTTTTATAGATAGCGATTACAGTTGTCACATTTGCAGCGAAGATGAAACAGTTGAAATTTCCTCTTTAGATGATCTGGTAGATGTTCCCACTCTAGACGAATTCGTTGTGGTTCATATATAGTCAGCACGTTTATAGGAAAGTAGTTCCAATCAAACTTATTAAAACCTCGAAGTCCACTGTTTCGAAACTTGTTTATTATCGAACACACGATTTTCATGATGCCATCAGAAGAATTTAACCAATGTTGAACAGCATTGACGTTGAATTTAGCACAACTATTGCTTCCCATTGCTAGAGATGGTAAATGTTTTGGACAATCTGTAGGTAAACGTTGGCTATGCCTCAACATTAGGTCTGACATTCCATCAATCGTATTAAGATCGAATAATGAGTCTGGGGAAAGTGCTTTTAGTGCAAACAAAGAAAATTCCTGTGGCAAATTATATACAACTAAATAATCATATTTATTCTTAATAGACTCAAAAAAAGAAGAAAGAGTTTTTTCACAATATGCTGCAACCCATGTGATCACGGGGCTGAATGAAGGTATATTGCCGTTATTTAACATACAGTAAGCAAGTTCCAAACTGCCGTTTGGTAGCTTGCGAATGTCTGCAACTATTGGTTGCTTCTTATTCCACGTGCCAGCATCAGTAGAAGGAGAGTTTGTTGTTGTCAATTCCATGATTGCAACTAAAGTGAGAATACTTGTTTACTTGCTTGCTTATGACTTAGCAAATATTGGTTTAGATAATTACTTCATTCGTTAATGGTCTGTAAGATATTTGACGATCATGAATAAGAACACAATAAAGAGTTGTATCTTCAGGTATATTCTCACTTGTCTCGATTTCAATTCGCACATCGACTGAAGATGTCTTCACTGCTTCCACTTGTTCGAGACAATTAATTACAATAATAGGACAAAGAGACTTAAATTCATCTCGTGAAACCAGAGTCTCTGAACGAACATCATCGATCTGATAATATACATTACGAAATTTAACAAACATGTCATACAACTCGCTGTAGTCATTTATGGCAATTTCAGAAGTTGGCATTTCATAGGGATAAAAAATTGAATTTAAAAAAACTCTTATAGATTTAATGTTACAATGGTCGAAATAGGAAGAGCATGTGTTTAGTAAATTTCTTCTAGTTTGAAAACCTAATAAAAATTGACGCGGTTTTTGAGTTTCAGAAGTTGTCATTACAGTCCAACTATATTTAGTTGTTCTAGGAAGAGAAGGCAAGACGTGAACATCCCACGATCGATAACCAACCTGAATGGGAATATTTTTCTGCATTAGTTTTAATCTTTTAATTTGTTCTTCGTCTGATAATAATAAAACGGGGATTTTTAGATAAACTTTAAATAACTTGACCTTAGAAAGATCGTTTTCGGTTGTCGATTGCAACGCACGTGCGTCACTTGACGATCGGAGAAGTATTACCTCATGCTTGCAGTTTAAAATCGGCTTTCTGTAATCCTCTGCTATTCCTAACAGGTTGCTTAAAGGAAGTATTATATGAAAACGTTTTGTGTTACTATCAACAATATTTGCTTCACTTGCTGGCGTTGTTAAAGAGGGAAAATAACCGGCATTTTGTAAAGCTGTATATTCGTTTTTTGAATATGATGCAAAGGTTTTTATAGAACTTGTTATACCTAGATGGCGTGTACGATCAATTTCTTTACCATTTAACGTGATGCGAATTTCGCTAAAAAGATTAGCCCCAAAATTTTGGTCAGGATGCGCTGTAGTAGAAGCAGCTGGATTTATGTTAGAAGTAATAATTTGACCTTCTAAGTGAAGAACACCTTCTGATAATAAAACTATGTTTTCTTCATTTTGAATCGGTATTCGAATTTCATCATTATTTTCGAATTTATTAGCTGAATAAGGTTGATAAACTCTTTCTTCTCGTCGCACAACTCTGTTGTCAACCTCTCTTTTATCTGTTATGTTAAACATGTTAACAGCTTCAACTATAGATAGAAACTAAATAAGATTAACAATTGCATATATATTTATATTGAAATTAAAGTATGCGATAGCCTAAAGACTGTAAGAATTGTTTGTTGTTACTCGATAACTGTTTCTTAGATTTCAAGGTGCGATGTCGTTGTTTGGTTTTTTTACAAATTTTAGCTGATTGATTTATATTATTTTTTCGAATCAGAGTCGACTTCTTTTTTTTCAAACTTTGAGTATTATATAGTATAGCCATATTTGTGATTGTTTTCTAGTATGCTTACTCAAGTAGAATGAAAACATAACAGTATTTCATTACTTTATATAGCAAGATATCGTGCTGGACGAATAATTAATTCTACAGTTAAATCTTCATCTTGCAAATCAATGAGCTGTTGAAGATGATCTTCAAGTTGCACAGATACATGTTGAATAAGCTTGGTGTTCATGGGCAAAAAATTAATCGTTGTTGGTTGTACAACAATCGGGTAACCAGCAGGAACATGAGCTTTAAAATTATATAAAGAGTGTGTTGGTTTATGGTTCAAATAAGAACTCGTACCAAGCACAAGGTTGCAACATACTCGAATACTATTAACAGTGTTAATTTTTATCATATATTCAGAATGATGAGTTGTGTTTGCCTTGAACTTTCTATGAGAAAAGCCTAACAAATCTGCAATAGAATCTGCAACACCAAAATCTATAGCAAACACTTTCGAATGTAGTTTACAATGATAAAAGACTTTATCATAATTAATATAAAATGATGGGAATTTGTCTTTGTCGCCTAATAAATGTTCAACTAATAAATCATCAATCTTTTCACTTAATTGTTTTAACGTATAGCTAGCATTGGGTATTATTAAAATCGCTCTATCCGCTTCGTTCAACTTTATAGCCAAAATGTTATTATTCTCGTTAATTGCAAACTTCATTATCGATTCTATTTTTCGATGAATTTCAATTTCTCTTTTATTCTCTTTAGGGTAAACTTTCTTTTCAATACCTAAAGGCCCTGCTACACTGTTGGCTACAGTGAAATCAATATTAAACGGGGAAGACAAAACGAGACGGTTGTCTCTTTTTCCATCTATATCCTCTTCCACATACAATTTTGTTTTTTCTAAATGTTCTGGTATAAGTTTCGACAATGAGTGATAACTAAGTAAATCATCAAAAGCTGAGGCTAGATCTTCAAATTCATAAATACCCGGTGGTACCACTAAATTAATTGATAAAAAATTAGTAAAATGAATGCGAAATTTATTATTTCTGTTGGTAACATTTCGAATAGAATTAGATGTATACAATCCTGCAAGTCCTATTTCAAAAAACTCTGCTCCTACAAGATGAATCGGGTTCTCCAATGTAACATCAATCTTCGAGCCTTTACCTTCAAGAGTTATCCGTCTTTCGAAAGCCATCTTTGAAATGTTTAAAGACGGTCTGTGTTTCCCTTATTTATACAATACAAGAAGACTAAACATAAATGTCCACAAATCGAAGAAGTAATCGATTGATATGAATGAAAATTATATTGTAGATAGCAATTTTTAAGATATGTTAAAATTTCTAATGGTGGTCTTAAATTACCAATACTATCAAAATAATGCACATATTTACCATGTTTACTGACAGCTACCCAATGTGAACCGGATTTATCCATCGGTTCAAGGTTGACAATACAGTTTTCATTTTTTCGAGGATATCTTGGTAACGTATCTCGCATAAAGACTCCTCTAAAATTTGGAATCTTTAATTGATGTGCGTATTTAGCTAAATCGAAATTACTTAATGCTTTATTTGGTATTTGGTTAATTATCTTTTGTATGCAGGAGGATTTAAATAAATGCCTTGACCTCCTTTTCCTCGCATTGCTTCTATCATTCGATTGTGTCTTTTCATTTCTTTTAGTTCTTCTTGAGCAGCTTTCGCCTTGTTTATAGCAGACGCCACCCCTGCTGCTCCGCCTGCTAGACCCCCCAAGCCCGACAAGGCTGCAAATATCGGAAGTAGGGGTAAAATACCACCTTGCTTTTTCGATGTTCTTCTTCTTCTTTTTTTTAATCTTTTCTTGTTTTTTTTTATTATTTAAGTTTCGCTTACCTCCTCCAATCTTAGACTTAGCTTTCATGATGCCACCCACTGTTAGTGCAGCCGCTCTCTCTCCAAATGATGCGTCACGGGATTTTACACGAGACCAAGCTTTTGAAGCTAAAATTTCATCAGCCTCTCTTCTTTTGTTTGAATCTTTATGCTTTGCGTAAGCAATGTCGTGCTCTTTGCACGCTTTATCTAATATATTTATTCCTGGATCACCACGGCTCAATCGCTTTTCTAATTTTGTTCCTGGTCCGCAATATTCATATCCCGGGATGTGTAATTCCACGGGTAAATTATCAATAGTTTTATTAAGTACACGACTGATTAATGATCCACTTCCTGTTCGTTTATATTGAGTGGTAGAGTTGCTCCTCTTACAACGCACCATTACTAAATGATATGTAATATAAAGTAATTATACATATATATTTCTGGAAAATGGGAATGGTGGGGGGGGAGGTGTTTTTTTTTAAATAATACACACAAAATTTGGGGTTATTATTTATTCTTTTTTTCATAAGCAAAGGAACACACAAAAAATTAGTATTATTATTAACAGCATAAAAGTGTGTGTGTGAAAGAAATAAAGTAAGTGAGATGAAGTGCTTTAATCTCAAATTTGTTTCTAATCATTTTTTCAGAGAAAAATGACCAAACGGTAAAGTATCAATTCCGTTTTCAGTTATGTGTCTTTTATCTTCGTTTGATGAAATTGCCAACTTATTTTGCCGAACAGTAAATACAGAATGAGATTTTGAAATTATACAAACTTGAACTTTGTTGACTTTTTCTCTGTTATAAAGACACTTTCGATACTCATCAATATTCATACTTTTACTCACACTCTTCTTAATGCCTTTAGCCTTACACAAGCTATTCATTTCATCACACAATTTTATTGCATACATTTTGGGTCGTAACCCCACAAATTCTTCAACAATCCTTCCAGCATTTTCATCTTTCATTAAACCAATTTCACCTTTATTTTGTCTCACAATGCCAAAAGGATTGTTTGTTTCATAGTTTCCAGTATCAAACAAATTTGAATGCTGTTTCATGAACTCATAAATATCATCATAGAATATATACATAAAACTATCGGTGTCTGTGTATAACAACCTCACATTTGATTCAGGATTTGCTAAAATAACATTGTAATGAAAGTCATTCATTTTACATTTAGACAAATCTAATATAGATGCACCAACATATACTGGTTGATTGTGAAAAATCTTTAGTCTACTCATCTCGATGACCATACATTGTTCATCGAATATAATTCTATGTTTAAAATTAGCCTTAGCTATTAAAGACCTAGCACCACAAGCTCCATGCCATTTGGTGACCCATTTGATGTCCCTTAACTTCCTCACATTCATCAGTGAACGACCAAAAATTGCATTATTCATCAATTTATAAAAATTCTTTTCAAAATCATTTTTGGCATGTTTTCGTTTCTCGGTGTTCACATCAATATATGGTTTTAGCCATTGGCTCTGATTGAATTCAATTATTCTGTGAATACGATCTAATTTCATTCCTAGTTGAATACATTGCTTTAACAATCTATAATGCAAAACATAACGTTCTTTATTATCTAGGGTAGCCATTAGCTTTGTCAACTTTTCGGGACATAGAGGGTAATCTGAATGTTTGTCATGTAACTCTTGAGGATAAGTCAAATCTACTTCCAAAATATATCCAATTTCTGAAGTATCATCAATAGTTAAAACATCAAAGCCTTCAACATTTGCAACCCATTTAAACCCGCCCGTTGGAAGATATTCCATCATCGCATATCCATATAAATTATTAACGTCAAAGTACATTATGTAGGACTCTTGCTTTTTCTCATCATAAGTTTTCATATACTTATTATTAGCAATCGCATGTCGTGTTATACACTGAACATTTCCTCCTCGAATAGATCGTTCAAAAAAGTGTAACATATCAATATCTTGAAGCAATTCAAGTTGAACGTTGGTTATCTTTTTCATAGCACACCAAGACATAGATGGAGCAGTGTAAAAATGAGCTGCATCAATGCCATACGTTTCCATGCCATTCGATCTAAAATTTTCAAAGACATCCGCCAAAAGAAGTGTGTCAACTTTTAAATACAAATCGGCGTATTCTCCTAATGTTTGACATGAAAACGTTTCCCACACCGATTGAGCAAACTCATACTCTTCATTCGATATTGTTTGATCATTAAGACTGCTATAAAACTTGGATATTTCAGGTAATTTAGTTTCGTTAAGTACATCCATACTCGTGACGTATTCATAGGGAAACACGCCTTTTCTCGCAGTAAGTCGAAACTGTGCATCATCATCATTAAAATAACGTCGAGTTATTTGCTTTGAATCTTCACTTAACGAAGATGAACATTGATCTAGTGAACAGGACAAGAAATTATATGTATCGAAAAATCTTAACTGAATGAATCCATTCTTAACCCGTACATACTTTGTAAACCCTTTATAACGTTCCATATTCACCGCCAACAAACTTATATTACCAGGATTATGTAACACCTCTCCATCACGTTTCTCACAAATTTCTTTAATTATAAAATGTCCATCATAGGCCGTTAGATTATGAAATGCTATAGGCAAAACCTTTGTTACTTTGTAATTTAAATTACAACTATTGTGTGCGCTTCCTCTATATTTTCCAGTTAAGTGACAATGATCGCGTACTTTGAGTTCATTAACTGCAATCGGTTTCTCGCAAATGTGACACATTTTACTTGACAAAAATAATCTTTCTTCATTTTCGGTCATCTTTAACATTGGCTTAACCGATAAGTAATATGTTTGAAGTTTATCCACAATACTATAAAGTTCCTTTACAAACAATTCAATGCAATTATTTCCCCTAAAGAGTTTGAAACTGCACAATTCACTATCGAAATTACAATGAAGGTATAAAGAAATGCTGTAAGGAATATGTTTATGTGTTAAAGTAGAGTTAGGAATGTCACTATTTGGAAAACAGGAGGAAATTGGAGACAAGACGCATTCAGTGTCTGCATATATTATAAATGGAACTGTATCTTTAACTCGGAATTCTGTAAAATTAACAAATCTTTGTTCATCAGTCGGCATTATGCTTTTTGCAACAGGAAACTGTTTACAGTCTGCAAAGTGAACATTTAACTCATCCTCAAGAAAATAATATGACAAACAACGTCTGCATATATAAATCCTTCTCTGAGTGCTAGTGACGCTTGAACGCACAAGGCGAGCAAGATTTCTAATTAAACAAAAGTGATAACTTTCACTGTTTCCAATCTGCAACATCAATAAGTCTACACTCCTTTCATATACTTTATCTGATACATACAAAGGTACAATAGTAAAAGTTTTTTTTCCTTTTACTTCGTTTGTTCCCATACATACCCAATTGTTTTCATCATATTGTGCTCCATACACATTTACAGAAATATTGTTTTGGTTTTCAAACTTGTTTAAATATTTCATTTCCATCGGAATTGGAATTCCATCTAAATTTAAAACATCTCTGTAATTAGGATAGGAAGAAAGATGATTCACGTTTCGAGTTTTTGGATACAAACCAGCAACCACACTCCACGCAAAACAAGCTTCCTTTGTATCATACAAATTTAGCACTGCATGTTTATTGACTATTACATCAGGCAATCTACTAGTATTGGACATTCCTACTCGAAATCCAACATATTTATTTATATTAATTCTCAAACTATGAATTTTTTCTAAAGCCCACCCGGAACCATTTACTTCAAATTCGCTCATTTTTGTCAATGTACCTTCAATGATATTCATATTATAAAATTCATTTAAATCAGTATACTCGAAAACTACCTCATTTTTGATAGCAAAATATTTTGTTTCTGATATGTCGCGAAGCACGTATTGTGCACACAAAACTGAATTCACCTTTAAAGCTTGTACAGTTAACGCTTTCTTAACATACTTTGTAAACCAAATATTAGCATTCGCTAAAAATTCGCGAGGATCCAAAAACTCATTCTTAACATTTGATAATGCAAGTGTGTACACTCTAGAATTGAATGCCGTTTCAATTAACTCACAGCTCAAGAAAGATTCATCCTTTATTTGAATTGTAATTTCTTTGAAATTCACAGCTTGTTGCAATATGTGCTCACTAATAACTCTCCAACATTCAATCAACTCATCACTGTTCTCAATCAACTCGGTTTGAGTGTTTTCCCCGATTTGGTATGATACTGAAATAGCACCGTTTAGTTCACTTCGAAAATTAGAAACACTTTCAAATGCATTGTCCAATTGGTTTCTTATATTTTCACTGTTATTATGTAATACAATATCAACCTTTCTACGTTTGCTAGGAGGCGAGGTCATTGTTGCTGTTGTCTAAGCAAATGTCCAATTTGCACTAAAGTTAATACACCACCAACAGTTGGTGTACCATCACTGATGTCTAAGCATACGTCCAATTTGCACTATTGTTAATACACCACCAGCAGTTGCTGTAACATCGGTTTACCATAAACCTATAATCTTTTAAAGTATATTCAAGCCATTGTGATAAATTACTGCCTGTAATCTCCAATGAACAATGAACAGCCTCAAAAGGAAATTCATCCTGAAGTTTACCAAGCAAATTGTTTCTATACACATTCAATTTTGTTACATCGTAACACGTCATGGAAAATTCTATTTTGAAAACTTCATCAAATGTATTGTATCCGAAGAAACAAATAAAATGTTCATCTTCACATAATTCTTTCAATAGATATCTTAGAACTGTTTCTGTCACCTCTCGCTGACTATCCTCTGATTTGCTAACATTGGTAACGTAGACTGAAAATGTTGAAATTCCACTCGAAGATATCCATTTGTTAAAACAAGCTTCTTTCTCATTACGACTCACCTCGTTATCATCTTCTTCCTCTTCTTCCGGTTGTTGAAAGCATACACGATGATACTCTATTAGCGGGTGCGATCGATGTTCAGTTCCACTCAGGAAATTAACAGTTTTCCACTTCATTATGCTGGTTGTTTTATTAGTTTATTTAGATAATCTGAAAAATTAAACAAATTAAGAAATAATTAGCAACTAAATATATCAATCGTTATATCAATCAATACATAATATATAATCCAATACTCACCAAAACATGTCGATGTGAGCGGTTCTTCAACCCAAAATACACCGTCATCAGTTTGCCCTCGAGTACTGTTTCAAAATGACTTGATGTGAGCGGTTCTTCACCCCCAAATACACCAGCATCAGTGTGCCTCCCATTGAGTTTAGTTCATCGATCTCTGATGCGCTTAATTTCGAAAATACTGCTGGTAGAAATACACTTGTTACTTCATCTTCAATGTTAATGTCCACCACTATTTTTCTTCCAAACCTCGTCTGTACGGGGCGAATAATTTGCACCACATATGGTAAATCAATGACTAGTTCTGCTAGTTTCTTATTAGAATACTCAGTACAAGATGATAAGTTATTGAACTTCGTTAGAGCTTCCATCACACAATTTGTTCCTCGTCGTTGACTTTCTTTATTTCTTTCACACACACACTCTTCGCGCAAAAGTAGAAGTTAAACTCTTCCATGCACTCGTCCATTTATATATCCTTCACCCCCACCCACACTCCAGAAACCATATGCTGCAAACATTTCTTTTTTTCCACTATTGCTTAAAGAAGTCAAAGATTACATTCTTAGCCAATGACGTTAAAGGTCAACTCTGTCTCACGCGAACACAGCAGACGAGATCAATCACACTGCTGCACATGGTCAAACTTGCACGGGTGTCAAATGACGGTTAGCATCCTAAGCAAAAACAATAACAGCTGCACACCACATGTGTGGATTGTTGATAGTGGCACACATGCTCACACTCGCATGAGTGTCAGATGACGGTTAACATCCTAATAAACAACCACATGACGTCAACACCCATTAACTTTTTATCACCATCACATAAACAAGCCAAAAGGTCAACCTCTTCCCACGCTAACACGTGCACTGCACATGCTCGCTCCTGGACCACGTGCTCGCTCTAAGGACCCATGACGTCATCCCATGACGTCATCAGGATTACGCAATATTCAAAGTCTAGCGAATTATACTACTGATATTGTTATTCAATTAAATGCAATTCTACCCCCTTAACACCCCTTTAGAACCTGAAAGTCCAAAATTCCTTCTTAGTGGACGTTTTCGACACACAACGAACATGACCCCAAAATTTCATGTTTCTAACTTCAATAATTTTGGCTGGGCGATGGTGAGTGAGTAAGTCAGAACATTTTCTTCCATTTATTTTTCAAAATTTCACTCCTCTCACGTACCCCTTAAATTGGATTTATGAAAAAAAAATCGGTCGAACACTTATTTACTTATTTTTGAGCTGTTCTTCCCCCCTTAGTTTGATGAGTGAGTGAGTTAGCACACCTTCTTTCCTGTATTTCCCCCCAGAATTTCACCCCTCCCCATGGCCACTTAAATTGGATTTATGAAAAAACGGTCAAACACCTATTTACTTATTTTTATGCTGATTTTTTCCCGCTGAGTTTCAAACTCCTCACCTATGTCGTTTAAGAAATACACGCTCCGTTAGGAATCCTTCAACCCCCACTTTTCACCCCTTTCACCTCATAATATACTCCACATCGAAAAACCCTCAGACACATGTCTTCTTATTTTTGTTGTTTGAGTCTTCAGTCTTTTGACTGGTTTGATGCAGCCCTCCATGCCTCCCTGTCCTGAGCTAATCGTTTCATCTCTACATAGCTACCACACCCTACATCCGAGGCAATCTGTTTAACATATTCTAACCTTGGTCTACCCCTACAGTTCTTGTCCTCGACCCTTCCTTCCATAACTAAGCTTGCTATTCCTGGGTGTCTTAGTATGTGTCCTACCAACCTATCTCTTCTCTTCATTAGCAGTCGCCAGATACATCTCTCCTCTCCCACTCGTCTTAATACCTCTTTGTTTGTAACCCTATCTACCCATCTGATCTTCATCATTCTCCTGTAACACCACATTTCAAATGCTTCAATTCTCCTCTTTCCTGCTACACCAATAGTCCAAGTTTCACTTCCATAGAGCGCCACGCTCCAGACAAAGGCTTTCAAAAATGACTTCCTAATACCTAAATCTATATTCGATGTCAGCAGATTCCTTTTTTGTAGAAATGCTTTCTTTGCCTGAGCCAAACTACTTTTTATATCCTCTTTGCTTCGTCCATCACTGGTTATTCTGCTTCCTAAGTAACAGAAGTCTCCTACTTCCTTCAGCTTTTCACCTGCCAATTTGATCTCCATAGAGGTTTCTGATTTATTTCGGCTGCATTCCAGTATTTTTGTTTTACATTTATTAATTTTCATCATGAATTCTTTCCGTACGACGGAGTCCATACCATTCAAAAACTCATTCAAATCCTCAGGTTTGTCGGCCAAGATGACTATGTCATCAGCAAATCTCAGAGTAGAAATTATTTCTCCTTGAATCTTCACTCCCACTTTACATTTTTCTCTAATTTCCTTCATTGCTTGTTCAATGTAAAGATTGAAAAGTATGGGTGATAAGTTGCAGCCTTGCCTTACACCTTTCTGAATACCAGCTTCTGTCTCATGTCCTTCAACTCGAATGACTGCTGTCTGGTTTCTGTATAGATTGTATATCACCCTCCTATCTCTGTACTTTATTCCAATCGATTTCAAAATAACAAACAATTTAGTCCAATCAACGTTATCAAAAGCCTTTTCTAAGTCTACAAAAGTCATGAACGTTCTCTTATCTTTCCTTATTCTACCTTCCAAAATCAGCCTAAGACTTAGTACAGCTTCCCTTGTTCCTACATTTCTCCTGAAACCAAACTGGTCTTCACCCAACTCCGATTCTATCTGGCTTTCAATCCTCTTGTAAATTATTCTAGACAGGATCTTTGAAGCATGAGTAATCAAGCTGATTGTACGGTAATCTTCACATCTGTCAGCTCCCACTTTCTTTGGTATAGGGATGATAACATTCTTCTTGAAATCAGGGGGTACCTCACCTGTCTCATAAATCCTACACACCAAGTGAAATAACCTGATCAGACCTTCATCTCCTATGCAGCGTAGCAACTCAATCGGTATATCATCTATGCCTGGTGCTTTTTTCCTGCTTAAGTCTTCCAAAGCTCTATCAAATTCTGATCTCAATATTAAATCTCCTTTCGCATCCTCATCAATTTCCTCCTCCCTTTCCATTACATGATTCTCAATCTCCTTTCCCTGATACAAACTCTCTATGTAAGCTTTCCATCTCTCAACCTTTTCTTCCCTATCTGTTAGAGGCTTTCCATTTGTGTCCTTAATATTACAGCACTTAGTCTTCTTTTCCCCAAAAGTATTCTTAATCCTTCGATAAGCTGTGTCTACTTTTCCTAATTTCAGACAATTTTCTATACCTGCACATTTCTCTTTCAACCATTCTTCTTTCGCTTCCTTGCACTTCTTGTTAACCTCATTTCTCAGACGTCTGTATTCTGCTTTCCCCTTTTCATCTCTTACATTCTTGTGTTTCCGCCTTTCATCCGTCAATTCTAGTATATCCTGAGTGATCCACGGTTTTCTACCTATTCTTTCTTTCCTACCAATGTTTTCTTCTGCGGATTTTGTTATTTCATTCTTCAAAAGTGCCCATTCGTCTGCAATTGAAGTTTGTTTAGGGATTTTCATTAGTCCTTCCTTTATACTCTTCTTGAATCTTTAGTTTACATCCTTCTCTTTCAGTCTGTCTATTGCCCACCTTTTTGGCTTTTGACTTTTCTTCAGTTTCTTCAACTTTAATCTGCATTTCATTACAACCAGATTGTGGTCAGAGTTTATGTCAGCACCAGGATATGTTTTACAATCCAAAATCTGGTTTCAAATCCTCGGCTTGACCATAATGAAGTCGATTTGGTAACGCCCTGTATCTCCTGGTCTCATCCATGTGTATATTCTTCTATTGTGGTTATTGAATAAGGTGTTACCTATGACCAACTCATGCTCGGTGCAGAATTCTACCAGCCTGCTTCCTCGATCATTCCTTTCACCTAATCCGAAATCTCCTACTATCTTCCCTTCTCTCCCATTTCCTACCACAGCATTCCAATCCCCCATTACTATAACATTTTCATCACCCTTGATATACCTCAGAATTTCGTCTATTTCTTCGTAGACCTTTTCAACATCCTCATCATCAGCTTGACTGGTAGGCATATAGACTTGCACCACTGTGGTGCAGGTAGGTTTAGTATTGATTTTTGCTACAATAATCCGTTCACTATATTGCTCATAATATTCCACCCGCTGTCCAAGTTTCCTACTCAATATGAGGCCAACCCCTGCTTGGCCATTGTTTGATTTAGTGCTAATGACCCTATAGTCTCCTGACCAAAAGTCCTGTTCTTCCTGCCAGCGCATTTCACTAATCCCAACCAAATACAACGTCAACCTATCCATTTCCCTTTCTAAGTTTTCTAACCTTCCACTTCCTAGCAGACTTCTAACATTCCACGCTCCGATCCGTAGAATGTCAGATTTCCTCTTTGTCACTTCTGTGATGTTAACCCCCTCTCGAGTAGTCCCCACCCGGAGATCCGAACGGGGGACTAGTTTACCTCCGGATTGAAATTTTACAAGGGAGGAGGCCATCATCACATGTAATTATGCATAGAGAGATGCATATCCTCGGGAATAGCATACGGCTGTAGTTTCCCGTTGCTTTCAGCCGTGCAGCAGGACGCAGTGTAGCCATTATTTGGCTTATATTATCAATATCTTAACCGTCTATAAGACTAGTAAAGAATTGATTTATTCTGAAAGGCTGCTACTCCCTTTCAGAATAAGTAAAGAGCAATTCTACAAACAAAAATACTAACCTTCTACCGTACTAACAATTAAATACCAAAATTCTACTAACGAAAAAAATACTTAAGTTCCACCAACAACAAATACTACCACTAAAACAGTCTGTCACCAGGCACACTCACATGCACCCTCACACATCACAGTCTACTGAAACAATGAACTATAACTAATAAACAATGCAACTGCTACCAGACACACACACACACACATCACAGTCTAATAGAACAATGACATATCTAATAGACAAACTAACTACCTACTTACAACTAAAACTAACTACATACTTACTGTACTGTTATTTGAATTGACAATATTTACAAAATGCAATTTAGTTAGAAAATACTTACAAAATGTAATTTAGATTCAAAATAGTCACAAAATGCAATTGAGAATAAAAATACTTACAAAATACCCATAATAATGAATGATCAATAATAAATGAAATCTGAGAGGAGAAATCGAATATCATTGTACCCCTGGCAAGTATTTATGCCAGATAAATTAATTTCAAAGCAATAATGTAAATGAGCACCAGAATTAATAATAATAATAATAATTGTTGAGTTTGATACTCCTGAAATAATGGTTGAATAATGAGTTGTTGCATTCCATAATAATGTGTTGACGAATAATAATAATAATTGAAATGAATAATAATAATAATGAGCTCAGATTGAAAGGAATAAATAATTGAAGGGTTTTGTATACCTTAAATCTTAAAGAAGTAATAATGATTTTTGCAGACCGTAAATGTAAAGGGGATTAACGTAAAATGGTGATTTTGGGTACACCTTGATGATGCATTGTGAGATTTGTAAGCTGTTATGCCGAGTTAAGGGAAAAAGTCGATAGGAAGACCAGTAATTAATACCGCGATGAGAGTAAAGTTGTATGTTAACTAAATGTGAGATGAAAATCCAAGAGAATGTTGTATCGCCATAATGGGTCAAGTGAATAATGAGTTAATGAGGTAGCATCAAGCTAGGAATATGTACGTGATCCATAACATGCGTTATTCGGGAGATTGGAAATAGATAAGTCGGATTCATCGTTGTTGTTTAAGGGTAGCACCCATTGGTAGACAGAGGTCTAGCCAAGTCAGCTTACAAGTGCTACAAGAATAAGACTTTACACCACTATGTATAGGCATGTGTCCATTCAAATGTCCCTTCTAAGTAAAGTTTGCTCCGCATGTGCCACATGAATATGGCCTTACACCACTATGAAAAACCAAGTGTCTCTTCAAACTTCCCTTCTCAGTAAAGTACTTTGTGGAGAAAGTGTTATGTGATCGACGTGCCGACCTTTGGCTCCAAGATTTTAGAACGTTTAAAAGGTAAACCGGAGTTTTGTACAATTCAAAAGGGTGCTACGTAGCTAAGAGAGGCTACTTCTGCTGAGGACAATAAGGAAACAACAGTACTAAAGGTAATTAAGAAGTAATCCGGCACTAAAAATACTGAATGTATTAGTGAGGTTAGGTGGGTCAAAACACAACAATTTACAAACCGCATATTTCAAGAACAATCCCTCGCTAAATGCCTTACAAAAGACGATACATTTATACAAAGTGAGTCGCGTACTACAACCCATAACGGACTGCAAACACCTTCCTGCTACAAATGCAAGAAAACATTTTACAGTAACTCATTACGGACTGCAAACATCTCCCTGTTATAAATACAAGCGAACATTCACTGATAAATCGCATACATCATAAGGTACAAACCCGTGCCCCAAGTTCAAATAGTCATTCCCAGGCAACAGGAGGTTGCGTACATAATACAGCAGGTTGGCCAGAGAGCGACTACAATATAATATAGAGCAAAGCAGCACAAAATAGAACATTTCTCAGAACACAGGCCAACAAAACTCCTACACATCAACGCCATAGCAACCCACGGCAATCCACAATGGATCATAGGCAAAACAAACCTGGCCTATGCACGAAATGCGAATCGGGAATCTCGAAAGAAGAAACCGCAGTATGCTGTGATGGAGGCTGCAACAGCTGTTTCCACAAGGAATGCACACCTATGACAACAACAGAATTCAATGCCCTACACTCAAAAAAGAGATCGCTTTTATGGATGTGTGAGACCTGTCGAACACGCCTGCAATCGCATGGTCTCCCCCCATCGACACCAAACAGTCAAGAAATAAACCAAGAGGTAAAGGAGATAGCCATAGAAAATAAGCAATCCTGTGAAGACATCAAGGAAAAGCTCGAAGATATATCAGAAACCCTCATGAAAAAAATGGCGCTCATCCTAGAGACACAGCTGCAACAGGCAGAAATACTAGCAAAAAAGGGAAACAAGACCACCACAGAAGCCAGGACAACACCGCAACAACAGAAACAGAACAACCACCAAACTCACTAACCATCACACCAGAAACACCAAATAAGAATAACCACCAATACCAAGCCAGGTCATTATCAAACAAAGAATGGCCAGGATTACCCAACAGAAACACCAATCATGACACCACAACACAAGAAGAGACGAGAAGACAAGGCGTCATCCCAAGAAGACCCCCACAACTCGGCATGGGAGGTTCTGCAGTAGGCAAACTAAGAGCAGCACCACAATCAGCCTGGATCTTCGTAGGGAGACTAGACCCCGACACAACCGAAGAGGATATCAAAGAACACCTCACCCAAAACGGAATCAACACGATAATCAGCTGTGAACCAGCATAGAAATATTCTAAGTATTGAAAGATCTACAGGAAGAGAGAGCAACCAGAAATTTTTAATTTTTAATGATGAGTTTATATGCCGAGTATCACATCCCCCAATGAAACCAATCAGGAGATATTGCTATCCAATGAAATGCACGTTTACCCCCTTAATACTCCTTTAGAACCTGAATATCCAAAAATCCATCCTTAGTGGGCGTTTGCGGCCCTTGAGGAAGCTGCATACCAAATTTCATTCCATTTTGGCTGGGCGATGATGAATGAGTGAGTCCGGACCTTTTCTTTCAATTTTCATTTTCCAGAAATTCACCCCTCCCCATGAACCCCTTAAATTTGATTTATTAAAAAAAACTGTCGAACAGCTATTTACTTATTTTTAAGCGGTTTTCCCCCCTGAGTTTGATGAGTGCGTCAGTCAGTCAATCAGTTAGGACACTTTCTTTCCTTTTTTCCCCCCAGAATTTCACCCGTCCCTATGAGCCCCTTAAATTGGATTTATGGGGGGAAAAACGGTCAAACACCTATTTACTTATTTTTTATGCTGATTTTTTTCGCTGAGTTTCAGACTCCTCGCCTATGTCATTTAAGAGATACACGCACCGTTAGGAATCCTTCAACCCCCACTTTTCACCCCTTTCACCTCATAATATACACCACTTCGAAAAACCCTCTGACAGTCTTCTTATTTTTAATGATGAGTTTATGTGCCGAGTATCACATCCCCCAATGAAACCAATCGGGAGATATTGCTATTCAATGAAATGCAGGTCTACCCCCTTAACACCCCTTTAGAACCTGAATATCCAAAAATCCTTCCTTAGTGGGCGTTTGCGGCCCTTGGGGAAGCTGCATACCAAATTTCATGCCATTTTGGCTGGGCGATGATGAGTGAGTCAGGACATTTTCTTTCAATTTTCATTTTTCAGAAATTCACACCTCCCCTGAACCCCTTAAATTTGCTTTATGATAAAAACTGTCGAACAGCTATTTACTTATTTTTAAGCAGTTTTCCCCCTGAGTTTGATGAGTGCGTCAGTCAATCAGTTAGGACACTTTCTTTCCTGTTCTTTCCCCCCAGAATTTCACCCCTCCCCATGGGCCCCTTAAATTGGATTTATGAAAAAACGGTCAAACACCTATTTACTTATTTTTATGCTGATTTTTAGCCTACTTTCGATTTTTGCAAAAAATGAAAGTAGACTTATGAGATCAACACAGGGCGAAAAAAGTGTGTCTGTCTGTGTGAGTGTATGTGTGTGTGTGAGTCTGTGTGTGTGTGTGTGGATGTGTGTGTGTGAGTCTGTGTGTGTGTGTCTGTGAGTGTGTGTACTCTGAATGTCTGTCCCCCCCCCTATCAATTCGAACACGGTGAATACGAATTGAACGAAATTTGGTACAAAGGTAGCACTAGCAAAGGACACCTCAGTGTCATGTTTTATATCGCAGCCATCTTGACGGAAACGTAATGGTGGCCACACAAATGTTCAAAGCTTAAATCAAATTACGACTAACCTAATAATCCGATCTCTACCAAATTTTGCAACAACATACCTTTATGGGGAAGCATCCTTTGACCAAACCAATAGGTCATCAGCGTAATAGTTTGCGGATGGCGGCCATCTTTGTGTGAAAATCGATTCCCCCTATTAATTCGAACACGGTGCAACCGAATGGAACAAAATTTGGTACAGAGGTAGTACTAACAAAAGGCACCTCAGTGTCATGTTTTATATCGCCGCCGTCTTGACGGAAACGTAATGGCGGTCACACAAATGTTCAAAGCTTAAATCAAATTACGACTAACCTAATCATCCGATCTCTACCAAATTTTGCAACAACATACCTTTATGGGGGAAGCATCCTTTGACCAAACCAACAGGTCATCAGCGTAATAGTTTGCGGATGGCGGCCATCTTTGTGTGAAAATCGATTCCCCCTATTAATTCAAACACGGTGCAACCGAATGGAACGAAATTTGGTACAGAGGTAGTACTAACAAAAGGCACCTCAGTGTCATGTTTTATATCGCCGCCATCTTGACAGAAACGTAATGGCGGCCACACAAATGTTCAAAGCTTAAATCAAATTACGATTAACCTAATCATCCGATCTCTACCAAATTCTGCAAAACAACATACCCTTATAGAAGAAGCATCCTTTGACCAAATGAGTAGGTCATTAGCCTAATAGTTTGCGGATGGCGGCCATCTTTGTGTGAAAATCAATTCCCCCTATTAATTCAAACACGGTGAAACCGAATGGAACGAAATTTGGTACAGAGGTAGCACTAGCAAAGGGCATCTCAGTGTCATGTTTTATATCGCCGCCATATTGACAGAAACGTAATGGTGGCCACACAAATGTTCAAAGCTTAAATCAAATTACGACTAACCTAATAATCCGATCTCTACCAAATTTTGCAACAACATACCTTTATGGGGGGAGCATGCTTTGACCAAACCAATAGGTCATCAGCGTAATAGTTTGCGGATGGCGGCCATTTTTTTTGTCAAAATTGATTCCCCCTATTAATTCGAACACGGTGGAACCGAATGGAACGAAATTTGGTACAGAGGTAGCACTAGCAAAGGGCACCTCAGTGTCATGTTTTATATCGCCGCCATCTTGACTGAAACTTAATGGCGGCCACACGAATGTTCAAAGCTTAAATCAAATTACGATTAACCTAATCATCCGATCTCTACCAAATTTTGCAACTACATACCTTTATGGAGGGAGCATCCTTTGACCAATCTAATAGGTCATTCGCCTAATAGTTTGCGGATGGCGGCCATCTTTGTGTCAGAATCGATTCCCCCTATTAATTCAAACACGGTGTAACCGAATGGAACGAAATTTGGTACAGAGATAGCACTAGCAAAGGGCATCTCAGTGTCATGATTAATATCGCCGCCATATTGACAGAAACGTAATGGCGGCCACACAAATGTTTGAAGCTTAAATCAAATTACGACTAACATAACCATCCGATCTCTACCAAACTTTGCAACAACATACCTTTATGGAGGGAGCATCCTTTGACCAAACTAATAGGTCATTAGCCTAATAGTTTGCGGATGGCGGCCATCTTTATGTCAAAATTGATTCCCCCTATTAATTCGAACACGGTGGAACCGAATGAACGAAATTTGGTACAGAGGTAGCACTAGCAAAGGGCACCTCAGTGTCATGTTTTATATCACCGCTATCTTGACGGAAACGTAATCGCGGCTACCCAAATATTAAAAGCTAAAATGTAATTACGACCAACCTAATAATCTAGTCTCTACCAAATTTTGCAACACCATATCTTTATGTGGGAAACATATTCTGACCAAACTGTAAGAACATCAGCCCAATAATTTGCAGATGGTGGCCAAGTATGTGTGCAAATCGATTCTCCCTATCAATTCAAACACGGTGAAACCGAATTGAACGAAATTTGGTACAGAGGTAGCACTAGCAAAGGGCACCTCATATTCATGTTTAATATCCCTATAGCACGTTGTATTTCAACAAGCTACTACAACCAACATTCAATCTTACTCCTTGAAAGGGACAAAGAGTTATAACAATACCCATGCGTTTAGGAGAAAGTAGGCTATATGTTCTTTACTGAACATCTTGTTTCCGCTGAGTTTCAAACTCCTCGCCTATGTCGTTTAAGTGATACACGCTCCGTTAGGAATCCTTCAACCCCCACTTTTCACGTCTTTCACCTCATAATATACACCACATCGAAAAACCCTCAGACATGTGCCTTCTTATTATTTTTTAATGATGAGTTTTGTATGCCGAGTATCACATCCCCCAATGAAACCAATCGGGAGATATTGCTATTCAATGAAATTCAGGTCTAACCCCCTTAACACCCCTTTAGAACCTGAATATCCAAAAATCCTTTCTTAGTGGGCGTTTGCGGCCCTTGAGGAAGCTGCATACCAAATTTCATTCCAACCCATTCGGTGGTTTCTGAGATTTCGTGATGAATGAATGAGTGAGTGAGTGAGTAATATTTGACAAATATATAGTAGAAGATTAGCCTCTGTAGAAGTGGGCGTTTCCTCTTACGAAACATGTTGATTTATGAGCTATACAATGCTCATTTTTTATTTTCCTTCACTTTTTTCAACAGAATCCTGTTCATTATAGAGCAATCAACCCAAAAGGCAAAAAATCCCAGTTTCGAATTTTTCGCCAATTACCCACGTCCATCTTACCTTAACATTTCAGTGGGTGTTATATGCATCGGCTGACACATTATTAACGTACAATATGATTCGATAAATTAAATAGCCCTCCTGGCCTTACTTTGGTATGCACATTTAAAACATTAAACATTAAAACATAAAACTTAAATTGATGCCTTATTATACTACACTTTTATCACAGTGGTTCTTCAACCATTTAATTACGTTTCATTTCTCCTTACATCCATGATCCATTTAACCATCTAATTAATAGAATTCCATACATCATTTACCAACATTAATTACTCAATTACTTCATTGAAGCATCATATTAAACCTGCCATACCTGGCACACTCATTCCACCTCTTACTGAGTGAGTTTAAATAACGTTAATCAAATTAGTAGTGTGCTTAAAGACGTGTCCTGTAGTGTTGTGATAATCCCATTTATGTGGCCTCAGTTTCAAATGAATTTCTATCTGACAAAACGTCTTCAGCTAATATGTGAAATGTTATAGTGTAACAGCAATTACTGTATTTACATTATCATCTCTACGTTTCAATAACTTATTTCTCTCTATTAATGATTATTTCCACATAATTAACTGAAATTAAACATTCACGATCCTATGGCTAATTGTCTACTCCACAATAGATTATAAAATAATTTTAACGTTCCTGTGCTCAAGCTTATGAAAATGGGGTTCTTAATGTAGCCGCAATAGAATTTGATATTGAATTTCCAAACCTCTAAAAAATCTACTTCACTAAATGAACTAGGTTCTACGAGTTATCATGATGTGGTCAGTACCTTCGAATCCATACAGAAGATACCTGAGGTGTCTGTAGAGAAAATGGCATCTCCCACGTCTCTTCAATTTTAGTCTGGACTCCACCCATCTCCAGGTCTCTTAGTAGACTCGTCTTTGGGTACGACTCCATCCTCTCCTCCAGAAGGTCAGCTGTCTCCGAAACTCCCCATGCTGCCTCTTCTTTAGTGACCCATCGCGTCGTAGTAGAAGTTCATCGCGAGAAATGAATAGTTACAGTGGCAGATATCTATGATGGTTAAAATTTCAGGTTTTTTTTTTGTCTGTCCAGTATTGTACCCCGTGGTTCTCTGGTATAATTCGCGCAAGCCGCACTTTAATAAAGTCATCCGTTCGCGAACACAGGCAGTTTTACGTAAATATATATGGGCTCGAAATACTTCATAATATTCTGAAGCACTCGGCCGTGTGGTATTTAGCCTTGACTCGCAGCTGGTCGGCTGACACGTCACACCTAGTTAGCCTTGACAAGTGACAACTGCTCGGGCCTGTTGATGTTCGTGAGTTCACGCCGGTAAATGCTTGCGTATTCAGTCCACTTATTAAACTGTTATTTCAATGGCCCGTGCGATGCCAGTTACACATCCTATGCATGTATAAATTCAGAAACAATCTCTCTATTATTACGGCACACGTCATTTAAAGATTCTTTTCCGCGTAACGTTATCGTACTGCGTGAATATCGTATTCTGCAAGTTCACTCTCGACTTATTACTGGAATTACTTTCCACCTCTGCCGACACTTTCGCTCACCATTAACTAACTGCCCGTTCTTAAGGTATTACCGTCACCGGTTGGCGTGTAACAGGAAGTGGTCTCTCTGCTGTTATCAGCTTACCATCAAACCTCGCTTTCGCGACCCCAGAGCACTCTATAGCGTTGTATGTAGGCGGCTTCGGTGGCGTAGTCGGTAGCATGCTGAGCTTCTATGGCCAAGATAGCGGGTTCAAACCCGGCCGAAGCCGTCAGATTTTTTAAGAGCGTTAAAATCCCTCAGTATGCCTTCCTTCGGAGGGGAAGTAAAGCCGGCGGTCCCATGTCATAGATTTATGGCATGTTAAAGATCCTTCCACTAATTGTATCTGTGTGAAGCTAAATTGAATATGTTAAGAATGTAAACAACGCTCTTAGGTTTCTACGTTCGTTGCCAAGCGCCGACTGTGGTGGCGTCTAGTAGTTAAGTTCTGAACTTGACCTAGTATTCGTTGACGGTGGCGCTTGGCAGCAAAAGTGGGAACTATTTGAAAAATTATAAGTTTCAGTTGTTAAAATTAAAAAACAGATACACACATTAATACAGTCATCACAATTAACACCGGTTATCAGACAGATTCTACACACACCCAAAGTACACGGGGCTACATGACCGCGTTGTCGCAGCCCCTAAACATAAGAACCAACCAGCGTTGTATGTCGCCACGTGGTCAACTCCATCTCCACTTTATTTATATACCGCCGTCATCAATATAATATTCTTCTCAAATTCTTGCACAAATTATTATCATGAGTCTCTTTTCATTTCATAACCAAGGCTTCTTTACAGGTTTTGTCCAGCGAATTCACGTGTCGTTAATTTACGATTTCATAGTCGTGACGTAACCATGCTTTTCTGTGTCATTAGTCCATCATTAACTCATGGGGTGCGTTCTATCAATCTGACACATGCCATATCGGGGACAATACTTTGAATAAACAGCGCGTTGTTCTCATGTTTCTGAGTACAATCCTTTAAAACAACAATCATACCACCATCTCATGTACCACAATCATCCAGTGTTTCCCTATCTTAAGTACCACAATCATCCAGTGTTTCCCTATCTCATGTACAACCACCATCCAATGATTCCCTACCTCAAGTACCAACAACATCCTGGGTTTCCCTTCCTCAAGTACCACCACCACTATTCAGGGTTTCGCCACCTGAAGTACCACCACCATTCAGGGTTTCCCTACCCCAAGTACCACCACTATTCAGGGTTTCCCCACCTCAAGTACCACAATCATCCAGTGATTCCCTATTTCTTGTACAACCACCATCCAATTATTCCCTACCTCAAGTACCAACAACACCCTGGGTTTCCCTACCTCAAGTACCACCACCATTCAAGGTTTCCCTTCCTCAAGTACCACCACCACTATTAAGGGTTTCCCCACCTCAAGTACCACCACCATTCAGGGTTTCCATACCTCAAGTACCACCACCATTCAAGGTTTCCCTTCCTCAAGTACCACCACCATTCAGGGTTTCCCTTCCTCAAGTACCACCACTATTCAGGCTTTCCCCACCTCAAGTACCAAAAACATCCAGTATTTCCTTACCTCAAGTACCAACAACATCCAGTGTTTTCCCACCAAAAGTACCAACAACATCCAGTGTTTCCTTACCTCAAGTACCACCACCATTTAGGGTTTCCCTACCTCAAGTACCAACTACATCTAGTGTTTCCCTATCTCAAGTACCAACAACATCCAGTGTTTCCTTACCTCAAGTACCAACAACATCCAGTGTTTTCCTACCTCAAGTACCAACAACATCCTGGGTTTCCCTATCTCAAGTACCAACAACATCCTGTGTTTCCTTACCTCAAGTACCAACAACATTCAGTGTTTTCCTACCTCAAGTACCAACAACATCCAGTGTTTTCCTATCTCAAGTACCAACAACATCCAGTGTTTCCTTACCTCAAGTACCAACAACATCCAGTGTTTTCCTACCTCAAGTACCAACAACATCCTGGGTTTCCCTATCTCAAGTACCAACAACATCCAGTGTTTCCTTACCTGAAGTACCAACAACATCCAGTGTTTTCCTACCTGAAGTACCAACAACATCCAGTGTTTTCCTATCTCAAGTACCAACAACATCCAGTGTTTCCTTACCTCAAGTACCAACAACATCCAGTGTTTTCCTACCTCAAGTACCAACAACATCTAGTGTTTCCCAATCTCAAGTACCAACAACATCCAGTGTTTCCTTACCTCAAGTACCAACAACATCCAGTGTTTTCCTACCTCAAGTACCAACAACATCCTGGGTTTCCCTACCTCAAGTGCCAACAACATCCAGTGTATCCCTGCCTCATGTACCAACAACATCCAGTGTTTCCTTACCTCAAGTACCAACAACATCCAGTGTTTCCCTATCTCATGTACAAACACCATCCAATGTTTCCCTACCTCAAGTACCAACAACATCCAGTGTTTACCTATTTCAAGTACCAACAACATCAAGTGTTTTCTTACCTCAAGTACTGAACCTAACGGGGTTAGGCTGACTGGTGTTGAACGTGGATCTCAGAGATAGTTGAGCTCGGAATTGAGGTTCCAGCAAGGAACGAACACGAGATCTTTTGAGGGAGTTTAAGTTATAAAAACCCCAAGAGTAAATACATATTAAATCACTGTTGTGATATGAACTAATGCTGACATTATTTGTTTATATAATGCAGGAAATATTAGTAGAATACGGCATTATTGAGCTGTATGAGGCATACAATTCTGGACTTGAGCACAGAAGTTGGAGCACTTGACGTTTGTCTAATGACTCTGGAAAAGGGGCGTAGATTCTTGGAGCCTTGTCACTCTACGTGACGTACTTAAGTCGTCTGGAGCAGGTCAGGGGGCTAAATTATTGTCAATTTATTCCCCGTTTCAGAATGGAGATGCTAGTGGAGTGAGGAGATACCAGCGTGATTTAATGATTACTCGTGATTGGAGCAACGCAGTGACATGAGGTTTGCACCCATGTGAATGTTTAGCCGGGAGGCTAATTATCAAGCCATTGAAAATGAAAATCCACAGCCTGCTTCCAGTCTCCGACCGGGTCAGGAATGGAATGAATGAAGCCCCCATCTAGCGGCGAGGATATGAACTGTGCCGGCTGCCGAGGCCTGACGCACTCCTCTGGGGCAATGATTAAATGAATGACAGATGAAATGAAATGATAGTGGAGAGTGTTGCTGGAATGAAATGTTGACAGGGAAAACCGGAGTACCCGGAGAAAAACCTGTCTGCCTCCGTTTTGTCCAGCACAGATCTCACATGGAGTGACCGGGATTTGAACCATGGACCCAGCGGTGAGAGGCCGGCGTGCTGCCGCCTAAGCCACGGAGGCTTTCCTATCAAGCCATTAAACATTGAAATCGAGGCAGATTTAATGGAACGCGCAGTGACACAGTAATTGGAGGTTAGCGGAAAGATCTAACCATGGTTTCGGGGGTTTTTAGATGACGCCGCGTGGGCACGCGCTGGAAAAGGCAATTAATATTAATTAATTGGCCGATCGATCCTCGAGCACGCATACAGATCTGTGACCAGCGAGGAAAAAGGAACCATATAAACGTGAATTCAAGACCAGAATCATTCTGTGAGAGAAGATGACACTGCAGAGGAATTCTCGGTCTACTTTTTCTCTCTAAACGAATATAAGGGGGTGGACCCAGGACAGAGGCAGTCACATGCAGTCAGTCGAGGCAGTCGAACCATACTTGAGAGCTAGGAGCACGTCACCCTAGCTCAGAGAAGAAAGGCGTGGACTGTAACATTCTAAGTGCTGAAACATATAATCATGCATTAAGTCATGAATTAATAACGAGTAATGTAATCAGTTGAACCGCAGTCTAGTGCGAAGTGCGCGTTACCGAAGTCGAGAAGGGATGCTCGGACTTCAACGTGGAGAGCCGTGCAGTAAGACATTTATTAATACCATTTATTAAGGACAGTCGCACCATATTTGTATAGTATGCATTACGAGCGATTGTTATTGTGCACGTAGGGAATGTACCGTGTGATATACAAGGTAGGACAATTGAGAGTGATAATTTGTACAAGTACAATGTACAATGGTTGAGCGCAGTAGGTAAACTATTGGTTCGACAGTTCATAGGATGTTGGAATGCGCAGAGATAAACTTTATTATGCGATTGGTGAAATTTCATAAGAATACCAATATAATTAACGCTCAGGACGATATGCAAGCATATTTAAGCGATAGCAGGAAATTTATCGAAGGATAGAGATTGATAGACAGTTTGGGGAATCGATAGGAATCCTTAGGCAGAGAAGCGAGACTTTCAATCAGGATGTGGATAGCAGCGAGGAGGGGATCTTCAACGTCTGCATTTCTGATATCTTGCTAGGAAAAGTCAACCAGTAAGAAATGTAAATAGTGAGCGTGTGATTGTAGTGATGATCTGTTATATATCTGTAAAATTAATATTGTAACAAGCGCTAGAAAGTGTTGTGTGAATAAGGAGGCAACAGCTTCAATATGGAAAGGAAAAGTGCCGTGTGTCTTGTAAGGCAAAAGTTATGTAAAATGTGTGTTATCAGTGTAAGAATGCCTTGATAATTTTGCAAATAATGGCGGGCATTACTGGAGGAAATGCGTGGTTGGAGCCACCAGACTAGCCAATGTAAGTACCCAAAAACCATGATTTTGTAGCAGTTATAGTCCACTGTATGTTGAGTGATTTCAAAATTATAAAATATGCCAATAAGAGTCAATTTTAGGAGGTAGAACCTCAAGGTATTATTGTTGTGTTGATTTTAGTCAAGTTGAGATGTCTTTGTACATCATTGAGTGGATAAATCGTTACCACTATTGTAAAATGGCAATTCAGTTATACAAAAACTTAACGTAACGAACACGGATGTTCGGTTATATAAATGGTTACGTTGTGTCGGGTTATGGTAATTCATGTCAGTAATAATAATAATAATAATAATAATAATAATAATAATAATGATGATGATAAAGAATAAACTAAGACACATCAGGGAAAAATGGTTGTAGGCAAAATATATATGCTAATTGAAATATTTATCTATCCAAACAGTAATATTATACATGAAGGGCTAAGAAAAGCAATTTAATATCAGAGTATATTGTGATAATGGGAATAAATATGCAAGAATCTAGGGAATGGAAGAGTTTAATAGAGAATTGAATTTGCAGCTTGTGAATAAGCTTGTAGAGTAATTGATAGATTTATCTTACTAATTAAAGGACGAGATCATAGCACAATAGTCACGGAAGCCAGGTAATCTATTCGACGTGTGAAATCTCGTATAGCCTAGGGCATACGGAGATATTTATTATGGCCAGAGCGTATTTTAGTGATTGGCCCTAGCTCTGTGGATTGCCATGAAATCTTCCGGGTTCGAATCCTGTGGTGTATGAGAGGATAACAATGGAAACCTCTGCATGATACCTGATGTCGACCGAGAACTTGTTATTGAAATAATTCAGCTCCTGGGAAGCGAATTTAATTGGCGGCAGGATGTGCCTGACCGTAGCATTTAATAAGATACCGGCTAGCCAGTTCGACCAGTGTTTGATGAATCTCGTTTCTTCATATAATGAAATGGACCTTTTGAGGCCAGTTATTAATATCCTAAGGTTAGGAATAAATATTTAAACACGCCCATAACCTGTCTTGCATACAATTTAGTTGAAATCATATGGGATATGTGGGTCATTGAGACTGCACTATTGTATTTAAAATCTTGTTACTGCTTGGAGGATAAAAGAAGAAAGGAGTCAGGAAGGGACAGCGCACGTGTTGTGACCGCGCGGCTCAGTCCCACTGTATACGTGTAGCTCCGGGGGGGGAGTTTTAAACGACCATTGAAGGTTGATATTTAGAAGGGACAGATTTTGAAACCCTGTTTGTAATGAAAAGAGTCATTGTTGTATTGTATAATGAATTTGTGTGGTTTGAAACACATTGTTAATTAAGGATCGTTCTTATAACGTAATACTTGGCAAACTTATGAGTTGTTGGAAGTTACATTTTTTATTCTGACAGTATTACTTAGCTCTGAAGGTCGGCACTAGATGCCATAGGCTATGCCCACGCCAGGGTAGCGTAATATACCATCCGACACAGCGGTAACGGAATCTTTGAAATTGAAATCACGACGGCATACGGTGGAACTGTAGAAAAGGGGGATGCAGAAGGTAACTGCAGAACGGGGTACGTTTACATATCATTGTGGAGTTGCAAGTAAATTTGATGTGCAACCCATGAATTGGCTAATGCATGGTAAAGCATTTTGGTGGGAAAAGAGATACAAAACACAAGTGTACGCATAATGTGAATTAAGATGTGTTGACAGTAAACAATTAAGCTTGTGAAATTAAAGAGGTCACAACAGGTGACATAGGATTATAAGTACAGTTTATGTGTAATTTACATGTGCAGCAGCGCACTTGAGAATGAATTTTGATGTCAATCTCAGGGTAAATGAATGAATAATCATCTGGATTTGCAAGGATAAAGTGTGAATATGAGTGGATTGTAGGAGTAATTTTGCTTTGTTTATGTTATATTGTTGGGTTTGTGTTTTTATGTGTTTGAAGCCATGATTTAGAGATGAATTAAAGTCTTTAGAATAGAGTTGTGCTTTATCATTGTAGAGTTGATACCTTTTAGTCTCAGATCAAAAATATGCAACTGCTCAGTTGGTGGACGGTACACGCCTGAGGACTGATGCTAGCTGGAGGCAGAAGCATGTTTTCCATGGAAATTACTCACATGGGTACAGTACCAACAACATCCAGTGATTACCTATCTCAAGTACCAACAACATCCAGTGTTTCCTTACCTCAAGTACAACCACCATCCAGTATTTCCTATCTCAGGTACAACCACCATATCTCAAGTACCACCATCCTAAGGCTGTTGATGCAGTACTTGAAGCAATATATGAAAGCCAAATACGTAAAATAAGTCAAAAGTGTTTAGTTTAGGATGGACGAGCTTGTGCAGATAGAAACAATTGCTTATTCACACGACTGAACAGAATCAGAGGAAAAGGGAGATCAAGCTACTCCTGTAGCTTCTCAAAGACTTCTCAAAGATCTAACCAAATGTGCCGAACAATTCGGTGGTAAAGTAATCCTACTGGGTGGTGATTTCCGCCAAGTCTTACCAGTAATAATGAGAGGTCCACGTTCTCTAACCGTTGCTAGCTGTTTGAAGCGGCATAAACTTTGGAGTAAATTCCATACATTGAAACTCACCCTATTCTTAACTTTCTCTCTTCCTTTCTTCTCATTCTACTATTTTTCATAAAACCTTGTTCCCATGTATTCCGCTCCCGGAAATCCGAATGAGGGGAAGCTTTGCTTCCGGAATCTTTTACATAGAGGTCCATAACCATGAACTACTAGGGAATATAATCAGGTGGTTTCCTTTTGCTTTCCCGATCCGCATGCTATTGACCAAATCTAGTTAGAGAATAATTTTGAAGGACAAAGTGAGGAGTGAGGAAGTAATAAAGGAAGTGGGAGAAGACAGAATTATGCTAAAGAAGATAAGGAAAAGGAAAATGAATTGGATTGTACATTGCATAAGGGGAGATGGATTGGTGAAAAGTGCATTAGAAGGGACAGTCCAAGGGAAAATCCGAAGAGGAGGAAGAAGGTTTCAGATGCTGGATTTCCATCAATATTGATAAATCTTATGAGCTGATGAAACATGCTACTGAAAGTCGAATAAGGTGGAGAGACCGACCATGAGGAAACCTGCCATCAGGAAGATAAACTGATGATGATGAATCTCACCCTGAATATGCGCCCTTTGCATTCTCGGAAGAATTTTCAACGTATATTTTAGAAGCAGGAGATGGCAAGACTGGAACAACGGTAACGATACTTCAATATGCTATCCATAAATACAAGATCCAATTGAACAATTGTATAGTGATATTGATTTCACTAATGTCACCGTTCAGCAGCTTACCGTTGTGAATGAAGAGTCGCTTGATATAAGGAATCCAGTTATTCAACGTTTACTTGGGGATGAAGTAGTTTACGAAAGTGTAACCAGTATTGTGAGTGAGCATGCAGCGGATCAGTTTGCTTATCCTGAAGAATTACTTAACAGTTTTCACCAACTCTTTACTAACGATTAGTTAGTTAATTCCTATTTAACTTAAACACGAGAGTTAATGCGCGATTATCGTTGATGCATTTCAAGACACCATTTGGGTTCGCAATTACTATAAGCTTTACGACTCTCGCACATGCGTGGACTCGGTTTCACCTTAGAGAAACATGGCGGTCAGAAAAAGACGCGTGTAGCACTGATCGTTGTTTGTGATGCTTCCTTCAGATTTTCTGCAACATAATTATAAAGGAAGGGAAATACAGCGCACCTTATTCATGGCAAAAGCTGATAATGATATGAACAAAGTATTTAGGAGAACTGACAGTTGTGTGAATACATAGCTTAATAGGTCGTGCTCTCTCGAAGTATAAGCGGTTGCGGTGCGGACTGTAGAGCTGGAAGGAGTTCGAAACCCAGTTTTAATTTCCATATTCTTCTTTCTTGGTATTGATTCGCTATCATTTTACCCTCAAGGGTTGGTTTTTCCCATGGACTAAGCGAGGGATCCCACGTCTACCGGCACTCAGGGCAGTGTCCTGGAACTTGAGACTCTGAGTCGGGGATACAACTGGGGTGTGTGACAAGCACTGCGCCCAGGCGGCCTCACCTGCAAAGCGAACAGGGGCCTGATGAAAGGATGGAAGAGTGGGAGGTTTAGGCAAGGAAGTGGGAAGGAGGTGGCGGCGGCCTTACGGTAGGTGCTGTACCGGTACCGTTATTTTATAGTCATAGGCTCATAATATTATCAAGCAATGCACTACGACTCTGTAAGACATGAGACAGTCACCAGCAGCTGAGAATGCAGAGGGCGATTACCGAACCCCTCCGTAAGTTTCAAGGTCCGGGCGGACGAACATGAAGGGAGGCGAAGCTTGTGGCCCAGAGAAGCAGCCATCGATATTCAGATTATTCATATCGAAACACACGCCTGGAACATTATTATACTGACTATAATTCTTCTATATACAGTAAGATATTATCTTATAATGGCATGAAGTTTATAGAATTGTATTTTTGTTGAGATTAACGCTGTATGAGGCGTAAGATGTACGAGGCACGTCCAGAAAGTAAGCTCCGTTTGGTAATTAAATTAAATTGTGTACAGATACAGAAAAAATATTTATTGCACAACATTCTACACCTCTTAAACTACTTTTCCACATAACTGCCGAACTTTTGCAGGCATTTGTCATAGCGTGGCACAAGTTTTTGGATACCTCTTCATAGAAGTTTGCCGCCGACCCTTAAACGAGAGTGAAGACTCCCCTTAAGATATCCTACTGTTTGGCCATCACTGTTAGGCAAATTGCGTATGTGGTCAGGAGAACTCCTAAACATACGCAGTTCTCCTGGTAAGCACGCAATTTGCCTAACAGTAGTGACCAAACAGTAGGATATCTTAAGGGGAGTCTTCACTCTCGTTTACGGGTCGGCGGCAAACTTCTATGAAGAGGTATCCAAAAACTTGTGCCACGCTATGACAAATGCCTGCAAAAGTTCGGCAGTTATGTGGAAAAGTAGTTTAAGAGGTGTAGAATGTTGTGCAATAAATATTTTTTCTGTATCTGTACACAATTTAATTTAATTACCAAACGGAGCTTACTTTCTGGACGTGCCTCGTATTTATAATCATACATATGCGATTTACATTGACTTTCGACGCACTGTGGTGGGGGAAGTGGTGTTTACTTGTAACCTGCAGTCACAGAAGGACAGTTAGATCTTTACGTGTCTCGGTGTGATACACATCGGGAGTGAACTGTGCATTTTTAAACGTGTGCCGGCGAGGATGATCGCTGTGACTGTTTCGTGTGACAGAGGAACTTAGCATATAGTGATAATTGTGAATATTGAGAAAGTACGGCGAGATAGGACTTTATAAATTTTTAGTCAATCTCGTGTAAAGACCGCGTGTTTGAACACTTATAACAGAGCTTTGTATACGCGCATTGGTACTTACAATAAGTAACTTCTACTTATGCTACACTACAACAGACTTGTATTTGCATACTACATGCAAATTATATCAGCTGTGATAGTAAATTTGAGCACAGTCTGCGACGAAAGAACTCAATTATAAATAAACTTCTCCAATTATACGTCATGTTCACACTTATGACGTCAGGAGGAATAGCTTTAATGAAGACAGAATCCGTAGCCATCATCATCATCATCATCATCAAGTTTCCACTCCAGTTTCCCGGGCGTGGTTTACGGACGCTCTCCATTTTGGTCTATTCAAGTACCACTGCTCCTTCAAGACTTCATCCAAGTTGATTCCCTTGGATGTGATATCTTCCTTCACTTGGTCCAGCCATCTCCTCCTAGGTCTTCCAACAGGTCTCTTTCCAGTAATCTCAGTATGTAACCATTGCTTTGCAATTCTTCCTTCTGTCATACTTTTGACGTGACCAAACCATCGCAAACGTGCCCTAGTTATGGTCTCCTTCAGGGACTGATTTATTCCAGCTTGTTCTATTATCCTCTCATTTCTTACTTTGCCTTTCCTAGTTTTTTGAAGCATGCTTCTTAGAAACGTCATTTCTGAAGCCTGAAGTCTGCTGTCATCTTTTTTGGTAGTTGTGCATGTTTCCTACCAATAAGTCAATATAGGGACAAAGTATGTCCGAAACAGAGTTTGTTTTGATCTTAGTGGCACTTGCTTATTCCAGAGTAGATATCGAACTTGCTGATAGAATTGACTTGATTTCTGAATACGGTTATTTAATTAAAGCTGTATTCTGTTGTCACTTGATATTAAGCATCCAAGGTACTGATACTGGTTTACTGTTTCCAATTGTACGCCCTCCAGCCATGTCCGGCTAAATTATAACATGAACACTACATACTGAGCGTAAGCCGACAAACTTGAGATCCGCATTTGAAGCAGCTTAAGACATTTCGAACATGAATCGTAGTATTCATGAAACCATGAAGAAGGTGGATACAATCCACGGTAATATTCGACTGCCGACATGCTACTACAAGATGATGAACTTCATACAAGCGAGATGGGGTCTACACTCGAATGTGCGAGGCCATTACTGTTTCGAGATTGGAGCCAGAGGAACGTGAGAGGTTTCCCAGTTCGAATCCCGGATGGCTGGATGGGCATACTGTACCACAGTATGATTTGGAAGTCGAGACCAAGGCATATATTTCCATTGCATGCCAACTCCAAGAATCAGCTCAAGGTAGAACCAAATCTGTCTTTTAGGTAATAGCAGAATAAGGTATTCTAAAGTAACCATGATTGCCATTCTTTCTTTTCGTTTAGTATGGTCGAGGTGGGGTTCAGGTTCGATGTCTGTTTCGTTACTGGCCTCATTTTCAAACGGATTTTCATTCGAATAACGATTGCATCCCCTTTTCAGTTTTGACTTTTGAATTTACTTCAAGATTAATATTTCGCGTTTTTGAAATCCTATTAAATTATATGAATATTTTTAATGTTGTGAAGATAATCGATATGATGAATAATTATGTATTTTCCATGAAGATTAATTTAATATGTAATTATTTTAAATATTGTTAGGATTTAGATGAACTTTTCGGTGTTATCTCGAAACCGGGGTTTTTATCTACGTTGATGCCGAAAGTTATTTGTGGAGGAATTATCTTTCAATATCACTGTCATGAGTTTTGTAGTTGGAATTTAGGTTTGATGAGAAGTCTTGATCATTCTCAATTTTTGAGGACATTCGTTATTCTTATGAATGACTTGTATTAACAGTGATTTCTTATGATCAACTGTAACTAATCTTAAATGTTACCTGTGTTCATGGTGTAGAAATCATTGTTGATATTTTACGAGTTATTTTGAGTGGAGGAGAGCCACATTGAGTCTGATCATTTTCACTTCTTAGGGATCCCAAGTGATTTATGTTCATGGAGAATTTCATGATGTAGAGTTGATTAAATTCCATCTTTGGAACATTTTGAAACGAGAAATTAATTCCGATGAACATTCAGTTTTTTTAACATGATTCCCAAGACAGAGTTTAAGAGTATTTTTTTATTATCATGTAACAAAGAATATTCTTGAAAGGCAAAGCTATTATAATTCAGTGGAATTTATTTCTATTCCATATTTAACTCTTAAGAATACTAAATCAAGAGTTAGGTTTAGAAGTGAAACCTCTGAGTCATTTGAAATCCATACTGGTCTTCGGCAGGGAGATGGATTATCTCCATTGTTGTTTAATTGTGTGCTGGAAAAAGTTATGCGTCAATGGAATAAGGTTTGTCCACCGAATGTTAAGATTGGAAAAAATGCTCGACTAAATTGTCTCACCTTTGCTGATGATCTAGCATTATTAGCAACTAGTATCGAAGAAGCTAAATTTCAGGTAGAGGAATTGGAACGATTAGCAGCAAAGGTTGGGTTGAAAATTTCCTTTGAGAAAACAGAAATGATGCCATCTTTTCAAGTTGACACATCACATATTGTACTGCATAATGCCCAGAAAATAAGGTTGTGAAAAAATTTAAATATCTTGGAGAGATCATCACTTGGAATGCCAATGAGAGAGCATCAATAGATAGTAGGACTCTAAAATTGCGACGAGCACAACAGATTACCTGGTCAACATATAAGAAACAGTCTCTTTAGATTAATGCTAAACTTCGACATTACTTCTCCGTCGTTAAGCCAGAAGCAACATATGCAAGTGAAACTTTATTTAAACTAAACACCCGATCAACAACTGACAAACTACAGAAGGTTGATAGACGGATTCTTCGGACAATACTCAATAAAAAAAAACACCAGGTTGAGGGCCAGTGGAGACTTTTGCCCAATTCAATACTTTACAAGGAAAATGAATCTATCATTTACACGATGCGAAAACGAAGGATTGCATTTTTTGGACACATATCCCGCTTGCCAAATACTAGACTCCTGAAACAACTTTTTGACTTCTTTTGGAACAGTAAAACAAAAATCACATGGTTTAAAGAAATACAAATGGATTTAGACGAATTGAAAATTACTAAGCATCATATTAAACATAGAGAGGAGAAACGGCTTCTGAATAACAAATACACTCGACTAACATTCAAAATTTCACAGCGTAAGCAGTATGTTATATCAGAAGAAGAACGAGCTGCAAGATCTTCCAGACTGAAGAAGTATTGGGAAAGGAAAAAAATTATCAAGTATTAAGAACTGAACTTATTATTTGAAATATTGGAAGACTTTGTACATCAGGTTTGATTTTTGGTGCTCCAATGTGGGCGTAAACAGTGTAAATAAATAAATTAACGATTTAAGCAATGCGCAAAGGTATTAAACATTTTTCATCGGCACGATGATATCTGAAATATTTATAATGATACTCGATACGTTTAAAATGTTTATTAGTCACCATGAAGGTTTTTTTTCGTGTGGCCGCCTCAGAGACCTCTGATGAGGCCACACGAAAAAAAAACCATGAAGGTGTTAATTAATTAAATCAGTGGATATCACTTGATATTTAAGAATATAGTACTAGTTAAAGTACATGTCAAATTGAGATAATTAGGGCCAATTGTGGGAAGGTTTTCACTGGAATCTTCAAAGAGATGTTTATGGTATTAATTCATATGCGGATGGAAGGTGAATGTCAGGTGTGCCATTAATTATTGTTGAACGGTATCACAGTGGATTTACGCAGTAATAACACGTTTGAGAAAGAGATTACTCGAGCACAGGTTGAAAATAGTTGAATGAAAAAATACTTCTTCTTCTTCTTCTTCCTCATTTCCCGGTTCCAGTGATCTGGGTCGGAGTGTGAATCAAGGACCTCCATACTCTTGTCTCTCCACCACACTCGTCCCTCTTCCAGTACATCCTCCAATTTCACTCCTCTTTTCTCAACGCTCTCCCTCACTGCATCCATCCACCTCATCCTCGGCCTTCCCGTGACTTTCTCAGTAAATAATCGCTTCGGGACTCTGTCTTCTCCCATTCGCATCATATGTCCATACCATTTTAGCTTACTGATCTCGATTTTGTCTTGTAACTTTGGGGATCCTGTTTTCTTCCTAATTTCCATGTTTCTGATTTTGTTTAGTTGTTGTCCACGTGCCTGCTGCATACGTCAATATAGGAGTGTAATACGTTGAATACAAGATTCTTTTACATTTCTCCGGAATTTCCTGGTTCCACACCTGACCCCTCACACTCTGGTAAAACCCATTTGCTTGTTGGATCCTCTTGCCAACTTCCTCACTTATCCTTCCATCATCTGTTATGACACTCCCTAAGTATTTGAAGCTTTTCACAAGTTGTAATGGTTTTCCATCTACTGCAATATTCCCCCTACCATCTCGCACATTTCTTGTCATCACCATCGTCTGACTCTTCTCCACACTGATTTTCATTCCATGCTCTTCTATCTCCTGGTTCCAAACATTTACTTGTTCTTGGACTTCCAATTCATCGCCCCCCCCCCCCCCCATATCACTATGTCATCAGCGAAGAGTAAGGCCTTCGTCCCTTTGCTTCCCATTTTCAGTTTCACTCGTTTATGGATTCCATCCATGACAGTGAGGAAAAGTAAGGGGGACAATACACTCCCTTGTCGGAGACCTGTTTCTACATTGAACCAGTTTGTTTGTCCAATCTTGGTCTTCACGCTACTGACACACTAACGATACATGGCTTTAATCATTTCCACTTCAAAAACAAAAACAAAGTCAACCCCTGGCACTATCCAGCCCATGACGGGCTAAGGCCGACCAAGCGACTGCTGCCCAGCCATTTGGCCTGCAGATATTGGGGTGACGCGTGATCAGCGCGTCGGGTCCCCTCGGCCGTTAATCTTGGTATTCGTGATCGGGGCGCTGTCTCACTGTCAGACAGCTACTCAATTGTCCTCACGAGGCTGAGTGCACCCCGTTCCAACCCTCACGTCAGTTTTAAAATCCCTGATGGAGCCGGGGATCAAACCCGGGGCCTCCGGGTGAGAGGCAGGCGCGCTACCCCTACACCACGGGGCCGGCATTTCCACTTCAGCTCTATCTATTTTTTCCTTATCAATGCATCCCAAACCAGTTGTCTTGGCACACTATCATATGCCTTCACAATATCTGTAAAGGTCACCCATTACCAAATCCGTTCTGTATTCCCACCTTTTCTCCATCACATTCCTCATCGTAAAAATAAGATCAAAAGTTGATCTGTCTCTTCGAAATCCATATTGTTCTTCCTCCATTTCCGTTTCCACTACAATCCTCAGTCGTCCCTCGAGTATCCGTTCAAATACCTTTGCCACATGTGAGATGAGGGTGATTCCTCGGTAGTTGTTACAGTCTTTTTTATCTCCCTTCTTGAAGACCGGGATTATTAGACCTTTACCCCACTCGTCTGGTACTTTCTTATTTTTCCATATCACCCGAAACAAACTGTACAACCATTGCATCCCTATGGGTTCAGCTGCATTAATCATCTCTATAGCGACCTCATCCACTCCTGTTGCTTTCCCACTCTTCATCTTCTTTATGGCACTTTTTATCTCTAACATTGTTATACCTTCACCTTGAATTTCTACAGTCCGTTCATCCTCCTTTCTTTCCTCTATCAATACATAGGATTTGACGCTCAGTAATTTGTCAAAATAGTTTTCCCAATGTTTCAGTATATCTTCTTTTTGTGTCAAAACCCGTCCTGTCTCAGTCTTCACAAATTTTGTTTCTTCCAAATTGAAAATTTAATTAACGAAGACAGTAGGGATATTTTAGTCATTCTTTTGATAAATATATGTAGGCTATAATGATTTGTGGATGAATATTCCTCTTAGCTTCAATGCTTGGTTGATTTACCCTGGATATGACTAATATGAATTCAACGAAATTTAATACATGTTAACATGCAAGTTTGGATGATGATAGCGATAAGTTAAGATACATTTACGGGTGTAAATATGGAATTTATTATTAGCGTGCGGTAATTTCTACCATGGAATGGCAATGCTAATGACCCATTAGGCTTTTCTTGGATCATTAATGTTGTATATATTTTTGTATTATAGATGTAATTGGAACATCAGCATCGGTAGTTTCGAGTTTCCATGATTTATCGATTTTCTCAATTCTTCTGAGTCAGGATGCTTATTTCAATGACATTGCAACTTTTGTAATGTCGTTTGGAATAAATTTTCGTTATTTGATTTTAATCCTTATGACGTGATGTTTTATAAAGGTGATGGATGGTTGCGTTAAGAAGGCCACCGCTGGGTGTTTTCTGGAGTTTCGCACACTCTTGAGATTTTTATTTAATTGGAATCTTGTGTTCTCTGAGCGTCTTTAATTTTTCTTCACTATGGTATTTCTTAATGCCACCTCCCTTCTACTTGTTGGTAGGATCTGTGAGTTTTCTAGCTGGGAATTTTCAGGTTCTACGATCCAGCTGCCATCGGGAGATTTCAACAAGTATTGGTAGGTAATACGGGTACAGTACCATCTCGTCGTTTGCCCGAAGACGAAGTGGGAAACCACGGAAAACCACTTCGAGGATGTCTGGGGTCGGAGTCGATCCCCCTCTACTTATTTGGACCACCTGAGGCTGAGTAGAACTCGTTCCAGTCCTCATACCACTTTTCAAATTTCGTGGCTGAGCAGGGAATCGAACCGTGGACCTCCGGGGTGGCAGATACTCACGCTGACCACTATGCAACGGAGGCGACGTTAATCCTCCCTATATTATTCTGCTAAGGTCCCATTCCGGTTTTGTACCGAAAATAAGGTCCTGTTAACACCAACCTACTCATATGGGGTACCTACCGGTTCCGCATAACCCCATGTGTGCCCGAAACGCACTCACTTCCTCTTTAAATGCCTCACAATTAAATAAATACCTTAAAAATGTACATTTACAATGGGAGCACCGTAACCTGGCGAGCCTGCCGCTAGAGCGCAGGGAAGTGCGGCGGTGGCAGCCATCTGGCGGGAGCGCGGCGTACTACATTCATGCTGCGAAAGCTCGCACGGGCCCACTAGTATTTATTAATGTGTGTAATATTTTATAATTGGATTGTCATGAACATATTTTATATTCGTACGGATGAATGTTCGTGTGAAACTCGGAAAAAAAAAGCCATTGTGAGATGCGCAAGGCGCAGTTCAGTTGTTTCCCGCCACTTTAACGATACTTTAGATATTTGAGTGGCCAGATGTGGCCAATTAACGTAATTGCTTGTTAGTGGTAAGTTAACGAGCGTTTCTGTTTGATGAAATGCTCGTGCAAAGTTAAATAACCCTTAATGATGGATTAAGTGCTAATTGACGTTGGTGTAAAAGGACCTAACACCAACCGGGATGCCTCCACACAAGCTGAGAGTAAATAAGGGTGCTTTAATCCTGTCACTAAGAAATTTACTACCCTTAAAAGGCGTTTGTAACGGGACTAGACGTTTATAGTCACAGCGTAACATGATAGAGTTCCAACATAAGTGAAACTGTCCTCATACCCAGGGTAACACTTCCCTCTGACACATGTATTCCTTTCATATTTAAACGAAGGCGGTTTCCAATACGGGTGGTTTTCGCAAAGGCGATCAATAAGTCTCAGGGCCACACGTTTGACAAAATTTGCCAAACCCAGTATTTAGCCTTGGGCAACTTCAGGTAGGTCTTTCACAAGTAAGAAGATAGTTCAACTCACTATCTGTTGTGTTATGTATTAAAGGAAATTTTCGATAACGACTGACATAACGTAATTTAACAAACCGTTACGAAATCAGAATGTGAATGTAAATTAAACTTCAAAAGTAGTCCAAATCTTAAAAAGAAAATTAAATTTATAAAATAGTATGTAGATTTTTCTACGCGGGGTTCTAGTTGAACTAAATTACATCAGCCCCATTTTTTAAATGTAATGAAATCTTCAGATTCGGCCAATTTCACTACAAATACTAAATCTGTACCAAATCAAATGATCATATGTACAAGCAAATAAGTACCGTTATGTCGTAAATTTGCAGTTTTATATGTATAGTTGTATGTTGATTTACATTGTTCTTAGATGCTACAAAATGTTAATTCAAAATTCAAAATGCTTAATTTTGTATTTATAATTGCAAAAAGAAATTAATGCTCTAGATATGATAAATAACGTACTGGCCTGTCTTTAGAACTGAAAGGAGAAGGATTCTCCAGAGAAACCTGCAAAAGTATGATAGCCATGATGGATGAGGATACGTCAGGAAAACTTGGGTGGGAAGAGGTCATGGATCTATGGCAAGCCATTAGATATTGGAGGGTGAGTAAGATTATTCTGCTATTACAAGATTCAACTCTATGTTTATAATAGATAATTACCAGGGCCCAGATTGTGGTACACCACAGACATTGCTAACATATACAAATCCTGTTCGTGGCCTCACATTACTGAAATGCATATTTATTAAGTCATCTATTTCGTCACTTTTCGAAGTATTTTATTTTTAGGTCATTTTCACGCTTTTCGCGCCATTATTATGTCATTTTATGGAATGTATTAGAATACTTTATACGTTTTGAGTAATTTTCTCATATTTTTAATGGTTTAAAATGAATTTTTTGCGTACGGTACAGGATATTAACAGAACTGAAAGTGAAGATGAATACGAAGACATGAGAATTTTCACAACTTTGTTCAACCCTTATTTCATGAAATATCCACATTCCATGAAACACAATGCGCTTGTAACTAATCCGGAAGCGATGTTGAAATCGAGGGGTAGGAGGACAGACAACAGTAGGCCCAGTAATGACAGTCTGGTTAAGTACCTCAGTGCAGCTAAGTGGATTTGTGTTATCGGCCGTGATTATTATTTCGAGTGTATTTAAAATGTCGAAGTTAAAGCCATCTCATTTCAAACAAATAAATTCGGAATTCGGCGAGGATAATTTTTCCACCGATAATCGTCGTTCTTTTTCCTGTGAGAATCTACGAATGGTCACAGTCATCTACTGTAACGCGAAGTGAGGTAGGCTAAGCCTGTAGCCTATAGCCTGTCATGTATTTTTCTTCTTCTTCTTCTTCTTCTTATTATTATTATTATTATTCATCAACATCATCATCATTTTCCATCTCCAGTTTCCCGGGTGTGGCAAACAAACGCTCTCCATCTTGCCCGATCTTGGTACACCATTTGTTCTTGACATCGTCCCAGTTAAAACCATTCTTCTCCACCTCTGATTCAAACTGTCTCTATCCATTGTCTCCTTGGTCTTCCTCTCGGTCTCTTCCCTCTGACATCGAGGTTGAAGTACTTCTTAGCTGTTCTAGAGCTATCCATCCTCATTACATGGCCATACCACTGAAGTCGGCGTTTCCCCAGAAAGTTGATGACAGGGACACTGATTTTAGAACTAAAAAGGTTCATTCTGGTTCCGTATTGATAAACTAATTAGTATAAACAGGTTAAAGGTTCCGCCTGATCAATACTTTTATTAATTAACATCACTGTGTGGTCATTAATGGGACATGTTTCGAGGCCTAATTAATAGTTTTGGCCCCTTCATCAGCCGATATGTCAGAAAACGATACAAGAATATTTTTTTGCGTAGCACTTAAAATTCCTTTGAAACGTATGGTGCACCATAAAGGGAGATTGAAACATTTTACGCCTAATATAAGTTATGTCCAGAGTCTTATGAACTAGGCCTATAAACACTTTCAATGGACGCCTCACAGTGGTCTTTAGATGTTATTGAAGACACATATGTATGGTACCACCTATTAATTAGCCCTCGAAACATCTCCCATTAATGACCACACAATGATCTTAATTAATAAAAGTATTGATCAGGCGGAAGTTTAAACCTGTTTATACTAATAAGGGACCCTGATGCCAGCTGTTGCTCTGTGTATCTCATTTCTTTTATTTTCATTCAATGGTCTACTTTACAGACAAGATCTCCACCATATTTTGAAAGTCATTTAATTGTGTATGAAACAAGTACAGTGTAACCTCTCTATTACGGACACCCCTGGGACTGTAAATACTGTCTGCTATTGCGAGGGTTTGAGACGATGATTGCAATTTGGCACATGTACTTGTGCAGTATGCGTAGCCTACTTACATGAAAACGTAGTGTTACGCGCGGTAAAACAATCCAGTTTTGTCCGCATTTAAAATGTTTACCGGTGAATATCCGTCAGTGATGGAAGGCAATTCTTCTTTCCAGCTTAAAACATTATCCATATCAACAGTGGAGGATTCTCCGCAAATTGCTCTAAATTTTATATCCTGGTGCTTTCTGAAATTCTCGAGCCAGCCTTTCGAGGCTTTGAAATCTCCAATACCTAATTCTGCCGCGAAATCCAATGCTTTGCCTTGTATCATTGGTCCGGACACAGGGACGTTCTGACTTCTTATTTTGCTGAACCACTCTATCACTGCCTTATCAATAACTGCACCATTACCAGTTTGAAACTGTCTAATTTGCAGCTCATTACCATTAATACGCTATACCTTAATTATATTTTCTTGTTTTTTCACAATTTCTGCTGCCTGTGTCTTTCCACTCGAAAACACTTAGTTTCCGTACACCACATTTCACAAGTTTGTGATAATCTACGATGTCTACTTTCTCTTTTAAAGTTAAACTTTTACAAGGAGCCATTTCAGAAGCACTCACTTGCCACTGTAACGCACAGGTCCAACAATAGTGTTTTAGATCCCTTGGTTGGGGGGTTGGTTAGGGCTAAAACATATATGTTATTGTATTAATTTGGAAGGTGATTCCTAGAGAGGGCAGCTTCCCGTAGCTGGGTAAGCTTACCAGTGTAGAGTGTTGTTTAGTGTTAAAATACTAGGGGGTGCTCCTATAAAGACGTAAGTGTCGCTTAGGGGATGAGCCTCTGGGCGCAGGTTAACGTACCTGCCTCCCAGCTGGTTGGAATAAGTTATATAACAGACGTGCTGATGTCAGCTATGCCGGCGGCTCGCTGCCTACGCAGTCGAGTCGCTGCGGGAAACACAATGGAACTTGAGCAGGCGATTACTGGCTACTAGTCACGGTCAAACGTGACGAGAGTCAGGAAGGGTATTAGGATGTGAAGAGGTGTGTAAATAGCAAGACAAGTGTAGTTTACTGACCAAGTGTTTATTGGTCAGTGAGTGTGAAATTGTAAGTCCCTTTTAGGGGAATGTAAATAATGTTACAAGTTAAGTGTACAAGTTCGTGGATGAGTGATACAAAGTAAAGGATGTCTGAACACTTGCTGATGCTCACCTGATGATAGCAGCTGTAGCAGGGCCTCCGGCAACACACACTGTATGACAGATACAGTTCCCAAAAGGCCTCACTTCTTATAGGTCCTGCCGTTGCACAGTCAGCATTCCATTGACATAGCTGCCCCAGTTAGTTATAGTGTAGATGTTTATGAGTGTGTTGCAAGTGGTTGGCTAGCCTCCCGAGCTGGTCGGCCGCCCTTGCTGTGTAAAAGGTACTGTTCTGGACTTATGATGTTTGCCAGTTAGGGGTGTTTTTAATAGATGATGGGGGGTGGCTTTCAGGGGGTGCAGCCCCCCGGGGCCTGTACAAGTCTCCTCCTTTGATTAGTTCGCGTCCCCGCGAACGGGAATGGAACGTGGAGTGGGGGTGTTGATGTAGTAGGTAGTTGTTGAATCCTCCTTGTACTTCTGCTTCGTTTCTTCTGGGTTGATGTCGTGTAGAGGTAGTGATGTCGTGTAGATGTAGCGATGTCGTGTAGATGTGAGATCAGCTTGTGTTCAGAGGGGTAGGTTTTGGGATATATGCATATACGTGTGATAATTTAAAACAGTTCATAAAAAAGCTGACATTGAAATATTGAAAAGTACAACAACAAAACAAAAAAATTGGTATAGACATTATATATATATTGGTATTGTGCAGGGAGGAAAAAACCCAGGGCTGGACGGGTGACTGTGCCGTCCGACGCTGTATTGGGGAAAAAATTGCTCCCTGCAATGTGAAAGATGGAAGAAAATAGAAAAAAATAGGTGTCCCAAGGTATAAGTTAAAGGAATACGTAAAATATAATTTATTGTGCTGGGGTAAAACGGGACACCTTCACAAATTTTGACGTTAGAAGGAAGAAAAATGAAAGAGACAAAGCATAATCATTGTGTACATGTGTGTGATAAAAATATGTGTATTCACAATGTGTGGCATCATTGGTAATAATTTTGTATGCGGTGCCTTTTAACAATATTACAGTATTTTCTATTACATTATTTACTTATATCTATCTATCTTAATTATTAATTATGTTATACCTAGACGGCCGTGTCTATTGTACCTTGCGTGCACGCTACCCTTTGTATTTATGTGCCGTCCCACGGCTAATCCTGTCCGGCCGTTTCCCGGTGCAGTTTAGTGGTCGTGCCGCTGATATATACCCCTATCTTGTGAATCATTCTCTGTGGGCGAATGCCTTCACACTTGACAGTGAGAGTCGTCGCCACAAATCGGTTGCGCCCTCATTGCCGTATGATGCGTCGCATCTTTGACGCTTTATTTTCTTTGTTTATGTTGATCTGTCAGCAAGCCTGATACCCCACAGGTATCAACCCTGCTGTTCAGATTTCTGGAGTGTAGCTGTAAAAGAATGGTGGTGAATGTGTTGGATTGTGTGAGAATGAATACAAGTTACAGATACAAATTAGTGAGTAAAGGTGGTACACGATAATAGCATGGCACAAATAACATGTTGCTGCTGTATGGCAGTGAAATCATTGTCACCAGTGACATATGTCTGGTGACGCCGCCTGAAAAATGGAGAGGTTAAAAAAACATGTGAATATTGCATATTCTTTATGTCGGTTCCTGTGTCAGTGTGTTCACTGGCTGAAGCTCTTTTTCCTCTGGAATAAATGACATGATTAGTGTTAGCATTTGGCCACTGTTAATGTCATGTTCTCCTTGCATATGTTTGTTTTACCTAATGTATGATCGGGCTTACCCTAGACGGTGCCGTAATGTTTTTCCTTACCCTTAAAGTGCTTATCTTAATCTTAGTTAACCTAGTTAATCTAACGTATTGTATCCTATTGTGTTATATTATCGGGCTTACCCTGGTACCGGTTTTTGGTTGCCAGGTGCCGAAATATTCTACCTTAATATAAGTTATCCTAGTATAATCTAACTTAATGTATTATCGGGCTTACCCTGATGGCGGGTTTGTTGGTCATCAGGTGCCGAATATTCTACCTTAGTCATACTTATCTTAATGTATTATCGGGCTTACCCTGATGACGGGGTTGTTGGTCATCAGGTGCCGAAATATTTTGCCTTAATTATGATAAGTAAAAAAAATGTTTGATATTTATAAGCCGAATGGTTGACCTTACTTTATTGCCGAAATATGCTGTGCTATTATTTGGCAACAGCGCTTATTATATTTGCTTAATCCTAAGTTGCGTGTCAAATGCAACTGTCTTACATGCTAAAATTTTGACCAGGGCGATCGCCTGAGGCAATTTACTTCCTCAGGGCACCACCCGTACGTATTCTAGAAACACCGGTTGTCTCTAGAACCGCCGGATTCCGCCCCCTTAATACTAGTTGTCGACATTAATATTAATGCTTACTAATTAGTATTAATAAAGATGCAGGCGACTACGGTGCCACAAAGCAAACCGCATCGCCCGTTGTACTTGCCTGTTCATTGCCGTTGTATTTGCATGTTGTCATTGATGTATTCATTATTGTTGGGTCTGCCCACTCCGCAGTAGTTGCAAGAGAGTTATCTCAACACGAAGATAAATTCAAGGAATTTTATAGGATGAGCCCCGGCAGTTTTCAATTTTTATTACATCATGTGTCAGATTCTCTTCAAAGGATGGATACCAACTACAGATTATCTATTCCTCCGTCTGAGAGACTGCTGATTACGTTAAGGTAAGTGTGATAGATACTCATTGAATTATTGATGGCTAAGCGTTGGCTAAAATGTTATGCACTTACAAATGTTGAAGCTACTGGAATAAAGGTTACCAAGTTGTACGTAAGAACGGGCAGAAACCCAGGATTTTCAGTATGGCCATATGAAATGTACTCATTAGGTTCTGGAAAAATTATACGAAATAATGTGCAATATCTATTAAATATTATTCAAGAAAAATACACAAACAAATTACAGTTACAGAACTCTGGCATATGTCAACGAAAATACGTCTTAAATTTAGTTGAAGTATATTTGAGAGTATAGTGCTGATACATCCAAGTTGCTATGTTCCTCTTGATGCAGAGTGGGAGTAGAATTGGATGCATTATCTCCTGAAGAAACGATCACCGTAGATGGTCTAGAAAGAAGAGAAGAGGATCCCTCTTCTTCAACTTCGTCCAACAGAGAATTTAGAGTTAATATTATTTTCGGTTAGAAGTTCCTCTTACGTCTGTCGTCCAGTTTTTTCATGTCGGGTAACATAGACTTCAAAAACAGGAGATCTGCATCGTCCTGTTTGGTCTCATTCTGCTTTTTCATATTTACCCATTCGGCGAAGGCAGCATCAGCGTCGTTGTGGGAAGCTTTCGAGTGTCGAGATTCCACCTTCTTTTTCTTTCGGAGTGGCAAGTGTTCAATGAGTGGAGACTGTGCATCATCTTGTTGATCGTTGCCTATTTGTGGTACAATTGCATCACCCGATGTTTCACTTTCATCATTTTCGACCGTTGTCTCTGTCTCTGTACTGATCTGGTAATCAATATCACTGTTTAATTTTTCTGTGCAGGGTGCCGTTAAATTGCCAGAGGTACTATTTCCTTTCAAATAGGGAATGAGAAAGGACAGATGATTAGCCAAATAGTAGACTTTCTTCGATTTAGCACCCGTACCAGTTTTAGGTGGTCTTAATGATCTGACAAATGCACAACGGATATTTTTCCATCTTTCACGACAGTTTTGTTCTGAAATATGAAACAACAACTAAATTAAGTAATTGTTAATAAGTCATATATCTTAAAATGTCTGACTATCTACTATTATTTGAAGGCCTTGTGTATTTAATTTGTTTCAGGTATTTAGCTACAGGGAGCAGTTTCCAAGACTTATCACTACAGTTTTACAGGGGAGCATCAACTGTTGGGCTGATTATTCGATGTACTTGTGAAGCTATATGGTCACACATGCAACCATTGTTTATGGCCGAACCAAAACAAGACACTTGGAAAGATATAGCAAAGCGTTACTTTGATTTATGGAATTTGCCAAATTGCATTGGATCTATAGATGGCAAACATATCCGTGTGAAGTGTTTCAGCAATACGGGATCCACTTATTTCAATTACAAGGGATATTTTTCAATTGTACTTTTGGCTGTGGCAAATGCAGACGGTATTTTTACTGTAATTGACGTGGGAGACTTTGGAAGAAACAGTGATGTTGCTGTATTCCGCAAGTCTGCAATAGGCCGATTGTTACAACATGGTGAACTAAATATTCCGAAACCTACTCCTTTGCCGGGTGATGAGAATGATAGTCCATTTCCCCACTACGTCGTCGGTGATGAAGCCTTCCCTCTGTTGCCATACTTAATGCGACCGTATCCCAGAAGAGTATTGACAGATGCCAAAAGAATTTTCAATTTTCGGTTGTCTAGAGCTAGAAAAAGCGTGGAATGCGCATTTGGAATGTTGACATCAAAATTTCGTGTATTTGAGCGACCAATTTCTTCAAACGAGCAATGTGCAGTGAGCATCGTGAAGGCAGCATGCATCCTTCATAATTTTGTCCGTTTACGAGAAGGAAAGCCCTATGACGAGACTGATTTTAAGGCATGTGACGATGTGCCCATATTAGCCAATAACGAAGTGGATAATACTACAAGATCACCAGCCATAAGTTTGCGAAATAGACTACTAAATTACTTTTTAAAGCCAGGAGGAGCAATCCCCATTCAATGGAAATATGCTGGTGTAAACCATAATTAAATTAATTGTAGCCGATACTTGACAGTTGTAAATAAAATCTATGTTAAGTCACTAACCTGTGTCTTTAAATTCAACTGCAATTGTCTTCCAGGCCAAACTCATCACCTCTGCTTTACTGTAATCTTTCAGTTTGTAATTCCATAAACAAGGATACTTTTCAACACTATTAATGAAAGAAATAAGGAATGTTATATCTTCAACCTTGTTTGCACTGCTTTTGTTCATGTTGACTACTTGAAATGTCGTACGATACTGCGGCAAAGAGACTAGCAAAGCGTGTCGCTTAATACACATGTCTTTCGATAGATGTCGTAGTCGCACTGGTGTGCACCTGTTTGCTCATTTCCCAATAGTTTGCACGTGCACGAGCGATGTCTATCTTCGGAAACAATTATCGCGTACCGCGCTTGTCTTACGACATATGTCGCGTCGTACCGGTGTGCAGCCTGCCTAACCCCTTTGAGTGCTCGCAATGCTCCTCATTTAATATCTTTGGCTGCCCGATGCGTCACCATTTAAGCTCTGGTGACCCGTTGTCAGCCATTTATGTGGGCGTTGGACATCGTCCGATAAAATAATACCCTCCGGGAATGGTGGCGTCCGGGGTCCTCTTCGCCCATATTGGCAGTAATAATATCCTCCGGGAATGGTGGCGTCCGGGGTCCTCTTCGCCCATATTGGCAGTAATAATATCCTCCGGGAATGGTGGCGTCCGGGGTCCTCTTCCCCATATTGGCAGTAATAATATCCTCCGGGAATGGTGGGGTCCGGGGTCCTCTTCGCCCATATTGGCAGTAATAATATCCTCCGGGAATGGTGGCATCCGGGGTCCTCTTCGCCCATATTGGCATTGGGTTGGTCCACCTGAACCCTAAGATCCTGCTTCACTCCTGCGCGTAGGAGACTAACTTCCCGCCCTGGAAGTTCTACTTACTTACATGCTAACTAGTAGTCTAGTCGTGATTTGGTCGTCCCTAGGGTCATCTACTGAGTCCGGTGTGGAGCTGGCTATTTCTCCCACCATCCTCAGAAAGTCTCCCCTGCAAGTCTGGCTTCGATGTCCGTAGCACATAGTGGGTGTAACTTTTCATTGTCCCGGGGGCAGGCTAGGCCTTCCGGGACTCCGACGTTTGCCCGTGCTAGGTCATCGGCGCTTCAACCTTACGTAGTTCGTCTCTTTGGTCTGGGTCAGTGAGCCAACTGGGGTAGGGCTTATCATCGCCTTCCCCAGCTTTGCTCCTGTGTGGTGCCTCTGGCCTTCCGCTTACGCTGTCATCATCATTCAGCGTGTCACAGATTCCTTATATATATATATATATATATATATATATATATATAAAATGAGTGTACTGTGTAAATAATTTATTGTGTAGAAAATGTAAATTTTTTTAAGTGTTCTGGGGTTGTAGAATCTTCTAAATGCATAGACTACTTCAGATCTACTGTGCTATGTCGGACTTCCAGCTGTAATGCCTTGTTAATTTTCATGGAGGCGTTAATAGGGTTTTATGGCGTTGGGTTCCCTGTTATTGGGCCCCGGGGGTTGTTATCTGTTGAATAGGCTTAAAGCATGGTAGGAGGGGGTTGCGCATCTTTGGGCTCCATGTTAATGGTGGCCTGGGGCCGGTGATGCTATCAGGATGCTTCTACAGTGAGTGGACGGGGGTAGGTATTTCCCGGGCTTGCAAAAATTTTCCCAAAGTGTCATGCAGGTTCAATAATAATAACCCTTGGTATGTGGGTGGGATATTCCATGCATGTGTCTGGATATGAGGCGTATCCGCTCTCATTTAAGGATAGGTATCGGTTGAGGCGTAATAATACTATGTCCCTTTCATGCGGGATTATTTAATAAAAAGAATTGTTAATATAAATTTGGCCTCATCTCTTGCTTAGAGATGTGCATTACGCTTGCCATTCTTTCCGACACACCCCTAATACTCAGGTGTTAGCATTGAGAGCCAGGGCGTAGTGAGCCCTATCTTTAAACGCATGAAGTCTATCAACCCCGAAGTATATTTTGTCATGTAGTGTAGCTGTTTTTATTGTGTCTGCATGTCTGTGTTGGCTAATGTTGTGAATGACAAGGTTATGGAAGGAAAAAGGTGGTATAATAGTAGCCTGAGGGTGGTATATAGGCTATCTCGCTGGTACCATCCGTCTCTGCTCTTGTCATCCTCACTTGGTCAATGTCTGTTTTCTACCCGCTCTTGGGGATGGTTAAATGTGGTGACACTGTGACGTCCCGGCCTAATCTGGCCTCTCATTTGTAATGTTAATGTAATACGTGGTTGTAGTGTGCCTGGTCATGTCCTGATCGCCTGTGATGGTTTTGGGATTAAAAATAAAAAGAGGAGTAGTTATTGGGGAGGTCTGTTCCTTCAGAGCCCCTGTCTGTATTCGCCCCTGATTAGTGAGCGCAGGGGAGGAGGTGCCCGTGGCTGTGATTACTGAGGCTTGCGTGACTAGTGACGTTCCGCTGCAGCGCGCTGTCGCGCGTGCCTCTTATCGGATACGTCTTATCGTGTCATGATGCTAATTGCCAGCCGGCTCGTGTAATCTGTTATCGCGTTTGTAAACAAGCTTCTGTGGCCCTATGATAAATCCGGCCTAACGTGTCTGTACATTACTAAGTGTTATGTCTGTTGTAACAATAGCGACTGCCGACCGCAGTGTTGCAATGCTTCGGGAATTCGCAAGTCAGTGTTTTGCTTGTGTAATGGCAGGCTCTGACGTTACGTATGTCGGCTGCCGGAACGTGATTTTTGCGAATGTCGGCATGTTGTCATTGTTTGGGATTCCGGGAGTGCCAGTGTGCTAATCTGTCCCGTTTTTGCCTACCGATGTTGTGTGTACACTGTTTTCAGCAGGACCTCTGCCTTGTGTAACTATGTGTAATCCATGTCTGGGAAGTCTATAGTGATCCCCTTGGAGGCCTAGAATTTTCGGTGCGCCCTCTTGTTGGGAATTCCTGGGTCGCCAATACCGAGGTAGGCTGTTGCAGCGAGTACCCTGGGGCGAATCTGTGCTCCATTATGTATGGGAAAAGAACCTTCCTGTGACTATGGACATGTATCTGACCCACTTATGTGCTTGTCTGGGGCCAATTTCAGTGTAATTGGGATTCTGGATTTTTGTTTTCCATGGCGTCCGATTTTTTTTGCTGGGTATTCGGACCCGCCATCCCATGTAGTTCTCCGTGTTCTATGTCTGCGTTGTCTGTTGGGATTTGATTGTCCCCAGTGTGGCTTTTGATTGTGTTTTTCGCGCCAAAAATACCGTTGGTTAGTTTGTTTTTGGCACGACTGTGTTGTGTGGTCGTGAGTTCGCACCCGCCTTGGTTTAAGGTGCTGGTGTTATGATTTTTCGTACTGTATGTCCCCTGGCACGTGTATCGTGAGTTTGAGGCGCGCAGATGAAAATACGCTTTGGTGTGAAAAATTTGGGTCTTTTGGAATTCTCCTCGTAGTGTAATTTTGGGAGTTATAGGGCTTTGAAACTCCCTTAAATGATGGTGTCTTCTACCTTCAGAGCTGCGTGCATGTTGGCTGTCCGTAGCTAGCGAAGGTCGCCCAGTCACGGGCGTTTTATCGCTGACGGCGATAGTATCTAATTACATTGACGTGTGCACTATCTATTACTTGTCTGACAATGTTCCTGTGTCCAGCACGTGTGTATGTGGAAGCCTGATTGCTCGCTCCGTTGTTGTGAGCCTGGCTTTCCGTGATGGAAAAGAACCTTCCATTAAATACTTTCGTGTCCCCAAGTTTTGTGTTAATGTAAGCGTGGGTCGAATATATCCCTGTTAGTGGTACTTGGCTGTGTCTATGCACGAGTGTCTCCGGGCCGCTAGTCGCGTGTTTGGTGACTAGGTGTCGGAGGTGATTTGATTGTTTTGTGCGTATGTATATGTGTTAGTGGAACTGTCCTTTATTATCCTATCCTCCCATTGGATAGTTACCCGACCTTGCACTCCTGGTATCCAGGAGGTTGCGGGTTCAAGACCGTCTTAGGCCAGGGTAATTATTCCTGGTGCCTTTCAGGCTTGTGTCTTCGGGACATTTCTGGCAAGTGTTAGGGTCGTATCCCGGTGCGGTCAGCGGGGTCCGAAGGCTATTTCTTGGCCTTCTTTCCACGTCTGCCAGTGGGATCATTTCCCTTCCTTTTGACAGTGTTCCCGCCTTTACGTGTAGGTGTTGTTTTGCGGGTGTGATATACCTTCCAGAAATAAGTAATGGTGTTTCCCCCTTGAGCTGTGAGTGTTACCCCATGGTGTTTATGGTTAGTTTGTGCGCTGTTAAGGGGGACGAGAAAAATTCATGTTATAGGCATTGTAACATATTACGTGTACCTATGGGTTAAATACATACAGTTCAACTTGGATAATGTTCCTTTCACAGGATTAGTGAAAGAGGCGAAAAGAAAAGAAATTAGTTATGCAACGATCCGAATTAAGAGAGCTCTTTGAAAAGAGTAGAGAAAATATATTGTATCCCGCCTGCGCAATGCTTTATGCTTATCAGAGCGGGTTGCCAGGCGGCGGTAATCTGTAAAGATTGTATCGTAAATAATGTCAAAATGTTTAAAAATGAAAGGTAGGACCTGAGTGTACTATTCACCTGTTTGGCTACGTTAGTACGACAGTAATCTAGTTACGTCTCAGGGGAATCTACCATTTTTGAAAAATAGTTTGAGATTCTTAATTCTTGCTTACGATTAGGGCTCTCGGCCATCACAAGAGAATCTATCAAACTGTGGGACCGGAACATAGAACACTTAGTCATTTCTACTTAGAAAGACCCGCCTAAGCTCTATGCTGTGGTTTGTTGCTTAGGCTGTGTTCGGAATAGCTCTTTCCAGCCCTAAGCCACGTGGCTCGCCTAATTGGCTTCCGCTCGGCTTTGCATATTAAAACTTTGCATTGTCCGAAATATGTCTTGAATTAAACACGATTGTAAACCATTGATGGTCTAAAAAGAATGCAAGGGGCCAGGAAAAACTAAGAAGAATTTTGAATTATACATATTTGACTTAGCCATGTTCCACTGTATATACATGAAAAATGTGCTGTTTTTGTCCGTGAGTCTCCGTGTGTCTATAATTGTGGTGCAAGTGACATTGGTTTATGTTGTGTTCCTGGTGAAAGTTGTTATCCCCGTCCGAGCGTCCTTGCTCGGCAAGGTGAATAATTTCGCCCTGTCACTAAGGTGTAGGCCCCTGAAACCCACCGAGGTGCTTCTTTGCTATTTTCCGGAGGAATTTGTAGCAAAGTAAGCCTGGGCCTGCTTTCACCGTAGTGCCTGCATGTTGGCCTTAATGTGGTTATGTCTGAGGGATTAATTGCGCTTCGCGCTACCCTAGTAGAGTTTATGGGGGTGTGTATATTCTTGAATGCCCGGTCTCGTGGGGTAGGTAATAAGACCTTTCTTATACCCCGTGTACTGTGTGTCTGCGCCTGGGCAGAGTGTGCAGGTGTGTGTTGTGCACCCTGAGGGCCTGAAGGCAACACCCTCTTATGCATTCGCCCCTGGGGTACACATGCTAGTGCCCGCTTTCGTCCTGGCAAAATTGCCCTTTGACTTAGCGGCAAAGGCCGTTTAATTGCCTGTGATTGCCCTGGCAATGTATTTGAGCGTAGTCTGACCGATTTCTGGCCTATGGCCACGGTAGACTCCTGCCCTTGTGTTTGCCTATGTGTGTAGGCTTATGTGGGCTTAATGTGCTGTGCGACGGGCTCTATGTCCTCAGCCCATGACATGTTTACCTCCCGTTTTCTCCCTGTTATGTCATGTGTACTCGAGAGTCCTGGCGTCAACTCCCTCTCGTTCGTCCGTTTTGAGGGGGTTGGCCTAGGTTCTGCTCCTCGGTTTGGCAAAATTGCCTTCTGATCCGGAGCTGAGGGACGTGTATTGATGTGACTTTGGCCCTGCAGTGTGTTGGAGTCTAAGCTGGCCGTCTTCTGGACTGTGGCCACGGTGAACTCCTTCCCTTGTGTGGCAGTACGTGGCGAGAGGGACATCCTCGTAAATTGCCGAGTTAGCGTATCTACGCTTATGTCCTCTCTCGGCTGGGCTGGCGGCCCTGCCATGAACTCAAAAATGGCCCTGTTAGCCTGGATTTCCTTATATTCCTCCCAAATTTGGGAGTACTGCCTATTGAGGCATATGGCCTGTTCAGCGACTTTGGTGCCATTAGTCCCTATCCGTTGGTGTTCCCTGATGAGTGTTTCCCATTGCTGGAACATGAACTCGTGTCGGCAGTGTAGTTGCCAGTGTGCCTTAATGATTTGTGTACGGAGGGTGGGGATTTTCGCCCGAATCTTGCGATTCTTAGCGCTGCGGCGTGGCCGGACAAGTGCCCTTATAATCCGCATATACTGGGCGTGCAGGAGCTGCTGAAACCTTCTGAGGTAGTCCTGCCTTGTTTCAAAGACCTTGTGCCAGGCAATTATTTCCTGGTACTCCCCAATGCTCCTCAGCACAGCTAGGCGGTATAGAGGGGCCATGCCGAATCAAGTGTATGTGTCTTAAAAAAAAACTGTGCGTGTTTGGCAATGTATCTTATATCTCTCTGATTCTCTCGGGGGGGGGGGGGTTGTTTTGGGGGAAAAATTCCCTTGTGTAGCTAGTGTGAAGCAAAAATGATGCTGTCTGTCAGAAAAAAAAAAATTAAACTCTTTTGCTTGGCTGTATGCGGTATGGACCGTTTCTACCACGAGAACTCGTTGTATGAGCCCTTTTTTTTTACTGTGCGTGGTACCCGGCCTCCACCAATTTGTTTTAGATCCCTTGATTGGGGGGTTGGTTAGGACTAAAACATATATGTTATTGTATTAATTTGGAAGGTGATTCCTAGAGAGGGCAGCTTCCCGTAGCTGGGTAAGCTTACCAGTGTAGAGTGTTGTTTAGTGTTAAAATACTAGGGGGTACTCCTATAAAGACGTAAGTGTCGCTTAGGGGATGAGCCTCTGGGCGCCGGTTAACGTACCTGCCTCCCAGCTGGTTGGAATAAGTTATATAACAGACGTGCTGATGTCAGCTATGCCGGCGGCTCGCTGCCTACGCAGTCGAGTCGCTGCGGGAAACACAATGGAACTTGAGCAGGCGATTACTGGCTACTAGTCACGGTCAAACGTGACGAGAGTCAGGAAGGGTATTAGGATGTGAAGAGGCGTGTAAATAGCAAGACAAGTGTAGTTTACTGACCAAGTGTTTATTGGTCAGTGAGTGTGAAATTGTAAGTCCCTTTTAGGGGAATGTAAATAATGTTACAAGTTAAGTGTACAAGTTTGTGGATGAGTGATACAAAGTAAAGGATGTCTGAACACTTGCTGATGCTCACCTGATGATAGCAGCTGTAGCAGGGCCTCCGGCAGCGCACACTGTATGACAGATACAGTTCCCAAAAGGCCTCACTTCTTATAGGTCCTGCCGTTGCACAGTCAGCATTCCATTGACATAGCTGCCCCAGTTAGTTATAGTGTAGATGTTTATGAGTGTGTTGCAAGTGGTTGGCTAGCCTCCCGAGCTGGTCGGCCGCCCTTGCTGTGTAAAAGGTACTGTTCTGGACTTATGATGTTTGCCAGTTAGGGGTGGTTTTAATAGATGATGGGGGGTGGCTTTCAGGGGGTGCAGCCCCCCGGGGCCTGTACAATAGGTTTAAGAAGTTTCACGGTAAAACTGACCAGATAGTGAAAGTATGAATTCCCTTATACCGACCATTTCAAGTTAAAGAGAACACTGAAAGCGATACCGTTAGGCCTACGTTTATTTTGGAGCAGTGCAGAAGATAGAAGATGGGAAGGTTAGCGCTAACAGGCTTCCAGGAAGCTCAGGATGTGACGAAAGTACATTAACACAACAGAGTGTTCATACAAGATTAATAGATCTACAGAAATGCGATTTCTTTTCAAAACAAGTGTCCGCTAAGAGAGGTTGGTTGATTATTTTAAATTGTGGCTGGGGTGTCCGTAATAGTGAGTGTCCGCATAAGAGAGATTATTTACTAATATATGCAATAGGGGTTTGGTCACGGACCTAGAAAATCGTACGTTATGAAGGCGTGTCCGCCTTAGAGGAGTGTCCGTTAAGATAGGATATTCCTGTTACATCTTCGAGCAATGTTAAATAAATACTTCCGTACAGAATAGGGCATCTCTCGTTCCAATCCCATTCTAATTTGTATTTGTACTGTCGTCAAAGATCAATATGCTTTCCGCCCCCACAGTGTCGTCATGCTTCACATTACAATGGGTAGTTGTCAGCACCCATTCTGAGTGGTATTTCCTCACCACCACACTAATTCCAGGAAAAAGCTGGGATTGGTACCTTATTTCTAGTCCCAGGGAGCTTGCCTCATTACCAGATCCAAATAATACACAAATTGCTCTCTGACACCACAATAGCATAGGATATCAGAAAAAATTCCATACGTACACAAATACACAGGGTCAGTGCAAAGCAACAGCAAACAAGAGTAAAAATCTTAATATAACCCCCGTAACACCGCTCTACATCCGTGCCTGTCATGGATACATGTGTATCAAAAGTTTTGTTTGTTGACTTGAAGCATGTTGTTAATGAAACAATTTTGTATGTTTCAGAACGTATTCAGAATGTATGATCCCAAAGGCACAGGTTCCTTAAATACCTTTACTTTGCGCGATGCCTTGAGATCTGCCGGATATCAACTGACCACTCATATTTTGAATATCCTTGTTATTCGCTATGGGAGGGACAGTGGAGTTCTCCACTTTGATGACTTTGTGTTATGTGCTGTGAAGCTCAAGTCAATGATAGGTAAGTTTAACTAAGAATCTTGGTCCTGCAGGTAATACAGTAGTTTACATACGTACACAATATACGAGGGATTTCCACAAACTTTGGAGAAATGAATAAATTAAAACTCAGCAATTTTTCTAGGTTTGTGCCGTGAAGAAAAATTGATGAGTTTAAATTCACAGACCGTGAAAGCCAATATGCCATATTTTAATGAATAATTTGTTTTACTTCTTCAATGCACCCGTTTCATACCATTTTGGGCTTTTCCCAGTTTCGTTTTAAGGGTTGGCTTTTAACTTTGGTTAAGAGGAAGGAAAATGTCTGCTGGAGGCACATCTTCAGAGTTGTTCACTAAAGAAGAATGAGCTAAGGAGCAATGCATAAGCGATGCTGCAGCTTGACTCTTCACATTTCTGGCTTCTTCCTTTAACATTGTTTACCTCAAACACATCAGCTAGGAAATAAAACTCATTGTAAATAGTCATCCCATCAATTTTATTAAAATCTTTATTCATTTTAACAGAACCACTATTTATACTGTTTGACCTATCTCTAAGATCCTTTAATTTTCCTGATGTATGTAAGAGTAGCTATGTAACTCCTATCTTGAAATGGGGTGCCAAATCCAACATGAAAAATCAAAGAGCTGTGTGCAAATTATTTCTTTGGCCCACGTTAATTGAATCTATAATTACTGACAAAATTATACCTCAGTTTTCAACCCTCACAATTGAACAACAGCATGGCTTTATGCCAGCTTGATCAATATGTACCAATCTCAGTACTGTACTTATTGAAAGTAATGGAAGAAGTGGACTCTCTGAGCCACAACATTCTTCTTTCAAAAGTATAATTCTATGGTATACAAAACCCCTATTATCATGGCTGTCCACTTATTTAATGAATAAGACTCGGATTGTCAAACTACTTTATTTCTTTTCTCAACCAATAACTGTGTTCTGCAAGGTCACTACCGCAGTTGTTTTACTCGGCGTTGCCTGAAAGTTCTTAAACGTTCTCATCTTTACCCATGCTTGGTGCAAAAATTGTCAGGATAACGATATATCGTTACCCATGCTTGGTGAGAAACTGACAGCAGGGCGTGTAAAGTAATAAGTGGTGGAACTTCCGTATGAGTCAATGGTTAAGATGAAGTAGTTCTAAATTTTAACACCAGGCGCCGCGCCGAGCATATGGTCTAAAGCACATGACGGGACGGCAGTCAAGCAGTGATACATTACCGCGCACAAATTGTACTTATGTTTTATTTCTATGCTTGTTTTAAACTTCTGTTATCATTATGCATAGGCCTACCAGTGAAAGAGGTCCTTTCTTCACAAGCTAATTATGAGGACGTTATAGACAATTAGGTTTCTTCTCTTAATGAATGCGGTCAATGGCGAGAAATGAAATGCATACATACGAGCAGAGAGGTGAAGGATAACAATTGTCAGCAAATTAAAGAAACTATTACACTGACAGAAATTGAACCCTATAAGCCTGTCAGTTAATGATGAGAGCTCTGAGAGAGCAGGCGATAACGTTGTTTATTATTTGAGTGGTTACCTGATTCACACAGCAGCAACGAAGATTGAGACAAGTACTTCCTGCATTTGGTCATTGGAAAGTGATTCCGAAACATTTAATGCTGTTAGTGATGTATGTATCCTCACCATGCAGAGAGACTTTGGCGGAAGTAAATCTAAATTTCTCACATACCCGTCTTTATCTTTATTTCACGTGATGAAAAAAAATTGATCGTGTGACCTTCTGAGGGGCCGAGTGCAGGTCTTTCTAATTGACGGCCGTGGGCGACCCGCGCGTCGTAATGAGGATGAGGTTATGATGAAGACGGCACAGTCCCCGAGCCACGGGAATTAACCCCAAGAGATTAAAATCCCTAAAGGCCCGGCCAGGAATCGAACCCGGGATACGGCGGACCAAAGCCTAGCGCGCTAACCATTTAGCCACAGAGCCGGGCATTTCACGTGATGAAACGTGTAATGAAACGTGTATATGCAGTAGTGGAGGCAAAGTTGGAGCAAGAAGGCGCATTGTGGGGCGATATCTTTTCAGATTGTGTGGATATGATCTGTGAACTTCCTGTGTTCCGAAGTGTGTGCTGCTAAGAGGATCAAAATAATAACCCCTGGCACTACAGCCCTTGAAGAGCCTAGGCCTACTAAGCGACCGCTGCCCAACCATTTGACCTGCAGATATTGGGGTGACGCGTGGTCAGAGCAACGGGTTCCCTCGGTCACTGTCAGACTGCTACGCAATTGTCCTCACGAAGCTGAGTGCACCCCGTTCCAGCCCTCATGTCAGTTTCTAAAATCCCTGACAGAGCCGAGAATCGAACCCGGGGCTTCCGGGTGAGAGGCAGGTGCGCTACTCCAACACCACAGGGCCGACGCTCAGAGGATCATCTGTTACAATATTTCCCTAGGATAGTGTTTCATTACATTAAATGCCAGTTCATTTTCTGGGCGAAAGAAATGTCCAGGGGACTGAGATCCAGATCGTCTTCAAAATCAGCGAAAAAAATAATAAAGATCTCTTCTGTTTAGAGGCAAGTTCTATTCTTCTTAGAAATGTATTTTAGTGTGTTCTGGATAGTATTTTAATATGTTCGTATTCCCTTGAAGATTTGTTTCTGTTATTCACAACTTGCTTAGTATTTAGGGCAATACTTATTTTAATAAACAACTAGCAACCCGCCCCGGCTTCGCCCGGGAACAGTTATGAATGGGCAAGGAATTACTGTCAGACGTAATTTAAGAATGGCGAGGTGCAAGAGACATAAATCCCCGTTCCGTCCAAACTAAAAACACTTATATTGGGCAAAGTATCGAAGATAGAGATCTGCTCTCGCGGACTTTTTTGGAGAATTTTTCATGCTGAACAATTCTTACACTCATAGTATATTGATATTTTTAACGGTTTGCCCAGCGTAAGCTTAAAAAGTGCACAGACGCCAGGTCCTATTTTCAACCTTTTCACTGAAATCTGAAATCGTTACTGCTTGGCTCCCTTTGATCATAAATAAATTATTTTCTACAGAAATCTTCCTCGAGATTACCTTTACAGAATGGTGAAAGCCGCACCAAAATCCATCCAGTGGTTCTCGAGATTACCCGTGACATCCAAGAATTGGGGACTTTGTTTTATACTAAGTAGAGGCGAGCCAGACAGTCAAGCGGAGGCCGAGTTACGCTAGTACCACCTAGCGGCGGAAACGGTCAACTACCGGAGTTCCTTCACTTGTTACTTTACACGCCCTGCTGACAGTATAACGATATATCGTTACCCATGCTTGGTGAGAAACTGACAGTATAAGGATATATCGTTACCCATGCTTGGTGATAAACTGTCAGTATAACGATACATCGTTACCCATGCTTGGTGAGAAACTGATAGGATAACGATATATCGTTACCCATGCTTGGTGAGAAACTGACAGTATAACGATATATCCTTACCCACGCTTTGTGAGAAACTGACAGTATAACGATATATCGTTACCCATGCTTGGTGAGAAACTGACAGTGTAACGATATATCGTTACCCATGCTTGGTGAGAAAATGACAGGATAACGATACATCGTTACTCATGCTTGGTGAGAAACTGACAGTAAAACAATATATCATTACCTCGTCGGCACCCTCTGAAAAATGAATAATTAGATGGCACAAGCTAGCCGGATTATTAATATTTTATAGTTTTTCTTCAACATTATAGGTAAGATACGGTCATGAACCTTTTTCCCCACTGGTGTATTCTTTGGAATACACGGTAAGATAGAGTAAGCTTTTGCTTCTCTCTGCTTTAGTTCATTCCTTCCTTTTTCTCAAACACCAACAGTGATCTTCTGATTTCTCCTTGCTGTTTATGTCTCTCATGTTACCTGTGAGTCTGTTCTAGAGATATATCTTCCATGACCCACCTAGCGTCATCTAGCAGCGAATCTCTGAAGTTCCTCAATTCTTCCCTGTACAAGAGGACTTCTTTTTCAATCTGGCCACCAGATCTCGTCGCCATCGCCAGCTATCATCTCCGTGATCAAGAGAACTTCGTCTACTTTTTCACCCTCCAGGCTGCGCTTGTGTTGCCTGCTATCAACTCTTTGAAGACCATTTCATCAAGAGAAATTAACGTTTCAATGTTGGTTATTCTTATATGTATTCCTTTTGTCTCCTACCCCCACTCTTTTCCTTTCCCTGGTCCCTCCGTGCTTCGCTGAGCGTGTCTCACTTGTAAGTCGGAAGTCGACCCTGTCAGCTAGAGCTCCACTCAAGCTCGCCTCCTCAGTTCGAGAGGCAACCTTTTAAATTCTACGCCATGTTAGAATTTTAGTATCAACCGCCAAAGGGAACATCACCTTCGCCATGAAGCAAAGCTAAGTACTACTTCTACGTTCTTCAACTAATTTTAATGGATTTTAAATAGCTACATGCTTTTTAATGATCAGTTTATAGGCAGTGTGATATTTCCATATTTGGGGCAATAATCATCCTTCACGGGATTTTCTATGTTGGGCTTTTGTCTATCTAAGCCAATCTTAACAGGAAGAAGCATTTCTTATGCTTATTAAATGAGAGATTTTCTCACAACGTGGGATACCATTAAATTACCCACTGTGTATAAAATACTTAGCTCGTTCCACCGCTGGACTAACTTTTGCCCTATTCTTCAGTCATGATTGCTCTGGAACCTTCCAGAATCTGCACTCTATCTACCAGTTATACTGTCATGTATTTTCCACTCACATGTGGGAATACTTTTTCAAACTAAGGAATCTTCCTTATGAACTACTAATCAATAGCTAATTTTTCTTCCTCCGTTGTAATTTTCTCTGGTGCATTCAACTATAATCTACAACTTTCTCAAGCAATAGACTCTCGCATATCTAGTGTAACTAGTTATTTTCCATCATTGCAATAACTTTCTTTGCCGTAAACTTTTTGTGCTACTACAGTGAACTTTTCATCTATTTCAACAGACTATAGTGAAAAACAGTGCTTGTTCAACCTTTCATCCGCGTCGCGTTCGTCCGAATACAGTAAATACGGCCATGAAAACTTTTCCACCATCCTATTTGATCTTTCCCAAACCCCTTACTAACAAACCAAAATAATAAAATTGTTACTTTAGGTCTTTTTTCAATGAGGTGTCACTCTCAATTAGTGCCCTCCCTTTTTTGCTCTATGTACCACGAATTAATGTCTGTAAAACTTCGTGTCTAGTACACGCCTTAAATTATATTGTTTCTCCCTTCTAATTTGGCAATACAATTCTTTCAACTCATAAGTGAGTTATCTCTAGGTTTCACGAAAGGGAAACTTGCCCCATTTTTCTCGTGATCCCTACTTAAACATAGGAATTCTAGAAACTTCCTTTCGATTGTTCTCTTCAGGTTTCACAGTAAGTGACCTGCCCTATTTGTATAATCATTAAAAGTAATTCAGCATTAATATAAGAAGTTATAGAAACTTTTATTTTATTCTTCCTGCTTTTTGTGGTTGTTACTTTCGAAGTTGTTACTCTTTCTAAGATATTTACCTAGAAATTCTTTAAGTACACATCTTGTACTTAATTTATTGTCTAACTTTAATTACGTCAGTTATCTTTAAATTTTCCTTTTATTTATCTTCGTCATTTCAAAATCTTACGAAGATTTTAAAGCATATAAAAGGTTTGAAACCAAAAGAATTGTTAATTGCCTGGCGCAAGCTTTAGATGTTTTCGGAGGTCTGTGACCCCATTTGTTACAAAATCAAAATTATATATTTGTTACAAAAACTACTACCCAACATTGTTAAATAAATTAAATATTTGTTTTTGGATTTATCATTTCTCTAACATAACGGTTAGGCAAGATCCTGTCTTCCTTGACTCTTCCCACTTAATGCAAATAAATCTATTGCTAGGGTTTTCACCACTTGTTGCATTTGAGCAAAATCTCTTAGTTGGTAACTTAGTAAAGTCTCTCTTAGCTGTGATAGCTAATTCTAACTGGTCAGTAAGGCAAGCATAGCTCGCTACGCCAGCTTCCTGCTTGTGGAGATTCTCTCCAACACTTATGGTTCGTTTTTCAAAATATGAGTGTTTCTGATTGTCTAAACTTTTAGTCGGCGCCTTGCTGGGTAAAAGCTTAGCCATTTCTGAATGCAACTATTGGTATACTTACCAAAATTATTCCCAAAGGTATAATTACTTTATCCCTATCCTTCTTGGAAGCATTTGGTCGCTCTTTAGAAATTCTACAATTTCAAAAATTAAAAATCTCGAAGCTGATTCAAATTATTGGCATTCTTCAAATTACTTGTTTAAAAACAAATTCCTTTGAACAGATACACAATAAATCTGTTACTCTTTGCCTTGCCAGACCATCACCCTTCCCCATAGTAGGCGTATGTATGCTTGAGAAGTAATACACTAAAGCCACTTTCTTGCAAACCGCCCAAGTCCCAGCTGCGTTTCCCGTTAGCTTTGCCCAGGTCTCTACTCATTTTAGGTATCGGAGAGCGGATTTGCAGTGGCAGTCGCCTTTGAGTACATTTAAAGTTGAAATTGTAACTTTTGTAGGACTCTCCTAATATTTCTCCATCCTTTTTCTCCAGTCCGAAACCCACTACCTTTTCTTTATCATCTTCCCTTGGGGGTTAGGTTATTCCCAAGCTAATAATCTACCCACCCACATGTCTGTGTCTGTGATACCTGGAAATGTGTAGGTGTTACACATTATTAGAAAACATTCAGTAATTTCCTCAGAAAATGGCTGACAGACTTCAGGCATACCACCCAAAGGAAGAGTGTCAAATACAATTGAGTATTTAAGTTGTTGTTTTCTTTAACTGTACTGGGGCGGCTTCGTTGGCGTAGTTGGCAGCATGCTGAGCTTCTATGCCCAAAATCGCGGGTTCAAACCCGGCCGAAGTCGTCGGATTTGTAAAGAGCGTTAAATCTCTGAGTATGCCTTCCTAAAGGGAGGAAGTAAAGCCGGCGTGCCCATGTCATAGATTTATGGCGTGTAAAGGAACCGTCCACTGACTACAATTGAATTGGTTACTTCCAAAGTGACGTAAATCCAAAATTGACGGATTTCCGGTTTTTTCTTTCATAAGCCATGGTGTGTGAGGATACATGTGATGGTTGGTTGGTTCCTCAGTTTAGGGGCTGCGACAACGCGGACATGTAGCCCCGTGTACTTTGTGTGTGTATATGTACACATAACACATACAAGATTTGGTTGAATTCCAATTGATATTGTAGAAGTTATATGCATTTAAAAATAGGACTTATCAGCAGGCTTATAATCATTTTGGCATCACTGCCATGTATGGCCTCCTGGAAATTAAACTGAAATATTATTATCTATACGTGTGCCAATTTTGAAATAGCTCCCATTCATACCTTCCGAGATATCCAACATGGAGCTCAAATTTCAATTCCGATTTTTCAGCAGTTGGTAGCACTGACATCATTTTCAAATACGGCATTGAGATATTCAGGTATAGATCTTTACTCCTACCAAATTTTCTTTCGATTGCTGCAGCCGTTTAGGAGTTGATAGGGGGGAACACACACAGCCAGACAGACAGAAGGACAGGCAGACAGACAGATAGACAGACAGACAGACAGACAGACACACACACACACACATATTTGCCCGGATCTATCTCATAAGTCTACTTTTTCCTCATTGTTGCAAAATGTGAAAAGTAGGCTAAAAATAAAAAATATTATAGCATATGCATTAATTTAAATCTTAAATCAGGTTTCTGTGGTTTAGAGAATTGTTGGGTTAATGACCATGCAGTTTAGTGCTTTGACACAATAAAAAGTAATAAATTATAAATTAAATATTAAACTAAAAAATAAATAAAAATTAAAAAATTATTAGAAATTATAGACATAATACATTAAATAAAAAATAAATAATGTATAGCCTAGTTAATAACAAATAAATAATGATTTGAAAAGCCCGCCATTTAAGAGTGCGGTTGCGCGCGGCGGCCATTTGCCCACTAGTCCCTGGTACAGCTATGACTCTCTCTCCATAAGAATACAGAGGTGGCCAAATTATTAGACTAAAGCTTGCAAAATAACGTATTGAAATTTTCTAGCTAGCCTTACAAATGAAAATTAAACATGCATGTGCCTCATTACTTTGTATGCATTCCTTTGTTAGAAATAAGCATTTTCATCCTTTTGGGCATACTTTTAATGAGTGTTCGGCAATTGTTTTTGATGTCATTGTCATGGTGCCAAATCCGTACGAAAGTTTCAATCAGACCAATTTTTGTTGTAAAAGTGGTTTCCTTGATTTTCTTCTTGACAATAGCCCACTAATTTCGACGAGGTTCATGTCCAGGCTATTTCCGGGCCACGGAAGCACAGAAATGTTTTTATCACTGAGGAATTGAGCCACTTTCTTGGCCGCAGTACAGGGAACACCATCATGCATGAAGACAAAAGGATTTTCTCCAAACCAATCTCTTATCTGAGGTAAGAGACGCTTCTCAGGGACTTTTATATATTGGTCCTGCATCATGGTACCCTTGACAATATATAATCTTCCGGTTCCATACACAGACATCATACTCCAGACCATAACTTTTATTGGATATTTTACTGTCTGTTGTATGCACTGGTGATGAAACTCTTCTTCTGGCCTCCTACGAACGTACCGGCTCGTTTTTTCACTTACATCAAATATAGATTCATCACTGAAGCAATCCTAGGGTCAAATTTTCATTTTAGTAGTGCATTGGCGGCATTATTACGATCAATCAAGGAACAATAATAACAACAATTTTTTAAAGTTTCCGGTGAGCATTGTTAAATCTATGATAAGAGTAGTTAATGTTTGAAAAACAATAATTTTGATGTTACATGTACCTTACAGTCATCTGTAGAGCAAACTTGTAGGCCCTTTGCCCTTTCCAATCTCTTTTTTGCCAAAATTGGAGTGATCATTGCTTTTCTTCTTGGCCGTCTAGATTTTAATCCACTATTGTACAATGTTTTCTTACAGTACTTGCAGATATATCTATGCCACTACTCTTCAAATTATTTCTTAGTTCATTGCTTGTAGCTGAGCGATGATTTCGTGAAATTGACATCAGTTTTCGTACAACTCTAGGGCTTAATTTACTTTTCCTACCACGTTTTTCTTTTCGTTGTGACTGGCAACCTTCACTGTTTTCTTCCATTTTCTTACTTCTACTTACTGATTACTGTGCAATATTAAGTCTTGTTGCTGTCTCCTGCTGTGTGCAGTATCCTTCAGCAAGCAATGCTCTTGTTGTCCCAATTTTTCTTGGGGACATAACACTTTTTCCTCCCCATAAACATAAAATTCCCTTGATAGGTCGATGTTATGCACTGCCTTCTAATCACGTCGCAAATATAGGATTAAATATGTCAGCATAAAGCACCAAAGCTCTACTGATGGAATTAAGTGAAAATAGTAACTAAACAATCACTAAATTCTTGGTAAATTTCAAACAAACAACATCATGTGCACAGAAATAAATAGAGCCTTGAGACAGCAGGCAATTATTTGTAACCGTTTTGCCAAACTATGAGACAGAAAATCCTAAAATCATTATGCAAATGTCGCTATATCATTGTAAAACACCAGTGTCAATTCCCATAGAAAAACAAATAAATGTGTACTCAACAAAATTGAATAATGCATTTTCAGACCTTTAGTCTAATAATTTGGCCACCTCTGTAACATAGGGCAGTTGCGCGTGGTGGCCATCTTGCCCATTAGCCCCTGGCCCAGCTTCGGCTAACATTACCTACTGATGTTGTTTGAAAGACAGTGTACGATCAAGTGTAATGCCCAAATATTTTGGATACCAATTGTGCCGAAGTTCACGATGACAGAAACGAATGTGAACTGTGAAGTTTAATGCTAGGTCGGCGATTGTTCAGATGAAAGCTTGACACTTCGGTTTTGTTTGGGTTAGGATTCAGTCTCCATTTCTAAAAGTACGTTTCAGGTGAAATCAGGTCCCTTTCTGTCATACTAAGGTCTCGATGTTGAGTGGTTAGTGTTATATCATCAGCACAACAGAATTTTCGGGATGATATTTCTGGAAGGTCAAATATATACAAATTGAACAGTAGGGGAGGCAGTACCGATCCTTGAGGTAATCCATTATTTAGCTTCCTTTCTGTACTCATACTGTTTCCCATACATACCCGGAATCTTCTGTCGCTGAGTGTGTTATTTATAACCTGCACGATGGTCCTGCAGGGTACAATTCGGAGAAGCTTGTAATTGAATCCATCCCTCCTGACTGTGTCAAATGCTGATGCAAGATCAATAAATGCGGCTGAGGTTTTAAGTTGTTTCTGGAAACCTGCTTCAGTGTAGGATGTCAGTGAAAGCACTTGATCGCAGCAGTTGCGATGTGGTCTGAAACCGACTTGATCAACTGAAATATGCTGAAAGATACTTGCACTGATTCTGGTGTAGATCAGCCTCTCAAAAAGCTTATAACAGCAACTAAGAAGGGCGATTGGTCTATAACTGCTGGGATCATTGGCAGGCTTGCCTGGTTTCAAGATAGAAACCACGTTCGTTTGTTTGAATCCTGCCGGGAGTCGAGATATTTCTCGGACACAGCTCTGATCAACCAATTAAAGTGATTTTCGTCAAGGTGAAGTTCAAGAAAATGATCCTGATTGAAGAGATTTTTCCGGCCCACACACGAGTTGATCACTTGGCTCACCAGCATTGAATTTCCGTTCGATTTAGTTATTAAAACTGAGTGCTTCCCCAGTGTGATAGCTTCTCGTCTAATGCGAACTCAGTGGCGTATCTAGGGGAATGAGCTCGGTCAAAATTACATTTAGGTGGGGAGGTTTTGGGCTTAATGAAACCAACAATTAAAGTAAATCTATATTATTTTCGTGTTTAATTTCATTAAGGATTGAGACGTTGTATTTGCACTAATCAATGTGCAAGTGTTGGAAAATTAACAGTTTTGTTGATATTAAATTATAAAGTCCAGTGGTCTTCGTGAAATATCTGGCCCTTTATATTTTCCGTCATTGTATGTACATTAATAAATTACAGTTCCCAACTTAATTATAACTTAAAACGGCAATACGACTTATCATGCTATTATTACTTTCCACAAAGACACTATCGGAATGACAAGAGGAAAGGGATGAGGATATACCCATCTCACTGTCACCTGTCTGGCTAAATGAACAGCTGACTATTTTGCTCATTCAATAAATGTTAAGTTAGGCTCAGGTTTAACATTTTACATGAGAGAAAAGAAATGTTTTCAAATTGTTAAAACATAATTCAATCATTTGTCATCAATTCGACGATTGGTTTTAATAAAAATTATAAACTTCAAGAAATTTCCTTTGTTTATTATTCGGCTCTGGGGGCCAGTTACGTCACTAACAGAACCGGCACGTTAACATACACCACTAAACACTACTGCGAAATGCAGAATACACACTGTGCCTCCTCTACTCTTCTCTGTACTCGTTGATGTCTATGGCCCATAGAACAAATTGATGAAGTGACTGACGAAATCTTGGATTTGGTAGTCTTTAACTTCACGGCACCGACAGCAGAGGCTACACTGGCTAAATAACAGCGTTAGGTCATGGGGCCAAGCTCTCTGCTGACTCGGTAGACGCGTGGGTACGTCCTTGAAATGGTTTTCCGTGGGTTTCCATTTTCAACACCAGGCAAATGCTGGGACGGTACCTTCTGACAGGCCACGGCCGCTTCCTTCCACATCATTGCCCAGTTTCATTCATCTTCATCAATTCATCACGACGCGCAGGTCGCCCACGGGCGTCGACTATAAAGACCTGCATTCGGCCTCTCAGGAGGACACACGAAAAAGAAACTTCACAGCAACTTGCTCATTGTATTTATGCAAGAAGAATATTAAATAAATCAATTAATGACTTGTTTAATATTACAGTCGATGAATATTCCAGCATACATTTTCTGCCTCGTACTATTTGTGCAATAGCACCAGGCCTTTATCATGAAAATTCAATTGTCTAGCCCACAGCGGGCCTAATCGGTTAGCACAGGTTAACATCACAGATCCGCCCAGTGGCAGATGGCTTAAGTCAGTAATTGTGAGTGTAAGTGTATTTGTACAACACACGACCTAATAGCTCCATTTGCATACTTGAGGTCGTGAAAATCCGAATCTTGAATTTGCGCATAGTTCAGTTTTGTTGCTTCCTTTCTTTCTTTCTTTCTTTCAGATATATTCAGAGATAGAGACCATTACAACACCAAAGAAGCCACTTTTTCCATGGCAGAGTGGATTTTAGCGTCTATGTACTCATAAATGTTGCTGATGGCAACACATACGTGCAGCTTCTGAAGCATTGTTGCTTGATCAAGTGAGATGCAATGCAAACGATGAATGCTGTGGAAGTTATAGAGAGGGATGCTGCCAGAAGTAAGCCTATGTACAGAATGGACCTGTGCTGTTAATGTTGTCCAAACCTACATTTTGTATTCAGGTATACATCAGGAATCATTTCTACGACTTCACTACTGTATTTTTTGGAAGATTAGTTCAATCACGTTCACATCCTCTCATCAATAAACATTTTCTTTTTTATCACTGGAGCAGTGTCAAACCTTCCTTTGGGATTGTAGAGTATGTTGTAAACAAAATGTATTTCACGTTTCATTAGCCATATTCAAATACACAGTTTTGAATTTTACAATCTGTCTTTTATTATGCTATTTCTTACTTAGTACATTTTAGTATTTTAAAATCCAAAAATCTCATCTTGAATTCTGAATTTAACGATTTGTAGTGCTTATGATTTTTGGATTTAGCATTTTGCAGTCGGTTACAAATATGCATTTTGTGCAATACAACAAATAACAACATTTCATTACATTTTCATTTGAGATAGTTTTACCTTTCAGCACCTTGCAAGCCCTTGTTTGCGAGCATGTTGCCTCAGTTCACGTTGTGGCCTGCTTTGCTTTTACACCTGTCTTTTACACCTACTTCTGTGAGACCAATAAAAATTTCCCCACCCATGTAAATGATAAGCCCACCCAATTTCTTTAGTATGGAGTGATACCTGCCTCTAATAAGCTGACAAGTGTAAGGCTTGTTGATCCCTAGAATTTGGTATTACATCTCTTCACTAATCCGAGGCTCCACTCTTGTATGATTTACCTTACTGTATTGCTTTAGTGGCAAGATTATAAAAAGTACCTCCTTGTTCCGCATATGTCGTAGTGAAGAAGGAAAACATCCCTGGGATCGTTGCTGAAACATAGAAGTATCCAGGAATTTGATTAATGTGTGTCCAAAATATACAGTAAGTATAAAATATAGGCTCTATAAATCTTCATGAATACTGAAGCAATTACCGACAGGCGATGGACACAGGCAAATGTGGTAACAAGACTCGCCATACACGGCTTCCATCACAAAATTTGTAATAACGTAAAATTGCATGAACCGAACAATGACTGCGTGTGTACTTTATGTGAGAAGACATGCGACAAATACCATATAACATTATGTGGTAACAGGACGAAGCGTATAGTGGAAACTAGCAAAGACTAATCTATGCTAACGTATGCTAACGGAAGACTACGGTATCGTAGTGATTGTGTGATAATTTTCAGGCTAATTCTATTACCAGTGTTCTTATTATAGATGTATATTGTGACCGTCAGCCGGGTGGCAACGGAACATATTTGTGAGTGACCTTCAGAAGTCCTCCGGTAAAGCTGTCGGGATAGCCAACAACCGCGATGACTCTCCTAACATCTCCCCCGTCGGACCTTTAAAAGTTTGCCGTGAGGATCAGGTGAACTTCCTAACAATAGGCCAATGCGGCACGAGGTTCTATAGTCCACGGGGAGCGTGGTACATGGTTGCAATGGTCAAAGACGGCCTAAAGAAAGGTTCACCTCAAAAACTAGACTGTGAAATTAAACATCCAGGCTTATGTAAAACACCGTGAAAATTTATTGTAGATTTCCACAAACCCCTATCCTAGTTCGGAGGGTTATATTCGGCTAATCCGCAAGCTAAAAGTTAATGATAATAAAAGTTCAAGTCCCTAACAATGAAGTTACATTAACCCTCGCGAAAGATCTAATACACAATAAGTAAGCAACAGCAACAACGCTGGGTAAATGGTACGACGCAAAATCCCTAATACAAGTTACATGATCAAGCTAATATGAAGTTACATTTAAGTGAAGGAGAAAGTTATGGTGGTACCATTTCCACATTTACATTTAACTTTTCTAGCTAAGTCCTATCAGTTAACATTCAAAGTTACGGCGGTGACGTCCGTAATAGCAAAACAGTTACAATACAAAGCTAAGTGTACAGCCATTTAAAAGCAATTAATCTAATCAACAATCATGTGCTAAATAGCACGCAATAAAGGTAACATGGGAAAAAAATACAGTTTCATGACATCAATAATTATAGTACAACACAGTTTTTATTATAATGCCTTCCTGCCCCATGGTTAACTCTTTGTAAACCATTGTCATCTAGCTTGATAGTAATGTCGGTGATAGCGTAGTTAAAACCACGTCTGACAATCACATGGCCTGCGCTCCACACACTATGAACTAATGGTTCATGTGTGCGCCAGGTCACAACAAAAATGTCTACAGTCTTCGTCGTTTCCAATAAAGGAAATCCCTTCATCTGCACGGCTATGTCAGCAGGTTCAAATGTAAGAATGTCAAAGTTTAAATGGAAACAATATGTTAGTTAGATCTTGTTTAAAACAATTATGCGGATGATGTTTATTATGTCGGTTTATGTTCCTTCCGTAGGTTTATGGCGTATTCTGACAAAGGCCTGACAAGGAGTAGTCTTCTAAAGATCATTCTCCCGCAGCAAAACATCGACTCAATGGTCGGAAAACTCAACGAGCAAACTCGGCTCGGACTCACAATAACACGAGTTATCAGCGGTAAATACCTCGCTTTCAACAACTCTCATAATAATGCCTCATAACAACAACAGATGCGCGACTTACAACACTGGCACGTCTTACTCACTCAAGGCACATAATATCATGGGTTACCTGCGGCAAAAACCTCGCATTTAATAACCAAATTACTTTCATTATAATTTGCCTCTCTCAAGAGGATCGCCAACAATGCATAAAGAAACCTGACAACCCTGGACATGTCGAAATGACATTCCTCGCAGCAAAATATCTAACTAACAGTATGAAAATCAAAGAAAAACAAATGAACAAAAATACAGTAAGAAACACTGGGTTTCATGAGCAATAGCTGCTTTGAAAGAAAGAGATGAATGAAATCAACATTCTGTCCTATGTTATCGTAGTTCTGTCTCGCTTTCAAGCATTTGTTTTCAAGGTTACTGGGTCAACAAACCAGTTTATTGGTGACAACTTCACAAATTGCAGTCCTTCACTGACCACATTTTTCAACAGGCAAGGCCGGCTAGTTTTAACATTATATAATACCGTAATATTTGGCCTTGTCATTCTTAGCATATGCTTGGTTCAAAAACCTTATAGAATCCGTGTGCTAAACACGTTACAATTTAACTGTACAATAAAGTATCGCAGTCCTTCATTTCAAAGAATAGTAAATCACAGACATAACAGCATGTCTCACGAGCTTCTTTGCCCATCAAAGATATAACACTTATTACGTTCTCAGTATAACATTAACACCTGTGTCCTCATGACAGAAACAAAGTAGTAACAAATTGATAAATATGGCACAGATATGCAACTCTAGACCTGCATAATGACGCGATAGTGCACTTAGTTCGATGCTTGACATCTACACTTTCTCCAAAATAATAAATCTGTCAGTATTTGACTATAAATCGGCTTCTGAGCGCTTTCAAAAATGAAAATACAGCATATTTTTATAAAACTGGAAACTACAGTTGGTTTCCTAACGATACGACCTATCTAACGAGGTCATAAGTCTCAACAGACTGGTTGCAAAGATTGCAGTTAAATAAAGTGACGATGACATCTGAATAAAACCACGGATAAATATCCTACACATGGCTGAGCAAAATAGCTGCAAATGATTACAGTCATGTTTGGCAGTGGGTCGGCTATAACGTGGTACGACGTCCATCAGGACGGCACCAGGGTTAACCAAAACTGGTCTACCCCACAGGGTGACTCACAATGACTGAAATAAACAACAATTATACTAATTACAACCCTACCTAGCAAATGGCTGACACATAAGTGCGGTTGATTCACCAAAAAAAACTACGATATCTAAATATACCACCGCGGACTATTACAAAAGAAAAGGTGCCCAAACTCACGACTTTTGGTAGCTCTCACATCGGCTCAGACATTCATCGACCAGGGTCGCGAAAAACTCTGCTTGGCTCTCCAGCATGGTCCTGTCCTCCACGGATTCACCAATCTGGACCTCTCAAGCAACCAGTGTTCGTTCGCCTCCGGATGATGGTCTCCCAAAAAGGTCTGGAATGTGCCTGGAAGTCGGCATCCACGTTCCTTCGTCTGCGTCCTCGGCATCCTGACGTTCCATCAAGCTGGTGGTCTCCATCACGACGTCCCCCTCATACCGGAATGGTATTAGCCCATAATCGTCTTCTTCACCATGGCGTGGAAAAGTTCAATGTCTTGCGTGATGTCGAAAATGTCGAAATATCTCGTTCCTCTCGGCGTTTTGGCGTGATTATTGTGGACGGTGCAAATAATAGTGTTCTCCACAGTATTTTGTAGTTTTCAGCCTGTTGATCCTCAAGATTCAACACGATGCGATGCTTTGCTTGTTAGCACGTGCAATTGTATCACGTTTTATCAATCATGTGGCATCCGCGATAAAATGGATATTTTCAATTCAGAATTTCCGTAGCAATAATGTTGTGATCGTTGGCAGTAATAATCACGTCGTCTTGGCACAATTATCCGACGATAACTCTTATATTTTCGGCGTGGCACTTTGCCCTTCCACTTACACGTGGGAAAAATATCTGGCGTATGGCACCAATTACAGTTTGTAGAAAATATTGCCTAATATGGCCTTTCGTAGAACAATAATATGTCCACAATGAGTGACAACGTTAGTATAGTTATTTTCATCACACGATGCAGTCGGATGCTCACTTGAGCACAAAAATATTTATAATGTCCACGTCGCGACGGACGGATACTCGAAACACGCCTGTCTGGCGTCAGATCTCCAGATGTAGTGTCGTCACTGACTTTCACTCGGAAGTAGGTCGCCAAAACGAAGTCATTGAGCGACTACTTTCATAGCTCCTTGCGTATCTGCAAGTGTTATACCTTACCAAAAACGTAATAATCATTCACCAAAATGATTCAATAATACAGAATGACGAATTAGAATATTCTGAGTCTTATGAAAGGATAAAAGTGATTAACAAGACCTCCAAAGTCAAAAATGCAATTGAGCGCTACTTCAAAGAGTATAACATGAGCTCTCTGCTCCACGTGGTATTCTGGGTATGTTCAAAAGTACTACATCCCATAATAATTATTCCGTCACAAAAATATCACATGAACCATAGCTCAGCGGGTTCAATATGGCCATCTAGCTGCAATAAATTCTCATTATTAAGTTTACCGGTACGTGAAAATAGACTACTGCCTATCAAAACGTTTTCATAAATTTGGATTTCAAGTACTATTTTATAGCTCAAAAGATTTCAATTTTTGCATTATGCCACATTGTTCATACCAGTTCAGAAGTGTCAGACGTTCGTCAGATAACGATGGTCAAGCTGCAAGGTGCACCTCGGATACTATTATTCTATTGTTGGGCAAGGAATTAATTCTCTTCATTGCAGAAATAATATGTTTAATTCTAGCTGTAAACATGGCCAAGGTTTCATTTAATGCAAGAAGTACTAACACCTCGATAGCAATGTTACATAGGCTACACTTGTCAGTATTAAAATGTATTTTATTTCTACCCCTGGTTATTCACATTTCTGTGGGGTCAGAGATTGTGGAGTGATGTTAGGAAAATATTTCTCACGGCTTTGGTGGCGTAGTTGGTTGCATGCTAAGCTTCTATGCCCAAGATCGCGGGTTCAAACCCGGCCGAAGTCGTCGGATTTTTAAGAGCGTTAAAATCCCTCAGTATGCCTTCCTTCGTAGGGGAAGTAAAGCCGGCGGATCCATGTCATAGATTTATGGCATGAAAAATAACCTTCCACCAACTACACTTGTGTGAAGCCAAAATTTGAAGGTTAGGTTTGATTAAGGCTCTTAAAATCCAACGTTCGTCACCGGGTGCTGATTGCGATGACATCTAGTAGTAGCGAAGTTCACTGAATTTGACGTCAGTGCTACCAACTCCTGGAAAATCGCAATTGAAATGTGAACTCTATGTTGGATATCTCAGACGTTATGCATGCGAACTATTCCAAAATTGACACACATATAGATAGTGTTGCCAACATGATTCTAAGCCTGCCGATTGGTCCAATTTCTAATACATGTAACTTCTATACTATCGATTGGATTTCAACCAAATAACATATGTTATAATGTGCAATACAACAGATATGGATGGTAGCATTTGGTGGTGAAAGTAGGAACTACTTGAAATTATCGTCTGCAGTCCTCTTGAATTTAAAAAAAGTCCTCTCGGCACGCCGGAAGGCGGAGGTAGATTTCACCGGACAAACTTGGGGATAGGCGAAAATAAGCAGAATATGCAGGTTTCCGTAGAAGGATCAGACTTCATTTATTGCGAGAAAGTATTTTATAATTGGAAATTAATTAACTTTCTTTTTCGTCATTTTACGCATATTTTAAACATTTTATTGTCTTATGATGACGGCAACCTTCTTGTCATTTGGAGCCCATTTTTATACTTGTGGTCACACTGTCCTTATGCAAGGTTTCGACACTGATGTGTAACTATGTAACGGTCTGTTACTTCTTCACGCAAAATTATATCTCCCGCAGAGATTTTGGTTGGTTCCTCAGTTTATGGGCTGCGACAACGCGGTCATGTAACCCCGTGTACTTTGGGTGAGTGTAGAATCTGTCTGATAAACGGTGTGAATTGTGATGGCTGTATTAGTCTGTAATTCAGGTAAGGACTGCAGACGGTCAATTTCAAGCAGTAGTTCCTAATGTTGCTACCAGATACTACCGTCAACGACACCTAGCTGTGAACTTGGCTACTAGATGCCACCACAACCAGCAACTCGCAACGAACGTTGGAACTTACCCTCCAAAGGAGAGCATAGTGAGGGATTTTTAGCGCTCTTAGAAAATCCGACGACTTTGGCCGGCTTTGAACCCGCGACCTTGGGCGTAGAAGTTCAGCATGCTACCAGTTACGTCACCGAAGCCGCTTCACACTTAGTCAGATGGAAATTTGAATCTGATCTCGTGCAAGTGCGTTGTCATGGCAACGTCTGATGGCTCATCCCTCATCAATTTAGTAGTGTTGCCATGGCAACCACTGATAGCTCTTGGCATTTTCTTATAATTCCGAAATCATTTTTCTCATCCCTTGGCGTAATGGTGGGTCATATCAAAAATTATTTCTGACAAAAGTTTTAGGTAATTATTAGGGGAATATTGTCCATTTTGTACGGTTTTGATATTGTGCCTATTAAGAGAGATATGATTAATGTTTCCCGAAAAACCCACTTTTTCCCACCTCTTTGGTCAGTGGTTGGTGCTATAAAAAAAAATCTTCAAACATAAATTTTTGGGCTTAATCCGTCACATAGTATGAACTTGGAACGGATTCGATATTTCACATACCGTATTAAGAGAGTTATAGCAATATTTCACTTTTTAGGAAAAAGCCCCCCATTTTCACCCCCTTCGACCGATTTAGCCCAGTAATGAACTCGACCGAGATTTTATAGGTATACATATTCGGTAAAAAATTCAAATAGATTGGTACAAAATTACGGCAGTTATCGTGTCCACAAGAAACTGATATACAGTATATATACAAATATATTAGTATTATGTGCGTATGGACCCTATTGGATCACGCATTACATTTATGATTCGCCTTTCTAACAGACCATATTGCTTTTATTCTTTCACTGTGCGCTTGTTTCCTTTCTTCTGACCACTTAGTCCCCGATCTTCTGGGGACTTCATTCTCTAGCTGTATCACCCATTTATTTATCTTCTGACTGTAGACATTTCTGTCTAGTATTTCTGACGTATACATATATATATACATACATACATACATACATAAATTATATATAAACTTTTGAACTGACGGTGGTTTTGGAGTCTGGGGGATATGAAACGCGAAGATATGTCGAAATTTTCCGGAAGTCGAAACATGGTACCCATTGCAATAGTTAGCTTTCTAACGAAATCTACCTAACAGATAACACACACTAATACAGTCATCACAATTAACACTGGTTATCAGATAGATTCTACACACACCCAAAGTACACGGGGCTACATGTCCGCATTGTCGCAGCTCCTAAACTAAAGAACCAACCAACCAATGTCTTACTGTGTATATTTTAAACAAGAGTTTAGTGCTTTTCAGTCGGTCAACACGAATGTACCCAAAAGAGATGGGTTATGCCCTAATCCTGAAATAAATTACATGAGATTAATAAAACACTAGGATGACCAGTTTCGATCGTCAAGCGATCATCATCAGATCCAATACACTTAGGCTATAAAATCTATGTTTGAAATACAGGTGAAAATATTTACAATATGTACAATTATTTAGTTGCAGTATTGTACATATTGTAAATATTTTCACCTGTATTTCAAACATAGATTTTATAGCCTAAGTGTATTGGATCTGATGATGATCGCTTGACGATCGAAACTGGTCATCCTAGTGTTTTATTAATCTCATGTAATTTATTTCAGGATTAGGGCATAACCCATCTCTTTTGGGTACATTCGTGTTGACCGACTGAAAAGCACTAAACTCTTGTTTACTAAGGCAACACTGAAAATATGGCTTCAAACACCACAATGTGTATATTTTTGTATGCCTATAACTCGTGTTCGTCTGGTAGGAGCCACAGATTATCTTTCTATGGAGCATCGTAAAATTAGGTACGTTGATGTAACTCTCCCCTTTCATAAAAGGGGGCCTACCGCCTTAAAATACATGCTGAAATAGGTGTAGAAGGACAAGACAAAGCTCATTTTCAGCCCCTCAGTATGAGAAACAAAACTCGGAGTCCCTAAATGTACCTCGAAAACCACATCTTAAGACCCTAGAACCGACAATTGTTGAGGGACCAAGTGAAGGTTGATGTGACCTGATGAGGAATACAGTGGGAAGAAATGCTGAACGATAGAAAAGAGGAGATTGATGGAGGCCAAGTGATCGACCTGCATAAGCAGAAACGTTTGAGGAATAAGAAGAAGACGTTGCCACAAGATGTCTCTACTTTGTTATGAATAGTTTTAGTTAAGGTTTTTCTAAAAACGGTGTCGTTTTTTTTAACCTACCTACTTTTCTCATTCGACAAAAATGAGGAAAATGTAGACTTATGAGATCGATCCGGGAAAATGTGTGTCTGTCTGTCCTTCTGTCTGTCTGTCGATCTGTGTGTGTGTGTGTGTGTGTGTGTGTGTGTCCCTCCTATCAACTCATAAACGATTGCAGCTATCCAGACCAAATTAGGTAAGGGTAAAGAATATCTCACAGTCATATTTGAATTTGACGTCAGTGCTACCAACTGCTGGAAAATCGCAATTGAAAAGTGAACTCGATGTTGGATATCTCAGACGTTATGCATGCGAACTATTCCAGAATTGGCACACATATAGATAATAACATTCCAGATTATTTTTCAGAAGTGTCCATACATGCCAGTGTTGCCAACATGATTCTAAGCCTGCCGATTAGTCCAATCTCTAAATACATGTAACTTCTATACTATTGATGGGATTTCAACCAAATTTCATACGTTCTATGTGTACTACAACAGATATGACTGAGCGTATTCTAAAGAACCACCAGGGCTGCCAATTGTTAATAAATGCTCTCTCTATGTTTTAACCCCAATATCAATATATCATAAAGTATGCAAGCCAACAGCTCTAAACTTTGCACACGTATAGTACCGTACCTGACATTCTACCTTAATTTGGTGTAACGTATATACATCAGTGCTGACAACTCAATTCTAAGTCTGCTGATAGGTCCAGTTTTTAAATGCAAATAACTGCTATACTAACAAATGGAGTTCAACCAAATTTCGTATGTGCTTTGTATACCATATCCGTTATGACTATGCGTATTCGTAAGAACCAGCTGGGCTGCCAAATGTTAATAAATGCTCTCTCTATTTGTTTAAACCCAATATCAATATTTCAGAAAGTATGCAAGCCATCAGCTCTAAACTTTGTCACTTATAGTACCTGACATTATAGATTAATTTGAATTAACTAATATACCTCAGGGCTGCCAAAATGATTCTAAGCTACTGATAGATTCAATATATAATTGCAAGAAACTTCTATACAAACAAATGGATTTTATCCAAAATTGGCATTAAAATAGAACGTAATATTTCAGATTAATTCTGAGCATCACATACATGACATGATTTTACGCGCACTGATAAATCCAATATCAAACAGCATGTAACGTCCATACTATCCATTAAATGACAACCAAATTTTGTATGTGCGTTCTATACCTTAAGAGATGGAACTAAGAATATATTCAGAGTCACCAGGGCTACCAACTGTAGTAAGTTACTCTATTAGGCTACACTATTTCAGGTGTATTTCAAACTGCAGTACTTAGAAATGTTAGTATTACCAACTTAATTTCGTCATTATTCTAAATAGGTCTATATAGATTGACATGAATCTTAAATTTTAAGAAAAGTAGGCTCTTTAGTTCGTCACGGAACTTCTTGTTCCTTCTTTGTTCAGGAATTTTCAATTGTAATTTATTATTGTGTTTAAATAATCGCTATATTTTTTCAAGTATATTTGAGGCTTCACTGAAGTGACCTCTCCCTATTGTATTTAACATATACGTATCTCTGCTTCAATATCTTATGGTTATAAACCATATTTTAATCTTTATTCTTATTTTCTGCTTCACCCAGAAATTCACGATTGTAACTTTACATTTGCTTTAAGCTCTTGTTGCTTCACCATGAAAGCACTCTAGTCAAGAATTTGTCAAATAATTACTGGTAATCCATTAACCAAAGGATCTATACCCTTGTAAGGGTTCTTGTTATTTGTGTTATGGGTCTCAGACCACCTAATTGTACAAATTGTTCGAAATTCTATTATTGTTGAGGCAATTAAAATTCCTATAATTACCAGGAGTTTAATTATATTTTCTCGAAGAGCTGTTAGGTATGGCATCCTTTCCCCATCTTTTCTTGCATTTAAAGAAATAATCACGAGTACTGAATACTAAGTTTAATACAGATTTAATCATTTGTTGTGTTTATGGCAAAACGTCTGCTAATAATGCACATAAAGTTTACTTTAGTTATCTCTTGTAAATTATTAAAGGCGAGTATAGCTTGCTCAGCCAGCTTCCTACTCGAGGCGAATTTTGCCTTGTCCTATAATTGTAGTTTTGCCTAAAGTTAGATTTGTTTTTCTTAACCTTTCTAAACTTTTAATTGGCACTCTGCTGGATAAAAGTTTAGTCAAACTTAAACACAACACTTGTTACTTTCGAGTAACTTCTACTAGTTACAATATTCTTACCAAAAATTCGAGGGCTTTCTAGCTATGTCTACATTGAGCGCAATCGGGCCCCCTCTTGGGGATCCATCCTCGGCGGGGAATAAAACTATCCCAGTTAATTCAAACCTCTCCAGCATTTCAGAATGCTTCCTAAAACATTCCCGTTTTGCAAGGAGAAGAAATATTTCAATTTCCTCTTGGTTATATTTTTGCGCCAGTGAACTGTGTTCCCACATAATACCCGAATGCACTTAGCGCCTACTTGCCGGCAACTTCAGCTAGCATCGCTCGCATCACTATACTTGTTTATAAGTTCTTAGTTGTACACACCCTTAGTTGGTCTATGGGTATGCAAGACTGTGTTCGCTTTATTAGTTTCATTTATCAAGTTTTTAGTACAAATACCCTATCAACAATTAAAAATGAAGGTTGGTATATGCTTTCCAGCCTTGCATTCATCAGCATAAATCCACCCCTACTATTTTATACTAGTTTTTTACTACGGTACCTGATTATAAAAGTGTTTTTTGGGGTTCGCTTCCTTTTTTCCAAAAATCTGTTTCTATTCCCAAGACCTTTCCTTTGTCATGTTATCTTCCCTCCGGAAGTGTTTAGGCCTAGGCTTGACCTACTAAGTAGTATGTCATGTGGGATGCATCAAATGCCTTCGCAAAATCCATAATTACAGCGTCAACTTGCACCCCGGTGTCAAGCGAGTAATTAATACCCTGAAAGAGTGATAACACAGGCATATTAAGTTTTAACAAAAAAAAAATGAAAAGCTGAAATTCGGCTTAGATGTTCCCTAATACCCTAGTAATAAATCCTGAAAAGTCCCCATCTCTGCGTTGTCCGCGTCATAGTTTTTGGAGAGTTCAAAAGGGCTTAAATGAGGCCTAAGTGCCAAAAACAGCATTTTTGCTTCCTCCGTTCAAAATATTGATCCAAAATCAGTTCTAATGAGCTTTGATAGTAATAAGAGAATGGCTGCGTTAAATGTAACGCTCTTATTGGTCGTAATTGTTGCCATACATTTAAACAGATGAGTAATAAAACATTTTTAGCTCAACTTTTCTCACGAAAATTTAGATAATTTGTCATTAGCCGGGACTTATCGTGTAAACAGCTGCTGATAGCGACTAAAGCCCCAAAGTAAAAGTTATAAAGCACACTTGTAGCTTTAAAACGATACATTGCCCATGTTCATCCGACAAACAGCAGCAGAGATACAGTTACAAATATAAAGGTGCAAGTGTGGCAGTCGCTTTCCGAACGAACGCCCATTTACGCTGGTGGGCTCCATCTATTCACCTTTGCTGACACCATTTGGTATCTTTGATCAAGAGCTTTTAGGATGGTATTCCTTTGAATCCAGGTAAACTAGCAGAAACAGTTTGCATAGAACAAAACGAGTTTAATGCAGTTAGCAGTTAAACGTACATTCATAATATGCATAATGCAAATAACAACAAAACAAAGCTTAAAAAGCTTTCTTTAGACAGAGAACACTTGCAAAACAAAGCCTACATGGGACTCAATCGTCCTCCTCATCGTCTGAGCCATCAGATGTGACGTTGCCACCGCTTTTCCACTGCAGTGTCCACACATTAAGGAGCATTCTAAATCGGAACGTACACACTCACACCGGCTGCCACAAGAGATCTTGCAGTTGTAGGACACCAAATTGAGCAGATGATCTGGAGCAGCTGGAAGATGAGTTGTCACTGGTACTAAAGCCGAATGTTGGATTTTCCATCCCCACTGGGTCGGGTCCAAAGAAAATCCTAACCATTCCTGTACTTGCAAATATACCCGCAGTGAATGTTGTTTGCACGCCGCCGAAGTCGGCGGAAATGAAGCCAGCTGAAATGATGCTGTGACCGGTTGTTTGGCAATTTTGTGGCTGTATTTCACTACCCGAAGTTCGTCGAGGCTTTTGCACTCCAATTTGGCACTATTGTAGAGACAAATGGCGAACTTCTCTCCAGCTGATATTATGGCCTTTTCATCTGGAGCCATACTGTAAAGACGAATACCTTCATTTCCTCGCGTAATGATGCGGAATCCTTCAATATTTTCTAGGCTTGCTGTTTGATGTACTCTACCCACAGCTTTCCTGTGCAATATTTCTGGCTCATTGAAGAAAATGTGTCATGAAGCGACTCTTTGAGACGTTGAAGGTAAGAATATGATAGCAAGTCATTGGCGGTGCCTTCTTGGAATGCGGTAAAAAGTGCCTGTATTTCGTCCTTGTCATCCTTCAGCCCGTCGTTCATGTTGAGTAACATTGGCCCGACAGCCTGTTTTGTCAGAAAATGCGCTCTGTGGGCCCTAGAACATGCACAGTTTCGTGTTATTGATACATTTGAAATTGAAGGCATAACGTAATCATTAACAGCGAGCTAATTGCAAGCCTACCTAGAATATACATGTCCAGACATCATGTGAGTCACTGACGATTTAGCGTATATTTCCTCCCAGAGCTCCTCCAAACCGCTTCTATTCATCACGTAGCCGATTACCCCAAGAAACGACATCAGAAGGTGAAATCCGCCTAGACGAATAACCACGTTTTTGTGTTCCTCTGAAGTGTCCGATGCGACTATCTCTGCAACTTTCGCGTATAGGGGCTGGTCAAAGGTTACCAAACAAGTGCTTTCTTTCAGTTCCGCGCACTCTCTTGCGGCAAATTTCAACTCGGAATATATAGTTGATGGTTAGCTCGGTTCCAAGTTAATGAACGGCAGGGCATCAACTGACGTTGTCTGGGAAGCTGGTTGAGCATGAGCAGACAGTGATGTCTTCATAAAGCCGTTCCACGAAGCAGGTAAATTAATACCTGACCACCGTCTAGATAACCACAAGGAGTCCATCATCGACGCAATAGCCACAGAGTTTGGGGCTTCCACAGTTAACTCCTTAATCTTGACGTCCTTTGAACCAGGAGAAGAGGGTTTCCGATAGCACGAAATGTTGAACTTTCCCATCGCCGCAATCACACCAGCATTAGGAACTTCTCGTGTACGTGGGAGTGGGGTTATTTCACTGTCAGGCGTTGGACCTGTGCACTAGATGCCTCCCATGCAGTGAAATGTGTTTCGCCCGTCCAATGTCCTTATGTTCTAGTCAGCGTTGTCAAAGCAAAACTGCGTGAACGCTCCAGCATTCGGGATTGGACGTTCTTCACGAAGCGTTGAAACTTCGTACCTGTGGACTTCCGCCACATTTACTAAAAATCCAAAACAGTTTAGAAGCTGAATGAATTATTTCGAGTATTGTTGGCCTGCTCCGACAGGCCGAGCGCTGTCACCTAGAAACGCGATCGGGTGCCTTTATGCTCTGGGACCGTAACTCGGTAACCGTTTCTCGCATAGACATGGGTAATGTGCCAATGTAAAGCTTAAAGTATGCTTTATAACTTTCATTCAGGGTCTTTAGTCAATATCAGCAGTTGTTTAAAAAATAATGACCTGCTAATGACAAATTAACCAAATTTTCGTGTAAAAATTGTGCTAAAAATGTTAAATTAGTAGTTTTTTCCTTCATCAATAGCAATAATTAGGCCTGATAAGTCCGTTATCCAACTGGTTCATTTTTATTAATTGCTAAAGCTCGCGAGAACTAAATTTGGATCAATATTTTGATCGCAGGAAGCAAAAATGCTGTTTTTGGCACTTAGGCCCCATTTAAGCCCTTTTGAACCCTCCAAATAATATGACGCGGACACCGCAGAGATGGGGACTTTTCAGGATTTGTTTCTAGGGTACTAGGGAACATCTATGCGAAATCTGAATCCGTGTTGCCTCCCATTAAGCCATGATAACTTTCCCCGCTGTTCCCTTATGTAATCAGAAATAAGGTCCATTAGTTTACATGTGATGGATGTGAGGCTAACAGGCCTATAGTTTCCCATTACCAATCTGTTCCCTCCCTTGAATATTGGAACTATTGTAGCCCTTTTCCAGTCTTCGGGTATTTGTGTGTTATTAATTGATACATTAAACATCACCCCCAAGTATCGCCCAATGGCTGTACCTCCCAGTTTTAGCACATCTCCTCAAATATTGTCTGGGCCTTTCGATATATTTCTACAATTCTTGCTAGAATCAACGATTGGTTTATTCGGAAAGGTGGGCTATCAGAATCATAGTTAAGGTCCAACACACAGCTATTAAATTCAATGAACACACTACCTCAACATGTATTTAATTCATTAGTAATTGCCGGTTCTAAGTAATTAATTCACCATCTCCGGACATTCTCATAGACAAATCATTGGAATTTCCCTTCCGCCTTTTAACGTAACTATATTTTTCCCACCCATCACCCCCTCCCCCAATTCAGTTTTGCATGTAATTATCGTGATCAGCCTTCTTTTTGAGGACTAGGTAGCTCTTTCGGTAATAATTTAAACTTTAGCACATGCACGTAACTATCGTGTCGTTTGTTATAAGCTTTCCTTAATTTCCTTTTGAGTCCCCTGATTTCCCTTGTGTAATATTCCGGATCAAGCCTCCGTGGCTTAGGCGGCAGCACGCCGGCCTCTCACCGCTGGGTCCGTGGTTCAAATCCCGGTCACTCCATGTGAGATCTGTGCTGGACAGAACGGAGGCAGACAGGTTTTTCTCCGGGTACTCCGGTTGTTTTCCCTGTCAAAATTTCATTCCAGCAACACTCTCCACTATCATTTCATTTCATCTGTCATTCATTTAATCATTGCCCCAGAGGAGTGCGTCAGGCCTCGGCAGCCGGCACAGTTCATATCCTCGCCGCTAGATGGGGTCTTCATTCATTCCATTCCTGACCCGGTTGGAGACTGGAAGCAGGCTGTGGATTTTTCAATATTCCGGATCTGGGTTTTGCTTCAGGAATTTAAACGGCACGAATTTCTGAATGGCACGATCTAAGATATTTAGAAAATTTTCCCACAATATATTTATGTGACACCTCTCAGACGCCCATCTTACAAATGACTCATTCATGTAATCCTGAAATTTGCTCTTATCTGCTCTGCTGTACTGAAATATTTTAACTGCTTCGACGGAGTCAAGTATTGGAGTGTCACTGTGTCTAATATTTAGTTCAACACTGGAGTGGTCACTAATTCCAGGAACTTGCATACAACTAATATACAGCACCACAGGTCGTACTAAATAAACATCTTAGTATTATTCCCTCTCGTGGGGAAATCAACCACATGGGAGAGACTCCCCTCCCTGACTAGCTTGTGTGCTGCAAGTTGAGCTTGGCTAGCGCTAGTTGAATCACCGGACCAGTTCACACGTGGAAGATTTAAATCCCCGCCAATTATAACATTCTTTTCCATAGATTTACCAGTACAGGTGATGTCATAAAGAGTATCCAGTAACGTGAGTTGTCCTTCGGTGGTCGATACGCACCTATCACCTGAGAGAGTTTAACTTTGCTTCATCCAAGATTTCCACTCATAACAGCTCACGAATGCCGGCAGGATTCTATGACCTTCTCGTGCAGATTTCCCAGGTTGTAGGCGCCTCGTCGATTCAAGTGTAGCCCATCTCGAACGAAGTCACGGTCCCCGATCCAACAGTCAGCGTACACATAAACTAGTCCCAGTTGTGCGCACACCCACTCCATGCGTGCCTAAGCTTGCCATAGTGGGACTTCCCCCTGCCGCACAATGCCATTCAACACAATTTTCGCGTTCCTAAACTTATTTCTGGCTTTCGGACATAACTCGTAAAGCTGGCCCATAATATAATCAGCTGAAGCCCCCTTTTTTAAGTCGTTAGTCGCAACATGCAGAAGCAATACTTTAACTGTGTCACAATCTTCTATTGACACTTCCTGAACTTGATTGGCGAGCTGGTCAATGTTTATCCGGGATAGCACATCACTTTTCTCGATATATCCCCGCTCCACTTAATCATCGAATCACCCATTATGAGCACGTCATTGTTACCAGTTTGCTCCTGCTCGCCCTCTTCCACACTGATCTCAGTAGAGAGCCCTTCAGTCACATCCTTCACTGTTTCTTCTGATTCACGAAGCTTTGTTATAAGTTCCTGTATTATTTGATCCCTTGCTTTGATTTGCACCCTCAAACAGTCCGGCGTATCACATACTTTACAAAACCAATTCCCGACATCACAATCCTCCTTCTTGACCTTAATACAGCCGAAGTGAAACCATTTCTCACATAGTCCACACTCAATACCGTTCTTCAATGTTTTGCTGCACGTAGAACACTTTAAAGCTGCCACTGGATCATAAGCCTGATTCACATTTGGAGTAACAGGGCCTGGATTCACTTCCATTCCACCAATAACTAACAACGCAGCTATCACTAGGGCTATAAACTACAGGTTACTAGGCCCCGTACGCACACACAAACACCGGAAATCCCGACTACCCTTCGCATACCACAGTCCGATCCTCGCGCGATAACACTCCAGAGAGCAACCCATTTCAGCACACCTGCCTGCACGGGAAATACAGGACCTTTCACTTTGACTGCCAACTGCCAACTTCGGATTCCACGTAAAAATGAGGTCCCGTGTCTCATGATCTCTAGATTGGTTGGTTGGTTCCTCAATTTAGGGACTGCGACAACGCGGTCATGTAGCCCTGTGCACTTTGGGTGTGTGTAGAATCTGTCTGATAACCGGTGTTAATTGTGATGGCTGTATTAGTGTGTGTATCTGTTTTAAATCAAGTATGGACTGCAGGCAAAGAATGTTTTCAAGTAGTTCCTACTTTTACCGCCAAACGCCACCGTCAACGACCAACTAGTTCAGAAATTAGTTACCAGATGCTACCGCAGTCGGCTCCTGACGACGAACGTAGGAACCAAAGAACGTTAGTCAAATGTTTAACTTATAATAATTTAGCTTCACACAGGTGTAATTAGTGGAAGGTTCTTTAACATGCCATAAATCAATGACATGGGCTCGCCGGCTTTACTTCCCCTCCGAAGGAAGGCATACTGAGGGATTTTTAACGTTCTTAAAAAATCCGACGACTTTGGCCGGGTTTGAACCCGCGATCTTGGGCATAGAAGCTCAGCATGGATCTCTATGTATGGGTGCGTGATGCAATGGAGTTGTTGGCAAATGCAAATCTGATTTCACTTTTCTACAAATTCAAACTTTTTAAAGTTTATTACAATTTAAGCCTAAATCATTAACATATATTTAATTTTGATTAATATTAATATTATCGTATAAAATGTTTAACTTTGTAATTCATGGTGAAGATGCTTGGATATCCAAGTTTCGGAAGGAAGTTAAATGTTCCCCCAATTCTTTATATAAGTCGGTGCCTCTGATTTCTTAAGAGCGTTAAAATCCGTCAGTAATCCTTCCTTCGGAGGGGAAGTAAAGCCAGCGGTCCCTTGTCATAGATTTATGGCATGAAAAAGAACCTTCCACTAACTACACTTGTGGAAGCTAAAATTTGTAGGTTAGCTTGATAACGTTATATTAGTTCCAACGTTCGCCGCCAGATGCTGACTGAGATTGCATTTAGTAGCCACGTCCGCAGCTAGGAGTCGTGGACGGTAGCATTTGGTAGCAAAAGTTTGAACTACTGGAAGAAATTAATCGTCTGCAGTCCTTCTACCTGAACCACACATAACACACATTAGTACGGCCATCGCAATTAACGGGCGCTACATGACCGCGTTGTCGCAGCCCCTAAACTGAGGAACCAACCAACCTCTGATTCCAGCTGTGTATGCCATTTTGCGCGTGGGTAACCAACCCCGCGCTGACGGTACTGCTCGGGTCTGACCTCCGTGGACCTGACAGGAATGTGGAGCGTTGAGGTTTATGATGATACATGAGCCGGCTTCCCAGTCCTGTCCTTGCCTAATAACATAACCAAATACTGTACGTCGGTGACTCACTCACTCGTTCGCAACACCACGGTTGTTTGAGCAAAGATCCTATGTTAGCAGTATTGGAATAGACGGGAATACCAGGTAAAGTGGCGGGCTGATGACAGGCTTCTCACCTTCCCTGCCTCTGCTCTTCACCCCGCAAGTTCACAGAGCACAGACGCTAGCATTACTGTTAGGCAAAATAGCGCCAAATGTCGTTATGTTATTAAAATTTGTTTAATCCAGACCAATGGGTTTTGCCTAAACCAATAATTGTGTGGTGTATTTTGTATCGGGCATGTTGGCAACTAGTGACGACATGAGTGCGCCTACAGTGGATGTGCGCCTCGTGCGACAGTTTAACGAACTAGATACGCTGTCGAAATGAGCAATAAATAAAAAACACATATTTACGTGATTTAGCACTCATATCCACTGATAGGGGCCGATACATAGATGTTAGGCCCCTTAAAACAACAATTATCATCATCATATCCAGTGATAGTGGCTTCGGTGGCGTAGTTGGTAGCATACTGATCTGCTGTGCCCAAGATAGTGGGTTCAAACCCGGCCGAAGTCGTCGGATATTTTAAGAGCGTTAAAAATCCTTCAGTATGCCTTCCTTCGGAGGGGAAGTAAAGCCGGCGGTCCCATGTCATAGATTTATGGTATTTAAAAGATTCTTCCGCAGACTAAACTTGTGTGAAGCTAAATTGCTAGGTTAGATTTCGTCGGAACGCTCTATCAAAGTTCCAACGTTCACCACTAGGTAGCATTGATATCCGGTAGCGAAAGTTGGAACTACTTGAAATTGAACGGAACTTGTAGCTCACCCTACAGGTGTCCGCTGGAAGCAGCTACAGACTCAGGCGAGCCAAACATGTTCTCGGGCACTCCCGACACTAAAAGCCATACGATAAATAAATAAACCCAGTGCAGTCTGTGCAGTAGCAACCAAGGTTAGTTATTACAATTCATAATGTCCCCTAGGTAGATGAAACAAGGTATGAAAATCCTATATTATCGAAAGAAAGCGAAATAAAAAGAGTGACCGTTGATTCGTAATTAATAAATATTCTAACTTCATGTTTAGCAATTTAAATGGGGACAACTAATTAACTATTAAGTGCTCTTGTTTACGGCGACCTTACATACAAGAGACTGGCTGAATACTCGTTTCCACACCACCATGAGGTAGAGTACACGGCGCGTTTTTTTTTTACCTGATCTCCCCAGTAGGCCTAGTCCACGATTCCTCTGTTTAAGAAGGGGACATTCTGTTGCCTGTGAAGACAAGACTATTCCAAGCACATCCGAACACTCAGCTCCTTTTCATTTTAGCAAATACCTTTGGTTAATAACATCATCATCATCATAGCACCTACTGTATTTACACAAATTTGATGCTCTACCTACCACCTGCATACCTACGTAACTTGAAATTAACATACCTATATTTATATCACCTAATTACTTCACACACCCTAACAATCTAATCTAACTGCCTATCTAAATCTAAATACCTATAATACCTACATAACTTAAAGCTAACATAACTATGTCCTATCACTATATCCCTAATAACAATCGAATCTAACTGCCTACCCATAATCTAAATACCTATAATACCTACCAAACGAAGCTAACATAACTATACTTATATCACTTAATTACAACAAATTTACCCTAACAACAATCAAATCTAACTGCATAACTAAATCTAAATACCTATAATACCTACCTAACTTGAAGCTAACATAACTACACACATCAAAAAAAGTTTTGCATCACCTCGGTTCCAAGAGTTCCGGAACCGTTAAATACAAAGGGAATAGAGATCAACACAAACAACATTTCAGCTCGTTTTATTGCTCATGAGACCCACACATTGCATGTTGTACCATCATACAGCTAGACTTTCAGCATTTGTGGTCCAGATTGCAGTACACACCACTACCTCTAATACCCAGTAGCACGTCCTCTTGCATTGATGCATGCCTGTATTCGCCGTGGCATACTATCCACAAGTTCATCAAGACACTGTTGGTCCAAATTGTCCCACTCCTCAACGACAATTCGGCGTAAATCTCTCAGAGTGGTTGGTGGGTCAAGACGTCCATAAACAGCCCTTTTCAACATATCCCAGGCATGTTCGATAGGGTTCATGTCTGGCGAACATGCTGGCCACTGTAGTCGAGCGATGTCGTTATCTTGAAGGAACGCATTCACAAGATGTGCACGATGAGGTCGAGAATTGTCGTCCATGAAGACAAATGCCTCTCCAATATTCTGCCGATATGGTTGCACTATGGGTCGGAGGATGTCATTCAGGTATCGTAAAGCCGTTTCGGAGCCTTCCATGACCACCAGTGGCGTACGTCGGCCCCACATAATGCCACCCCAAAACATCAGGGAACCACCACCTTGCTGCACTCGCTGGACAGTGTGTCTAAGACGTTCAGCCTGACCAGGGTGCCTCCAAACACGTCTCCGACGATTGTCTGGTTGAAGGCATATGCGACACTCATCGGTGAAGAGAACGTGATGCCAATTCCGTGGGGTCCATTCAGCATGTTGTTGGGCCCATCTGTACCGCGCTGCATGGTGTCGGGGTTGCAAAGCTGGACCTCGCCATGGACGTCGGGAGTGAAGTTGCGCATCATGCAGCCTATTGCGCACAGTTTGAGTTGAAACACGACGTCCTGTGGCTGAACGAAACGCATTATTCAACATGGTGGCATTGCTGTCAGGGTTCCTCCGAGCGGCAATCCGTAAGTAGCGGTCATCCACTACAGTAGTAGCCCTTGGGCGGCCTGAGCGAGGCCTGTCATCGACAGTTCCTGTATCTCTGTACCTCCTCCATGTCCGAACAACATCGCTTTGGTTCACTCTGAGACGCCTGGAAACTTCCCTTGTTGAGAGCCCTTCTTGACACAAAGTAACAATGCGGACGCGATCGAACTGCGGTATTGACCTTCTAGGCATGGTAGAACTACAGACAACATGAGCAGCGTACCTTCGTCCTGGTGGAATGACTGGAACTGATCGGCTGTCGTACCCCCTCCGTCTAATAGGCCCTGCTCATGCATGGTTGTTTACATCTTTGAGCAGTTTTAGTGACATCTATGAACAGTCAAAGGGACTGTATCTTGGATACAATATACACAGTCAACGTCTATATGCCGGAGATCTGGGAACCGAGGTGATGCAAAACTTTTTTTGATGTGTGTATATTCTATCACTATATCCCTAACAACTAAGGCAGGTGGTAGGTAAGCAGGTAGGAGGTGTACCCTTGTAGTCGTCCAGACGTTTCTGGAGGATGTCCCTCTCGGCCTGTGCGTGGTGCAGCACCTTCTACTCTCCGCCTAGTTAGCCCTGTAGTCGTACAGTCGTTTCTGGAGCTTGTCACCCTCGGAATTAACCAAATATGCGAGGTGCCACATCTTCTCCATCACCACCTCGATACACATGTAGACGTCCTGCCGTTTCTGGAGCATGTCCCTCTGCGCCTTAACCACCTTTGCGCGGTGCCACATCTTCTCCAGCTCCGCCTCGTTAGACTTGTAGACTAATATCCGTTACAGGAGCATGCCCCTCTCGGAATTAACATACTGTGCACGGTTCCATATCTTCTTCATCTGCTCCTCGTTGACCTTGTATTCGGTCAGTTGTTCCTGGAGGATGTCATTCTCGGACTTAACATCCTGTTCACGGTACCATATCTTCATCATCTGCGCCTCGTTGGCCTTGTAGACGAACAGATGTTCCAGGATCATGTCCCTCTTGCACTTAACATGCTGTGCGTGGTTCCATATCTTCTTCATCTCCGCAATGTTGGCCTTGTATTCGTTCAGTTGTTCCAGGAGCATGTCGCTCTCGGACTTAACATCCTGTTCATGGTTCTATATCTTCTTCATCCGCGCATCCTTGGCCTTGTAGTCGTACAGTTTTTCCTGGAGAATATCCCTCTCGCACTTGACAAGCTGTGCATGGTTCCATATCTTTTTCATCTGCGCCTCGTTGGCCCTGTAGTCGTCCAGTTGCTTCTGGAGCATGTCCCTCTCGGAATTAACATGCTGTGCGTCGTTCTATATCATCTTCATCTGCGCCACGTTGGCCTTGTAGCATTTCAGTTCTTCCTGGAGCATGTTCCTCTCGGGTTTACCATCCTGCGCACGGTTCAATTACTTCTTCTTCTCCGCCACATTGGCCTTGTATTCGTTCAGTTGTTCCTGGAGCATGTCACCCTCGGACTTAACATCCTGTTAATGGTTCCATATCTTCTTCGTCTGCGCCTCGTTGGCATTGTAGTCGTTCAGTTGTTCTTGGAGCATGTCATTCTCGGACTTAACATGCTGTGCGTGGTTCCAAATCTTCTTCGTCTGCGCCTCGTTGGCCTAGTAGGCGACCAGTTTTTTCTGGAGAATGTCCCACTATGACTTAACAAGCTTCATCTGCGCCTCGTTGGCATTGCAGTCGCCCAGACTATTCTGGAGCATGTCCTTCTCGAACTTAAATTGCTATTCTCGGTTCCATATCTTTTTCATCCGCGACTCGTTAGCCTTTTAGTCCTTCAGTTGTTCCTGGAGCATGTCTCTCTCGGACTTAACATCCTGTGCACGGTTCCATATCTTCTTCATCTGCTCCTCGTTGGCCTTGTAGTCGTTCAGTTGTTACTGGAGCATGTCCCTCTCGGACTTAACATGCTGTGCGTGGTTCCATATCTTCTTCATCTCCGCCTCTTTGGCCTTGTAGTCGACCAGTTGTTTCTGGATCATGTACCTCTCGGACTTATCATGCTGTGCAGGGTTCCATATCATCTTCATCGGCGCCACGTTGGCCTTGTTGTCGCCCAGTTTTTTCTGGAACATATCCATCTTGGACTTAACATGCTGTGCGTATTTCCATATATCCTCCATCTCCGCCTTTTTAGCCTTGTAGTTGCCCAGAGGATTCTGGAGCATGTCCCTCTCGGCCTTACCATCGTGTGCACGGTTCCATATCTTCTTCATCTGATCCTCGTTGGCCTTGTAGTCGTTCAGTTGTTCCTGGAGTATGTCCCTCTCGGACTAACATCCTGTGCACGGTTCCATATATTCTTCATCTGCGCCTCGTTGGCCTTGTAGTCGCCCAGACGATTCTGGAACATATCCTTTTCGGACTTAACCGGCTGCGCATAGTTCCATATCTCCTTCATACCCGCCTCTTTAGCCTTGTAGTCGCCAGACGATTCTGGAGCATGACTCTTTCGGCCTTATCATCGTGTGCACGGTTCAACATCTTCTTCATCTCCGCCACGTTGGCCTTGTATTCGTTCAGTTGTTCCTGGAGCATGACCCTCTCGGACTTAACATCCTCTGCACGGTTCAACAACTTCTTCGTCTGCACCTCGTTGTCATTTTAGTCGTTGAGTTTTTCCTGGAGCATGTCCCTCTCGGACTCAACATGCTGTGTGTAGTTCCATATCTTCTTCGTCTGCACCTCGTTGGCTTTGTAGGCGACCAGTTTTTCCTGGAGCATGTCATTCTCGGACTTAACATGCTCTGCGTGGTTCCATATCTTCTTCATCTGCGCCTCGTTGGCCTTGTAGTCGTCCAGTTGCTTCTGGAGCATATCCCTCTCAGACTCAACTTGCTGTGCGTTTTTCCATATCTGCGACTCATTGGCCTTGTAGTCGTCCAGTTGTTTCTGGAGCATATCCCCGTCGGACTTAACATGCTGTGCGTAGTTCCATATATCCTCCATCTCCACCTCTTTAACCTTCTAGTCGCCCAGACGATTCTGGAGCATGTCCGTTTCGGCCTTAACCTTCTTTAACTGGGTTGAAAATCACGTGTTGATTGCCAGTAGAATTTCCTGATTCCTTCGGATTTCCCATATGACGCTTTGTGTTTCTATGTTGCGTTGAAACTATAATGAAAAAGACAAAGGACCTAAGAAAATGGCGGTGGATATTGATGTTGAAAACCTTTGCCTCTCTGCCGAATGCCATTTAAATTTAATTTGTTATGCCTTAAATGCGGACAAACGCGGAAGTAAAAACTGGGGTGACTTATTTTCTTCCATCGATGCCGTAATACAGACACTGGACACCTTCAAAGGAGTGCTGACGAAAAGTAAACAAGACTCGTCAACTCAGGTTTATTACTCTGATGCTGTTCAGCAACCTACACTACCACCACCACTACAACTACAGCATCGACAACAACAACACCCCGTAAGTTTCACAAAACATGTTGTAATTATTTCACCTAAAGACTCAACCGTAGTATAGGATTCTGAACAGACACTGAAATTGCTGCAATCTACAACCAGTACAAGGGCACTGCAGGTCGGAGTAAATCGGGTTAAAAAGATAAGAAATAAAGGCTTAGTTGTAGAACTTAGGAACGAAATAGAATGTAATATAATGGCAAATGCTATAGACTAGTAACCCTCACCTGAAAGCTAGTATTCCACGTAAGAAGAATCCGCGCATTATAATTCATGATTTAGAGGTTAACTTGACTCAGAAGGAACTCGTTGATTGTATCGTACAGCAGAATGCTGTAGTTAAGGAAGTAATCACTGATGTTAGTGAAGATATAACAGGACCTTCTATAATACCGGACCTGACACTAGCGGCGGGACACAGGAAAGATGGCTGTCGCTGTTGGTGATTACATGCTTTGTTTATAAGTTGAGTCGTTTTGTTTACGATGTGATAGTGGTGTGAATTTCGGTTAGCAATCGTCTCCCTTGATTATCTGTGCTTATTGATTATTGCTTAATGTTTTTACACGTTCGTGTAAGTAAATGTCTGCATTAGTGCTTCATTTGTACGAGATACCGGTGACTTCTGTTACGCTTGTGATGCCATCAATACTATTGCCAATCAGTGGGTAAGTTTGGTCTATTTATTATTCTTTTTAACGGTTTATAAATTATTAGTAATGGTAATTTATTATGAGCAAGCATGGTAATAATTAACGTATTCCAATTTAAGGTCTAAGGAGATCTGAAAATTGATTACCGTACGTAGGAACATAACCTACTTTTGAAATTGTCTGCAGTGTTCTCTCTTCCAATTATACGCCTGTTGGTTCAAGGATATCTATCTTATCACGTACTTGGTGTGGATCCCGTTTTAATAAACTACCAGTAGGAGTTGGTTCGCAGTAAGTTTAGCTACACCATTCAGTCAGTTTGTTCAGGTTATCTGCTCTTACTCCTCTTGTCAAATGGTCGGCTGGGTTATCCTCGCCAGGGCAGTGTCTCCACTGTGATGGAGTTGTGGAGGCCTGAATCTCAGTCACCTGGTTGCAGACAAACGTTTTCCAACGATTTGGGTCATTCCTTATCCATCCTAGTGTAACTGATGAGTCGCTTTAAAGAATAGCCTCCCTGATATTTAAATGTGTTGCCTTACAGTAGTAACGGATAAGTCTTGCCCCCATTAACGCACCCAGAAGCTCAAGTCGAGGGAGTGTGACCTTCTTCACTGGCGCAAGTCGGCTCTTACTGCAGATCAGATGGACTTGAGCGTGCTTGTGATGGGTGTTTCTCATGTACAGAACGGCGTCGTACGATCTTTCCGACGCGTCACAGAAGACATGTATTTGGGATTTAACTTTATTTGATGTTCCTATCCACCTTGGTATGGTGATGCGTTACAAGTCAGGTAGTGTGGACAACCAGTCTCGCCAGCGAGTTGCCAGGTCGTGAGGCAAGATGTCATCCCATGCAACTCCGCGTGTCCAGGTATCTTGGAAGATAATTTTTCCCACTACTGACAGCAGTGAAATCAAACCTAAGGGGTCGTAGATACTAGCAGTGGCCTGTAACAGAATCCGTTTAGTTGCTACCGCTGTTTCCGATTTGCTTGTAACTTCCTGTTGGGCGAGAGAAAACGTGTCAGTATCTGTGTGCCAGGAAATTCCCAATACATGAGCATTGTGTGAGATCTTTCGTCCTTCTGCCTTCCATATGCCCGTTAGCTGAAATGAATTTGTTGCCCATTTAGCAAGTGGAAGCTGGATTTGCCTCATGAGGGATACGAGCTCGTAGTATAGTGCAATTACGTCGTTGTCGTCATCTGCACCTGAAGCGAAATCAACCATGAAGGTGTTTTGATCTATGAGCGATGCGGCGATAGGAAACTGGGCTTGGTGAATAGCTGATAGTTCTCTGATTGTAGCCGATAGTAGAAAAGGACTGCACGTCAGAACAAATGGGAGCTTTGTGAACCTGTAGACGGCTCTCTCTCTAGAGGTGGTAGAGCTTTCCGTTCCATTATCAATGATGCGGTAGGCTATGCTAAAATTGTGGTGATATGCCTTGAAACTGTTGTGTGACTGGATGCAAATCCAATTATTATAAAGATAAGCCATTGGTGCCTATTTTCTAATTTCCCATCAGGGGAATTCAATCCACACCCAACTTCACGGGGCTGATGACCAAGAAGTTCCAAGCCCATAAGATGAATTAACAGCAGACAAAATCACGATATGATGTTATTTTGTGTTGGGTTAGGTTCTGACACACGTCATGCGTTTGGCAGAGTGCCATTTAATCTTATGAATAGGAATGAATGAATACGACTAGCCTACTTGTTGACGGATTTACAGGAGGCAGTCGTGACCTTATGATAGGAATTACCTAGGCATTTATATTCAGTATGTGTGGGAACCCATGGTAAACCACTTGCTGGGTGGCTAAGCGGAGAATCGAACCCAACATTTCCCGGTTTACCTCACTAGGCTGTGTGTACCCCGTTCTTACCCTCGGACTAGAATTAAGATTTCTTGACTGTCAGGAATCAAATTTGGACCCCAGAAGTGACAACCAAGAACTACAATACCTGGTTGGTCACATTTATTTTTAAGAATAATAAGTCTGAGTGTTAGGTAGCCTCCGTGGCTTAGGCGGCAGCACGCCGGCCTCTCACCGCTGGACCCGTGGTTCAAATCCCGGTCACTCCATGTGAGATCTGTGCTGGACAAAACGGAGGCAGACAGGTTTTTCTCCGGGTACTCCGGTTTTCCCTGTCAAAATTTCATTCCAGAAACACTCTCCACTATCATTTCATTTCATCTGTCATTCATTTAATCATTGCCCCAGAGGAGTGCGTCAGGCCTCGGCAGCCGGCACAGTCCATATCCTCGCCGCTAGATGGGGGCTTCATTCATTCCATTCCTGACCCGGTCGGAGACTGGAAGCAGGCTGTGGATTTTCATTTTCATGTCTGAGTGTTAGGTAGTCAGCCCGAAGGCTGGTTGGATCCTCAAAAGGCACTGCCGTTAGGTTATGTGGGTAGATGCCCACAAAAACCCATGGCAGCGCTATATTGAGGCGTACTAGGCAAGAAGAGGAATGAGGTAGTTTGTCATTGTTTTCCTCAGAGTCAGTACAGCAGTACTAACCCTATGAGTAGAACCTTTCACAGCATCCACAGGCACTGACTGTGCCCTGAATGTCATTACTAAGCACCACCCATACCTCAGTAGCTTCCATATAATTACAGCCATGAGTGAGACTGAGACATCGGTGAAAAGCCTCATTTTACTCTAGCCTGTGCCAACAGAAAAATGCAAATGTACTGCATTCATCAAGAGATGGCAAACAGGCCCCGAATAATATGTAACTTACTAAAAAGAGATTGAAATTCCTACAGGAACATTTACAACTTTCCCTGTTCACTCAGCCAAGATATTCTACAGATCTCTCCTGTGGGCCTCAACATTATTTTATTTTATTCCTTTCCTGATGGAACTCCGGTAGTACCTTATTTTAACTCCCCATGCCTTGTCCCTTACACAGCTACACACACTACTACAGTCATCACATAATCGGAGGAATTCAACCCACATCCAACTGCACGGGGCTGATGACCAAGATGTCCCAAGCCCATAAAATGAATTAACAGCAGACAAAATCGCGTCATGATGTTATTTTGTGTTGTGTTGGATTCTGACACACGTCATGCATTTGATGTCCGACCACCAACTACGGCGGCCATCTTGGATTGCAGTGTCAGGTCCGGTAGTATAGAAGGTCCTGGATATAAAGACGTGTTTCATGCGAGGGCCTAGAGATGGCAGCACACAATTTGTTGTAATCGAAGTCAGTCCTATTATCTTCCGAGCCATACACAGCTGTGAGAAGCTCTATGTAGGTTACACCAGATGTAAGTTCCGTGAATATGTCTCGATTATTCGTTGTTTTAAGTGTCATGGATATGGGAATTTCTCCTCTAACTGTGAAAAGCAGCAGTGCTGCTCACAGTGCTCAGATAATCATGATATCAACACATGCCCAAGAAGCAAGACCGAGTGCGTAAACTGTAAATTTCAAAATCATAGAAACGTTATGAGAAACCTGCCTGAAACTGTATATTATCATCATCAGTAGTGGTTTTGTGTGGGTTCTACAGCCTCCACCTCCACATTCCTCCACACAAGATGGCGGCGGTGCGATATCTCTCGAACGCATGGTCGTATTTTGACGAATGAGGTGTCGTTGAACTCGGGCTGACACCCTCTTTCCAATGAACAACATATTTCCACCACAAAATAAAACCTACCCCTACTAGAGGGTGAAATTTTATTTTTTAGAGAATCTCTCTTTCCAATTGCAACATGAGAGAGTTTGAATGCAAATATGAAATAAAACGTTGTTCTACACATGAGACATGTATACGGTGGAAAGCCACTATGAATTAACATGCTTGTTTTTTGTTTTTTACGCATGCCCACTCAAAGCTTTTGTAAGAGGGTGGGGGAGCGGATCCCTGTGGACGGGTCATTGTTGACGGGTCATTGTTGACAGGTCATTGTTGACGGGTCATTGATGACAGGTCATTGTTGACAGGTCCTTGTGGACAAGTCCTTGTGGACAGGTCCTTGTGGACGAGTCCTTGTGAATGAGTCCTTGTGGATGAGTCCCCTTGGACTGATCCCTTTGGACGGGTCCCTTTGGCCTGGTTCCTACGGACTAGCCCATGATTTTATTTAATTTATGTCAAAGGGCCTAACTACATTTTTGCGTGTAAAGCAGTGTGTTGAACTGACGTTCTTCACTAATCCCCCACTACTATAATGTGATAACGATATGAAAGGAAAGTGAGGAAATACATGTGAACATACAAGGGATCTAACGTGGTGGATGGATGTGTTATAACGAGTCATTTGTAGTTGAAAGAGAATAATAAATGTTCTTAAGATGTTAAAACTGTGGAGACGGTACGTGCAGTAAGACGTCTTGTGATTTCCTGTGTCATATTACAGACATGGCAGAGAGCGCGCAGATCTGTTGCTATGACTAACGCTGCAGTAATTTGAAACCGCAAGTGTTCATGAAGACAATGGGTGATGATCATGCAATGTTAGCAGTTATTGGATATTACACAGGTGTTCCTTCCGGTGTCATGTTGCTGACATGGCAGAGAGCGCACACTGCTGTTGCTATGACTGACGCTGCAGTAATTTGAAACCCCAGGTGTTGATCAAGACAATGGGTGATGATCATGCAAAGTCAGCAGTCATTGGATACCACACAGGTGTTCCTAGTGTACTTTGGACTCTCAGCTGTATTGTGAAAGGAATTGCAATGATCTGCAAAAAACTGCTGACACGAGCGATGAGAGTTTATACAAGAGAGGTGTCATATATTTCCCTACTGTCAGTCTTTATTACTCGCTTTGAGTGAGCAGTGCTCTATTACTGCTCAAGAGTTGTAAAAAAGCCTTTTTGGTAGAAAATCATTGAAGTATTTTGCAAGGTAAGTACTTATTATTAATGGATTGTAGTCTTTTATAACTAATTGATGTTGAAGTTATTGATTGGAATGTATTTATTGATTAATTGATTGATTGATTGATTTGTTTACAGATAATTGGGTACCTGTAGGTTACCAGATTCCTACAATCTATTCATTCAGTGGCAGTAGTTGATAAATTATAAAAAGGTAAGTGCCCCTCTAATAACTTTTAAACAGTTAGAGTGATATTTTCCATTGTTCACCACTACATGTCAGTGAAAATGGTATATTTGGCAGTCAAAAGTTGGAACTACTTGACCATGGTGAGTAAAGCTAATTTTGTAGGTTAGATTTTGATTACCGCTCTATTAAGTCTGAATGTTCATTGCTAGGTGTCAGTGACATAGGGAATATTTAAAGTCTTAACCTCAGTTCACCTAACATAACCTAACTTTACCTAACTTAACCTTGTCACTTGACATATTTTACAAGTTCAGACTTGCTTTATAACTGACTATGACGTCACACTTAGCTCACTTAACTGGTGGCTGCTGGTTTCTATCACGTGATATGTTCTACAAGTTAAGACTTGTTTTAAGACTGGCTATGACGTCACACTTAGCTCACCTAACTGGCGATCACTGGTTTCTATCACGTGACATGTTCTACAAGTTTAGACTTGTTTTAAGACTGGCTATGACGTCACACTTAGCTCACTTAACTGGCGATCGCTGGTTTCTATCACGTGACATGTTCTACAAGTTTAGACTTGTTTTAAGACTGGCTATGACGTCACACTTAGCTCACTTAACTGGCGATCGCTGGTTTCTATCACGTGACATGTTCTACAAGTTTAGACTTGTTTTAAGACTGGCTATGACGTCACACTTAGCTCACTCAACTGACGATCGCTGGTTTCTATCACGTGACATGTTCTACAAGTTTAGACTTGCTTTAAGACTAGCTATGACGTCACACTTAGCTCACCTAACTGGCGATCGCGGGTTTCTATCACGTGACATGTTCTACAAGTTTAGACTTGTTTTAAGACTGGCTATGACGTCACACTTAGCTCACTTAACTGACGATCACTGCTTTCTATCATGTGACATGTTCTACAAGTCTAGACTTGCTTTAAGACTGGCTATGACGTCACACTTAGCTCACCTAACTGGCGATCACTGGTTTCTATCACGTGACATGTTCTACAAGTTTAGACTTGTTTTAAGACTGGCTATGACGTCACACTTAGCTCACGGCGATCGCTGGTTTCTATCACGTGACATGTTCTACAAGTTTAGACTTGTTTTAAGACTGGCTCTGACGTCACACTTAGCTCACTTAACTGGCGATCGCTGGTTTCTATCACGTGACATGTTCTACAAGTTTAGACTTGTTTTAAGACTGGCTATGACGTCACACTTAGCTCACTCAACTGACGATCGCTGGTTTCTATCACGTGACATGTTCTACAAGTTTAGACTTGCTTTAAGACTAGCTATGACGTCACACTTAGCTCACTTAACTGGCGATCGCGGGTTTCTATCACGTGACATGTTCTACAAGTTTAGACTTGTTTTAAGACTGGCTATGACGTCACACTTAGCTCACTTAACTGACGATCACTGGTTTCTATCATGTGACATGTTCTACAAGTCTAGACTTGCTTTAAGACTGGCTATGACGTCACACCTAGCTCACTTAACTGGCGACCGCTGGTTTCTACCACTCTATCAAGTTCCAATGTTCACCGCTAAGTGCCAGTGACAGTGGTATATAGTAACCCCCAGAACTACATGAAGTTAGACCTGCTAGGAGTTCACAGATGATCGATTTAAATACCCTGCTATACCCATTGACTGGAATGTAATTAAACTATTTATATTGTACTTTGTTTTATCATTTATTAACATTTATGATTTCTTTCTTTTATAGGTAATTTCGAAAGTGATCATAATGTTCAAGTGTGGTGAATGTAAGAAACAGTTTTCAAGACCTGACAACCTTCAACGACACGCAAAAGCTAAACATGACATTAAAATGTTTGTGTGCAGTCATTGTGCAACCACATTTAACAGACAAGATAATCTTGCACGTCATGTAAATTTAATGCATGTTAGTTCAGCACCATTTTCATGTCCAGTTTGTGAACTTGGTTTTTCTGCTGTAAAGCGATATCAATCCCACATGGTTGAAGTGCATGGTGAACAACAAGAATTAAAAACTGTAAAACCAACAACTAGCACGGAACCTTTAAACGAATGTAATGCTCAAAAGCGTAAACGTTCTCAAGATTGTGAAAATAGTTGTGCAACAAAAAGAAAGAAGAATGGTGAACCTTCGATAACACATTGTGATGTATGTAATATTGATATACATTCTTCAATCATTCATGGACATTTACGCAGTATTCATTATAAAAATAACTCTTGCCATGAAAGAAATTCTGGAAATATTCATCAAAATGGTAGTGCATTTAAAAGTCGAATAGCTAGTTATAGACTTTATAGTAAAGAAAAACCTCAAAGTATTGAATCATTTTGAAAAAATGTTCAACCTACTGTGTTTGGCTTGGTATTGCCCCCGTAATTGAATTATATAGAGACCACGGTGGTTATTTTGGAAATTATAGCGAAAGTTATGGCTGTCATAGTTATGACGTGGGTAGTCATGACGTAAGCACGGATGACGCAGACGTTATGCCAGCAGGCTACTTGAGCTGAGATTCTCAGTGACGTCAGCATTTATTCGAGAAGGATCAGAGATGTACGACGCAGTCGCAGGAAACGTGGAATTCTGCTGAGGAAGAAATTATGCTATTGGAGGGGAGGCTCAAACCAATGAACGATAGTCTGAAGGAAGACGGAGATTGCTAAAACTATGGTATTTTTATTACTTTTTGGAATGCAGAATTGTGGAAATCCATTTGCAGTAGAGGCATTGATCTGGAATTTTGGTGAAATTTATTTTCAGTTTTTGAATTTTGAAAATCCGTCATGTATTGACGAAGTTGGAACTTCTAGCGATGACGCAGTAACGCGATGGAAGGGATAGATACGCCCCTCATGAAGTTCATAAAAGGCCTTGCGCAGAAGAAAGCATTCCTCATTCTCAGATTATAAATCGTCTGATATTCAATCGTCAGATCTCAAATAGTCATTTCAGTGAAACGTCGAGTGAGATTATTAGTGAAAAAGTCGTCTTTATAACGCGTGGCGAAGCCACTGCATTAAACGAGAGTCGAACATACAAGCAGTGCAGGTTTACTGTGAAGTAAATCTAGGTGAAGTTGAAACGACACTTATAACGCTTCTACAAGATTAGCTGTGAACAGTTAGCGGTCGCCTATAAGCTAATTCTCTTGTGCATTGCTACAGTAAGGACTGTAGAAAAGCTGAACAATTTCGAGGAAGTATTTTGGAAGTTATTGACAATTTTAGACGACTGACAAAAGTGATTTTCTCGCCACAGGAGAAACACTTTGTATAGCCAGACTCTACGCTACGGCTGACAGGGCTAGTGAAATAGGGAAACTTCAGATTGCTTTTGTGACACAACGCTACAGTATTATGGAGCAGTCTAATATGGCAGTTTGTTCTTATAATACTATTACCGAAGAGAAGATGGAAGGCTAAAGGACTTAATGCAATTGGGACATATTTCAACGGAGTAAGATAGCAGCATGGAACTTCGCTAATTGCTATTCCATACAAGCGAACATGTGGTAAATAACCATCTACACCCATGTTTCGTGATTAAAGGCTGAATACTATCAAACAGCAATAGAAATGATTTCATACTTTCTGAATATGAATATTTCTTCGGAAATTTATACAAAAACTTCATGGCGATTTTCAACTGGAACTTCAGGGATTTTTCAAGAGAGGTCAGGGTTGTCCCGACTCACAAAGAAGATTATTGCCGGAAGGATGTCGTACGTCTTCATGAAGCAGTTCGATTCTCCGATGGTGCTGTTTCTGGTTTCGAGGATGGAGCTCAGCTTTAACTTGGTGAATTGGATCCATCAACAGTCTTCTTTGGGGAATTTTCCTCTGGAACGTCAATCGGCAGATAAGGTAGTCGCGAACGTTTATTGTATTTGAGTTTCTTAGCAATATTTGAGCAACCTTTTTTCCCATATTTTTGTCCTCATGTATTTTTGCCCGATATTCTTGTTTGAGATTCCTATTCTCAGTACACCTTGATGAGTTATGCTTTTTTCGACGTTTTATTAAGACATTGTTATGTCATGGGCATAGTTAAATGATTTTGGATCAGTTGAGACTGATATTTAGATTTTTCAGTAATTTGCTTATTTTTGTAGTCACGATTTGACTGTAAGTTAATGATTTTTATGGCAGATTTAAATTCAGACAGCATGTCACTTTATTAAAGTAATTCTACCCCAGTTTAATTACTTTGACCAATTTTCTGTCATCATCAAGAAGGAAGAACATTTAAATGATTTTAGAGCGTTAAAATCCAGTACGTTGTCGACGATCTTGGAAATACTAGTCGTTATTTGAATTGATTGCAACACAGACATTTGTCGTCAGTCATGAACGACCATTGCATCACAGGCAATTTTGTGAAAGATGAACATTAATTATGAATTATTGAATGCATTAAATTCGTGAAACTTGTGTTAGGTTTTTTCTCATATAGAGATTTATATAATGATGTTTGCATTCCCCAGTCTAATTGAATTCTATTCGACTATTTTGCAGTTAGTCGCACTTTGTTTGATGATAGTATTTTTATACTACAATTCTTTGAAGATGTTAATCTTAAATTTTGATAGACCAGACAGGCGTATATAAGCGTATTCACTATTAAATTTGTTTGTGATTGGCAAATTTTTATTTCATTTCGATTCATGAATGAAATCCACGAAGTTTAAATGACAACAGTTTTGAAACAATTATTGATATGAGAATTTTTAAGTGGAACTATGAATGTATAATCGATAGTGCAGCGGACATGTTGAAAGTCGCTGATGTATAATGCCCTTAAATAAATGAAGGAGATTCCCACAGTAATTAATAATGATAAAGATTGTGTTAGGGGAGGTTTTTTGTAAATGCTGTGGAAGATTTTGATGCCGTATATTTTCATATATGATGAATTTTGGGCTATTTTGAATGCAGTTTGTGCATTATTTTGTAAGCGAAGTATTTTCCGCTAGAGTGTATTGTCATAGTTCGTTGAAAATTAATCAAGTGAATTTACTGTTATAATTAACAAGAGTTTTGAAAGAATTTGAGATAAGATTTTGAATGAAGATTACCGTCACAAATAATTAAAATTATTACAACCTTTATTAAACCAGATTGTGACATTTACATGTATAACTAACCTCATTGGTCGATTATATTAAACACGATTATGAATTTACCAACCGGATAAAACATGTGGTTCAATGTATTTCTTAAATTAATAATTTAAATAATTTAAATGTTGATATTGTAAATAATAAATGTAAATATCTTTGACAATAATGTGGAACGAAAGTAATGTTAAAGGCGTGTTTAAAATTTTTGTAATTATCTTCGACAATATTATAAACAATTTCTAATTGTTATAAATAATTTATGTGATTTTGTTATAAACATTTAAGAGTGTGTTTGATACTCTAAACTATGCTGATTAAACATTTGGATGATAACTTAACAAGTTTAAGGATAGTTAAAATAATCCAGTGGGATGTGAGTTAAGCATTTGAAAGATTTGCGTCAATATGTATGAGTTGTCTTGTAGACATTTAAAGCTTTAAAAGGAGCTGAATTCTTACGCAAGTGTGGCGTGACTAGGGAGCCCCATTTGACAGGTGTGAGCCAGGTTAAAGAGTAGACCAGCCGGCCAGACATCTGGTTGTCAGCGGGTGAGGTCGATACTCCGGCCTTGTGTCTATTAATACAAGTGCAATGTTTATTAAAAGAAACCAAATGCTCTATATATGTCGTACCCTGACTTCCTCATCCAATCCAAATGTGTTATAAAATGTTACGTTATTTTGAGCTCATGGGAGCTAACATATTGTTTGATAACTTTGCAAGTCCTTTAGGTGGACGTAGTCAGATTGACATAGGCTACTGATAGCCACGTTTATTTTGTTGAGTTGTGAAAATCATACTCTTTATTTGAAAATAAAGCTCTTGTACAGTTCAAAGTTCTCGTCTTCGGTCTGGTTCATTTTTAAATGTCATGGTCAAGATTATTGTGGGAGCATACTTTAATGATCCTGTTGTCAACCCAATCCCCGAGATATTTATAAGAGGTAAGTAAAAGTAAGTATGAAACCCCGTCTATTTTGGTGTGTTCCACAATAATTTTTCTTGGTAACTTCTGTGTTCAAACCTCGGTAGTATCTGTCAGTGCCATTTTCATTGATGTAGCTGAGCTGGTGCGATTGATTGTTGGCAATCCGATTGAGGGGGCGGATATCTGACAGCCTACTATCCGGGTAAACGGGGACAGTATGTAATGTTTTATTAGAGCATAAAACAATTAAAATGAATTTTGAACATTTTGGACTCTATGTAAAACCTGGGAGCGAAGGTGAAATTACGGATATCAAATCTTTTAATACAAAAAACGTAATTGTTAGTGAATCAACTAATATTAGTGATACGTACCAAAATATTTCAAGTGCTATCATCGTGAAGAGTGAAGAGTTCCAGGAAAGGGAGTCGGGCTGGGCATTGGTTGAAGTACTTTATTTAGAAACCAACATGAATAAATATAATCCCCTTCGAGCATCATCATATATTGATTTACCTGCATGCATTAAACGGAAGAAAGCTTGTGTAAACGTTATGAATAGTGACCATGCATGTTTTGCGTGGGCTGTAACCGCAGCTCTCCATCCAGCAGCGATGAATGAAAAGAGAACGTCATCTTATCCTCACTATTTTTCAGTGTTAGATTTAAAAGAAATAGAATATCCTATGGCGATAAAAGACATTCAACGTTTTGAAAAGCTGAACAATGTAAGTATTAATGTTTATGGAATTGAAAATAAGAGAATAGTAGGTCCTCTATATTATACTCAGGAAAAAAAGATAATCATGTAAATTGACTATTCATAACTAAAGGTGAAAATACTCACTATTGTTGGATAAAACATTTAAGTAGACTTGTTGGTAGTCAAGTATCAAAACATAAATCTAAGAAGTGGTTGTCTGATGGTTGTTTGCTACATTTCCAGAAAGAGGATCAACTAACTCAACATCAAAAATGGGGATGTAATCATGTGTGTACGGTATTACCTACTAGTAAAAATAACATTCTAAAATTTAAGGATTATGAGAAACAGCTTCGAGTACCATTTGTTATATATGCTGACTTTGAAACTTTGATAAAACCATTTAATACATGTTCATCGAATCCAGCCAAACCTTTTACCAACACTACTCACATTCATGAACCTTTTAGCTTTGCATATTATATTAAATGTAGTTACGGTGACTCTTTAAATAAGTTTGAGCTCTATAGAGGACCTGATCCACCTAAAGTTTTTATGGAAAGACTTGAAAAAGATGCCATCCGTATATCCTCTATTTTAAATACGATCATTCCAATGGAGCCACTAACGTCATCAGTGCAAATGAATTTTGAAACTGAAACTAATTGTTTTATATGTGGTGAATGTTTATGTACAGACAGGGTTCGCGATCATGACCATTTAACAGGAAAATATCGTGGTGCTGCTCACCAATAATGTAATTTAAATTATAGAGTAAGTAAATTCATTCTGGTCATTCTACATAACGGTAGCAAATACGATAACCACTTTATCGTTAAAGAATTTGGAGCTTCAGATGTGAAAATTGATGTGATTGCAAATAATAAGGAACAATACATATCGTTCACAAAATACATCAAAACTAGCAATAAAAAAAACCTTTAAACTGCGATTTTTAGATTCATTCCGCTTTATGCCGAGTAGTCTTGATAAGCTGGCTAGTAATTTAAAATCAGATCAGTTTCATGAAATTCAACGTGTCTTTCCTAAAGAAGATGATTTTAATTTAACTCGTCAAAAGGGTATATTCCCTTATGAATATATTAACTGTGTGGAACGTCTTGAGGAGTGTTCTTTACCATCGAAATATGCATTTTACAGTTCCTTAAACGCAAGTCATATCAGTGATCAGGAATATTTACATGCACAACGTATATGGACACAGTTCCACATTCAAACTTTAGGAGAATTTTCAGACACATGTTTGTATGAAAACTTATGACCTTGATCCTAGTCAGTATTTCACTGCTCTTGGGTTAAGTTTCAGTTCAATGTTGAAAAAAAAACGAAAGTAAATTGAGAATTAATGACTGATATAGACATGATCAATTTTATAAAATCATCAATTCGAGGTGGATTAAGCCAATGTAGTGGACGGTACTCTAAAGCAAATAATAAATACATGCCTAGCTACAACCCTTGTGAAGATTCAAAGTATATTGTCTACTTCGATGCAAATAACCAATATGGTTGGGCTATGAGTCAATATCTACCACTGAAAGATTTTCGCTGGCTGACACAACCTGAAATTGATGTCTTACATGTTGACACTCTTAATGATAACGATGATAAAGGATATATTTTAGAGGTAAATCTTGAGTACCCTAAAGAGTTACATGATGATCATAATGATTTACCATTTTGTCCTGAGAATATGAAATCTCCATACATCACATCACGAACAAAAATGTTAATTGCTAATGTAAATGATAAATCTAAATATGTAATACATTATCAAAACTTGAAACAGTGTCTACAACATGGATTGAAATTAACTAAAATTCATCGCTTATTGCAATTTCATCAGTCAGCATGGCTCAAACCGTATATTGATCTAAACAATAATTTAAGAACACAGTCAACAAACGCGTTTGAAAAAGATTTTTATAAACTCATGAATAATAGTGTTTTTGGAAAGACTATGGAGAATGTTGATAAACGAGTTGATGTAAAGCTGATATCAAAGTGGGAGAATGATGGTAAAAGGTATGGTGCGAGCAACTTAATAAGCAAGCCTAACTTTCATAGCTGTTCAATTATTCATGAGGATTTAGTTGTAATACAAATGAATCGTCTTAAAGTAACTTACAACAAACCCATATATGTGGGTTACACCATTCTGGAATTGTCAAAAACACTTATGTATGAATTTCACTATGAATATGTAAAGAAATGCAATTTCATCAGTCAGCATGGCTCAAACCGTATATTGATCTAAACAATAATTTAAGAACACAGTCAACAAACGCGTTTGAAAAAGATTTTTATAAACTCATGAATAATAGTGTTTTTGGAAAGACTATGGAGAATGTTGATAAACGAGTTGATGTAAAGCTGATATCAAAGTGGGAGAATGATGGTAAAAGGTATGGTGGGAGCAACTTAATAAGCAAGCCTAACTTTCATAGCTGTTCAATTATTCATGAGGATTTAGTTGTAATACAAATGAATCGTCTTAAAGTAACTTAAAACAAACCCATATATGTGGGTTACACCATTCTTGAATTGTCAAAAACACTTATGTATGAATTTCACTATGAATATGTAAAGAAAAACTATCTTGATAATGTTAAATTACTCTACACAGACACAGATTCGTTTATTTATGAGTTTAAAACTGATGATTTTTATGAGGATATCAAAACTGATCTAAATAGGTTTGATACAAGTGACTATCCAGAGGATAATATTTACCATTTGCCTCTAGTAAACAAAAAGGTTCTTGGGAAATTTAAGGATGAATGTACTGGTGTTATTATAGACACCTTTGTAGGTACAAAATCTAAATCATACAGCTATATGACAATTGATGATGTAGTAGTAAAGAAATTAAAAGGAGTGAAAAAGAATGTTGTTAGTAAAGAGTTAGATATAAGTGATTATAAAAACTGTATAGTTAGTAACCCACCTGTATTTTATAAGAAAATGTGTGTATTTAGAAGTAAAAATCATCTACTACATACCAATTTGCTGAACAAAGTTGCTTTAAGTAATGAAGACAACAAACGATTCATTAAACCCAACATATTTGATACTCTTGCTTGGGGAAACAGTCGCATTGACGACTATTACTTTACTTGAGTCTAATGATCGCTATATTGTAATATTTGTAGTGTGTTTTTTTGTAATATTTTTTTTTGTTGTAAAAACTGTAAGTAGAATGTATAATGTTAGGCTACTGTAGTTTAGTAAAAATAAGATAAGTAATACATTTTAGTGTAAAATGTTTGCTTTTGTATATTACGAAAAAGATTTTTAAAAAATGTACAGAATGTGTGAACCATACATGGGGAATGTAAAAAAATGTAAAGTGGAAATTGTAAATATCCATGTGTGAAAAAAAGTGAAATGGCTATCACCATTTTGAAATTAAAAAGACATTGTGTTCTGGTGAACCTTGTTTTTATTTCACAACAACAAATATGTACAGAATGTGTAAACCGAACAAGGGGAATGTAAAAAAGGGGAAGTGGAAATTGTAAATATTCATGTAAGAAAAAATGAAAATGAAGAAATGGCTATCACCATTTTTAAAATTAATAGACATTGTGATCTTGTAAACCTTGTTTTTATTTCACAACAAATTGAGCTTTACAAAAATAGAATACAAAGAAATACTAATTCCTCAATCCTTTTCAATGTTCATGTCCACTCATCATTAAATTTCCTTATATAGCACTAATCACAATGAGGGCTGCCAACCTCTTTTCCACTGAGACATCACAGGATGTTAAACGTTGTTTAGCTTTTCAACGATACTTTATCCGCTACACGTCTCAATGCAGGATGACTGTGGTGATAAGAAAGGTCCATGCTTGATCCAAAGGATTAATAGGTATATCACCACACTGCAAAGGTTCTTCAAGATAAGTCCAGGACCACACAAATAATAACCAGGTAGGTAGATTTCGAAAGTTAAGTATTGAATTACTTTGTCAATGACGCCATTGCCAGTACAGGTCTGGCATATCCTTTTCCATAGATGGTAAAAAGGTTTGATCTTCCTTCTCTTCTGTGGATGATGTTGTTTTGTTGCTTCTTTCTCTCCATCACATACGTGGTATGAGGAAATAAAGTCTTTACACTGACTTGTATGACCATGATACAGTTTGACCAGCTGGCAAGTAGCACACTGTCGCATAGAGGGTATTTTTGCCATAGCCACTTGCTTATGGTGATCATAATCCGTACATGGTTGCAATTCACTTAACACAGGGTCTTGAATCCATGATTTTGGTACATGTTGCCAGATTTCTTTCACGGCATTTGCTGCGACGTAATAAATGAATGATTTTGGAAGAGCCAATAATTCTTCTTTGGTAAAATTGTGTAGTTTCTTTTTACACACAAAGAACTTTCCAATCGCTTTATCGGTAGCACCCCCTTTCTCCATGGTATCACGTTGATGTTTACACGTCGCTTGTAGAAATCTCACTGGTGGCATCCACAGGTAAACCTTCAGTTTTAATTTTATTTAACAACTCCCAGCAGGCATTGGTGGTTAGCCAATGAAACAATTGCCGCACTTGTGCCAGAGCTTTATAGGTAATGTTGTCACATGGGTAGCGGTCCATGAGTGTTTGCAGCGAGGGACAGCCCATGTCCATTAAATCGATACATTGACAGTAAGACGCCAAAAATGGTTGTACATTGACTTTTTCACTACCTTTCACAAATACTACATGGGCAGAAGACAAGTGGGCTTTCATGACCATGTCCAGGTGCTTATATGAAATGGTTCCTTGCTTCCAGTCTAGTTGTATATGAGTTTCAATCCACTGGGTTTGTTTACGGTCTTTATCACACAACACATCAAACGCATAAGGTGGTTTAAACACCAAATGGGTAGCTTGCGATATCCAAAAAGTGGAACAATCGATAATGTGGAACAATCGATAATGGCCACTTCCTTAAATATAAATTTACCTCCAATTTTAAACCCTTGACAGTCGACAATTAGTGTACGCAACATGTTCACTCTTGTCTGGATCAAGTCCAACTGACCACAGACTGACAATTGCTCAGTAAGGTGTACTCATGTCATTTACTTACATTCCATTCTAGTAAAAGAAAATAAAAACATCGAGTAGTCACTATAGAGGTTAGGATACGACAGGGGGCATAAGAAATAATAATATAACAACAACAACCAATTTTTTATTACATTATTTTTATTAACATAACAAGTTTTACATTCTTTTTTTTTCATTCTAGGATAGAGGCGGTACCATCTCATACAACAAAAAAGTCTTTTGTGTTTATAGTGTCCATAACACCGATGATATTCTAATGTCTCTAAACTGGGTGTTTTTGACTGTGAGCTGCTCACTGAAGCACTGTTGACACCATAATGTCCACACGTATCATAACTTTTTTCATCACTCAGTGGCATGAGTGAGGGGTAACATGAATGACAGGGTATATAGCCCACCTCCATTCTGCACAGGTAGGGGCAGGCAGGTGACAAGCGCTGATGTTCCTGCATGGGTTCATCGCTCTCTTGCCATTGGTCTAAGATGATGGGACAAAACACACATTTCACTTCATCTCTTGTTTTTAAATAGTAGAATCCAGAGGCCGCTAAGGCTTGAGGGTTCATAAAAGGCACCGGCCACGTCGCAAAGGTCTTGAAACGTTGTTCCTCAGATTTTAAATTCATGGATGTAACTTCTCTTGAGGCTTGAAAGCAAGACATGACTGAGTGGTTTGATGTGGGATGACCTGCTATTTATACACTTGTCACTTGGTTGGACAGTGGATAATAGTTGACTTGTTTGTGATGAATAATCAAACAGTAGGCCGTGGTATTTGCTGGAACATTGTCATGCGTTTCAAAATCTAGTCGAATGTCAATATTGGATGGTTTGACAGACTCTTCCAAGTAGGAACAGTCAAAGACAATCAGTGGCGCCCTTGTCTTAAAAGCTTGGGGTGACAACATTGGACAATTCTCTTTTTGATAATACGACCAACTGAATTCAGAAAACAAGTCGTACAGGGGGCCAAACTTATTTTTTGAAAAATCTAAATCCAGCCCTTCATAGGGAAACACAGCACCGTTGAGGAAAAGACGTGCATTTCTCAATTGCAGGTGATCAAATTGCGTGACATCTTTGGTTGGTTGATACTTGCGATTCGTTTGAAAACCCACAATCATGTAGAGAGGTCTCTCTGTATAGCGGGCTGTTTTTATAGAACAACTGTGTGTGTTGGTGGTGGGCAATAACGGGTACTCATGGAGTGCCCAGCTTCTAAATTCCATGGTTAGAGGTATATCTCTCTTTACCATCTTGAGTATGTCCAGTTTTTTGTTATCGTTAAGGGTCACATGAGGCACTTTCCATAGCAAGCGTTGTAGTTGAATTTTTGAATCAATGGGGGCATTGTCGGCTCCCTTGAGTGCATTATTATCACTCCTGTCTCTCACCAGATAAAGCACTTGCCTTGCGTTGACCACAATGCGCTGGTGATCTTCAGCAAAGCCTAAATTCAGTTTAAGAGGTGTGTACCATCCAGTCATTGATCGAGTCAGGCACCAACCCGCCATGCAAAGTGTTTTACCTTCTTCCTCACTATAAGAGGGATATAGTTTCATGACACTGGAAATACCCACATTTCGAGTGCTATCCACCACGATATCGTTAATCACATAACGCACTTCGGAAAACAGAAAGGCGAAAGCATGGTTGGCTAACATGGATGTAGTGGGTGTAGAGCCATCTACTTTGGTGAGCCGACCTTCAATCTGAATAACACTTTCATGCGGTAGAGTGTAAATATCTTGGTTGTTGATAACAAATTGAATTTCATCATTGTTATTGAGTCCAGGTGTTTGAGCTTGATAAGAATGCAGATCAATTCTTACCACTCCTGGTTGCTCCTCAATGTGGTTCGCTACCTCTAGGATAGAATTCATCGCGGGGGTTGACGTGATAACCCAAATGCTGTAAAATCTGCTTGTTCTGAGATGTTAACGTGTATTCACGTGGTAAACAACTAACACCATTCCTAGACGGTGCTGTTGCTTTAGATACAAACTTCATAGTGGCTTCAGCACCAACTTGTAAGTCACTGGTGTGGTAGAATCTAGATCAATGAGTTGTTGCTCTCTATTGATCAGTCTTAATGTTATATTACTAATACCATCGACAGCCACAGAATGAAAAAGCACCACTGGAGGGTTTTCACGAATAATATAGCCATTGGGCGATTTTACAATAAAGTCATAAAGCGAATGCGACGGTTCTTGATTGGTGTACACTTGACTAATAATATTACACGTCACCGACACATGATGGTCCTCAATGAATTTCACTTCATGGTCTGATTCATGTTTTTTGTTGGGCTCCAACACGCGTGGTTTAAATCCTAGTAATGGACCAATGGAATCGGGGTGAGTTTTAAAGGCAATTTTGAATGTAGAAAAAATACTGCAGCGATGAGTGTTGGTATTTCCTACAAGTTCAAACTTGCGCGTTCCATCGATAAATGACTTCAAACCATATTCATTGATCAACACCACATAAATGTGTTCATAAATGTCATCTATCGTGTATCCACCAGAGTTCAGGGTGAGCACAGAATCATCATAGCAAAACTTGTTGTTCACATTTTCACGTATGTTGTATATTCGATTGTACGTTTCAAGAGAAACAAGTCCTAAACCATAGGGTTTTTCACTCAATTCGATAGGTGGGTAAAAGTCTAGGCTCACTTCAGGTCCACGTCCATGCAGTGTAAACGTCTTACTATCCACCGACATACTGTTGACGTTTTTGCTTATGTTGCGTCTTATATAAAAATAAAAAAAACACAAACGTCCACACTGATGGCTGTTAAACGTTTGCTCACGTTTCACATTATAATATATCTTGATACTGTTTCCAAAATAGGCCACTAGTTCCATGGGCGGGGGCAAATTCACAAAACTGTCAAAGTACCATACAGTGGATCCCTCTTTGACATAAGCTACATAATGTGTTCCAGGTCCTCGGTGATCATCCAAATTGACAACAGCACATTCGTGTTTCCCGGGTTGTGAGGGTAATTGGTTTCGCATAAACACACCTCGAAAATTAGAAAGCTTCAGTTGTTTAGCATAGCTTTCCACTTGCTGATGCGTCAGGGCATGTCTTGCTATGGCTGAGGTTAAAGATGTTTTATTTTATTTCGAAAAGGTGAAATTCCAAATCCTTGTTGATAAAAGGCTGGCTTCAAATTGACATTTCTAGCCCCCATAGCAATGGCCTCCATTGTTTCATTGTGTCGCTGACTTTCTTTGAGTTGTTGCTTGCCCTGTTGCGCGGCTTTAACAGTTTTGCCACTGCACTGGCGCCACCTAAAAGTGAACCTAGAGCAGCCAGACCAGCGAATAATGCAGGTAAAAATCCCGCTCGTTTGGGGACGGGAATCACTCGCCATTGTTTTGAACCCTATCGTTGACGTTTTGGATTAACATGTCTCTGTGCTACTCGAAGAGCTTTCCTTATGGTCAACACATTAGTTTTTCTTTTTTTCTTTCGCAAGGGCTTGTCCACGAATGTCTTAAGCCCAGGCTTTGCCAAGGACAGGGTCATATTTTTAGTCTTTCTCACCACATATCATTGTTTCACCATGATGATGATGACCAACAACCTTTCACAAGAAAGTTTAAGTCACAACTAACGTCAGATTGTTATTTCATGGCTGTATATTCCAATTCTACATAAAGTGGGAAATCGTTAATGGTTTTTCCAGCTTGCTTTTCACCCCATGTCAACATGAGATGAAAGGATAATTCGTCTCCTGCATTGACCATTTCATGGTTATGGACCAACATCCTATGACCATTTATCTCTATTTGTAAATGGTTCTCATCAGGTATGGCGTATTTGATGTGAATGGTTCCATCATAGTGTAATCGATAGTGGCTTAAACCCGAAGCAAGCACATAGGTCAAGTGCTGGTCATGAACTAGCGGTATATGGTTTCTCTCATTCACAGGTTTTACATTTGTCAGATACACTAAAAATACAGATGGGGTAAATTTATAAAGCCTTTTCATTTCATAGGTCACGTATCGCTTGGTACAGACATCATCATCTTCTTGTGGGTCTTCCACGTGAATAATGCGGTGATGATTAGCGCTATAGCCATCCACCGTAAGCTGAGGCACTTTATCATAAAACTCATACACCTTGTTATCCACATACTTTTTTGTAGTAACGTCTGTAGACACTTGAGGATGTTTTACAAGAGTTAACCGCTTTCCTTTAAAGTCATAATCTCCTTGTTTTGTGCGTGGCACTACTGACATATCCACATAGTGTTAATTAGCAGGATCTGTTTCTTGTTTAGGATCATGTATGGGAACAGACCTAGCTTTGACTATCAACGCATGTCCAAAGACATCCATCGTCAACCTGTAGTACGAGTCTACTGTTTCTATGACAAGGCTCGGTGCGATGTATATATAGACAGCCTGCTAGCCTCTCTAAGCCTTAGTTGAAATGAAGATAATTATGCAGCAAGAGTCATTCCCCGTGAGGGACATGGTTTCCCATCTCTGCCCCACATCACGTGAACAACGTCATGGTTCACTGTTTCCATCTTCCATTCGCTGCATCATTGTGGGACCTTCCGGCTGTGGAAAGACCAATCTTTTGCTGACACTTATTACAGCGCCCAATGGTCTGTGTTTTCAAAATATTTATATTTTCGCAAAATCTCTCTACCAACCCCTCTATGTGTTTCTGGATCAAGTCATGTCTGGATTACAAAATGAGAATATGGGGTATTTTACATTTTCCACGCAAGAAAATGTTATTTCACGGGATGAGGTAAAGCCTGATTCACTCATGATTTTCGATGATGTATCCACTGAACGACAAGGCATCATTCAAAGCTATTTCAGCATGGGTCGACACAAACATATCGATTGCTTCTATCTTGGACAAACGTATTCTAAAATGTCCAAACAGTTCATTCGTGACAATGCCAATGTCATTGTTTTATTTCGCCAGGACGAGAGGAACAGTCGTCACATTTATAATGAACATGTGAATCCGGATATGATCTTTCAAATGTTTACAGAATTGTGTGGCAAGGGCTGGAACACACAATGTCATGCCTGTTTAGCGATTGGCAAACAAAGTGAACTCAACCAAGGGTGGTATCGCTTAGGGTTTGATCATTTTATTGCTATTTAAGGCACTGTATCATTCCCTCTCAAGTCATTTGTCACGACACCATGGCGTTAGCAGAGAGTCAATTGAAAAAGCATATTATTAGAGCAAAAATACTATTCGCCAAAAGTTCCGTCAATTGAAACGATCACGTGCGGATCATGCTTTGTTTATTCAACAACATTTAGCCCCTCCGCTAAAAGCTATGTTGAAACCCTCTTTCAAGCCATCTGAAACGCTACCCACCGTTTCACAAGCCTCTCAGACGCACCACGAGGACCCTGAGGAAGAGGAAGAGGAAGAGGAAGAGGAAGAGGAACAGGAAGATTTAACTAGTGTTAGCGAAGTTGAGGATAATGAGGAACAAGTGTTTACGCCTCAAAAAAGGGCATCATCCCTTGCAGAGTTTTTAAGAAAAAAGAAATCCTTGGTCATGGTCGAAACACCTTGCCCTTCCAGATCGTCTCCATTTTCACAACTCTTGGCCACCCCTCAACATAAAGCTCAACTGAAAAACATTTTAATAAAATATTATGGATCAACACTGGAACCCTATTTCACCAATCTATTTATTGGAAACACAGATACCACATATGTCGTTCGCTATGAGGATAGTTTTAAAATTGGTGATTCATCGATTAAATTTAGTCGTACTAAAGCTGTCATTAAAAAGATCAACTATAAATTAACACCAGGACTATTAAAGCTACTATTCTCTCGGACTCCCTCATCTCAAGATTATACGCTATAGGACCTTGATAAATATAAATCCATTTTATTGGACACCCATGCCCACAAAAGACAGTATGATCCCACTCAACAAGTGAATGCCAATATATCTCAAAAATGTAAAACCTTCATTGCAAAAATGTTCCCCACTAGTCAAAGTGGTCGTCGTAAAGTGTCCGCTTCAGGGGTGACATTTAAGCCATTAAAACCCCTTGTGGGTGTTACCTAATGGCACAATCCCAATAAACTCGTCCAGCGACTACAGCTGTTGCATGCTTCACGTCAAGCCGGCCATACTGGTCACGATTGGGGAATTCAAGAAATTGAGGAAGAATTTCGAAATGCCAAAATTATTGTTTAAGCCCTCACCCATTAAAATGGGTATTGCTCACGAGTTGCATCGTCCAGCTAGACGTCACTATCAGCGACTCAAGGTGATTTCACAGGGTGTGGATGAACTTTGGCAAGCAGACTTGGTTGAAATGATTCCCTATGCTAGCGTTAACGATGGTGTACGCTATATGTTGACGGTCATTGATGTTTATTCCAAAATGGCGTTTGTTGAACCTGTGCGACGCAAGTCTGGTCCACTACTCACCAAGGCCTTTCAACATATTATTCAACAATCCAAACGTCAACCTCAGCTGCTACAAACCGATCAGGGAAAAGAATTTTTCAACAAGGATTTCTCCAGTTTTCTCAAATCTAAGGATATTCACCATTACACCACATACAGCAATCTCAAAGCCAGCGTGGTCGAGCGGTTCAACCGAACATTGAAAACCCATATGTGGAAAGTGTTTACCGCTCAGGGCACTTATCGCTGGTTGGACTTGTTACCTGAGCTAGTGTCACGTTACAATGACACCAAACACAGAACCATTGGGACCAATCCACGACTTGTGACCAAAAATATTCCACAACTGGATAAACTGTTTAACCCCATAAAAACAGCAGACCCTAAACGTCATCGCCTTAACATCGGGGACCATGTTCGTGTGAGCAAATTCAAGTCCGTCTTTGACAAGGGCTACACACCAAATTTGGGGACTGAACTATTTCGAATTCGTCAAGTCAACCTGAACAGTCCAGTCACCAATTTACTCGAGGACCTCAACCATCAACCCATAAAAGGCAGGTTTTATCTCCAAGAACTCCAAAAGACAGCGTTTCCTAAACATTACCTTGTGAAAAAAGTGTTGGAACAAAAAGGAAATAAACTATATGTAAAATGGTTGGGATTTAGCTCAGCCTTTAATTCTTGGTTTAATAAATTACATGTTGTGTGAACCTGTGTGCCTTGTATTTATTTATTCACTCATGTTGTACTTAACCTACAGTCCTATGTACAGTCACCAGCTCCACATGTATTATGAGCAATACATATTTCTTTCTCTCTTCACCTGTGTTCTCTCTTACACCGACTCTCCCCCTCTCCTCCCCTTCACCTCCCACCACTGTCAAAAACAGGTTGTGACTTGTTAGCTCTTATCGTGCACTTGTACAGGTGAACACCTGTGTGTTAGGTCATATTCCACATGAACTTGCATTTTCTCACGTATGAATCAAAACAGGATGTGACTAGTTTCACAAGGAGGATGCTAATAATGACATCTCACACGTGTTCACATGTATTTCATCACTTTCCTTTCATATCGTTATCACATTATAGTAGTGGGGGATTAGTGAACAACGTCAGTTCAACACACTGCTTTTCATGCAAAAATATAGTTAGGCCCTTTGACATAATTTTAATAAATTCATGGGCTAGTCCGTAGGAACCAGGCCAAAGGGACCCGTCCAAAGGGATCAGTCCAAATGGACTCATCCACAAGGACTCATCCACAAGGACTTGTCCACAAGGACCTGTCCACAAGGACTTGTCCACAAGGACCTGTCAACAATGACCTGTCATCAATGACCTGTTAACAATGACCTGTCAACAATGATCCGTCAACAATGACCCGTCCACAGGGATCCGCTCCCCCACCCTCTCACAAAAGCTTTGAGTGGGCATGCGTAAAAACAAAAAACAAGCATGTTAATTCATAGTGGCTACCCACCGTACACATGCACTTTATGTAGAACAACGTTTAATTCCATATTGGCATTCAAACTCTCACATGTTGCACTTGGAAAGAGAGATTTTCTAAAAAATTACAATTTTCACCCCTAGTAGGGGTAGGTTTTATTTTTGGGGTGGAAATATGTTACCCATTGGAAAGGGGGTGTCAGCCCGAGTTCAACAACACCTCATTTGTTAAAATCCAACCATGGGTTCGAGAGATATCGCACCGCCGCCATCTTGTGTGGAGGAATGTGGAGGTGGAGGCTGTAGAACCCCCACAAAACCGCTACTATCATCCAGCTACATCATTAGACTGGCCGATATACAAGAAAATATTTAATATCGTTAAATCGAAAATTAATTATGGCTGAATTGTTCGTTTACCAACTAAATTTATATAAATCTTTGGTTCCAACTCAAGAACTGCTTTTAAATTTTCACTATAATGAGAGTACAGTTCTCTGTTTGCAAAAACCCAATATCAGAAATAATAGGCTAAAGTTATTGGCTTCGGACTAGACTTTCATATTTATACTTCAAGCAATATTACGCCTGAAGAGCGAATTCGTGCGGCTATAGTTACAAAATCTAAGACCGCCATCCGTTTAGGGCAATACTGTTCTGCTGACAGAGTTGTATGCACAACTTTTAACTGCAGGGAAGTTTATGTATGTTATGTGTATTTCGACTCCAAACAGGACATTAATGTGGATTTAAGTTTTTTGGAGCGTGTGTGTGAAGACCTACGAGGGCAACCTCTCCTCATAACAGGTGATATTAATTCGAAACATTGTTCCTGGGGTAGTCCTGTTGAAGATGCTCGTGGAAGTCTTTTCTATGATTTCTGCAGTGCACAGAATTTAACTATCTTAAACAAAGGCGATAAACCAACATATATACGTTGTAACTCTCAGAGTTATTTAGACGTTAGTGTCTGTAGTCCTGCACTTCTTCCATTTATTTACGACTGGTGTAAGCGATACACCATGCACCAATGCTGTCTGATCATGCTTTAATAATGATATCTTTACAACCAACAGCAGAAATACCTACTGTACAAGCTTCCAATTACGTAACTCGCATCTATAAGGCAAAGAATGTAAAGTGGGATCATTTACATTTATCTGCCAAAAGAAATTTGCAGAAAGTAATGGGAGACATAGAATCCTGTAGTTCGGTGGACGAGCTTGATCAAGTTGTAAACAAACTAAACAACGATATAATTAATTTAGCTGAAGTTAATTTACCTAAACTTTCTCAGACACGTAGGAAAAACTTCTGGTGGAATAATGAACTTTCTCTAATGCGGAAACAAAACCCAAGGAGGCCAGATAATCTGAATAATAATCTTACTACAATTGAGACTGAACATGGATTCACCACTTCGTTTCAAGATACCGCCGAAGTTTTAATTAACGGATTCTTTCCTGATGAAAGTAATGACACAGAATCACAAAGAGCGATTAGGATATATTCTCAACTCCCACCTGATACTGCATATGATGTACCCTTCACAAATCAAGAGGTAGAACGAATCATCTTTTTACAAGATGACAAGAAAGCTACCGGATGGGATGGCTTATCTGCTAACATATTTAAGAATATACACCTATGTTTTCCGCGCTTTTTGTTACCCTTTTTAACAATTGCCTTGCCCTGCATTTCTTTCATACCTCCTGGAAACTAGCAATAGTTAAAGTAATTCCAAAGGACAGGTCCTTAACCATATGTACTGTTAAATCAGTCAGACCTATTTGCCTCCTGCCAATACTAGGGAAAATTTTCGAGAAACTAATAATTGATCGCGTTATGTATCACATGTATCGTCATGGTATGGTTTCACGCCCCAAAAATCAACCGAAGATGCTGTACTTTATGTGGTTGATTGGATTCGCAACATATTCTCAATGAAAAAGGTGGCCGTATTGGTATCTTTGGATATTTCAGGCGCTTTCGATAATACTTTGTGGCCTAAAATTTTATCACAGTTAAAAGGAAAACAATGCCCAAAGAATTTGTATAGTTTAATACAAGCCTACTTTAGAACTTAAAAGGTTCCGTATTGATAAACTAACTAGTATAAACAGGTTAAAGGTTCCGCCTGATCAATACTCGTATTAATAAAGATCACTGTGTGGTCACTAGTGGGACATCAGGTGGAACCTTTAACCTGTTTATACTAAGTCTACTTCAGCCATCGAAAAGTGAAACTTCGGATCGGAACTGCGATTTCTACAAGAAGTATTAATAAGGGATGCCCTCAAGGGTCAGCATGCAGCCCTGGTTTTTGGAACATTTTGTATGATGAACTCCTACAATTACCTCTTCCGACAGGGTGCAATCTTATTGCTTATGCTGATGATCCTCTTCTCCTAAGTGAATCAGATAATGTGCAGAATTTGAATTATCTAACAAACTCTGCTTTACACACCTTGTTTATATGGGGTTCTCTAAACAAACTTCAATTCAATCCTTCTAAGACTAGAGCCATGTTCAACACAAGGAGAAGAAAAGTGGAAAAACCCAACATCATTATGAATGGCCACAAAATAACATTAGATGATCAACTTCTTTATTTGGGTGTTGTGCTTGACAAACACCTGACATTCAGAGCACATTTAAATAGATTAAAATTGAAATCAAGCAAGCTTTTACAAGGTCTTGCGATTGATTGTAGACCTTCTTGGGGTCTGAACTCCGATGTTTTACGAATAATATATTATACAGCTTTTGTGCCTTTGATTCTGTACTGCGTGTCCGCTTTCCGTGCCACCCTGGAAAAGAAATGGGCTCGGATTAAGTTATTATAAATCCAAAGAGGTTTCGCTCTAAGAATTTCTCGAGCATACCGCACATCTACAGATGCAGCACTTGTAATTGCTGGAACAGAACCACTATTTTTAAAGGAATAGGGAAAGCTGAGCTGACAATACTGAAGAAGAACAGAACATCTCGTATGCCGATATTCGACATTATCGTGGATCAAAAGTGCCATTTCTTGGAATCTTCTCTTCCTAGTCAATTCTATAAACTTCTGCATAAAAATTGTTTCAGCACCCATGACTGTTTCATCTACACTGATGGCTCCCATACACCAAGCTCAGATGGAAATGACAGTGTTGGAGGATACCAGAGCTGGATGATCTGTTTCTTCCCTTTTTCCAGTGACTCTGGGGCGGGCTCTCTCCTATTTTCCTTCGTATTTGCCTTTCTGGCTCTACATCCTTCGAAATCCATCAATTCTCATTTTTGGAGGGTTGAGGGCATTTCTTTTACCTATATTTCATTTCCCTTATTCCTTCATTTTTGTCCTTTTCTTCTCCTAATCCGCAAGTTAGTTGTAAGTTGTAGTCAGTTTTAGTTGTAGTGTTCATTTCATCATCATATTTTATTTTCACCCAAAAAAATTAGAGGCCGATAACTTCTATGTTAGGTCCTTACACTTCAATTATCATCAAATTACAATTTCAGCAATACCTTTGCCGACAATGAAAATTGCAAGTCCGGGTTATGTTGTATGCACAGTGAAAAGAATTTATTGTATGAAATGTTTGGATTGCATTTCTCAGAACTCTAATCCTCTCCACTCATTAACCTAACCGCAGCTATGGACTTGCTTAGTCATTGCAGATAAATTTGTATCACCGATTACGGATATTATTGCACAAGCCGAAATACCGGTTGCTTCCAAATGACTTCTGTACTAACCACTCAGCAGGAAAGTTCAAGAAGTTTTATTAAAACCGACAGAACCTAATGGAATTCTATTTTAATAAGGTGCAAGTTATGTCTAGTTTATCTCGGATTTAATATCATTCTATTTTATTTTGTGATATAATTTGCATTTTGATATTGCGGAAATTATAATGACAAATAGTGTCATAAGTCGTTGTCATGCTATGCTGGATTGACAGCGCTGTGTGAGAAGTTGAGTAACTAACGGGATTTCATGAAAAAAGCCTCATTGTCTAGGTCTGTGGCCTCTGAGCTAAGCTCTGAGTCATGGAGGAATAATACTGTTCCATGTCTGAATGAGCGTTGAATGGGCAGGAAGTTTAAAGCAGCCAGCCGGGATGCGATCCAGCTAGCAGTGGTTTCCATTATAGTCTTTGCTCGATTCGAGCCCTATACTGTAACTCAATCGGCCATGAGTTAAATTCACTCTCATAAAGCTAAATTCTTCCTTCTGATCGATAGCTGCTTTTATTTTATTATTATTTTTCGAATTACTGTGGTAAGATAGAGGAATTTCAATAACAAGGTTTTGATCAAAATGCCTCAGTCCGAATCCCCGAAAAAGGAAAAGTGTTGCAAACGACATGACTATCAGCCATGTTGTACTTGTGGTGAAGAGCCGAAGAAGAAGATTGCTTCCGTCTTGCGCAACATAGATAGGAGAAACATTATCTATAAGGTAAGTACCCCCAGAATCTCCTTTCCCTTCTTTATGGCATGTAAAAGATCCTTTCACAAACTGGTGTAAAGCAAAATTGTTACGTTAGATTTCCTCAGAACGCTCTATCAAAGTTCCAACGTTCACCACTAGGTATCATTGATATCTGGTGGCGAAAGTTGGAACTACTTGAAATTGAACGGAACTTGTAGCTCGCCCTTTAGGGTGTCCGCTGGAAGCAGCTACAGACTCAGGCGAGCCGAACATGTCCTCGGACACTCTCGGCACTAAAAGCCATACGATAAATAAATAAATAAATAAATAATTCCCTCAGTGGTATTTAAATTCCAAAAGAACAAAAACAATTAAAGAATATGCAAACCAAGGCCCAAGAGCCCGAGTACAGTGAATATAAATGTATTATTCCTTTTCTTTGTTGTATGGCTATTTGGCTGCAATAAATATATTATTATTATTAAATTCACACCTCGTTTTCTCAACGCGTGGGAAGCACAACTGATCGTCTCCGATTGATGGTTGGTTCCTCAGTTTAGGGGCTGTGACAACGCGGTCATGTAGCCCCATGTACTTTGGGTGTGTGTAGAATCTCTCTGATAACCGGTGTTAATTGTGATGGCTGTATTAGTGTGTGTATCTGTTTTTTAATTCAAGTAAGGACTGCAACTTTGAATTTTTCAAATAGTTCCTACTTTTGCCGCGAAACGCCACCGTCAACGACTACTAGGCCTAGTTCAGAACTTAGCTACTACACGCCACCGCAGTCGGCTCTTGGCAACGAACGTAGGAACCTAACAACGTTGTTTACATTCTTAGGCCTGCTTCACACAGGTGTAATTAGTGGAAGGTCTTTAACATGCCATAAATCTATGACATGGGACCGCCGGCTTTACTTCCCCTCCGAAGGAAGGCACACTGAGGAATTTTTAACGCTCTTAAAAAATCCGACGGCTTCGGCCGGGTTTGAACCCGCGATCTTGGGCATAGAAGCTCAGCATGCTACCAACTACTCCACCGAAGCCGCGTCTCCGAATGATTCTTCGGTATATGGTTTGGCGTGTTTCTAACTAACAAAATCGGGTGGCGCTCCACTGTAAGTGAACCTTCCCGTAAAAAAAATTAACTACGGTACTGAAATGAAGCAAATTACCTGAATTAATAGTTGGGATAATATCTGGAGACGATGTAGTATTATTATTATTTAGCGTATGGCGACTGAAGAGCATCTAATATAAGTTACATAGTTTACAAATTGTATAAAATTAGAAATATTAAATCTACAAGTTAATGTTTAAGTTTTCAATCCATTGAAGGGCTGAAGCCGTCACTTCAAAGAAATCTTCTGGACTCCCAGAATAAGCTCGTCTGATGCAGCATGTTACAATGTGTTTGATGGTTTGATGTTCAAGATGTAGTATTAGATGTTTGCTTCTCCGCTGACATAAACCCACCCAGCCTTCCCAAATAGGATCACGACTTATTGCAGCTCTGACAGCCATCTTTGTCAAGGAGTCAATAATGCCGACCCCTCGCATTCGTTACTATAATATTATTATTTTTTCTTTAATACAACTTATTCCATAATGGCAATTTAAACCCATTTATTAATGTATGCACGCAGCTGCCGAAGCGACTGCCGGCCGACAGTCGCTTGCGGCGGAAAAATCTATGTTATTATATTAAAGAATCATATTATATTTACAAAATAAATCAAAATTCACCTGTCGTAAAATAAAATACACCAGGCAGAGTAGCGCATTGTCGCAGTGGTAACTGGTCTCCTAGCGCCGATGGCCTGCTCCCTTCGCTCGCAGCCAACGGCTTCAAAACCGATTAGCAGCATCGCATCCGGTAGACCAATGGTTTAGCCTAGACCAGTATTGGTCAGGTAGCGCGGCCCTGCGGGCCCTGGTTTTTGTCACGCACAGTGGGTCAAGTCACGCATCAATAATCTTTATCCAGACCAATGGTTTTACCTAGACCAATATTTTCATCCAGACCAATGGTGGTAAGGTAGCGCGGCTAATATATAACACCCCTGGTTTTTGTCACGCACAGTGGGTCAAGTCACGCATCAATAGTCTTTATCCAGACCAATGGTTTTGCCTTTTATTACATTATTCACATGTCATGTGGTGAATGTTGTATCGGACATGTTGGCAACGGGCGTGAAGTCAATGTAACATTGCGCGGGTATCGTGCAATCAACACGAACAAAAATGCTTTATTTACGTAATAAAACAAATATTTTGCTGCAGCAGTGGCAATTGAAATTGAAATCAACTAGTAACGACTCCCAGAAAGGTAGACTATGTGAATCATGTAATAATCTACCTTGTGAAAAGTGAGGATGCACTACTCTGGATCTTTAATTAAAATCGTCCAATTCATTTTATCGCTTTTAAAGTATAGCAGATAAATTAGGAATAATTGAACTGTACGCGACAGAACGTTTTAGGCCCATATCCATTATACCTAGCGGCAGTATCAATCAACTTATTGAATATTAACAAAGCACCTTCGGTTTTCTGCTACCAACAGTTGCCCCTTCCATATACTAACGAATAATAAAGCATGAACAGTAAGAATATAAATTCCTTAGAAACTTTAAACATAGGAACATGGTTCGATGACCGCTCCGGTTGTAGTGGGTGCATCCTGCAACTTGTGCAAACTCGATAATTTATACTGTAAATCTATTTACAACTTAACTCCCAACTACAAAGTTACTCGCGCGGAGCTCTGCCTGTCGCTTCCTATCACTTATTATTATTTACCAAAATGTTATTAATAAAAATCAACATTACCCCCCAAATCATTTGAAACCCCAGGGCAAGGAGCGCATTGACGCTTCGCTCGCAGCCATGGAGACTAGGCGGTACTGGCAGTGGAATGTGACGTACAAACAGGAGAGGCTTGAGGCTAGCAATGGATCTTGTAGACCAGCGGCTTCGGTGGCGTAGTTGGTAGCAAGCTGAGCTTCTATGCCCAAGATCGCGGGTTCAAACCCAGCCGAAGTCGTCGGAGGGGAAGTAAAGCCGGCGGTCCCATGTCATAGATTTATGGCATCTTAAAGAACCATCCACTAATTACACATGTGTGAAGTTGAATTATATATAGGTTAAACATTCGACAAATGCTCTTAGGTTCCGACGTTCGTTGCTAGGAGCCGACTGCGATGGCATCTGGTTATCAAGTTCTGAAATACCAGTCGTTGACGGTGGCGTTTGGCGGTAAAAGTAGAAACTACTTGAAAAGAAAATTAATGTCTGCAGTCCTGACTTGAATTTAAAACAGATAACACACACTAATACAGTCATCACAATTAACACCGGTTATTAGACAGATTCTACACACACCCAAAGTACACGGGGCTACATGACCGCGTTGTCGCAGCCCCTAAACTGAGGAACCAACCACCCAACCGATCTTGAAAACCCTTCTTCAAACCATCTCTGCTCACAAAGACATGAGAAGATTTATTCAAGTTAGTTAGTTATTGACGTTTCAAGGGGCGGAACTACGAGGTCATCTTCCCCTAGATTTATTCAATTCTGGGTGAACGAAAACCGTTCTGTTATCTGATTTTAGTCGCTGGGAAGGTCGTCGCTGCGTAAATAGGCTACCTTTCGCAATTGGGAAACAAAAAAATAAGCTTCGCAGATGCTGTCTTAATTTGAAAGAATTCACCAGGAATATGGAAAGCTTGTCCAGAAAGCAGTTGAGATGATGAGAAACTACCTTCAAGTAGGGTAGACCTAATAGTACAGTCGGTAACAGGCTGTAGGCTACCAGTAAGAGGTGATTGTTAGGCGACTTCTGAGTGCAGCCTTGAAAGTCCGATGAAAGCGTTCGACTTTGCCATTTTCCTGGGGGTGATACGCTGTAATCCGGAAATGTTTAACTCCTAATAATGAGTTAAGAGTGTAGAACAGGTTAGACTCGAATTGCCTTCCTCGATCAGTAACGATGTTACATGAGACTCCGTACCTGGATACCCATTACCTGTATAATGATCGAGCAACAGTCTCTCCTGTAATATCTGGAATGGGCAGGCCCGAGGAGAGGGGTGGGACAGGCAGGGCTGGTGCCCCGGAGCCCGACCCTCCCAAGGGGGCCCGGCGTCCTAGGAGGATGGGCCCGATCTGGCATTGATTTATTATTGCCTTTATGTGACTTGAATTTGCTACTGGCAATCATTTAGTGAATGCAATGAACTGTCTGTGAACAAAGTTACAAGGATTGAAAAACTTATTCTGTCAAGTGGGCAATCTTTTCCTTTACAAAGCGTTTGTGGGAAGAACAACTGTCTCAAATAGGTCAACTTAAGCGATGGGGCTTCGCTATGTATTATTCTCAGAATATACCTGAAGACAGAGAGCGCATTCCATTAGTCTAAATTTAGCTTATTTGGCTTATGCACCATTCAAATAACTTTCTCATCTCTTCACTTATTACGCCAAGGTCACGAGAGCCTGGGCTGCCCTGGTGTGTTTGGTCAGCTAGCTCAAGAGTTTAAAGTTTGGTGGGTCACATCGAGCTTATATATTTAGAGGTGTTAGTGTCTGAAATGAATATATTGTGTAGCTAGACGTATCGTATGCCGTGCAGACAGGTTAGTAAAATAAACTTTAAAGTAGCGTCCACATAGTAATTCACTTTATAGTTATTGTTGATTTAAGGGGCGAAACTGCGAGGTCATCATCCCCTAGTAGTTCACTTTCGCACTATGTGAAAAATTATCATTGCTGGCTAAATATCTTGCTAAAGGGTGGGATGATTCTGTTGTCAAACGTATGATAGAAGAAATGCATACGATATTGTTCATCTCGTATACTGAATTGAGAAAACAATGCTAACATTTGAATAATCTGAATGTTTAGGTGCAGTATAATTATTATTATAACTGGTTCATTCGAAACGATCAACAATCCCAGATACTTGGGTTCGTGCGCAAATCATTTATGATTAGGGGACCTATATTACTATTGGTACTAAAGTTGGGAAATGTATCCAAAGACTGAAACTAAGGTAACATTCCAGTATTTTTCTGGACTTAGTGTTAACCAGGAGAAAAATGACAATTAAACTATGGCACTGAACCACTCAACTTTCTTTTCCAATTCCTCTCATGGAATTTCAGTGGTAGGGACAGATGACCTACCGTAGCTGTTCCACCCCATAAAACAACAATAAGTAACGAAAAGCAGGGTGTATACTCTGCTGTGCTATTGCCTCTGTGACATGATCAATCGCATGCCGTATTCTTAGTTGTCGACCGCTGAAAAGTGGGAATACGTTGCCCGTCGCGACTATTACTGTAATTATTAGGGTTAAGAGTAGGGTAGGTGTCCCTGGACTTGAAATAAGGTACTATACCGGCATTTGTCTGAAGGAAGTGTGAAAAACAATATTCAGGATAGCTGCCGTCAGCACCGAGATTCGAACCTCTGATCTGCGGACTTGCTGTAGACCCCTATCAAGGTCATTGGTGAGCTACACCGTGGGGTCTTACTTGAAGGTGCGAGAACTTTTACTTCAATATCGGAGAGTCTTTTCTATAGCCACTAATGGCAATGGTCACCAAATGTTTACTCCAAAATATCACAAAAATAATCACTCAAATGGTTTATAACTCAATAATTTGGACCTGATTTTTGCAAAATTTCCCGGGGGAGGACTCCCGGACTCCACTCTGAGCTTGGTGATATTCCATACCCCCAGATCCCCGGTGTGTCCACTCTCCCATAATCTTGGCTTAAATCTGCCCCGATGGGGATTTTTAGAAGAACCTGGCTCTAGGTTTGCTTACTGCAAAGCAATATTAAATTATAAGAAGTCTACTGACTGTTGTGTCTGGGGCCGATAACCTAGATGTTAGGCCCCTTAAAACAACAATTATCATCATCATCATCATCTACTGACTGCAAATTACAAAGTATAGTTCAAATTCGCATTTTTCTTCTTTTGTGAAAACAATCGCTGATCAGCTGCAATCGACTGATAGCACTGCCTGAGTCTTAGGACGTCGTGGTCATCAGTACTTTCTACTTACTGCGCGTGTAGAACTCTGTCCGACAATCTATGACTGAAGTTCATCATATATTTTGAATTAATTTGGGATATACTTAAGGAGGAAATGAGTGAACCACAGCCTTTGGGTATAGTCTGGGGTTAAAACAATGCATCATGGAAAATAAGCTTAGAATCACCGACGGTGGAAATCGAACCCACCTGTTTCCGAGTTCATGGACAACAGCTTTTTTCAATGTGAATTTTCTCCCCATGTTAAATACGGTACTACTGTAAAAGCGATGTAATTACGGTCCGATAAATGCATTTCTTCTTTCAAATTTGTGTATGACTAACGATCATTGCTTTTACGAGTATCACTGAAGTTCTAAAATTATTGATATCAAAGAGGATCTGCAGAACTTGAAATCTGAACACTGTGCATGCTTACAGTGTTACCTCATCGGGACAAACGCCAACAGTAAACAGTATAGTGAATTTAATGAAACTCATTACCTAGTTTACTCGTGATATTATCTAGTGGACTTCGTCGTTACGTTACGGTGACGTCACGAAATGTACTGAGAATGCACTGAGGTGTGTGACGTCATAGTAGCGCTTGGTGCATGTGTACTGAGTTCACTGGTGAGCTCTGGCGTTACGAGACGGCAACGACACGGCGAGCGTGACGTCATCCAGCCAGCTCCCTCCTTTCACCACGCGCTCCAGCTCCCTCATAACTTGTAACTTTCTTGATCATCTAACATGTCAAGAGTCTTTGGCTTCGAGCGAACCGAGAAGCCTCCAGCATTTCTAGCATTTTTTCAGCATTTGTAGCATTTAAAATGATATAAAGTCCAGTCTTCCAGACTGACTATCTCATTTTTATTTTTTGTTAATTAAAAATAATGCCTTGCTACGCGCTTGTCAGATATAAACATTGAGCTTGCAAATAATTCTGCATGCATTCATCCAGTTTCACTGATGTAAATTTTACATACTAACATTAACTTATTTATATTGCTATCTGCTTATTATAATAAATATAGCCTGGATATACTGGAATATATAATTGAAATATTATTAATACAGTAGGCCTATATTATACAGTATTTATTGCAGCCAATTGTCATATCAGGACATATCAATTGAACGCTCGTAGGCTCCTCAACAAGTTCAAATTCAAGTAGTTCCAACTCTGGCTACCAGATGCCACAGTCAATGACACCAAGCGGCGAACGTTGGAACTTGATAGAGCGTTCCTAACGAAATAACCTACAAATTTTGGCTACACACTACCAATTGTAGTGGAAATGAATGTACTGTACGATGGTGCAACTACAGCCTTTGGATGAGACATAAATGTGTCCGGACTGTCGCAACAGCTGGCGTGATTTTTGTTGCGGGACTGTCACTCCTTGGGACTGTCGGTCTCCTGTATTGCATTCAAGTGCGCATACTGGGGACACAAGTGTCACTCGCCACTCATATCCACGACCTTCTAAACCACAGGTCCGCTGGCTTTACTTCCCCTCCGAATAAAGGCATACTAAAGGATTTTAACGCTCTTAACCATCCGACGACTTCGGCCGGACTTCAACCCGCGAACTTGGGCATAGCAGTTCAGCATGCTACTATATTATAATAATAATAATTATTATTATTATTATTATTATTATTATTATTATTATTATTATTATTATTATTGCTGTATTTTTATGTTCTTCTAATTTATTTCTTGAGGAACATTTTGTGCAAAAAGAAATTGCGCAAAATCAGTTTGTGCAAATTTGCGAGGATTATAAATTAATTTTACATAGTTTGGTTATAGAGGGGGGCCCAGGAGATTCCAGCCCCGGGGCCCGTCGCCGCTCTCCACGGCCCTGGGAATGGGTATAGCTTCAGCCCAGGAAGAGAATCGACCAATCATGGTTAGGCAGTATCTCGGGTTGTTGAAAACTGGTTGGTTCTTAAGTTTAGGGGCTGCGACAACGCGGTCATGTAGGGCCGATGATATCCAGATGGATGAAATCAAAACGGCCAGCTGGCGGTAATGCTATAACGAGGCTTTGAGTATGTCTCTGTATTTTAGATCATTAGCACGCAAGAAATTATTTCGTCAATCTGATGCTGAAACGACCTATAAACGGTCACACGTTAAATGTGATGTCTTCCTGCCTGAAGGGTGACAAAGACCATGCAGCTGTTCAAAAACATGGCGTCTCATGCTCACAGGTACAAAAGGTCTACCAGTTTGGTCGCAGATGATCGATGCACCTGAGTAGGGTGCAGCTGTTGAAAGTAGGTACCTTGGGAGTTTGAGATATCTTGTAGCTGAACATCACCACTTTCTTCATGAGGCAGAGTGGAGAAGAGGTTCTTATGTGATAGCATCAACTCTCGAAAAGAAATCGGCAACTATTTTGTCTTCTCCTGCTACATGCTTGATATCTATAGTAAATTGAGACATGAAGTCCAGGTGACGAAGTTGACGTGGTGTTGCTTTCTCAAGATTTTTCTGGTATATACAGCTCGAAGGTTTGTGGTCCGTGTAGATGGTGTGTGGTTTTCCTTCGATCATGTAGCTAAAATGCTTCATGGTTGAGAGTTCCTGGTCGAAAGTGCTGCATAGCGCATTTTTGTGTCGCTTAGTTTTCTGGAAAATAAAGAGAGTGGTTCATGCTTGCCATTATGAACTTGGTCCAGAGCACCTCTAAGAGCAGTATCTGAAGCCTCGACGAATAGCAGGAGAGGAGCGTCTGACAGGGGATGAGCCAACAGGGTGGCGCCTGCTAATTCTGATTTCATTGACTGAACGTCTGTTCCAATTTGGGAGTCCAAATAATCTGTTGATTTTCGTTTCAGCGGCAGGTATTCATTACGGATGTGAGTAATGCTCACCGCCTTACGGACAAATCATCTGTAGTTATTGATGGCACCTAAGAATCTCCGCAGTGATTTAAATGTTCTGGGGCGTTCAAGATCCACTATTGCCTGAACTCTCTCAGGCAAGGGCTACCACCAGCGAATTCCTCAAAACCTAGGAAAGCAACAGATGGCTCATTAAAAACACATTTTCTGGGGTTGACACAAATTCCACAGTCGCTGAATCGTTCGCTTGAGATAACGGTCAGGTTTAGTCACCTCGATCAGTTGCCTGCAGACCCCACTGGTGTGCCATCCACCATATTTCTTCTTAACAAGCTTGATTTCGATGGCCTACAGATACCTAGATCCATCATTGTTTTATTATTATTTTTGTGCGACTGTTAACTTGTCAGGCGGGAGTCTCCGCGGCCGGGAATGAACCAGAGGCTCAGTGGTGATGTCAATGCGTTTTATTCCATGATATTTACATTGAGCAGAGAAGGTTGGTGGACAGATGGAATCGGGTAACTGCTTCAGGAATGAGACCATTGAAGAGGAATCTTTGACGGTTGTACTGGCAAGAGCTGTAGTTTCTGACGCCTTTGTGGCTAGGAGAGTATTTCCGTCAATTAATGCCTTCCTATGCAGCACTAATAGGTTGAAATACCTTTAAAAATCAACTCCAATAATCGACTTTTTAACTGTAGTGGGTATAAAGGGCCATCGAAACGTTCTGCGCAAATATAGATAATCGTTCACCATACGTCGGGAATGGAGAGCAATCAGCCAAAAAGAGTGTAAATTTATTTACTCCAACTCGCTTGTCGCTTCCGTTGTTCTTCTGGCTGAAACCCCTTCCAAATGTTTCACTATGTTCCCAAAATGTATTTCTGTCTAACAATTGGACCTCTGAGATATTGAACTTGCCCATATTCTCCTCCGTTTCCTTAATCCATGCTGTACCAGTATTTGTTCTCCACAGGTAACCGAATAGGCTATACAGTACCGGTAAGTACATTGTCGTTCTTTCTGTACAGATAGACTATCCCAAGAACGCCAGCCTCCTCTTCTTCATGGTTCCCGAGATTCCTTCCACCTCCTAGTAAACTTCTTTGTTGCAGTGGCGACTGATGATTTGTATAATGTGTAGGACGCAACTTTAGATAATTATTATAGCTGGGCTAAATTGAGATATTACTGTATACTCAGTATTCTTCTTCTTATTCCTTCGTTACGGCCAACTAAGGACCACGTCATGTCAACTGTTACTTCTGCATTTTAATGTTGGCCCAGTTCTCTTTCATTCGCAATCGATGTTGCACCTTTCTCTCCGTCGTCCACGCCTTTCCGGTTTTTAGCTTCGGCTTAAGTTGAAAACTCCGATGTTTCTGAAGTTTTTCCCTAAGTGGGCCACGCTCCTGGATATCTTCACGTGTTATCCCAGTCTCCAACAGATCTTTCTCTACTTCACTGAACCAGGCCCCCTTTATCTTTTTCTCACGGAGAAAAGCAAAAATTCTGTTGGATAGCCGTGTTGATTTCTTTTGGGTTATATTGTAACGTGTTTTTCGAGGGGTTTTATGCAACTGGCATAAGTCAGTAGGAAGCCATTCTATATTTATTTACGCGGCAAATTGTTCAGCCAAGAGAATTTTTCATGGTAATTTATTATTATTATTAATTTATTATAATTATTATTAAGGTATTTTCGGAGCATTTTATAAAAATTATTAGCATACAGATAGGTTTTCTATGTCTTAGAAAACGCTATCAAGCAAATTATTACGAACGACAATATTATAGAAAATTATGTGATTACGGAATTTTACGGAGTTTTGTCAGTTAGGGTATTTGAGAGACATGACTCACTGGAAATTCGAATACAAGCTGATTCCTGTCGAGAAGTATTACGCAAGGCTGGGTCGCAAGGTCTAGAAAAGACGAATTGTTGGAACGGAAATCGACTTCTCCCTCTCGCGCGCCGAGTGTAATGAGGCAGAGGAGGGGAACTGGCGGCGTGCTCAGCCAATCAGTGAGGACGACGTAAGCTGGAAGACGGTACCGTGGTGGGGGAGCCAACAGGTGCATATATCGTTCGACGCGCCGTGAAACGAGGACTATCTGTGTAGAACTTGCGGAGTACGGTTGGAAGTGCGTGTCGCTCCGATGTTCAGTGGAGTTGAAGACTAACTTTTGCAAAACTTAACCAGTGCGGTTGTACGAGTGTTTGGGTCCGAGGTACGGACCATAGAATTATCTAATCTACCAGAATATCATCAAATTCCGACGGAGATGACGACGTCCAGGAGACTGTGGGAAGCTCACGGCATCAGCAAGTACGAGGGAAATGCCTTGGCAATTTCCAATGGTAAGCGCAAATGACGCAGAAATACGCAATCTCTCATTTTTCTTTGTTTTACATTTCATATTTCAGTAACTTCATAGCTTGGAAATAAGAGTAAAATCAATTTATCAGACTCCGTTTTCACGTAATTTTCTATCGGTAATATTCAAATCACAACGCTCCAATTTAAATTTTGTACTTATTATTATTATTAATTTTGCTATACTTGTTTTATATAATAAATTCATTTCTTTTACAATGCAATCTTTGCTTTCAGTAGGTAGCATTAGATATAGACCAATTCCTTCTCCTGATACAATTGTTTGTTGGGTTAATGATCAAATCATACCACGATCTGAGTGAATAGTGTCTTGAAGGTGTTCTGCCAGAGCTAGACGTTGTTAAATACAAATTTAGATTTCAACATTGCATTGAGGTCTTGGCGCCCATTAAAACAACATAGCTTAGGCAAAGGTAAACAGTTACATTTATCACCCAACAGTTAGGGGCTAGCAAAACGTTTCATTTGTCGCTACCAACATGGGGCACTAATTAACGTTTCATTTGTCGCCGACAACTTGGGGCTGAAAACCTAATAACATTTGTGGAAGGAGAAGGGTATATATTTCTGTGCCTGTATTTTAGGGGTTATTTGTCGGTATCAGTGTATATCATTATGGGGGATGAGAAAGAAAGACAGATGAGGTTACGTAGTGGTCATCAACGGGAGGGTGATGATACGAGCAGTATGTCGAGTGATGGTAGTACCGGGGTAGCGGATGTAAATCCCGATACTGAAACAGGGAGTGTAGGCGGCCAACCAGAATTAAAAACTTTACTTCTCGAGTTCATGTATCAGAACAAAGTTAGTAGTGATGCCTTAAATGCAAAATTAGAACAAAACAGTAGGGAAAATAAAGAAAGTACAGATGCCTTAAACGCCAAATTAGAACAAAACAGTAGGGAAAATAAAGAAAGTACAGACGCTTTAAATGCTAAACTGGAACAAAACAACGCTAAATTAGAACAAAACAGTAGGGAAAATAAAGAAAGTACAGATGCCTTAAATGCAAAATTAGAACAAAACAGTAGGGAAAATAAAGAAAGTACAGAAGCTTTAAATGCAAAATTAGAACAGAATAATGCAAAATTAGATAAGAACAACAAGGAAATTAGTGTGAAAATGGAGCAGATTAGAGGAGAAATCAGAGGAGTAATGGAAGAGAAGGTTAAAGAGATCATTGCAGATGTAGACAAGAAATTAGGAAAAGTACAGGAGGAGTTAGAAATTAGAATCAGTACACAGGCTGAAAATTTAAAAGAACTAGTGCAACTGGAAACACAGCAGGTCAAAAAGCAATTGGGGGGAGAAATTGACAAAATTCAGGTAGCAACTAAAGAGGTTAAGGAACAGCTGGGGGGTAGAATTGAGAAAGTCCACTCGCAAATATTTGCAGAAGTAAATGATTTAAGAGAGAGTAATAGAGAGAGCATTAGCAAGATTGAGGAGAAACAAGCAAAGCTAATGATAAAGTAGAAGAATCAGAAGGAAACATTAAATTAACAGTAAACAGTATTGAGAGGAAGGCTGAGGAGAAAATCGCAGAATTAGAATTAAAATTAAAAGCTAGGATCAGGCAAGAAAATAGTCAGAATAGGCCAGTTTTTGTGAATAGCACACACAGGGAGGTAGAACTGGGTAAGTTCAGCAATCGACAGGGGTGCCCAATGGAGTTCATGAACACTATAGAAAATAAATTCGGGGAGAGGTTGGAAAATGGTAGTATTGAGTGGTGCCAGGTAGTTGAAATTTTAGAACAAGTATTTGTGGGGGAAACGAGGAATTGGTTTGCTGTCTACAGAGACAAGTTTACTGATATTAATGATTTTAAAATGAAATTCTGTGAAAAGTTCTGGAATGAGGTTATTCAGTCGCAGCATCGTGAGGGAGTAGTGTGTGGTAAATATAACCCTAAAGGAAGCTCCACCATGACCGAATACTTTTTAGGGCAGGTATTAGTGTGTAAATATCTTGATGGCTTGAAGGAGGAAAGTGATGTGGTGAGGTTGCTACTTAGGCACTTTCCCTATAGGATCAAGGAGGCTGCTTGTATCCAGAATGTAAAGACAATATCACAAGTAGAAAATTTGTTAAGCACATTTGATGCACTAGGGAGAGGGGGTTATGAGGACAATTTCAATCGGAACCAGGGTAATAATAATAATAGACCTAATGAAGCCAGGCATCAAGAAGTTCAAGGGAACGGTGGCGAAGGGGCCAACGCTCAAAATAGAAATAATAATAATCAGCTATATCAGAACAGAGGAAATGGCTATGGTAATCAGTATCAAGGGAGGAACAATGATTTCAGGGGAAATCAAGGGAGGAACAATGATTACAGGGGAAATCAAGGGAGAAATTATAATGACAATAATTACAACCAGAATAGGGGTCAAGGAAGAGGACAGCCTAGTGGTAGTAATATACAGCCAAACAATGACAACACAACTCAGAACAACCAGACCAGTGCAGTAGTAACTAGTACTACGGCCAGCTGTAGCGGTTCTTTAAACGCGAACCAGGCTGCGAAGTAAGGTCAGAATCTCAGTCTGTAGCATGCCCTGTCCATACAATTATACAGGAACCCTATGACCTAAATGTAAGAAATGAATTATTACATGAACTAAATGATGAAGGTATTATTCAGGAAGTGGTTAGTAAGAGCCCCATAGTTAAATTTAACGTGTCCGAGGCGTACACAGATGTTTTAATTGATAGTGGTTGTATGAAGAGTTGCATAAGTAGTGCATTTTATGATAAAATGAAAGGAACTGGAGTAAATTTTGAGGAGATGCCAATTAAAAGCACTTTTGTTATCACAGCTGTTGGGAAGAGGTCTAAAGTAATTTCTAAGCAAGTTTTAGTAGACATTAAAATTAATAATCATGTAGAGAAGCAGATTTGCCTTGTAATTCCAAATTTAGTATTCAGTGTTATCTTGGGTTCAGAGTGGCTAAGTAGAGTGTCTGGTAACTTATGTTATGATGTAGGGAGTTTGAAATTTAAATGGGGAGATTCTGAAGTAGAAGTAGCGTTCAATGACCAAATTCAGAGAAGTAGTGTTGTAGGTGTGATTTGTACTTTAAATGAGATATCGCCAGCCGTAGAGCGGGGTTCTCCATGTTTTGTGGGCAGTGTGATTACGAACGGAAGTCTAGAGGACTCGTTACGTGAGGCTGCATTTCAGGGAAATATAGAGGATGAACAGTGTGTTCGGCTCTATGATGTGTTATGGTGTAATAGGAGAGTGTTTGAGGATCGCATTGGTATGGCCAATTGCTATACACATTCATTGAACGTTATTGATAGGTCAGTATTCACAGGACATAGATATCCTGTACCTTTCGCTTATCAGAGTGCAGTTGAGGCACAAATTAATCAGATGCTTGAAGATGGGATTATTGAGCACTCTAACAGTCCGTATGTTAATTCTTTGATCACGGTACCCAAGACCGACGGCACTGTTCGTATTTGTTTAGACGCTCGTTTGGTTAACAGTAGAATTAGTTCAGATCAGCTGAAATCTATGTCAATAGAGGAATTAATGCAAACATTTGAGGGGAAGAAGTATTTCACTTGTGTAGATTTGAGTTCCAGTTTTTGGCAAGTGCCACTTTTGTTCGAAGATAGACCATTTACAGCTTTTAGTCATAAATATAACCTTTATCAATTTTGTAGAACACCTTATGGGTTAAAGAGTAGTTCAGCAGCTTTAATTAGGGCTTTAAACATCGCATTAGGGGATGACACAGGAGAGTTTGTAACCATTTACATAGATGATATGGTAATTAGTTCACGCAGTTTTGAGGTGCATCTACATTGTTCACGCAGTTTTGAGGAGCATCTACGTCATTTAGATATAGTTTTTCAGAAGTTAGATCAGGCAGGGTTCACTTTGAAGCTGTCTAAGTCGTCATTCTGTCAGTCAGAAGTGACATTTTTAGGTCATAGAGTGTCAAGTAGAGGTGTGACACCAGAGGAAAGTAGGGTTAGCATGTGTGGACAGTAGCAACAGGGCATCGTTACAGACACTGAGAAATATGTTAGTGGAGCAACGTGAGGACGTTCATTTAAGGGAGCCACTTGCAAGGTTGGAAGCAGGTGACACAGGGCCCATTTATAGTTTCCAAACGTATTGGGAAAACAGCATATGTGCTGGAGAATAGTGAGGGAAACAGATTATACGGAACGTATAATATACATAGTCTACGAAAATATGTGTCATAAAGTGAGTGTGTTTAGCTGGCGAGCCAGCCTATCAAATGAGTAAGTGTGGTGTCTGGTGCGTGGATGATCTGGTCTTAAGGCAGGCGTATCAGAAGTCACACAGGGGGGTAGTATGTAAGTAAATGAGAGTTTTTAAGGTACAGGGAAATATGACGGGATTGTCGGATGCTGTTGAGCACTAAATTGTCTCGATGCACCAAGGCCATTTTTGGCAGCGCTGATGGGTTCCCATTTATCTCCAAGAGATGGGGGAGCGCTTGTATAGGGCTTGTTAGCTTAAGGCGTCCACGAGATAAAAGATGGGCCATCAGAATGCGAGACAGTCCTTCATGAAACTCATACATTACAGCACACGTGATTTCTGTTTACGGCCTCGCCATGTAAGATTTGTAAGTGTGTAATTTAAGATAATTTGTACAAAGGTATTATTTGTGTGAGAAGAATTGATCTGTGTTGAGAACTAGTATTAAGTAGAATATGGTCTACGGGAACTTAACAAGACAGGGCGATTACAGCACAGAAATATTTGGTGTTATATGTAATGCGCACTTACTATTTTTTTTTTCAGAAGTCAATCTTAATTTAATCTACTTTAAAGAGAGATTAAGTATTATGGTCACGAGGCGCTGCCACAATAGTGTGATCGTGTGCTCAGTGATAAGTGAGATTAAATTTCACCATAAGGAAGGAACCTCCAGTGAAATTAGGAAGTTCTATGGTGATATAAATATATCAGAACACCTTCAATGCGTGTGATATGACCTCATAAATACATAGTGCTCACACATTAATTATGTCTATTTCTCCAACATAGAGAAATTTGAGAGGCGGAAATATCCGTGGAACACTATTCCATATGTAAAACATTGGACTGGTTGCAAAGTGCAATCCATAGTGACAACAAACTTTGACGCAAAGTGCGTGAAGAAAAAATATGAGTGTATATATCTGTAATTTAGGGTGATTTCGTTTATGTAATATGTATTTTGGATGGGGTTTATTAACGTGTCTGGGATAATCGGATAATGGACCGTCGTCACGGTAAATCATCCGATGATCCGAGGCGAATATGTAACGTGTTTTTCGAGGGGTTTTATGCAACTGGCATAAGTCAGTAGGAAGCCATTCTATATTTATTTACGCGGCAAATTGTTCAGCCAAGAGAATTTTTCATGGTAATTTATTATTATTATTAATTTATTATAATTATTATTAAGGTATTTTCGGAGCATTTTATAAAAATTATTAGCATACAGATAGGTTTTCTATGTCTTAGAAAACGCTATCAAGCAAATTATTACGAACGACAATATTATAGAAAATTATGTGATTACGGAATTTTACGGAGTTTTGTCAGTTAGGGTATTTGAGAGACATGACTCACTGGGAATTCGAATACAAGCTGATTCCTGTCGAGAAGTATTACGCAAGGCTGGGTCGCAAGGTCTAGAAAAGACGAATTGTTGGAACGGAAATCGACTTCTCCCTCTCGCGCGCCGAGTGTAATGAGGCAGAGGAGGGGAACTGGCGGCGTGCTCAGCCAATCAGTGAGGACGACGTAAGCTGGAAGACGGTACCGTGGTGGGGGAGCCAACAGGTGCATATATCGTTCGACGCGCCGTGAAACGAGGACTATCTGTGTAGAACTTGCGGAGTACGGTTGGAAGTGCGTGTCGCTCCGATGTTCAGTGGAGTTGAAGACTAACTTTTGCAAAACTTAACCAGTGCGGTTGTACGAGTGTTTGGGTCCGAGGTACGGACCATAGAATTATCTAATCTACCAGAATATCATCAAATTCCGACGGAGATGACGACGTCCAGGAGACTGTGGGAAGCTCACGGCATCAGCAAGTACGAGGGAAATGCCTTGGCAATTTCCAATGGTAAGGGCAAATGACGCAGAAATACGCAATCTCTCATTTTTCTTTGTTTTACATTTCATATTTCAGTAACTTCATAGCTTGGAAATAAGAGTAAAATCAATTTATCAGACTCCGTTTTCACGTAATTTTCTATCGGTAATATTCAAATCACAACGCTCCAATTTAAATTTTGTACTTATTATTATTATTATTAATTTTGCTATACTTGTTTTATATAATAAATTCATTTCTTTTACAATGCAATCTTTGCTTTCAGTAGGTAGCAATAGATATAGACCAATTCCTTCTCCTGATACAATTGTTTGTTGGGTTAATGATCAAATCATACCACGATCTGAGTGAATAGTGTCTTGAAGGTGTTCTGCCAGAGCTAGACGTTGTTAAATACAAATTTAGATTTCAACATTGCATTGAGGTCTTGGCGCCCATTAAAACAACATAGCTTAGGCAAAGGTAAACAGTTACATTTATCACCCAACAGTTAGGGGCTAGCAAAACGTTTCAATATGTCCATTAAAAGAAATCCTCATTTTCCTCATCACGTCAGTTATTTTCTCTACGTGAGTGTACAACTCGTGGTTGTGGCGTCTTCGGAACTCGCCGTGTTCTTTGACATGTCCCAGGGTTTTCCTCAATATCTTCCTTGGTCTCCAGTTTTTCCATTATGCCTTTTCTATTCATGGAGAGTCATTCCGCTGCATACAAAGCTTCTGGCCGTGTTATATCGTGGGAGATACAAGATAAATAACATACACTTGTTAATATAACACAACGGTTTATTAAACACTAGTCGATACACAACGATACACAATGTGAACTAACTTGAGCGGAACTGACGTCTACAGTCCGCGGGTGCATATATACATAGCAGCTGGAAAGTTCCAGAATCGAATGTTCCAGATTGGAATGTTCTGGGCATAGTGACTAGAATGTTCGTGTTAACTCAAGTAGCCTAAATACACAACACTGACTAGAATGTTCATGTTAACTCAAGTAGCCTAAATACACAACACTGACTAGAATGTTCATGTTAACATAGCACTTTCTAGAATGTTCATGTAAATACACAACAGGCCGTATGACCGTGCAGTAGTTCTTCAGTTTTGCATTCAGTCTAATATTAATTATTCAGTCGCACAACACTAATACGAATAAATTACACAATACAATACAATCGAACACCACTCCAAAGATGTGCACACATTCAAAACAGACTATCCATTCTGACCGCGCGAAATATTAACCAATAAGCCCGTAGTGTTGGTTTAAATTCAACCAATAGCGAGACTTGAGGATGTCAGAGCGCCATTAAACAGACCAAACCTCTCAAGGGCTCCCATACATTTCTAAAGCTTTTAGTGCCGGGAGTGTCCGAGGACATGTTCGGCTCGCCAGTTTTGTAGCTGCTTCCAGGCGGACACCCAATGGGTGAGCTACATGTACCGTCGCGTGTGGAGTGTTGTCCGGGGAGGAAAGTTTGAATGTAAGGACGAGGAGTTGGAAGGTAGCGGCTGTGGCCTATAGTTAGGGACCAACCCAGGCATTTGCCTGGAAGGAAGATGGGAAACCACAGAAGACCATCTTCAAGGTTGCCGGCGGGGGGGGGGTATTCGAAACTCCTCGCCTCCCGGATGTGAGCGACTGCCAGCAGCCATGCCTCAACGACCACGGCTAACTCACCCAGTCCTAAAGCTATAAATACGTGCTTTGAGGCTGCAAGGCTTCCTTCCTCAGCTTTCTACTCCGGGCGGTGAAATCCATCTAGGGGTGAAATGTAGAACTAGTTACAAGTACTGACACAGAGCTTATCGAGAGTGTGCGCAAGGTAGACTCTTTTACAAAACAATGATTTTGTTAACAGTTCCAGCTGAGAGCTGAGTGTAGGATGATCCTCACGTCCTCCATGGAGGAATCGCCACTGCTTTCTTGCTCCGCTTTCAGTGTGAACAGCTCCCTTAATTTTCCTATGGATTCTTAATTCCAAGAGTTATTATTATTATTATTGTGCGCCTCTGTGGCAAATTGGTTAGCGCTCTAGGCTTTATCCCGAAGGGTCCTGGATTTGATACCTGACAAGGTCATCGGGAATTTTCATCTCCTGGGGTTAATTCCTCTGGCCTAGGGACTGGGTGTATGTACAGTCTCCATATTCATTATTCGTTAGGAAGCGCAGGTCGCCCACGGGCGTCAACTAGAAAGATCTGGATTCATCCTCGCAGGAATCCACACGTCATTATTTATTATTATTATCATTAATATTGAAGAACGTAAGTAAATAACGAGTCAAGCGCCGAAATAGTGAAAATTGAGTTGTTTTTTTTTGTTTCTCGAGTTTACCTTCCAGGGTGGTGGCTCCCACGGACGCAGCGAGGGAACTCACCCCTACTGCCATTTTCAGGCAGAGTCCTAGAGCTGGGAACATATAATCGGAGAGGATACAACTGATGAGGTGGGATTAGCACCTCGCCCAGGCGGCCTCACCTGCAAAGCGAACAGGGGCCCCACGAGGGAAGGGAACGGAATGTTGGGATGGATAGGCAAGGAAGAGGGAAGGAGGCGGCCGTGGCCTTACAGTAGGCACCATCCCGGCATTTGCCTGAAGACGAAGTGGGAAACCACGGGAAAAAAAACTTCGAGGATGGCTGAGGTGGGAATCGAAACCCCTCTACTCATTTGGGCCACCCGAGGCTGAGTAGACCCCGTTCCAGTCCTCATACCACTTTTCAAATTTCGTGGCAGAGCTGGGAATCGAACCCAGGACCTCCGGGGCGGCAGCTAACCATAGTGACCGCTACGCTACGGAGGCGACTGAAAATTGAGTTTACGGTAAAATAATGTTTTACACGCCATCGCCAATAACATATATTCTGGCCCAAGCGTCGGAGCAGTTGCAAGTACAGTAATTAGAAAAACATCCTGAAGATGGCACTTGTGTCATGCACCAAGCATGAGGGCCAAATAGTGAGCCAAGCGCATCCAGTGCATCTCATTGTAGAAACCAAGCAGTCGAACCCCTTTGTAGTGACTCTTATGCAAGGAGAAGACTTCTTTAATTTCAAATCAGCTGCCAACAGATATATCAACACGTCCAACGTGCGAATTTCCAAAGCACAGTGCATCAGGCTAACAGCGGAACATCCGGGTGGCATATTTTTTTTTTATTTCAGCCCCAGCCTAGCCGCAGTAGATACTTCCGAACTTTTTAATGGCACGACAGAACAGCCAATAAGAAGCTCAGAAATACCTACTGTGGCTAGATTGGGGCTGAAATAAAATAAATGCGTCCGGGTGTGCTGCAAGTTCGATTGTCGTTGAACGAAATGGACGATTTCAAAGAAATATATTTGATTTGAAAAGAAAAGAGTGGACCCTTCTGATCATGAACAAGCAGAGCTGGAAATACAGGGTGCGGCAGAAATAACTGACGAATTTCAAACGTAAATAACACAGCAACGCAACAAGATATTCACAAATTTATTGCGCAGTTTAAAAGAGCAGTGTTTGCCATTTTTGTTACATAGATTGGAGCGGCAGATCTAACACTTGTATTGGCCACAGCGCTTAAGCAGGTGTTATTGTCGAAGTGCGCGCGGCCTGGGAGAACACGTGTATCGCCTTGTCAGGGCTAGTAAGTCGCTAGCTTGGAGTGGAGTGGTGAGCAGCGAGGTTTCGTGATTGAAACGTATACTTCAAAAATGCTGACTCTGTTACCACAACACAGCGTTTATTTCGTAGACACTTTAGGTTATATAGACATGCGAAAGGTCCAAGCAGGAATACCATTCTGGTAAGGGTGAATAATTTGAGAGGAACTGGTTCAAGTGTTAAAACGAAACCACCTGGTAGGCCTCGTAGCGTTAGAACACCAGAGAATATCCGTGCAGTGAGACATGTCTTTACGCAATATCTTCAGCGAGACGTTTCCAGAACGTTTAATCTCCTCACGGGGTGACGTTCCATGGCCAGCCCGTTCCCCTGATCTCGCCCCTTGCGATTTCTTTCTCTAGGGACGACCTGAAAGTTGCTATCTGTGAGGAAATCGAGGCAATACCACTAGGCATGACTAGGAGGGTCCTGCGGAACTTCAGGGAGAGGCTTCAGAAGTGCAACGAAAGGGGCGATCGTCATTTGGATGGCATTATTTTCAAAACCTAATGTGTATGTGTATATGATGCAAATGGCAAACATTGCTCCTTTAAACTGCGCAATAAATTTGTGAATATCGTGTTGCGTTGCTGTGTTATTTACGTTTGAAATTCGTCAGTTATTTCTGCCGCACCCTGTACTTGGGGAGCAAAGTGTCTGACGGAACAAACGAGGAAGGACTTGTCTAAAATGTTGCCTTACCTAAGATGTGAAAATAGATTGTATTACGAGATCTTAAGGAAGTAAATTGTTCTTAAAGTTACTTCGTTAAGTAGACAACCGAAAACAACGGAATGTTAAGAGGACTAATTCTGAAAAATAATTGTTAATGGTGATAAATATTCACTTTATCCTAGTAAAATGAAGAACTCTTATTTTATGGCGCTTGATTCATTTTTAATGTTAGAACATTTGAACATATACCGTTTCATTGTTTTCATTTTGTGTAACGTTTTACAACCAAATGAACTGATATTGAGTAAAGCAGTATAGTCATTATAAAACCTGTGATTTTATATTTTTCATGCACCATGTTTCACCTCTCCAAACAGTTTTTTTTTTTCAAATGATATACAATTTTCTTTGATTATCTCAAAACTATGATTTTGGTACTTGACTCGTTATTTATTCACGTGCTTGAATTATGTTTTAGAACTCCCTTTTCTTTTAATGACCTTTGTTTTCTAGCTTGGTGAACGTGGTTCAGGAATGCGAGCTAGGGGAGTGATTCTGGATTTCTACAAACTGAGACGAGAGTGTTTAGAAAAGGGCGTCTTGTTTGAGGATCCAAATTTCAAAGCGAATAATCGCGCCCTTATGTTCAGTGGACCTCCAAAAGAGCCCTACGAGTGGAAGAGACCGCATGTAAGTATTATATTATGCTCATTGATTTCATTTAAAAATGCATTACATAATGGACTGACCTGTGCAACGACAAGAGGGTATGATAAGTAGAGGCTGGACGAGTGTACCCAATTAGATTGGGCGGAGTTCAACAATTAATTTCCAGGTGCCTGAAATAAATACAGGGTCTTTCACTCAAAGTGGGGCCGGTCGCGCGGCGCGTGGAGCACATGCCAACTCGCTGAGTTTGGGGTCGAGAGAGCCCCCGTGCGAATCGCATGTAAATAACAAGCACACATAACAACACATAATCAATGTAACATCATTACTCAACTTGCCACTGAAGGTTGAAAATGTCCCCCACCTGCATCTACACATTTATGGCATCGTCCAAGGAAATTTCCATTCACACGCATTAGTTCATCTACCGAGATAGCCTCAATTGCATTCGTGATATTTTGTTTGAGTTCATCTGGAGTGTGAGGGTTTGTTGCATAAACCCTATTTTTCAATTTTCTCCATCAATAAAGATTGAAGCAATAGGCTTTAACACCTATTAATAACACGTTATAAAATTTTGAAAAACAATAACAATTAAACAATATCCACTAACACGTACACACGTTATAAACTTATAACTAAATAGGCTATAAATTAAATAACAAAGTCAACTTTACTCGGCAAATCATACGTCGCAACTGTCTCAGCTCAGGGGCAGATGACCTCGTAGTTCCGTCTCTTAAAACAATAACTAACTAACGTGTCAGCTCCACGTAGCCATGTGCTCGTGTCACCTTCGGCTTGACCTTCTACCTCCTGCGCTGCGCCGGCCACACTTTGAGTGAAAGACCCGTACATACACTTAATAAAACACTTCTCATGCAAATTGTTTTTTTTAATTGGATGACTTCTTTCATTCGTCAAGCGAACATCGTCAGACCTTGCTCCCTTAGGTTCAATTTAGGTTCGCTGAATACGTAGCCTATATAGCACTTATGTACAACAGTATTTACAATTATTAAGCTACAGAAATATTCAAATAATAATTACCCCCTTGTAATGTATGCAAATAATAATTACCCCTTTGTAATGTATGTAAATAATAATTACCCCCTTGTAATGTATGCAAATAATAATTACCCCCTTGTAATGTATGTAAATGATAATTACCCCCTTGTAATATATGTAAATGATAATTACCCCCTTGTAATGTATGTAAATGATAATTACCCCCTTGTAATGTATGTAAATAATAATTACCCCCTTGTAATGCATGTAAATGATAATTACCCCCTTGTAATGTATGCAAATAATAATTACCCCCTTGTAATGTATGTAAATGATAATTACCCCCTTGTAATGTATGTAAATGATAATTACCCGCTTGTAATGTATGTAAATGATAATTACCCCCTTGTAATATATGTAAATGATAATTACCCCCTTGTAAGCGGCTTCGGTGGCGTAGTCGGTAGCATGCTGAACTACTGTGCCCAAGGTTGCGGGTTCAAATCTGGCCGAAGTCGTCGGATTTTTTAAGAGCGTTCAAATCCCTCAGTATGCCTTCCTTCGGAGGGGAAGTAAGGCCGGCGGTCCCATGTTATAGATTTATGGCATGTAAAAGATCCTTCCACAGACTAAACTTGTGTGGAGCTAAATTTCTTGGTTAGATTTCGTTGTAACGCTCTATCAAAGTCCCAACGTTCAACACTAGGTATCATTGATATCTCGTAGCTTGCCACGGTGGGTGAGTGGTTATAGTGTCGGACTACCAACCCCAAGATTGCAGGTTCGCCCCTGGCCATGGTAAGTGATTTTTGAAGGCGACAAATATCACGATACTCATGTCATACGTTCTTGGCATGTTAAAGAACCCATTTGAATTCAGTAGGCCGTGTTCAATGGCAAAATTAATCTCGGGATTTTCCGCCAACACAAAGCTCCTCCATTCTCTAGTTGAAAGCGCTGTAGTGTCAAGGAGTTTAGATATCTAACCTCCTTGACTTTCATAGCGTTCAAAGGAACGACGAAATTCGACATGCAAGCTACCCTCTGGGTGTCAATCAACAAAGCTTGCACCAGGCACCCGAGGCCATACGATATTATTATTATTATTATTGATATCTGGTAGCGAAAGTTGGAACTACTTGAAATTGAAAGGAACTTGTAGCTCACCCTAGTGGTGTCCGCTTGAAGCAGCTACAGCCTCTGGCTAGCCAACATGTCCTCGGACACACCCGGCACTAAAGGCTATACTTACTTCGGTGGCCACACGAACCGAAGTCGGTTCATTGCCTCACTCTTTAGCCTCTTCCATTGGTCTCTGTTGCTAGCCATGTTCTCGTTGGCTCCCAGTGTCTCCAGGTCTTTCTTGACTCCATCCATCCACCTCAGTTTTGGTCTACCCAAGGGTCTCGTACCTTGTGGCTTCCCTTCTAGCACTGTCTTTACCATTTTCCCTTCTCTTCTCAGGATATGTCCCAGCCATTCAATTCTTCTGCTCTTTATTACAGCTGTCACATCGGGTTCATTAAACAGCGTGTGTATTTCAATATGTTTTCTTCTTCTAAAGATTCCATTTTCAGATACTGGCCCAAAAACCTTTCTTAATACCTTGTTTTCAAAAGTTATAATTTTTCTCTCCATTTTCTTGCTCAGTGTCCATGTTTCCGCCCCATACATTAATAATGGTCGCACGATTGTCTTCTAAATGCGGAGTTTCGTTGTTTTCGTTAATACGATAAATAAATAACCCCTTGTAATGATAATTACCCCCTTGTTATTATTATTATTATTATTAATCTTGATTGGTCACATTGGACCTCTTGAGTCGTTCCACAATCACTTCTTCTTTGAAGGTAGTACTGCTTGGTTCTTGCGCTCTTTCCAGTACTTTTTCATTCTTTCAGATCGGGACTTTCTCAACTCATCTGAAATCTCCATAGGCTTTCTATGTGTCATTTCTGCAGAATAGTTGTGAGTTTAAGAATGGTGTTAATTTTATTTCTCCTCAGCATCTGTTATCTTGAGTCCAACTGCTTTGAGATCTTGTTGGATTCCTTGGATCCATTTTCCTCCAGTTTTCTTTCCTAGATTTCTCATCACCAGTTGGCTTACAATTCTGTTTTCTGGAAGCAGTAAGATGTGGGGAAATATGAAATTATTTTCTTCTTCATTGTGCTGGTGATTGGATCAATCTCACGATAGACAGTTTCATTTGGGAGAATCCTCCAGTCTCCCTCAACCTGATACTTTTTATTTATGCACGTTCTAATGATTCTTCTTTCCGTTTTGAGGAGCTGATCAGTTCTTTGTTCATTTTTAATTTGGAACAGTGTTTCACAAGCATAAGTGGCTTCTGGGAGAGTTACAGTTTTATAATGTTGGATCTTAGTAGCTATTGATAGGCATTTTTAGCCTACTTTTCACATTTTGCAAAAATGAGGAAAAACTAGACTTATGAGATCGATCCGGGAAAATGTGTGTCCTTCTGTCTGTCTGACCTTCTGTCTGTCTGTCTAGCTGTGTGTGTGTCCCCCTATTAACTCCTAAACGGCTGCAGCAATCGAAACCAAATTTAGTATGAGTAAAGATGTATACAGGAATATCTCAAGCCATATTTGAAAATGATGTCAGTGCTACCAACTGCTGAAAAAACGCAATAGAAATTTGAGCTCCATGTTGGATATCATGGAAGGTATGCATGGGAGCAATTCCAAAATTGGCACACATGTAGATAATACTATGTCAGTTTAATTTCCAGGAGGCCATACATGACAGTGTTGCCTAAATAATGTTAAGCCTGCTGATAGGTCCGATTTTTAAATGCATATAACTTCTACACTATTAATTGGATTTCAACCAAATTTTGTATGTGATATGTGTACATAAACAGATATGACTGAGTGTACTCTTAAGAGCCACCAGGGTTGCCAACTGTTAATAATTGCTCTCTCTCTATTTTCTTCATCCAAATACCAACATATCTGAAAGTTTGCAAGCCGACAGCTTTAATCTATGCACACGTATAGTAGCCTACCTGAAATTTTAGATTAATTTGGAGTAACTTATATATTTCAGTTCTACCAACATGATTCTAAGCCTGCTGATAGGACCAATTTTTAAATACACGTAACTCATATACCATCAATTGGATTTCAACCAAATTTCGTATGTGCTATGTGTAACATAACATAGGACTATAAGTATTCTTAAGAGCAATCAGGACTGCCAACTGTTAATAAATGCTGTCTATGTTCTTTTACCCTAATATCAATATATCAGAAAGTGTGCAAGCCAACATCTCTATACTTTGCACAGGTATAGCACCTGACACTCTAGATTAATTTGGAGTAATTAATATAAGTCAGTGCTGCCAACATGACTCTATGCTTGCTGATTGGTCCAATTTTAAAATGCATGTAACTTCTATACTAACAAATGGATTTCATCCAAAATTGGCACAACAAGATATAATATTTCCGATTATTTCTAACCAGCACACGCATGACATTGTTGCCAACATGCTTTTACGCGTGCTGATAGATCCAATGTCTAACTGCATGTAACGTTCATTGGACTTCAGCCAAATTTTGTATTCTGTACCTTAAGAGATGGAACTAAGAATATATTCAGGCACCGGGGCTGCCAACTGTAGTGTTCTATTAGGCTACATTATACCAGGAATATTTCGAACTAATTGTACATTTCGATATTACCAACTTGATTTCGTCATTATTTTAGATAGGTTCATATACCGTACTGTAGAATAATCAGTGGCATGAAAAGTAGGCTCTTTAGTTCGTCGCGGAACTTCTTGTTTATCATATGTTGACCAGGTTAAAGATTGTGTCTTTTCCATTTTATTTGTTCTATTTATCCGAGTTACTCTTTCATTTAAGTTATGTGTGATAATTTCTCCAAGATACTTAATTTGAGGAACTAGGTTAATTTTATGATCATTTATGTAGACTTTATTTGTATCTAAGGGTTTCATAGGCATGATCTCAGTTTTTTCAAAGGATATCGTAATCCTATCCCTTGAGCAATTTCTTGGAGACTAGTGATCTGAGTACAAACCACTTCCTTGTCTAGAGCTAAAAGAGCCAAGTCATCTGCAAATCCTAAGCAGTTTATTTTTATTGATGGTTTTTCCTTTTGCCAAACCTTCATGATATAATCAATCACATTGAAAAGCAGAGGGGATAATCCATCACCTTGTCTGAGACCAGTTTTTACTGTGAAAGCTGTTGATATTTCTCCCCTAAATTTAACTTTAGAATTTGTGTTTGTTAATGTTAATTGAATGATTTTTATCAATTTAGGATGGAGACCGTATGATCTGAGGATTTTTAGCAGTGTCAGTCTATGAATACTATCATAAGCTTTCTTGAAATCTATAAAAGAGATAAAGAGTTGCTTATTTCTGTTTTTGTAATATTCCATTATTAATTTCAGGCTAAGGATTTGGTCTGGACAACTTCTGTTAGGGTGAATCCTGTTGTAAATTATGCGAGAGAAAATTTTATATGTGCAGTCCAGAAGGGTAATTCCTCTGTAGTTATCTGGGTTCGTTTTGTCTCCTTTCTTAAATAATGTCTGGATTATTCCTATGGTCCAGTGTGCAGGAATTTCTTCAGTAATCCACATTTTAACTAGATGTTGATGAAGATTTATAATCGCAGGTTTACCAGCATTTTTCCAGATTTCTGCAAAGACTAAGTCTTCGCCACATGTTTTGTAATTTTTTTGCTCCTTAATTGCGAGTTCTACTTCATTGATGTTTGGAGGATTTATTAAACCAGGTGAAGTTAAAATAGGTGTATCAGTGTTACATGCAGGGTTTCCAGCGGACCATCACAATTTAACAGTTACTCGAATGCTTCTGCAAGGATCTCTGTATTTTCTTGGTTAGAATTTGCTAACCCCCTTGTAATTTATGCAAATGATAATTACCTCCTTGTTATATAATTAAGCAAATAATAATTACCCACACATATTCTATGCAAATAAAAAAAATCTCTTGTAATCTATGTGAATGTAGAAGAAATTTTTCAGCTATCATATTTATCGCCTAGTATCAACTCGTGGTGTAGCGGCTAGAGTTCTTGGCTGTCGCCCTGGACCAGGTTCGATTCCCGGCTCTGCCAAGAAATTGTAGTTCTGGTTTGATAGCTGAAATGGGGTACACTCAGCCTCGTGAGGCAAAACTGAGAAGAAGTGATGGTTTGATTCACATCTCAGCAATTCTGGAACTGATTTTCCATGGCTACCCTCCATTTCTACTCCAGGTAAATGCTGGAAAGTTCCTAACATAAGGCCACGACCGCCTCCTTCCCATCCTATCCCCTGTTTACACATACAGACACTAGTGCAGCCATCACAATCATCATCTTCAAGTCTCCACTCCAGTTTCCAGGGTGTGTTTTCGAGCGCTCTCCATTTTGGTCTATTCATGTACCACTGCTCCTTCAAGACTTCATGCCAGTTGATTCCCTTGGATGTGATATCTTCCTTCACTTGGTCCAGCCATCTTCTCCTTGGTCTTCCAGCAGGTCTCTTTCCAGTAATCTCAGTATGTAACCAGTGTTGCAATTATTCTTCTTTCTGTCATACGTTTGACGTAACCAAATCATCGCAAACGTGCCCTAGTTATGGTCTCCTTCAGGGACTGATTTATTCCAGCTTGTTCTCTAATCTTCTCATTTCATACTTTGTCTTTCCTGTTTTTTTGAAGCATGCTTCTTAGAAACTTCATTTCTGAATCTTGAAATCTGCTGTCATGTTTTTTGGTAGTTGTGCATGTTTCCAACCCATAAGTCAATATAGGGACAAAGCATGATCAAAACAGAGTTTGTTTTGATCTTAGTAACACTTGCTTATTCCAGAGTAGACATCGAACTTGCTGATTGAATTAACTTGATTTCTGAATACGGTTATTTAATTCAAGCTGTATTCTGTTGTCACTTGATATGAAGCATCCAAGGTACCGATACTGGTTTACTGTTTCCAATTGTACGCCCTCCAGCATTATTATTATCTTTACTTCTCTGTCTGTTAACAGACATAAGTGCTACAGGTTTGTAGCACTTACTTTCAGTCCATATTTTTTCAAATGAGCATTCCAGACGTTCAGCCTTTCTTGGACTTCCATCTCACTATTTCCCCAGATAACTATATCATCTGTAAAAGCAAATGCTTTAAGAACCATCACAATAACACAGGTAATTACACAAATTCCCTGCACACACACATACACGGGGCTAGTCGCAGCCCCTAACATAAACAACAACAACAACAACAACTATAGAATCGTGATGACCGACCGCAAGTTGCCAATCATTGTTAAAAAAGCTTCACTCCCTCGCTCGCTTGTTTGGCACTGCAGCCCGTGGAGGGCCTTGGCCTCACGTACAGTAGCAGCCCAACCTCCACCATTGCCTATCGTCCTGAGGTCCTCCTCCACATTGAAGTGTTTTGGCTACCCTGTTGATTGATAATAATAATAATAAGCATATAATTATAAGTTGTCGGGCTCCAGGCTACCACACACTGTCGTAGACCAAATTTATAAATATATGATAATAATAATAATAATAATAATAATAATAATAATAATAATTCAGTAGAGTCTCGAGAACCTCTTATCTCACGTCGTGGCGTCAATAAGTCGACCAACCAACCAGTAACTATATCAGGAGTTAGTAATGTCTAACTACAAAGGATAACTAACAACCCTAGCATAGATTTAAAAGAAATTAATTTATTCAATAAAACAAAGTATAGAAAATGAAAAATAATGTCTGTAATATAATAAAAGATATGAACCTCTAAAATTAATGTTAAAAGACATAAATGGCGAGTTAGCTCATAGTAATAAAAATAATACAGAAATTTTAAAAGAAACATTTATTAAGTTGCTAAATTGCGAAGATCCACCAGAACTGCTTCAAATAAATACAGACACCACTATTAAAACACCATCAGAATACATACATCCACCCACAATCCAAGAGGTCTACAAAGCTCTGAGGGAGCTCAAAAGCTGCAAAGCGAGTGGAGGAGCTCAAACATTTGCAGAATTATGGAAATATGCAGCAGAACCAGTACAGATTTCATTACACCAATGCATACTGAACATTTGGATCAAAGAAGAACGGCCAGACCATTGGACTACAGCTATAATACATCCATTACACAAGAAAGGAGAAAAATCAAATCCTGATAACTATCGAGGAATTTCCCTTTTGGATATCACATATAAAATCATGTCACGAATTCTATATAATCGTTGTAATGATCAATTAGAACTGGAAATAGGAGAATATCAAGGTGGATTTCGGCCATGACGAAGCTGCCCTGAACAGATAATCACCTTAAAATTAGTAATGGACTACTACAAACGTAGACAAAAACAGCAAGTCATAACCTTCGTAGACTTCAAAAAAGCTTATGATTGTATACATAGATCTTCATTGCTGAAAATACACAAGGAATTTCGGACTTCATCCCAAATTAATAAAAATTATAAAACTAACTCTAACAAACACCAAATCTAAAGTAAAATTCAGATGAGAAATATCTGAACCGTTTACGATTAAAACAGGATTAAGACAATGAGATGGTTTAATGCCCTTACTTTTCAATTGTGCTTTGGAATAAGTGATGAGGGAATGGTACAGGGAAAATCCTAGGAGCAAAAGAATTGGAATTGCTTGGGCATCGTAGATGACTTAGCGTTACTGGCTAATAATATTCAAGAAGTCAGAAATCAAATAATAAGCCTACAAAATATAGCACCAAGAATTGGACTTCAGATATAATTTGAATAGACTGAGATAATGGTATCAAATCCACTTGTAATCAACCACATAACAGTAAATAACAAGACATTTAAAATAGTGAAGCAATTTAAATACTTAGGAGAAAGTATAACTTACAACTTGAAGAAGAATAATAATAATAATAATAATAAGAAGAAGAAGAAGAAGAAGAAGAAGATAGAATGCGTTTACTGAATTTAGTTATTACGTGGCCTAGTTCTAAAATGTTGGATTACTAATGATTTACGTTACGTTAAAAAAAAGCTTGAATCTAAAATGCCCCAATGGAAGTTTCAGAGAGAACCCAAGTATTGCATTTTCCGTAGCTCACCGAGTCGAATTCTTGAAGTCGATTGATGACGTAGTTGAAGCTGTATTGTAGTGTTGACTGGTAGATCGGCGTATAATTAATTGTAGATTATGATGAAGTTTGTTACTTGAAGTTAATTATTGGTCGGATCAGATGACAGAATTCTGATTCAAAGAATCATCACTTAGAACATGACCTATTCACGACCACGTCCCAGGTCAGCTGGACTGAAAAATTCAAAGTCCGTTGACTTAACTTTCAATCGAACCGAAGTTCCTTACTATTGCTGTTTGAGATTGACTGCTGAAAGTTCAAAGTAGTCATCTCGGCCGATTGTGAGTATAATTGCTTCTGATCAGAGAATAGTCTGACAGAATAATAAGTCTTGCGCCCAAAAAATACTGTCTTCCCTCCATGGAACACTCGTATTTACGTGCCTTCACAATTCATTCACCTGCTTCGTGACGTATATGGTTACTATGGCAACGGTCCTGATTCCATCAACTTCGGATTTTCTCCCACCGTGATTGGTTGAAACACAGAGTGTCGAAGTCGAGTACACACGAATATTTGGTGTGATTATATGGATCGGAATCCGGGTTAGCCATAAGAAACAACAATATTTCGTGGTCTCCAATATTTCAAATCGCCCTGCATGGGGCTAGATGACAAGGCAATATCTCCTTGTATGGTTCTTTTGAAATACCAGAATCCAGATATAACTTGACCTTCCGAGAAACCTCTGACTCGTTGTTATTCCGCCATACGCTGCTCCCTCTAAGTTTGGATTCTGGAAAGTCCAGGTCAATTCGTGGACATGCATTCATATCTCTATCTCTACTTAGTATAAAACAAAGTCCCCAATTCTTGGATTTCACGGGTAATCTCCAGAACCTCTGGATGGATTTTAATGCGGTTTTCACCATTCTGTAAAGGATATCTAGGGGATGATTTCTGTAGAAAATAATTTATTTATGATCTAAGGAAGCCGAGCAGTAATGATTTCAGTGAAAAAGTCGGAAAATAACCTGGCGTCCGAGCACTTTGTAAGCCTACGCTGGGCAAACCGTTTAAAATATCTAAATACTATGAGTGTAAGAATTTTTCAGCATGAAAAGTTCTACAAAAACATCCACGAGAGCATATCTCTATCTTCAATACATCGCCCACTATAAGTGTTTTTACGTTTTCTTTTCTTCCAACCATGTGCATTCAAATACTGAGGCGACAGTTTACGAGCTAGCGAAGGGAGAATCTATCATCCCTGTTACAGCCTAACTATCGGGCGAACTTATTACCCCTGATACAGCCAGCAGCAAACCGTCAAGTCGTGTTGAGTTAAGACTTCAGAGAAGGGTGGTCGTGTTTGGAGTTTCCCTGGAAGTGTAACTCGGCTTTTCTTCATTTCGCCTGTGACCTTTTCGTTCCGCAAAATACATTTCAAGTTAAGATTGAACTGAAGGGAGATTTGTGTTTCATGCACCTCACCATTCCCTGAAAGTGCAACTCTTCATTTCGCCTGTGAACTTTCCGTTCCGCAAAATTCACAGTTAAGTTAAGATTGGACGGAAGGAGGATTTGTGTTTCATGCACATCGCCATTCCCCTTGAAGTGCCATTCTTAAATTACGCCTAACAAGAATTCGTTATAAGGTCCAGACAGTGATTTTCAGCCATCATGCCGAGATGTAAAACGGATATAGGTCATAGTTCATTGACATCGAAAAAAGAGCGCTTATCACGTAACGATGAAACAGAGCAACAAATAATTTCTCGATTGTCACAAGAGAAAGAAAGACTTCATCCTCAGCTCCTTAAAACCGTTGCTCAAAAAGAACACCTTTTGACCCACGATCAGAAACAAGCTTATGAAGGAAGGTAAGATATGTTTTTCTCTATGCCCCTGGAGACACTGGCAGAACGTACTTGATTAATTTGTTGCTCGCCAAAGTGAGGCCTGGTGGTAATATTGCTCTTGCCGTCGCATCATCTGGAATTGCAGCCACTCATTTGGAAGGGGGAAGAACAGCACATCCTTTGAAAGTCAGCAGTAATGCTGGAAGCGTATGTAGTATTTCAAAACAAAGAAACACTGCCAGTTTAATCCAAAATTGTTCTTTAGTTGCATGGGATGAGACTACAATGTCGCACAAATCTTCCGTTGAAGCTGTAGACAGGACCTTGCGTGATCTAAGGAATCGGAACACACCTATGGGTGGCTGCACAGTTTTGTTCGCCGGAGATTTTCTTAAAATCTTACCTGTTGTTACCAGAGGAACGAGAGCCGGCGAAGTGAACGCTTCATTGAAAAGATATTACATCTGGCCGGATATAAAAAAATTGGCACTCAAAACTAACATGAGAGTACTCTTATCTTCAGAAAATTGCTAATTTGTTACTTAGAGCCGGAAATGGAGATTTACCGGTCATTGACGGGAAAATTACCCTCAGTCACGATTTCTGTGTTTTAGTAAGCGTCATTCAAGAATTGATTGATAGCGTTTATCCTCAAATCCATGACCTATCTAACAAGTCCCATTCATGGTTTAAAGAAAGAGCGATATTATCGCCGAAAAACGAACAAGTGTGAAAATTAATGACTTGGTGTTCTCCAAATTCACTGCCCAGGCTCAAGTATATTAATCAGTAGACGCAGTAGTCGATAGTGAAGAAGCTGTTCATTACCCTACAGAATTCCTAAATTCTTTATTTCCTTCTGGTTTGCCACCACGCAAGCTTATTTTAAAAGTAGTAGTGCCTATTATATTGCTACGTAATTTACACCCACCCAAGTTATGCGATGGGACGCGATTGGTAATGAAAACTTTGAAAAACTGTTTCATAGAAACAACTATCTTAACTAGCTGTGGTACAGGAGAAACGGTCTTAGTACCCAGAATCCCTATGATTCCTTCAGATTTGCCTTATCATTTCAAACGAGTACAATTTCCAGTAAGAGTCTGCTTTGGCATGACTATAAACAAAGCACAGGGTCCGAGACTTAGCGTGACTGGAGTTGATCTCAGTGGAGAATGTTTTTCTAATGGACAGCTTTACTTGGCTCTATCGCGTGTTACACCAAACCGAAATCTTTTCGTGTTCACTGCTAGAGGGGAATCGACTAATGTCGTATAGGCCTACAAGGAAATCTTATAAGACGTCGGTTAAAAGTAGCCTATCACCTTTCATTCATAACTGTTCCCGGGCGAAGCCGGGGTGGGTTGCTAGTTGATATATTAATTATAGTCAATTAAATGAATTCAAATATAAATTTGATATAAAATAGAGATATCAAATTAATAATAACAATAATAATAATAATAATAAAATTGTCAAGAACATATTAGAAAGGTCAAATGTTAGGACCATCACAATATCATCTAGCCACTTTTTTCTTTGTCTTCCTTTCAATCGTCTCCCGCCTGGCTTTCCCTTATTTACCTTCTTAAACCACTTTCTCTTCAGGCATTCTTTCCACATGTCCTAACCATCTAAGTATATTGCTTTCTATTTCAGAAACAATGTCTGGTTTTCCAAATATGATCTTAATTTCTTCATTTTTCCTTATTCCCTATTCTTCATTGTCATATATTGGACCATATATTTTCCTTAATACTTTTCTCTCTCATCTGCGGAGGAATTCTTCATCGTCATCGTCGTAGATCAGTCCAGCCATTACCATTGAGTTCTGGAACAATTGAAGTATTTACGAGGTGGGGTCTTAAGCCTCATGTCCAACCCCCAAACTTGAGGACTAGGGACTCTTCTGTCAGGGTTACCATACCTTAGCCGAGAAAATCCCGTTTTAGGCTGCCGGGTACTCGCCCTCACCCAACTCCTTTAAAGCAGTAGGATTTCCTGGTTACTTAAGTAGGCAAGCCTACCAACTCCTAAATGAGTTCACCGTGTAGATATTATACATTACATATGATAAACTTGTGAAGTATTTCATTGAAATATGTCTACGATGGAGTACAAAATGCCTTAACCTTCTCTTTCCCTGTGCCCTTAATTTAGTTTGAAAGTCGTACTTGGATATCTTTGTTCCATAGGAAATAGTGGAGAAGCCGATATTTTACGCTGCTGGCACTACTAGGTTTGACATTGTGGAAGGAGAACTGGGTGAGTAATGCATTTTTTATTTTGTATGATAATTCATATAATATTTCTTCTGTCAGACAATGTAACCCTTACGTTGAAGAACTGTGGTCCACCTCAGACCTATCCCTCCATCTCAATTAACTTTCATGTGATCGGCTGAGTTACTTACGAGTTACATAAGAAATTTTGCAGTAAAACCTGGAATTATTGATGTGTAACATCTTTCCGCTCGGTTGCTGGATAGTTTTGTGGGAGTGATTTTGAAAATTGGGGACGGAAGTGAATCGGGCGGAAGTGGATCGAACGGAAGTGGGTCGGACGGAAGTGAAGACGCACTGCCAGAAAAATGGGACGGAAGTGAATCGGGCGGAAGTGGATCGGACGGAAGTGGATCGGGCGGAAGTGAAGACGCACTGCCAGCTGTATGTACAATTGAAAATGTGTGTATTGGAAACAAGGCAGTGTGTGCTCTGTAGCGCGAGAATGTTATGGCAATACAGTAGGCAGTGCATTTAGCAGGCACTGGTTTGACGAGCACAGTGGCAAATGTTTCACCGACTTTCATTTGTCATTGCGCAGTTTATGAAGCTTCACGTTCAAGGTGGAATATCACATGGGGAAGGACAAAGACGACAAAAGACATTTAAGTAAGCGGCATTATTGTCAAGCTGTGGGTGAGTAGTCAAATATTAAATGCATAACAGAATGTTGTTATATGAGTGGAATAAAAGCTGTATATTCATCATATGTGAGACTAGGTCATTTCATGATTGTAGGAAGCCATGTTTTGATTGTTTACGACGAACTGTATGAGAGCCTTGAGAATAATGAATGTTATAGTTACTGAGGAATGTGCTCACAGTATTTGAGAGTACTGTCGACGTTGTGTGTCACTTTGTTATTATGAATTATTAATGTAAAAGGAAGGAAGGAAGCTTGTTGTTTTGTGTGTCTGTTAATCTCACGATCTTGATCCACGGTACCTCCCTTTTACGTGGAATTCGAACCACAGGACATGGCATTTCAATTCGAAAATCTCACATGTATTGACCGGGAATCAAACCCAGTCTACCCTGGTGAGAGACTAACAGCTTCACCGTTGCGCCACAAATGTGACAGTAGCATATCTCCAATTCAATCTATACATTCATCATAGTACCAGTATGAAAATGGAGTGTAAATTAACATTTTAAGAACGTCCAAGCTGTGTAGTATACGAGTAGGATAACATGTCAGATGTTACACATCATATGCGACTACTGTAAGGCTCGTATCTTTTTTAGTTAATATTTCACATGTTACTTTCTGTTTGAAGATCAGAAGTGTAGTTGGGTTAGAATCCCACCTCATCCTAGAAGTGGTTTTCCGTGCTTTCACATATCTACTCCAGGATGGTTCCTAACTTAAGGCCACGGCCGCATCAATCCCAATCCTCGCCTCAATTACGCATACACACTAATACAGACACAGCAATAACATAGGTTAGCAGACAGTTTATTTATATAGCATTTACGGGTATTTCCCCTCCCACGACCATCAGAAGGCGTTGCCCCTATTAACTAGGAGCCGACGTCTGGAGGGAAGGTAATATCACCTTCTGCGAACAGACGTCAGGGTTGGTCAAAATATAAATTGACAAGTAGGATATGTCAGTTATTGATACACAGTCTTAGGACGGGAAGAGGCTCAGCACAGATACCAAACATTTTTCTCTTCGATAACAATCCAAAACGTCCATGGCACAACATTTGTCAAATGCCACCTAACATAGAACCATCTATGGATAGAAGAATCGAATTAGCAAAAGAACATCCACTAGCGCAAGCTGATAAGAGGCTGAAAAGAGTTCAAGGCAAACCCTTCAGTGCACCTTTATAGAGGGAGAGTTAGTGCTTGTTCGGAAACCAGTTGCTTCGAATTTACCTCAGCGCATCTACACAAATTTAAGAAAGTTAACACTGAACCATATAAAGTTGCAATAGTGAACAACAATAATTGTTATAAGGTTGTGCATATTGAGGATTACCAGACCTAAGGAAAATTCAATGCGGCGCAATTGAAGAGTTTCTATAAGAAAATTTAATATAGGAAAATATGTACGCCACTTATTAAGCGTAAAGTACGATACCGTAATAAAAGTCTTCATCTGCATTTATTACCCAAATTTAATGGGGATTTGCGCCCATTATTTGCCTCTGTCTTACACCGACAATTGCGACATATACGCACTTCTTCGATGAAAAAATTCCAGGTCAAAATTTATGATATTAAAATGAACCTGCATAAAACAATATTATTAGTGGCAGCTGATTCACCCGGTATTTAGGGAGTGTAAAATGAGTCATATCTGTTTAGTCATTCTTACAGAATGTCCGACGGAGTAGGGGCGGTATTCTCGAACTCCCTTTTCAATACACAGGAAGACAAGTGTCAAGAAACAGTTCTCGTAGAGAGTGATTATTGTGTAGAAAATTTTAAAGTACGTTTCGTATTTCTAACTTGACGACGCGAGTATAAGAAATGAAATGACAACATAGTTATGTGAACGTAATTCAGTTCATACATCTGGTATTATCTGTACATTTACATAATTATATTCACACTTGGAAGAAGAAGTTAGGCTATTATAGTGTCTGATACTCACTTATATACGTATATATATCTGTATAATTTATTGTAGCTAATGGCCATATGAAAAGAAATTATAATATACAATGCAGGGACTGTCTCTAAAAAATTGCGTCAGAGAAGTCAATCATTTTTGGCAGTATGCCGCATGATATCGGTCACAGGGTTCGTTACACAATTCACATAGACATGTAGCTTCATGTGGAGTGTTATAGCTTTTTTCTGCATATCCTGAAGTGAAATCCATAGACTGCAAAACGCGTCACAGTGTGACGTAAATTGTAGTCTGCCCTTTTCCAGTCAAATGATAACATCGCTCCTGTCCCAAAGAAGTCCAACCATATATACTTTATTTTATGAAGTTCCGCAAGAAGTTCTTGATAGGCAGCGCTAGATAGAAGCTGCATTTGTAGTGTGATTTGTTCAACACAGAATGACTCTGCAGCCAGCTCATACATTAGCCGGGATGGAGTAAATTTTGATACACACATCACTTTCCCTTAAGCTGATTTTCGTCATATGAGGCCGGATCAGTTCCATACCACAGGTTAAAATAGGTGTCAGTGTGGAAACAAAGAGCTTCATAGCAGTAACTAAAGATAGTTAACGTTAATGCTGCATGTAGTCCATAGCCATTAGTGCAGCAGTCACTCTGTTTCTCACGTGCATTGTGAACGAAGTTCCTGTCGTCTGGAAAGTGAAACCCAAATAGTAAAAATTCTTGACGGTTGTTATCGGTCTTTAATAAATCTTGTTTCTATTCGAAATCATTCCTGACGGAAGACCATGTAGGCTGTTTTATTCTCGTTAATCTGTAGTTTCAACAAAATTATGTTAAATGGTCCGGCTGAGCTCAAATAATGTACAGCGTTTCGCCCCAGTGTACCAATGGGCTCGTCAGTTGGTATGGTACACCTCACCAATACGCTGAATAGTGGTCAATGAGCAGGCCAATGCAAGACACTTGATACTCATTATAATATGTAGTATCGACGTTACGAGCAATGCCAAAGCACTACAGGTAGTATAGCCTTCCTTCCGAAGCAAATGCAAACCTTGCCTTGGTAATCGATATGTCGAGAGAATGTTCTCGAATGAGAAACATGCTGTTAATGGTCCTTTGAGCTTAAGAATTCAACAAAATTTCAAAAAAATCTGTAGTTTATTCTTCTCGGCCCAGAGAAGCAGACGATCTATGCATTCCTGCAGAAACTCTTTACTCTTTGCGTTGATACTGACTTATGCTAGTCGGGTGCATTATACGACGTAAACGCTGTACCTCAGAACCAGACGAACGTAAGTCCAAAAATTACGATTTTCAGGTTATTACATCATTGTATGTAGAATTTGTTTCTACATTAATCCATTACAACTTAAGTCCGGTGAAACATCGCGTTTTGTATTTACTAAGGGTTGTAAGAACGTAAGTCCCAACCTATGATTGAGCCAGACAAACTTAAATCCACTTACGTTATTGTGGTTCTGAAGCGTTAAGAATTCATTAAAACGCAAGTCCCATTGCCCCCTTGTCATAGTGCTAAGTCCAAAACCTGGTTTTATAAGTACAGCCAATATAACGCATGTCCAGTCTTAAGTCCTAGGACGATTTTATAAGTACAGCCAATATAACGCATGTCCAGTCTTAAGTCCTAAAACGATTTCATAAGTACAACCAAAAAAACGTAAGTCCAGTTCTGACTGAATATTGCGTTAATTCTAAAGGAAATACCAATAAAGGGGTTAAGTATATACAACTTTATTAATGTCAATAGTTTTTTGCTGCCTAATTCAAGTGTTAGCCATGCAGTCAGACATAGAGTTCATTTTCTACAGTTTTTATGCTCTCCAGAAAAGTTGGCAGAATGTGACTTACGTTAGTCTGGTTCTGAGGTACAGAACGGTGGAACAATAAAACTTCATATGCGTGGCTACAAGAAATTCATATCACGATTTATAAATCATAGTATGTATGATACATGAAGAACATCAATAGAACATTCGACCTAGTACAGTATATCCGACTTATGCATTTTTAGGTTACGATGAGAGTTGTGTTGTATTTAAGAACATCTTAGTGCATCTTAGAGTTGTAAATCAGATTAATAATGATATTGACAAAAATTTGGTGGTTTGATTCAAGGCTTGATCAAAGCTTGGTTTAAAGCTTGATTCCAAGGATTTTTAATTGTAATATAAATAGTGGAGATGAACGTGAACATATAGTTCATATTTTTGAAAATTATTATTATTAATATTATTATTATTATTATTATTATTAATATTATTATTATTATTATTATTATTATTATTATTATTATTAATATTATTATTATTATTATTATTATTATTAATTTCGGTATTAGTTTAATTTCTTTTAAATATTTTGAAATAGGGTTGGAAGGATTTAAAGAGTCTTGTACAGAGTTCGAAGATGTTTTGTAATAGCGAAAGGCCATCGCTAATTTAATTTATTTTGGGCTAGGTAACATTTAATAAGTAGTGGAGTGATGACAGTTCTAATCCCCCCCACCACCTCTCCCTCTGACGTCACATACTAACCCGCAATACATTCAGGGGCAAAGTCGATATCTCCCGAAGCCATGGTCCGATTTTGACAAATGAGGTGTCGTTGGACTCGGGTTGACGCCCTCTTTCCAATGGACCATTCATTTCAACCCCTAAATAAAACCTACCCCTACTAGGGGGTGAAATTGTAATTTTTAGTGAAAGTCTCTTTTCAAATACGACATGTATAAGGTGCGCTGCTAAAATGAACTTAAATGTTGTTGCTCATATCGCGCATGCGTTTTTCTGGCTGCCGCTATGGATGAACATTTTTGTTTTTGTTTTGTACGCATGCGCACTTGGGATTTTTGTAAGAGGGCGAGCTCTTTGAAAAAAAAAATGATTGATAAGAAGAGGTTTTGGTGGTGAGGAGAGAACCAGATAGTCGCCTACTTTCCTACGACGTTTGCCGATATCTCTCGAACGCAAGGTCGGATTTGGACGTGTGACGTGTCAAATCGCTTGTCTCAAAGCCCTATATATGTTATTAATAGGTTAAAGTTTTGAGAATGAGGGAAACAGGCGTTTTGGGGTAAAATTATGATTTTAGACTTTTTCTGATATTTCACGAATGCCTGGTCGGATTTGGTCCTATGACGTGTCAAATGGCTTGTCTCGAAACCCTCTTTATTTTGGTAATAGGTTAAAGTTTTTGAGAATGAGGGAAACAGAATTTTTTGTTGTAAAACCATGATTTTAGACTTTTTGTTATATCTCACAAACCAATAACGCCAGAGACGTATACGAGGGGTCGTAGGACTCGGGGTGACGCCCCTCCCCTATCTCCCTTTCGAATATAGTATTTATGTTTAAAAAAATGCGAAAGAGCCTAACGACACTTATGTTGAAAACATTTCAGTTTTTAAAACTTTTCTTAAATTTGTCTAAAATGTTCATGACGAGTGGTTGTAGATAGAAAGAGACGATACCACTGGACACGTGTTTCAACGAAGCTATTACTGGCCACGGTGGTGATATACCAATACAGTATTCGCTATTTCGATGAGACGGCGGGTCGAGGGTTCGTTTTCTGATTTTTCCTATGATGGAATTCCTAATTCCTAAACCCCCTGAAGGGGGTCTTTAACGTGTAAACGATTATGAGTGACATGACAAATGATAATTCCTTGATTCGATGAAGTTGGCTTTAGATAGAACAAACAGAACTTGGATATATGTTGCTTGAAGTGAGTATAGAAAACAAACTTGCTGGGGCAGACTGACAGGATGTGAATGTTATTTGATCTTATTGGAATGCATTGACTTGACAGGGCAATGAAAAAAAGCACAGAGATGCTGAGGACACTTGAAGGTCAAACGATATGGCAACCATGGTGGGAGGGGGAAGCTAGGATGATGTCGCCGATCATGTTCAATGGATGAATTTATATTTTGCGAAGCATTGTTCGGAGAGGGTCATGGGACGACTTGTTTTAAGGGTATTTATTTTTTCGATGTTTCCTATGGTGGACTCATTGATTGAAATAATCCAAAACTGCTAGGGCATGGCCTTGAGATTTTATAAACCGATAATGGGATTTTGACATACAAGATCCACTCAGAACTTGACATGATGTCATTCTTTTTATGGCTTATGAATTTCCCCAAAAAAGACCCAAAACAACAAGATCATGGACTTTTGCTTTTCTTAATATATTGCAAACCCATAATGTAAGATGTTTACTGTGAGTGACGAAATCTAGCTAGGTAACGAAAGAATTATTGTAGGATATATGTATGGTGACTGACACGTCTTTGACCATTGGAACTTGTTTTCAGATCTGACTGTAGTACATAGGGAGTATAGGTTGTAGGCATGGATTGACAAACGGTGCACACAAAATTCAATTTATCGATTCAAGAATTAAGAGTAGACTATCATTAATTAATTGGTTAAAGAGTGTAGCTAAAAATAAAAAAATGGTGACTACATTAAACTAAACTGAACCAAGTCGAATCAAACCCAACCGAACCAAACCAAGCCTAAAGCAAACCAAACCTAATCAAGAACAAGCCAAGGGCTTAAGTGTAAAACTTATGGGGGAATGCAGTCATTGGCAATGTCCAAAGGAAGGGATAACGCTCTACCTCTAGAGGGTAAGGTAAAGCTAGCGCATGGTGCTAATGCATATTCCCAAGTACATGAACCACACACACACACAACTATCCTATGCTGTTTTTATGAGTTAACTGTTAAAACTTACTCAGTGGTTACTGAGCAAGATGGTCGCTACACACAACAAGCTTTAAATACTTGAGGCTAATAATCTATACACACACACACACGCTTGTTATAAACTAAACTGTCTTGCTGGCAGTGCTCACACAGTAGGCAAATGACAGAAATGCTTGGCTAACAGAAATACAATCATTTTCGTTTGTCTAATGTTACCAGCTAACCATTACATGCTATAGTGGTGAGCACATGTGCCTCTTGCACTGGAGATCGTAACTCGATTTCTAGCTCTAAGGCCTAGAATGAATCAAACTAAGAAAGAAGGGTATGGTGACGCAGTGGTTAAACTGTTAGCCTTTCACTAAGGTAGACTAGGGTTTGATTTTAGGTTAATATACATGTCATAAACAAACAAACAAACAAACAAACAAAAAAAGCAGAGATAATGTTTAAAACTGATTACACTTGTCTCTTTTCAAATTATTACTTAGATTGCAAATACAAAGGTGGACTGGGTTTGATATTCAGTTAATGCTGCCTATCGCATACTAGCCTGTAAGAAAGCCAAACAAGCAAAAGGCGTAGGTAGAGCAGTGGTAAAATCGCTATGTGTAGAGAACTACCTAACGGTTTTATGAACTGGCAATGGTATGTCGCATAAACAGTGCAGGATACAATCCAGCAACCATAATTTGTATCTTGTGGAGCAGAGAAAACATATATATAGAGAAAGATATAGAAAGCTAGTGTATGTATGGGTAGCATTGATAATTTGACCAGAGAAAATACGATGAGGTAGGGTGGGGAGAGGGAGAATTAACACTTATATATGAATGAATGGTAAATAGTATTTTAGTTTTTTTCCCCCAATAGTTTTGTTTTTTAAATGCAGTGGTAGATAGTCGTTATTTTGTAAAACATTCTTACTTGCAGTAGTAATAAGACTCTATGGTTTCGCTAACACATAGATAGACTGTATTATTGCCATGGTCAAGCACTCACATTAAGATCATTTACAAAATCATAAAATGAAAAATAAAAAATCTTGTTTTGGAAATATCGTTTTTCAACATACACAAAATAAATATATAAAAAATTTGTAAACAGCAAAATGGAAAATCCATGGTCAAGCACTCACATTAAGATCATTTACAAAATCATAAAATGAAAAATAAAAATCTTGTTTTGGAAATATCGATTTTTTTCAACATACACAAAATAAATATATAAAAAATTTGTAAACAGCAAAATGGAAAATCCATGTTTCCATATAGACAAAATTTAAAAACCTTAAACGGACATTTAAGAAAATATATATAAATGGGAAATTGACAAATGTGTAAATATGAAAATGGAAAAATCCATGTTTCCATATCATGAAATTGAAAAACATCAAACTGTCATTTTAAAAAATGCAAATGGAAAATTGACAAATTGCAATGTGTGAAATGTGAAATTGAACAAATGGCTATCATTATTTAAAAAAAAAAGAACATGGTGCTCTATGGTTGAGGTGTGAATCAAACCCTTTCTACTTATTTGGACCACCCGAGACTGAGTAGACTAGTTTAAGTTGTCATACCACTTTTAAAAGTTTGTGTTAAATCTAGGAATTGAACCCAAGAGCTTGTAGGGGAGATCAAAGGTTATAATATGTTAAACAGATAGCCTTGAATGAAGGGTGTGGTAGCTTTATAGAGATGAGACGTTTCGCTCGGGGCAGGGAGGCATGGAGATCTGCATCAAACCAGTCAAAGGACTAAAGACTCAAACAACAACATGTACGTTCACCAAAATAATGTTGTGTAACGGTAAATGTTAGTCAACGAACAGTAATGCATTACTAAAACCCATGACACGATACCTAAGAGCTTTTCTAAAATGATTTTAAAATGCCTTTAACCCTATATTGAACACCCAGTTCACAAAACTCATAACAGCAATGTTATGGTAAAACAAAACAAAATCTATATTTCAAAACAAACAAGTGGTTTAGTCAATGTATACTGGAAAAAGTTTTGTAAACACTCAAGTCCTCAAGACCAATTAAATTAGTAACTGTCAGGTTGGCCGAGTGGTTAAGGTGTTTGACTTAAGATCAAATTTCTGTATAAGGAAGCAAGGGTTCGAATCCCTTACCTGACATAACTATTGCCTTAACATGGCTTGGCCACACTGTATTATTATGATACTCAGTACACAAACCATAGATATAGTGTATTGTTTAAGGCCACTCTCTTTCTGAACATAGTCAGAGACTGTTGATGGTTAACAATTGTATTAATAGTGGGACATGGGGATAGCAATTAAGAAAAAACAGCCAATACCCATACAATATTTTTATTCATTTTAGTTTTTTTTTACAATAGTTACACACTGAATACAACTTTTTATCTCTTTACCATTGTTTGATATAGATTTTAAACACAACGCTTGTTGTAGATCCTTTTACAACTTTCTCTAGGTACTCTTGTTCTTAAAAACTGGGGAAGCCGCAATGGTTTTATAGACATTAAACCCTCATTCTCTTCTTTTTCATCATTATCATCATCATTATTATAAATATTATCTTTATAATTATTATAGTCATTGTCACCATCATTATCATCATCATCATCATCCTCAACATCACTAGAACTATCCAATTCCATTTTTTCCTTTTCAAAAGGGATCTCTTGAAGAGTCTGTGTTGCTTTTGATAGTGTTACGGGTTTATTGAACGTTGACAACTGTCCTAACATGACTTTTTGAGGAGATAAATGTTTTTTCATAAGGAAGTCACTATGTTGAGTAACACTATGTTTTTGTCGGACTTGCTTTTTCATGTTCTTTTGATCATGTTTTGTTAACACTAACGGTGTTTCATTTGGTATACCACATTGATGAGTACCCACACTTAAGACCTCACCATGTTTACTTTTTAGATGACCTAGACATTTTGTTGTTCTTTGTTTTGAGCACTGCCAAAATATCATGCCATTCGCATTTTCTCGCTTATAGTTATAAGAGTACCCATGATACAGGGCACGTGGTTTACCTTTATTGGTTATAGTATATTCCATAGTAGTCACTGACTTGTATAGTCGATCCGCCTACTACAAAGGTCTGAACACTTGTGGTGAAAGAATGATGTTGTGTTGACGTTTTATGCAGGATAATGTTGGTGGCATATGTGGGTGGCTTATGTTGATGACATGTGTTGTTGGCTGATTTTGGTGGCTTATGTTGATGGTTTATGGTGGTGGCTTATGTTGATGGCTTATGTTGGTGGCTTATGTTGATGACATATGTTGGTGACTTATGTTGATAGCTTATGTTGGTGGCTAATGTTGATGACATATGTTGTTGGCTTATGGTGGTGGCTTATGTTGATGGTATATGTTGCTGGCCTATGTTGATGGTTTATGTTAATGGCTTAGGTTAATATCTTAGGTTGATGGCATAAGTTGATGGCTTATGTTGGTGGCTTATGGTGGTGGCTTATGCTGGTGGCTTATGCTAGTGGCTTATGGTGGTGGTTTATGGTGGTGGCTTATGTTGATGACATATGTTGGTGGCTTAAGTTGGTGGCTTATGTTGGTGGCTTATGGTGGTGGCTTATGGTGGTGGGTTATGGTGGTGGATTATGGTGGCTTATAGTGGTGGCTTATGGTGGTGGATTATGGTGGTGGCTTATGTTGATGACATATGTTGGTGGCTTATGGTGGCTTATGGTGGTGATTTATAGTGGTGGCCTATGTTGGTGGCTTATTTTTGGTGGTTTACGTTAATACCTTATTTGTAATGGCTTATTTGACAAGTTATTGTTGTCAATGTATTTAGAGGATTTTTCTCTTGGTTTTGGAAAGTATCTCAACTCTTTTTTATGGTAGCATAATGCTTACCGCCATGTTTGTAAGCAACAACAACACACTAAAATTCCAAGAATCCAAAGTACTCTAAGGTTAATGATTGTCTCTCAACTCCATTCAACGTCTAGTCAAAAAACATTATATATTTTTCACATTTTACAAAAAAGGTAAATTGGGAAAGTAAGCTGTATGTTTAAACTAAAAATCATATCAAATCATATGCTAACTCCAACACCTACGTCTACCCCAATCTCAGTCAAAAAAATTTAATATTCTTCAAATTTTTCCAAAACAGTATTTGGAAAGTAGGCCATATTTTGAAAACTAATCATCCTATAAAGTCATATATATATATACTGAAACCAATGGCTTTTATATCCTTAATCTTAAGAACAAAATATGGAATTTTTGACATTTTTTCCAAAAATGTTCATTTTAAAACGGGGCTATATTTTGGAAACTAGGAATTTTACAAGAAAGTTTGTTTAACGTAAATGGCAGGTATTTACCCCCACTACCCGCAAACCAAGTCCCAGGTCTCTGGGGAAAAATCCAAAAAAAAGTTCAATTTGGAAAGTAGGCAATATTTTGAAAACTAATCATCCTAAAAAGTCATATATAGACTCAAACCAATGGCTTTTATGTCCTTAATTGGTAGAACAAAACTTAACATTTTTTCAGTTTTTCCAAAAAAGTCCAATTTTCAAAAATTGTCTATATTTTGGGAACTAAGAATTTTACAAAAAAGTTTGTTTAACGAAAATGAAAGGTCTTTACCCCCCTCTACCCAAAACATAAATTTCAGGTCCCTAGGACAAAAACTGTGCAGTATATATATATATTTTTTTTTGGGGGAGGGGGTCTATATTCACTTTACCTCCCCACTTCACAAGATGGCGGCCATAGCTTAACTTAACCTAGCCTAACCTAACCTGACCTACGAGGTGTGATCAAAAAGTTCCAAAAATGTGGCTGCAACTTAACCAAACCTAGCCTAGCCTAACCTAACCTCCCTGTTGACTAGCCCCCTTTGGACGGGTCCTTTTTGAAGGGAGTCATTTTTTTTACGTGTCCCGGAGGACGGGTCCTTGTTGACGGGTCCCTGTGGCGGGTCCTTTGGACTGATCCCTATGGACTGGCCTTGCATTTTATCCAAATTATGTCAAAGGGGACCCGCCACTGGGACCCGTCAACAAGGACCCGTCCTCCGGGACACGTAAAAAAAATGACTCCCTTCAAAAAGGACCCGTCCAAAGGGGGCTAGTCAACAGGGAGGTTAGGTTAGGCTAGGCTAGGTTTGGTTAAGTTGCAGCCACATTTTTGGAACTTTTTGATCACACCTCGTAGGTCAGGTTAGGTTAGGCTAGGTTAAGTTAAGCTATGGCCGCCATCTTGTAAAGTGGGGAGGTAAAGTGAATATAGACCCCTTCCCCAAAAAAAATATATATATATATACTGCACAGTTTTTGTCCTAGAGACCTGAAATTTATGTTTTGGGTAGAGGGGGGTAAAGACCTTTCATTTTCGTTAAACAAACTTTTTTGTAAAATTCTTAGTTCCCAAAATATAGACAATTTTTGAAAATTGGACTTTTTTGGAAAAACTGAAAAAATGTTAAGTTTTGTTCTACCAATTAAGGACATAAAAGCCATTGGTTTGAGTCTATATATGACTTTTTAGGATGATTAGTTTTCAAAATATTGCCTACTTTCCAAATTGAACTTTTTTTTGGATTTTTCCCCAGAGACCTGGGACTTGGTTTGCGGGTAGTGGGGGTAAATACCTGCCATTTACGTTAAACAAACTTTCTTGTAAAATTCCTAGTTTCCAAAATATAGCCCCGTTTTAAAATGAACATTTTTGGAAAAAATGTCAAAAATTCCATATTTTGTTCTTAAGATTAAGGATATAAAAGCCATTGGTTTCAGTATATATATATATGACTTTATAGGATGATTAGTTTTCAAAATATGGCCTACTTTCCAAATACTGTTTTGGAAAAATTTGAAGAATATTAAATTTTTTTGACTGAGATTGGGGTAGACGTAGGTGTTGGAGTTAGCATATGATTTGATATGATTTTTAGTTTAAACATATAGCTTACTTTCCCAATTTACCTTTTTTGTAAAATGTGAAAAATATATAATGTTTTTTGACTAGACGTTGAATGGAGTTGAGAGACAATCATTAACCTTAGAGTACTTTGGATTCTTGGAATTTTAGTGTGTTGTTGTTGCTTACAAACATGGCGGTAAGCATTATGCTACCATAAAAAAGAGTTGAGATACTTTCCAAAACCAAGAGAAAAATCCTCTAAATACATTGACAACAATAACTTGTCAAATAAGCCATTACAAATAAGGTATTAACGTAAACCACCAAAAATAAGCCACCAACATAGGCCACCACTATAAATCACCACCATAAGCCACCATAAGCCACCAACATATGTCATCAACATAAGCCACCACCATAATCCACCACCATAAGCCACCACTATAAGCCACCATAATCCACCACCATAACCCACCACCATAAGCCACCACCATAAGCCACCAACATAAGCCACCAACTTAAGCCACCAACATATGTCATCAACATAAGCCACCACCATAAACCACCACCATAAGCCACTAGCATAAGCCACCAGCATAAGCCACCACCATAAGCCACCAACATAAGCCATCAACTTATGCCATCAACCTAAGATATTAACCTAAGCCATTAACATAAACCATCAACATAGGCCAGCAACATATACCATCAACATAAGCCACCACCATAAGCCAACAACATATGTCATCAACATTAGCCACCAACATAAGCTATCAACATAAGTCACCAACATATGTCATCAACATAAGCCACCAACATAAGCCATCAACATAAGCCACCACCATAAACCATCAACATAAGCCACCAAAATCAGCCAACAACACATGTCATCAACATAAGCCACCCACATATGCCACCAACATTATCCTGCATAAAACGTCAACACAACATCATTCTTTCACCACAAGTGTTCAGACCTTTGTAGTAGGCGGATCGACTATACAAGTCAGTGACTACTATGGAATATACTATAACCAATAAAGGTAAACCACGTGCCCTGTATCATGGGTACTCTTATAACTATAAGCGAGAAAATGCGAATGGCATCATATTTTGGCAGTGCTCAAAACAAAGAACAACAAAATGTCTAGGTCATCTAAAAAGTAAACATGGTGAGGTCTTAAGTGTGGGTACTCATCAATGTGGTATACCAAATGAAACACCGTTAGTGTTAACAAAACATGATCAAAAGAACATGAAAAAGCAAGTCCGACAAAAACATAGTGTTACTCAACATAGTGACTTCCTTATGAAAAAACATTTATCTCCTCAAAAAGTCATGTTAGGACAGTTGTCAACGTTCAATAAACCCGTAACACTATCAAAAGCAACACAGACTCTTCAAGAGATCCCTTTTGAAAAGGAAAAAATGGAATTGGATAGTTCTAGTGATGTTGAGGATGATGATGATGATGATAATGATGGTGACAATGACTATAATAATTATAAAGATAATATTTATAATAATGATGATGATAATGATGAAAAAGAAGAGAATGAGGGTTTAATGTCTATAAAACCATTGCGGCTTCCCCAGTTTTTAAGAACAAGAGTACCTAGAGAAAGTTGTAAAAGGATCTACAACAAGCGTTGTGTTTAAAATCTATATCAAACAATGGTAAAGAGATAAAAAGTTGTATTCAGTGTGTAACTATTGTAAAAAAAAACTAAAATGAATAAAAATATTGTATGGGTATTGGCTGTTTTTTCTTAATTGCTATCCCCATGTCCCACTATTAATACAATTGTTAACCATCAACAGTCTCTGACTATGTTCAGAAAGAGAGTGGCCTTAAACAATACACTATATCTATGGTTTGTGTACTGAGTATCATAATAATACAGTGTGGCCAAGCCATGTTAAGGCAATAGTTATGTCAGGTAAGGGATTCGAACCCTTGCTTCCTTATACAGAAATTTGATCTTAAGTCAAACACCTTAACCACTCGGCCAACCTGACAGTTACTAATTTAATTGGTCTTGAGGACTTGAGTGTTTACAAAACTTTTTCCAGTATACATTGACTAAACCACTTGTTTGTTTTGAAATATAGATTTTGTTTTGTTTTACCATAACATTGCTGTTATGAGTTTTGTGAACTGGGTGTTCAATATAGGGTTAAAGGCATTTTAAAATCATTTTAGAAAAGCTCTTAGGTATCGTGTCATGGGTTTTAGTAATGCATTACTGTTCGTTGACTAACATTTACCGTTACACAACATTATTTTGGTGAACGTACATGTTGTTGTTTGAGTCTTTAGTCCTTTGACTGGTTTGATGCAGATCTCCATGCCTCCCTGCCCCGAGCGAAACGTCTCATCTCTATATAGCTACCACACCCTTCATTCAAGGCTATCTGTTTAACATATTATAACCTTTGATCTCCCCTACAAGCTCTTGGGTTCAATTCCTAGATTTAACACAAACTTTTAAAAGTGGTATGACAACTTAAACTAGTCTACTCAGTCTCGGGTGGTCCAAATAAGTAGAAAGGGTTTGATTCACACCTCAACCATAGAGCACCATGTTCTTTTTTTTTTTAAATAATGATAGCCATTTGTTCAATTTCACATTTCACACATTGCAATTTGTCAATTTTCCATTTGCATTTTTTAAAATGACAGTTTGATGTTTTTCAATTTCATGATATGGAAACATGGATTTTTCCATTTTCATATTTACACATTTGTCAATTTCCCATTTATATATATTTTCTTAAATGTCCGTTTAAGGTTTTTAAATTTTGTCTATATGGAAACATGGATTTTCCATTTTGCTGTTTACAAATTTTTTATATATTTATTTTGTGTATGTTGAAAAAAATCGATATTTCCAAAACAAGATTTTTATTTTTCATTTTATGATTTTGTAAATGATCTTAATGTGAGTGCTTGACCATGGATTTTCCATTTTGCTGTTTACAAATTTTTTATATATTTATTTTGTGTATGTTGAAAAACGATATTTCCAAAACAAGATTTTTTATTTTTCATTTTATGATTTTGTAAATGATCTTAATGTGAGTGCTTGACCATGGCAATAATACAGTCTATCTATGTGTTAGCGAAACCATAGAGTCTTATTACTACTGCAAGTAAGAATGTTTTACAAAATAACGACTATCTACCACTGCATTTAAAAAACAAAACTATTGGGGGAAAAAAACTAAAATACTATTTACCATTCATTCATATATAAGTGTTAATTCTCCCTCTCCCCACCCTACCTCATCGTATTTTCTCTGGTCAAATTATCAATGCTACCCATACATACACTAGCTTTCTATATCTTTCTCTATATATATGTTTTCTCTGCTCCACAAGATACAAATTATGGTTGCTGGATTGTATCCTGCACTGTTTATGCGACATACCATTGCCAGTTCATAAAACCGTTAGGTAGTTCTCTACACATAGCGATTTTACCACTGCTCTACCTACGCCTTTTGCTTGTTTGGCTTTCTTACAGGCTAGTATGCGATAGGCAGCATTAACTGAATATCAAACCCAGTCCACCTTTGTATTTGCAATCTAAGTAATAATTTGAAAAGAGACAAGTGTAATCAGTTTTAAACATTATCTCTGCTTTTTTTGTTTGTTTGTTTGTTTGTTTGTTTGTTTATGACATGTATATTAACCTAAAATCAAACCCTAGTCTACCTTAGTGAAAGGCTAACAGTTTAACCACTGCGTCACCATACCCTTCTTTCTTAGTTTGATTCATTCTAGGCCTTAGAGCTAGAAATCGAGTTACGATCTCCAGTGCAAGAGGCACATGTGCTCACCACTATAGCATGTAATGGTTAGCTGGTAACATTAGACAAACGAAAATGATTGTATTTCTGTTAGCCAAGCATTTCTGTCATTTGCCTACTGTGTGAGCACTGCCAGCAAGACAGTTTAGTTTATAACAAGCGTGTGTGTGTGTGTATAGATTATTAGCCTCAAGTATTTAAAGCTTGTTGTGTGTAGCGACCATCTTGCTCAGTAACCACTGAGTAAGTTTTAACAGTTAACTCATAAAAACAGCATAGGATAGTTGTGTGTGTGTGTGGTTCATGTACTTGGGAATATGCATTAGCACCATGCGCTAGCTTTACCTTACCCTCTAGAGGTAGAGCGTTATCCCTTCCTTTGGACATTGCCAATGACTGCATTCCCCCATAAGTTTTACACTTAAGCCCTTGGCTTGTTCTTGATTAGGTTTGGTTTGCTTTAGGCTTGGTTTGGTTCGGTTGGGTTTGATTCGACTTGGTTCAGTTTAGTTTAATGTAGTCACCATTTTTTTATTTTTAGCTACACTCTTTAACCAATTAATTAATGATAGTCTACTCTTAATTCTTGAATCGATAAATTGAATTTTGTGTGCACCGTTTGTCAATCCATGCCTACAACCTATACTCCCTATGTACTACAGTCAGATCTGAAAACAAGTTCCAATGGTCAAAGACGTGTCAGTCACCATACATATATCCTACAATAATTCTTTCGTTACCTAGCTAGATTTCGTCACTCACAGTAAACATCTTACATTATGGGTTTGCAATATATTAAGAAAAGCAAAAGTCCATGATCTTGTTGTTTTGGGTCTTTTTTGGGGAAATTCATAAGCCATAAAAAGAATGACATCATGTCAAGTTCTGAGTGGATCTTGTATGTCAAAATCCCATTATCGGTTTATAAAATCTCAAGGCCATGCCCTAGCAGTTTTGGATTATTTCAATCAATGAGTCCACCATAGGAAACATCGAAAAAATAAATACCCTTAAAACAAGTCGTCCCATGACCCTCTCCGAACAATGCTTCGCAAAATATAAATTCATCCATTGAACATGATCGGCGACATCATCCTAGCTTCCCCCTCCCACCATGGTTGCCATATCGTTTGACCTTCAAGTGTCCTCAGCATCTCTGTGCTTTTTTTCATTGCCCTGTCAAGTCAATGCATTCCAATAAGATCAAATAACATTCACATCCTGTCAGTCTGCCCCAGCAAGTTTGTTTTCTATACTCACTTCAAGCAACATATAACCAAGTTCTGTTTGTTCTATCTAAAGCCAACTTCATCGAATCAAGGAATTATCATTTGTCATGTCACTCATAATCGTTTACACGTTAAAGACCCCCTTCAGGGGGTTTAGGAATTAGGAATTCCATCATAGGAAAAATCAGAAAACGAACCCTCGACCCGCCGTCTCATCGAAATAGCGAATACTGTATTGGTATATCACCACCGTGGCCAGTAATAGCTTCGTTGAAACACGTGTCCAGTGGTATCGTCTCTTTCTATCTACAACCACTCGTCATGAACATTTTAGACAAATTTAAGAAAAGTTTTAAAAACTGAAATGTTTTCAACATAAGTGTCGTTAGGCTCTTTCGCATTTTTTTAAACATAAATACTATATTCGAAAGGGAGATAGGGGAGGGGCGTCACCCCGAGTCCTACGACCCCTCGTATACGTCTCTGGCGTTATTGGTTTGTGAGATATAACAAAAAGTCTAAAATCACGGTTTTACAACAAAAAATTCTGTTTCCCTCATTCTCAAAAACTTTAACCTATTACCAAAATAAAGAGGGTTTCGAGACAAGCCATTTGACACGTCATAGGACCAAATCCGACCAGGCATTCGTGAAATATCAGAAAAAGTCTAAAATCATAATTTTACCCCAAAACGCCTGTTTCCCTCATTCTCAAAACTTTAACCTATTAATAACATATATAGGGCTTTGAGACAAGCGATTTGACACGTCACACGTCCAAATCCGACCTTGCGTTCGAGAGATATCGGCAAACGTCGTAGGAAAGTAGGCGACTATCTGGTTCTCTCCTCACCACCAAAACCTCTTCTTATCAATCATTTTTTTTTTTCAAAGAGCTCGCCCTCTTACAAAAATCCCAAGTGCGCATGCGTACAAAACAAAAACAAAAATGTTCATGCATAGCGGCAGCCAGAAAAACGCATGCGCGATATGAGCAACAACATTTAAGTTCATTTTAGCAGCGCACCTTATACATGTCGTATTTGAAAAGAGACTTTCACTAAAAATTACAATTTCACCCCCTAGTAGGGGTAGGTTTTATTTAGGGGTTGAAATGAATGGTCCATTGGAAAGAGGGCGTCAACCCGAGTCCAACGACACCTCATTTGTCAAAATCGGACCATGGCTTCGGGAGATATCGACTTTGCCCCTGAATGTATTGCGGGTTAGTATGTGACGTCAGAGGGAGAGGTGGTGGGGGGGATTAGAACTGTCATCACTCCACTACTTTAATATTTTTCTTTTACTCATTAAAGTAGTGTATAGATCGTTTGTAGTCTAATCTACTGATTCAGGCTGATAATTATTGCTCTAATTGGCAATCTAGTTTGAATTTGATTTTTACTAAGCGACTACAAGTAGTAGTTAAGTGTTATTTATTTTGTAGTTGTCCAATTTTGAGTAAATACATTTTATACAGGCACGTACTTACGTGTTGTTGGGGTTTTATCTAAATTTGATTCTTTTTATTTGCATTTATTTAGGGTTGTATCGTGCTACAGTGGAGATAGGACTCTCGGGCCAACTATTTACCCTATCCTCGAGTGTTAGTAGGGTTTCTCACTCTCCAATTTTCCGTGATGTAGGACATCGCTCCTGTCCCAAAGAAGTCCAACCATATATACTTTATTTTATGAAGTTCCTCAAGAAGTTCTTGATAGGCAGCGCTAGATAGAAGCTGCATTTGTAGTGTGATTTGTTCAACACAGAATGACTCTGTAGCCAGCTCATACATTAGCCGGGATGTAGTTTGTCCTGTAGCACAATGTAGGATAACTATACCCTTCCTGATGTTCTGTCAGTAGTTCTTCGTGGTGTTTAGCCGGGTACCACAAGTTGCTACGATCCTGGTTTATCTTTTTATTCTTCGGATTTTGGCAATCTTCATCAGTTCGGGTACAGTACCTAAATTTTCCGTTGTGCTGTTGGGACAAGCCAAGAACAGAGACAAGACATCATAGCGATTCTTCGTTCAGCCACAGAACGGCAGCACTGGTCACACGAAATGAGGACGTGCCAGGTTTGACTTTCTAGACTCTGCGGTAGGGTACAGAGGAAATCGCTCAAAGTAAAGGCGAGAAAATAGAGAAAGCCACCAGTTGCTCCCACCGGGCGATCTTTTAATACTCCCAACTTACCTATTCTATAGTCACATTTCGTTAATCGATGAACTATAAAATTAAAATAAAATGTTGTCAAAATAAAGATACGACATTGTGATTATCTTTAATTACAAACTGTCTAGTTTGTTAATTTCACAATAGCAAATAACATGTACTGTAATTTTGCATCAAAGCGTTGCTGGCTTCATTCTAATGCTTTTGGTAACACTGAGAAGTTATGTTTATGCGCGCCCACACCAAGTGTTTCTGAGTTCGTGAATATTTTGTCATTACGGGTGATATTGTGTAGTTAATTAATTTTGTGTGAGGAATGTGTATACAGTACCTGTATGTGTTGAGTTTGTTGGTATGTTTGTTCAGTATGGAAAACTCAGTGACAAACCTCTTGAGTGTTTCTATAAGTCTCCTAAATATAATTAATAGGGGTCGGGTTACAGCACACAACTGTGCCCGAGTTATTTCCCTCTAATCCCATCGCGTTAATGCCCCGAGAAACTTCGTCTCATGTCACCCGAGCGTTTTGATGTACTTTTACAAAACTAAAACTAACATCTACACACTAATAATTTTATCAAACGTTTGTGCTCATTTTCGGTGTGTTTTGTGGTGTTTTCTGCCGGGTCATTGCAATTATCCCCCGGAAAACGGGCAACGTTAATCCGAGATAAACCCACAGCTAGAAACATAGTCATGTTAATGAAACATGTATAATCCTATTCTCCCATGTAACTTGCAGAAATTTGGATATAGGAAATCTATTTCTAAGACATTTTCTGAATCTCTTCTTACAGGTAATTGCTGGCTGCAAGCTGCTGCAGCAAACCTCACTCTTCACAAATATTTGTTTGCTAAAGTCGTCCCTGATGACCAGAGGTTTGGGGCAGATTATGCCGGCATCTTTCACTTCAGGTACAGAATATAACCTTTATTGAATGTGTTTTCGAGCAGAGCTTCACAGGATGCACTGCGCTGTGCAATGCACTTTGCACGTTGCACCCACCCCGTATCACCCTCATTACGAACTGTATATGTAACGGCGTTTATTGTTGTTGAAAGGACGGCCTATACCTGTACGATTTCTACTCCCAACCGCTGAGTTTCCGACCTTCACGTTTGGCGATGGTCGGAGAAGTGCGGAAAGAGACCAATACAGTCAACCTACCAACTACCTTGTCTTGAATCTTTGATGTGTTATTTTCTACTTTGCCTAACCTATCTCTTTTTCTTCTTATTCTTCTTCTTCTTCTTCCTCTTCTATGGCTATACAATTCATTGTAAACCTTGGACTCTTCAACTACCTTCCGCCATTTATCTCGTTCCAAAGCTGAAGCTTTCCAATTCTTATAGCCCATTTCCCGAGATCTTCGATAACTCCATCCATCCATCTGGTTCTCAGTCGACCTCGTCCTCTCTGTCCCCCTGTATTTCCATTTAATACCTTTTTAGGTACTTCAGTATTACTCATCCGTGCTACATGCCCGGCCCACCTTAATCTGGCTTATTTCACTATTCTTCTAATAAATGTTGTACAATTCATGATTGTACCAACTACTCCATGTTTCTCTTTCGCAGACTGGGCCGATGATTCTTCGAAGTATCTTTCTTTCGAAGGCATCTAGCATTCCAGTATCTTTTGCTGTTAGTGGCCAAGTTTCCGAGGCATATGTAAGCACAGTTCTTATAAGTGTTTTATAAATGGTTAATTTAGTGGTACTGGTCAAGAGCCTTGCGGAGGGAAGCCTTGTTAGAGCAAAATAGGCTCTGTTGGCTGCTATTAATTCAAGTAGGTGACTGTTGATCCCAGATATTTAAACTGTTCAACTCTCTCAAAGGTGTAATTGCCCACGGTTATTGAGGGTGGCATGTTCTCCTTACGTGCTTTCTCAGCAGCCATATATTTAGTGTTCTGCTGGTTGATGTTCAGTCCCATTTTCCTACTGGCCTGTTCAAGGGCGATGAATGTCTCTTCCTTTTGCCTTTAGAGTTCTTGCCACTATATCTATATCAACGGCATAAGCATATATCTGCACTGATTTATAGAAAATTGTTCCCCTATTCAGGAGGTTTGCATCTCTCATCAAGTTCTTCAAGGCAACATTAAACAGGAGACATGCCAGCGCGTCACCCTGCCGTACCCCATTCGGAATATTTAATGCCTCATACATCATTCCTCCCGTTCTTATACTACTTCGTTTCCCACTCATTATCATTCTCAACAACCTTACCAATTTTCCATGAATTCCCAATTCAATCATAGCATGGTGCAATTGATTTCTGTCTATACTGTCATGTGCTCCTGTGTAATCAATGAAGAGGAGATGCGTGCCAATCCCATATGATCCCTATGATCCTTGGAATTTACCATGACTGTAATTCTTCTCTAGTGTCTCAACTACTTAACGTAAAAGTCCCTCAGCCCGTTTCCTATTTCATGCATTGTTTTGTAGTTCCGACTCTTACAAGACCTGTATTCTGCACTCGCAGTGGATTTCCATCTATGTTGGCGATGCTGGAAGATACTCGTTATCCATAGGACTACGTTCTCCATAGGAGTACGAGTATCTTCCAGCATCGCCAGCATATATGGAATTCACCAACCAGCAATCAGCGGTTTTGATGATAAGCGGTCTTTGAATTTAGCGCAATGTTGCCAAGTCTCTTTTTTGTTTTCTAGTTACTATTTGTGTTTGTGTAGGTCATGTGTGTGCACGATTAACGGTTAATCGCTCGTAAGCCTATTTCTTTAGTTGACTATATGGCCAGCGGTTTGACAAAATGAAAGGTAAAAATTGGCGCCTGGAGTTGGTCGGTTCCTTAGTTTAGGGGCTGCGACATCGCGACCATGATGCCCCGTGTATTTTGGGTGTGTGTAGAATCTGTCTGATAACTGGTGTCAATTGTGATGGCTGTATTAGTGTGTGTTATCTGTTTTCAATTCAAGTAAGGACTGCAGAAATATAATTATTTCAAGTAGTTCCTGCTTTTGCTACCAAAACGCCACCGTCAACGACTACTAGTTCAGAACTAGGTTGCCAGATGCCACCGCAGTCGGCTCCTGGCGATGAATGTTCGAACCTAAGAGCGTTAGTCAAATGTTTCACCTATAATTTAGCTTCACACAGGTGTAATTAGTGGAAGGTTCTTTAACATGCCATAAATCTATCACATGGGACCTCCGGCTTTACTTCCCCTCCGAAGGAAGGCATACTGAGGGATTTTTAACCCTTTTAAAAATCCGACGACTTCGGCTGGGTTTGAACCCGCGATCTTGGGCATAAAAGCTCAGCATGCTACCAACTACGCCAGGCGCCTCGAGTCAAAGCTGTAAAAATACATATACGACATTGGACGAGTAGTGTCTCTACTTGGATGGCTCGAAGGTGGACGAGAGAGTGGGTTGTGCTTACGTTATTAATGGTATAAATACCAAAATATCTTTGCCTGAGGCCTGTAGTGTGTTTACTGCGGAGCGTGTTGCCATCTATGAAGCTCTGCAGTTTTCACTACATGATGCACGATTCCACTTTCTCGTGTATACCGACTCCTTGAGTTCGTTGCAGTCAGTTGCTATATGTTTCCCGCTACATACCTTAGTGCAGCGAATCCACGACCTACTAGCCGGGTTGTGCTGCGCTGACACTCGAATCAACTTTCTGTGGCGTCCATGCCCCATGGGAATTGCGGGAAATGAGTTTGCGGTTTAAGCTGCAAAAGAGGTGGTGGTATCACTACCTCCTAGAGGAACCCGCTAGAGATATTCGCTCTCAGCTACGCCGACAAGCACTGGCATTCTGGAAGAGTTAGTGGCTAGCTGACCCAATGCCCAGTAAACTGAAAGCGATACAGGGAACTACTCGCGTGTGGCGGAGATCTTTCCGGTCACGGAGGGAGTCCGTCATTTAGTGTAGGCTAAGGATTGGTCATGCAAGAACCACCAGCTCCTATCTTTGTACGAGCCGTTTTCACCGTGGCCCACAGTTTAACCGAGTGTGTGGATCTTGCTGATCTACGAAGAAGCCATGGTTTGCCTGATGACACTCAAACTTGTATTAGCCTATGACCTATTGACTTTATAAGTGAGAGTCGGTTAGGGCCAGCATTCCAAATTTACAAGTGATTATTGACTCAAAGGTTTGTTCTTTTTTGAAATTCTGAGTTTTTGTTTTTCCGTATATTTTGTTTATTATTTATTTATTTATTTACGCCCACATTCGAGCACTAAAATTAAACCTTATACAAGAAAGTCTTCAGAAGACAAATAAATTCAACTTTTAACACTTGACAACTTCTTTCTTTCCCAAAACGTTCTTTTTTTTCAGCATGATCATGCAGCCCGTTCGTCTGCAGATATGACATATTACTTACGCTGTGAAATTTTGAGTTATAGTCATGTGTTTTTGTTATTTAGAATTCGTTCTCTTCTCTATGTTCAATTTGATGCTTAGTAATTCTCAATTCATCTAAATCCATTTCTATTTCTTTAAACCATGTGCTTTTTGTTTTACTGTTCCAAAAGAAATCAAAAAGTTGTTTTGGGAGTCTAGTATGCGATAAACGGGAATTGTGTCCAATAAATACAATCCTTCGTTTTCGCATCGTATCAAAGATCGATTCACTTTCCTTGTAAAGTACTGAATTATGCAATTAGGCCATCAATGTTGTGTTTTATTAACAATTCACCGAAGAATTCTTTTATCAACCTTCTGTATTTTATCAGTTGTTGATTGGGTGTTAGGTTTAAATAATGTTCCACTAGCATAAGTTGCTTCTGGCTTAATGACAGAGTAATAATGTGGAAATTTAGCATTAATCGAGAGAGACTTTTTTTTTTTAAGTAGACCAAGTAATATGTTGTGCTCGCCGCAATTTTAATGTTCTACTGTCTATTGAAGCTCCTTCCTCGGCATTCCAAGTTGTAATCTCACCAAGATATTTGAATTTATCTGCAACCTTTGTTTTTTGAACTCTATTTAGAACGATATGTGACGCGTTAACACGAAAACCCAATTCCTCTACCTGGAGTTTAGCTTCTTCGATACTATTTGCAATTGCAAGACAATTTATCAAAATATTTATTCCAGTCTTAATTTTTGTTTATTAATATAATTATTAGGTTTTATTGGTGTTTTTATATTATTTTTGGACATTTTCTTATTTGGGCTTCCACCTCTAAATGTTTAATTTATTCTAAATTTGTAAAACATAACCTGTGTATGGCAGTTGACCTCGTTGTAATGCCCCTTAAAACAACAATAACTAACTTGACTGGACACTGAAAGGCAAACAATCTCAAATGAAACTTAATGAATATTAGGCTGTTTTCTTATTTAGACATTCGCCTCAATATTTCAATAGTTAGAATTCGTATTACATCATGTTTTATAAAGAGCAGATTACACTGACGTTCCACATCTCTGTAGTTCTCTATTGTAGTTTCCACCCGTCTAAGATCATTTAACGTAGGAAATATATTCAATCAATTTATCTTTCAGGCTTTGGCATTATGGGCGTTGGGTGGACGTTGTAATAGACGACAAACTACCTACATTGAATGGAAAACTTGTGTATCAGCATTCTGATACCACGAATGAGTTCTGGGGCCCTCTTCTCGAGAAGGCATATGCCAAGTAAGTATAGTTCAATAGATATCAGTGTAATTACAGACCCAAACAAGTAGTTCCGTGAAGAACTGAATAGCCTATTTTCATATATCCTACTAATATCAATTGCCTCTATCAACATACAAATTGTCAGTTTGATTGCTGTAATGGATTCGTAGATATTGAGAACCGTCTAAATATTTTGGATGGTCACCATGTTGGATTTTTATATTATAGGCCTTGGATTTATGTAATATTACATGAAGATTATCGTGTAGGTGTTTTACTCAAACTTCAATCGTAAGATTAGGACACAAGAAATAAAAGCGGCATTTTAAAATTTCGCTCAGCCGCCATCTTGTGGTAATGAAAATAATTTAAATGAATTAGATGCCAGTCGATTAAAATTTGTATAAGCATATACCGTATCAAGTTTCACTGCGCTAGGATGGTTAAAACGCAAGAAACGTCCATTTGAATATTTAAATTTCGCGTCGCCGCCATGTTGGATTTGAGCTCGCCAGGTTATTGAGCGTCCCATATGTGTATAAACATTTGCTGTACGAAGTTTAATTGCGTTTGGATCATTAAATCGCGAGAAAAGTCTATTTAACACTTTCAAATTCGCTTGGACGCCATGTTAGTTTTGTAATTAACCCTCATTTTGAAAGTCTCATAGATGAACTTCCAGCAGTACCCTTTATCTCCTTTCAAAATTGAAGGATGATACCGGTAATAGTTTCAGAGATATAGAATGCCAGTGAAATATTTCGCACAGCCGCCATCTTGAGGTTATGAAAACAATTGAACGAAGTTAGATGGGTATAAACATATACTGTACCAAGTTTCATTGCGTTTGGTTGGTTAAATCGCGAGAAACGTATATTCAAAAATCGCAACTTCGCTTGGCCGCCATGTTGGTTTTGTTTTACCAGGTTTTCAAAAGTCACATAGGTGAACATCTAGTAGTTCCATTTATCACCGTACAAAATTCCAGGGTGATAACGGTAATAGTTTCGGAGATATTGGAAGCTGGTGAAATATTTCGCACATCCGCCATGTTGGATTGGTGAGGCGAAAGAAAATTTGAAGATCACGGTCGGGGTCGCCCGGAATAGTGCTATAAACTTACCGAATTTCATTGAAATCGCTCCAGCCGTTTAGAAGTTATTAGGGGGGACACACAAAAAATTCCTCTCATTCACACACACACACAGACACACACGCACACACAGACAGACACACGGACAAAAGGTTATCTCATAAGCCTATTTTTTCATAAATGAAAATAGGCTAAAAATGGCTCAACATTTTCAGAGCCGTACCTGGCGGTCGGTGGTTAGGTAGTGCTTCACTGGTTATCGAGTTGAGGCGCTTTCCTTCGTCCTCCCCGTGAGCCTCCATATCCCTCATAGTCTGGGTTAAATCGAGATCAAACACATCTTTCTTTTCTTTGAGTATTTGAAGGGCATTCTCATAGGCCTCGGTGCGAAGCAGTAGCATCTGCAGTCTAATGTCTTCTATGAAGACAATTTCTTTTGTGAAGACATAAGTCAGTCTGGACAGCGCTGTCTTCCCGATACCCAAGACTCTTTTCATTTAGCGAGCTTTGACTTTCTCTAATGTTAATAGATCGTTTTCTTTTAGTTTGTTCCAAATTATGTGGATTCCGTAAGTCACTATTGAGACCGTCGGTGGAGCTGCCAGGATAGCCAACAGCCGCAATGACTTCCCTAACATCTCATCCGTCGGACATAATTGCCGTGAGGATCAGGTGAACTTCCTAATAGGCCAAAGCGGCACGAGAATCTGTAGTCCACAGGGATCGTGGTACATGGTGACGATGGTCATAGACTGCCTAAGGAAAGGTTCACCTTAAAAACTAGACTGAGAAAATAAACATCCAGACTTATGTAAAACACCGTGAAAATTTATAGTTAAAATTCACAAGCCCCTAGCCTAGTTCGGAGGGTTTCAATCGGCTAGTCCGCAAGCTAAAAACAAACAAAAATAAAGAGCAGGTCCCTACCTGAGAAGTTACGGAAAACCCTCGTGAAAGATCTATCTCACAATAACAAAGCAACAACAGCAACACTAGGAAAATGGTACGACGCAAGTCCCTAGGTCAAGTTACAAGATCAAGCTAATATCAGAATTTAACAGGGTAGCAAAACAAATCTAAGTTAGGATGATACCATCTCCGAATTTACATTTAACGTTAATTCATCTAGCTAAGTCCTATCAATTAATAACAAAATTTACGGCGATGACGTCCGTAACAGAAAACAATTACATTGAAAGTTAAGTGAACAGCCATGAAAAAAAAACCATGTAATTATTCTTAGAAACTACGTGCTAACTGCACACAATAAGGTAACATGTAGGATTCGTACACTTGTACATCATAAATAATTAATAAGAGACAACAGTTTTATTAAAATGCCTGCCTGCACCTTGGTTTACTCTTCGTAAGCCATAGTCTTCTAATGTGTGTAGTTACGGTGACGACTGCGTAGTTAAGACTACGTCTAACATCGCATGGCCTGCGCTCCACAAGCTACGAACTCAAGGTTCGAGCAAGCTTCAGGTCGCTACAAAGTGTCAGCTGTCCTAGTCATTTCCTCAAAAGGAAATACCTTCATTAGCACGGCCATGTCAGTAGGTTCAAAAATGCAAAAGAACAAAGTTAGATAGAAAGAATTCGTTAGTTAGCTTTTGTTTTACCAAAATTATGCGTTTTATTATTAAGATGTCGGTTTAGGTTTATCGTTGGTTTATGGCGAATAATACTGACAATAGCCTGGGCACGGAGTGTCTCCACTGAGATCAATCTCCACCAAAAGCCTCGACTCAAAAGTCGGAATATAATCAACGAGCAATAACAACTCGGACACACAATAACACAAGTTACCAGCGGCGCACAGCTCGCGTTCAATAACTCTGCGATGGGCCTGCACACTCAGTCACCCTCCATAACATCTGGTCAACGGGAACAATCCCGGACAAGGTACACACAAATACCTTCATACAATAAATACCTCCTATAATAGGGCAGCCTACAACGTACTATAGAAGCCTGACATAACTGTACACGTCAAACGACGATACACGCAAAAGTGCGTTTAACTAACAAAAAACAATCTATAAAAACATGTGATCAGATACAAGGTTGGACACTGGGTTCCATGAGCTAAGTTGCAATGAAAGAAAGAGCGAATACAACAAGCATTCCGTCTTCTGTCAATCTATGTCTGTCTCATAATACAAGCGTGCTCTCAAGGGCACTGGGTCACAAACCAGTTTGTGTCACCGCAGGCTACAACATTCCTGCGCGGTCTGACACAAAACACACTAACTATCAAGGCCGGCGATTTAAGCAAATAAAAACTGTACAACTGGCCTCATCATAAAACCTTTACTATAGGTTATAAACCTCGAAGAATACGTGTATAAAAACACGCTATGAATCTGAATACAATAATATAATTCTGTCTTTCAAACCAAAGACATCTAAATGGTAGCAATGTCACATTGCTGGAGCTCTTTGCTCCAAAAGATATAATACTTCAGTAGTTACTTGTATAACTTCAAATAAATACGTGTCTTCACATGACACTAACAAAATAATAATTGTGACGCAGATTCCACACTCTGGATCTGCTTAATGATACGTTGGGAACTGGGTTCGATGCTAGACAACGAAACATCCCTTCTACTTATGAGGTCCACACTTGACCTGATGGCTTCTGAGCAACATCTCAAATGAAATATAATGCAGTTACAAAATTGGTAATTACAGTCGATTACCTAAATGATACGACTGTTCTAACGAAGTCAGGGGTGTAACTAAGACTGGCTGCAAAAAATGCAGTTAAAGAAAGATAACCATGGCATCTGATTGCCATAACTGAAGTCAGCAAAGACTTGAAAATCACCCCAGATAGGGTTAAACAAAGTAGCCTCAAATGACTACGGTCACGTTTAGCAAAAGATGGGCATTGACGTTCCACGACGTCCATCAAGCTGCACCAGGGTTGACCAAAATGTCTGACCCAAGGGTGTCTCACTCTAACTGAAATACATGACATCTAATTAGACTAGTTACAGTCCCTACCTATAAAAATGGCTGTCACTGAGTTCGGTTGGTTCACAAACTACATTAAACCTACTATACCACCAGAAACTAGAACAAGAAAGGATGTACAAAAACTCACGAAATGGAGGAGTTCTCACTCAGCCCTCTGTTCAACGACAAGGGTTGTACAAATTCATCTCTGGCTCTCCGGAACGGCATTATCCTCATCAGGACTCCCATCTGGAATCTCCCAAAGACCAGGGTTCGATCTGTCCCTGTCGATAACTTCGTGGATGTACTGGATATGCCTGGGAATGGCATCCTGGGTTCCTTCCTCCTCGTTCGCTGTTCTGGAAGCTCCACCATCATGCTGGTACCAATAGATACATCAGTAGTATAATTCGCTAGACTTTGGATATTGCATCATCATGACCAGAAATTGCGTAATCCTGATGACGTCATGGGATGACGTCATGGGTCCTTAGAGCGAGCACGTGGTCCAGGAGCGAGCATGTGCAGTGCACGTGTTAGCGTGGGAAGAGGTTGACCCTTTGGCTTGTTTGTGCGATGGTGATAAAAAGTTAATGGGTGTTGACGTCATGGAGGATGTTTATTAGGATGCTAACTGTCATCTGACACCCATGCGAGTGTGAGCACCAAAACAAAAGGTTATTCGCGGGTAGTGGGGTAGTGTATGTTCTCTTGCAAGTCGCGTGTGTGCTTGAATACGTATGGCTATGTTGGGAAATGTTTGGTGGCGGGCGAGGACTAGGGTTGAGTGAGGGTTCGTTTAAATGCTATTTTTCCCGCTCTATTTGATGGTGAGGTAATTTTTTAAAATGGGTGGAATTTGGAAACGCAATTTGAGGTAAACGTGCTTTTTTGACAATTTGGCGAATTTAATGAGCTTGTAAGGCTAGAACGATGCATATAGGGTGTCGTAGGACTTGTGGTGAACCACCCCTTGCTATGGACGGGAGTATATCCACCCCAAAATAAATCTACCCTTACCCGGAGGTTAAGTAGTGGTTATTTTTGTATGCATGCGCACTTGAGGGCTTTTGTAAGAGAGCGGAATTTTTAAAAGATTCTTTATAGATGAGGCTTTTTAAAAAATTTATTAAAAAAACAAAAAACTAATAGGTCATTCGATTTTTAGTATCTCGCTAACCAATAATGCGATGTAAACATATGGGGTGTCATAGGACTCGTAGTGAATTCTCCTTTTGTATGAATGAGGTATGTCAACCCCCAAAATAAAAACTACCCTTACCTGGGGTGAAAGAGCAATTTTTGTATGTATGCACACCGGTGGCTTTTGTCAAAAGGGTCTAACTACACATTTGTTAATATTTTCTGAACCCAGGATGGGATTTTCCCATAGGCAGTATCCTAGCACTTGGGGTGACACCTCGTTTTTGAAAGTATCATTCATTTATTTTCTTGTCAAAAGGGCCTAACTACACTTTTGTTAATATCTCGTGAACCAATCATGCTAGGGACTTGTATGAGGGGTCCTAGCACTTGGGGCGACGTCCCCCTTTATGGGGTGAAACTACCCCCCCCCCCAAAATTGAAAACTCAATATCTTGGAAACTATGAACCCTAAAATTAGGCGTTATAGCTTTAAAAATAGGTGATGACATAGGCTTTTACCTGGATTGGTCATTTCACCCCTAAAACAGTAAATAGTCATGTTATGGGGAAAAAACGTGTTAAACACCTAAAAATGATAAATGAACCTAAGATCTTTTGTTTTTGATGAAAAATAGCAGGGGGGTGAAAACTACCCCCAAATTGAAAAATCGATACCTTGGAAACTAAGAACCGTAAAATTATGTGTAATAGCTTAAAAAGTTCGTTGTGACATAGGCTTTTACCCGGATAGATGATGTCACCCCTAAAACAGTAAATAGTGATTTTACAGTGGGGAAAAAGGTTTTAAACGGGTAAAAATGATAATTGAACCTAAGATCTTTTGTTTTTGATGAAAAATAGCAGGGGGGTGAAAACTACCCCAAAATTGAAAAATCGATACCTTGGAAACTAAGAACCGTAAAATTATGTGTAATAGATTAAAAAATTCGTTGTGACATAGGCTTTTACCCGGATAGATGATGTCACCCCTAAAACAGTAAATAGTGATTTTACAGTGGGGAAAAAGGTTTTAAACGGGTAAAAATGATAATTGAACCTAAGATCTTTTGTTTTTGATGAAAAATAGCAGGGGGGTGAAAACTACCCCAAAATTGAAAAATCGATACCTTGGAAACTAAGAACCGTAAAATTATGTGTAATAGCTTAAAAAATTCGTTGTGACATAGGCTTTTACCCGGATAGATGATGTCACCCCTAAAACAGTAAATAGTGATTTTACAGTGGGGAAAAAGGTTTTAAACGGGTAAAAATGATAATTGAACCTAAGATCTTTTGTTTTTGATGAAAAATAGCAGGGGGGTGAAAACTACCCCAAAATTGAAAAATCGATACCTTGGAAACTAAGAACCGTAAAATTATGTGTAATAGCTTAAAAAATTCGTTGTGACATAGGCTTTTACCCGGATAGATGATGTCACCCCTAAAACAGTAAATAGTGATTTTACAGTGGGGAAAAAGGTCTTAAACGGGTAAAAATGATAATTGAACCTAAGATCTTTTGTTTTTGATGAAAAATAGCAGGGGGGTGAAAACTACCCCAAAATTGAAAAATCGATACCTTGGAAACTAAGAACCGTAAAATTATGTGTAATAGCTTAAAAAATTCGTTGTGACATAGGCTTTTACCCGGATAGATGATGTCACCCCTAAAACAGTAAATAGTGATTTTACAGTGGGGAAAAAGGTCTTAAACGGGTAAAAATGATAATTGAACCTAAGATCTTTTGTTTTTGATGAAAAATAGCAGGGGGATGAAAACTACCCCAAAATTGAAAAATCGATACCTTGGAAACTAAGAACCGTAAAATTATGTGTAATAGCTTAAAAAATTCGTTGTGACATAGGCTTTTACCCGGATAGATGATGTCACCCCTAAAACAGTAAATAGTGATTTTACAGTGGGGAAAAAGGTCTTAAACGGGTAAAAATGATAATTGAACCTAAGATCTTTTGTTTTTGATGAAAAATAGCAGGGGGGTGAAAACTACCCCAAAATTGAAAAATCGATACCTTGGAAACTAAGAACCGTAAAATTATGTGTAATAGCTTAAAAAATTCGTTGTGACATAGGCTTTTACCCGGATAGATGATGTCACCCCTAAAACAGTAAATAGTGATTTTACAGTGGGGAAAAAGGTCTTAAACGGGTAAAAATGATAATTGAACCTAAGATCTTTTGTTTTTGATGAAAAATAGCAGGGGGGGGTGAAAACTACCCCGTATATGAAAGGAGTGTAGACTTATTGATGTTGCAGATTGGAAACAGTGAAAGTTATCACTTTTGTTTAATTAGAAATCTTGCTCGCCTTGTGCGTTCAAGCATCACTAGCACTCAGAGAAGGATTTATATATGTAGACGTTGTTTGTCATATTATCTTCTTGAGGATGAGTTAAATGTTCACTTTGCAGACTGTAAACAGTTTCCTGTTGCAAAAAGCATAATGCCGACTGATGAACAAAGATTTGTTAATTTTACAGAATTCCGAGTTAAAGATACAGTTCCATTTATAATATATGCAGACACTGAATGCGTTTTGTCTCCAATTTCCTCCTGTTTTCCAAATAGTGACATTCATAACTCTACTTTAACACATAAACATATTCCTTACAGCATTTCTTTATACCTTCATTGTAATTTCGATAGTGAATTGTGCAGTTTCAAGCTCTTTAGGGGAAATAATTGCATTGAATTGTTTGTAAAGGAACTTTATAGTATTGTGGATAAACTTCAAACATATTACTTATCGGTTAAGCCAATGTTAAAGATGACCGAAAATGAAGAAAGATTATTTTTGTCAAGTAAAATGTGTCACATTTGCGAGAAACCGATTGCAGTTAATGAACTCAAAGTACGCGATCATTGTCACTTAACTGGAAAATATAGAGGAAGCGCACACAATAGTTGTAATTTAAATTACAAAGTAACAAAGGTTTTGCCTATAGCATTTCATAATCTAACCGCCTATGATGGACATTTTATAATTAAAGAAATTTGCGAGAAACGTGATGGAGAGGTGTTACATAATCCTGGTCATATAAAATTGTTAGCGATGAATATGGAACGTTACAAAGGGTTTACAAAGTATGTACGGGCTAAGAATGGATTCATTCAGTTAAGATTTTTCGATACATATAATTTCTTGTCCTGTTCACTAGATCAATGTTCATCTTCGTTAAGCGAAGATTCAAAGCAAATAACACAACGTTATTTTAATGATGATGCACAGTTTCGACTTACTGCGAGAAAAGGTGTGTTTCCCTATGAATACGTCACGAGTATGGATGTTCTTAACGAAACTAAATTACCTGAAATATCCAAGTTTTATAGCAGCCTTAATGATCAAACAATATCGAATGAAGAGTATGAGTTTGCTCAATCGGTGTGGGAAACGTTTTCCTGTCAAACATTAGGAGAATACGCAGATTTGTATTTAAAAGTTGACACACTTCTTTTGGCGGATGTCTTTGAAAATTTTAGATCGAATGGCATGGAAACTTATGGCATTGATGCAGCTCATTTTTACACTGCTCCATCTATGTCTTGGTGTGCTATGAAAAAGATAACCAACGTTCAACTTGAATTGCTTCAAGATATTGATATGTTACACTTTTTTGAACGATCAATTCGAGGAGGAAATGTTCAGTGTATAACACGACATGCGATTGCTAATAATAAGTATATGAAAACTTATGATGAGAAAAAGCAAGAGTCCTACATAATGTACTTTGACGTTAATAATTTGTATGGATATGCGATGATGGAATATCTTCCAACGGGTGGCTTTAAATGGATTGCAAATGTTGAAGGCTTTGATGTTTTAACTATTGATGATACTTCAGAAATTGGATATATTTTGGAAGTAGATTTGACTTATCCTCAAGAGTTACATGACAAACATTCAGATTACCCTCTATGTCCAGAAAAGTTGACAAAGCTAATGGCTACCCTAGATAATAAAGAACGTTATGTTTTGCATTATAGATTGTTAAAGCAATGTATTCAACTAGGAATGAAATTAGATCGTATTCACAGAATAATTGAATTCAATCAGAGCCAATGGCTAAAACCATATATTGATGTGAACACAGAGAAACGAAAACAAGCCAAAAATGATTTTGAAAAGAATTTTTATAAATTGATGAATAATGCAATTTTTGGTCGTTCACTGATGAATGTGAGGAAGTTAAGGGACATCAAATGGGTCACCAAATGGCATGGAGCTCGTGGTGGTAGGTCTTTAATAGCTAAGGCTAATTTTAAACATAGAATTATATTCGATGAACAATGTATGGTCATCGAGATGAGTAGACTAAAGATTTTTCACAATCAACCAGTATATGTTGGTGCATCTATATTAGATTTGTCTAAATGTAAAATGAATGACTTTCATTACAATGTTATTTTAGCAAATCCTGAATCAAATGTGAGGTTGTTATACACAGACACCGATAGTTTTATGTATATATTCTATTATGATATTTATGAGTTCATGAAACAACATTCAAATTTGTTTGATACTGGAAACTATGAAACAAACAATCCTTTTGGCATTGTGAGACAAAATAAAGGTGAAATTGGTTTAATGAAAGATGAAAATGCTGGAAGGATTGTTGAAGAATTTGTGGGGTTACGACCCAAAATGTATGCAATAAAATTGTGTGATGAAATGAATAGCTTGTGTAAGGCTAAAGGCAATAAGAAGAGTGTGAGTAAAAGTAAGAATATTGATGAGTATCGAAAGTGTCTTTATAACAGAGAAAAAGTCAACAAAGTTCAAGTTTGTATAATTTCAAAATCTCATTCTGTATTTACTGTTCGGCAAAATAAGTTGGCAATTTCATCAAACGAAGATAAAAGACACATAACTGAAAACGGAATTGATACTTTACCGTTTGGTCATTTTTCTCTGAAAAATGATTAGAAACAAATTGAGATTAAAGCAGTTCATCTCACTTACTTTATTTCTTTCACACACACACTTTTATGCTGGTAATAATACTAATTTTTGTGTGTTCCTTTGCTTATGAAATCCTAGACTAGGAGTTCCACATTCGACATGATAGCGGAGTTTCATCTCCCATAAACTCGTCTCTGAGGTGGGTGCCAGAAAAGGCATCCAGCTGTAAAAACCACACCCTCACATAGACTTTCATAACTTCTTACGTTGAGGTTCATAACACTACGTTGATTGATTTATCGGTTTCCTTTTCACAATTCCTGTCTATACATTCCTCTTGAAGGTTGCAAGATGCTTGCAAGGTTCCTAAAATGCAATTAAATTTAATAAATACCTTAAGATGGTTTGATTTGTTTAATGATATGGTGTTAATAGTATTTTTAGGTTTTGACTGGCTTTGCATTAAGAATTGACTAACCAAACATGAGTTACCTATCAGGGAAACATTTTGGCCACTATGTTGGCTATTGACCAGTGAGTTTAGCTGTTTATCATTTTTTTAAATCATAAACAACAGAGGGTTAAACGTATAGATAAACCGTGTGACCATGTTTGTTAAACAAGACATTATACCAGAGACAATTAGAATACTTATGTAGAGTTTACCAAAAATAATGTTGTGTAACAGTAAATGCTAGTCAACAGTTATACACTTCTAAAAAAAAATCATCATACAATACCTGAGAGCTCTTCTAAAATTATTGATGTGTAACATGATTCCACTAACTTGCTATGCATTTTTTGGCTTGGGGGTGATTTTCAAGAAATGCAAATGGAACTGAAATGCAATACAAACAATGAGCGTGCCTGGTGGCTGAGATTGATACCACGACGTACTGTCGGTTATGTAGCTATGTGGAATGTATATCAAATATGGTTTACTTCAAGGTCTGGAGATCCCTACAATTCCTACAATAAATGATCTTGAAATGGTCATCCTATGGTGTGAAAATATTTATTAGGTATATATATTTACTGAAAACAATTATGATTTATTAAATGTTTATATGTTTACAGTATTGTTATTTAATGTAAGCACTTGAGGCACTACCGACCAATGGGAAGCAAAAAGTGGGAGCATATATGGGATGAAATGTGGGAGCAAAGCAAATATAAAAAGTGGGAGCAAATATGCTAACTTGAATTGTGTATATACTTTACTTTCAACTATCTTGAATTGTGTATATACTTTTGCCGGCATATTTGTTGACATATTTGTTAGCATATTTGAACATTTAACTCATCCTCAAGAAGATAATATGACAAACAACGTCTACATATATAAATCCTTCTCTGAGTGCTAGTGATGCTTGAACGCACAAGGCGAGCAAGATTTCTAATTAAACAAAAGTGATAACTTTCACTGTTTCCAATCTGCAACATCAATAAGTCTACACTCCTTTCATATACGGGGTAGTTTTCACCCCCCTGCTATTTTTCATCAAAAACAAAAGATCTTAGGTTCAATTATCATTTTTACCCGTTTAAGACCTTTTTCCCCACTGTAAAATCACTATTTACTGTTTTAGGGGTGACATCATCTATCCGGGTAAAAGCCTATGTCACAACGAATTTTTTAAGCTATTACACATAATTTTACGGTTCTTAGTTTCCAAGGTATCGATTTTTCAATTTTGGGGTAGTTTTCACCCCCCTGCTATTTTTCATCAAAAACAAAAGATCTTAGGTTCAATTATCATTTTTACCCGTTTAAGACCTTTTTCCCCACTGTAAAATCACTATTTACTGTTTTAGGGGTGACATCATCTATCCGGGTAAAAGCCTATGTCACAACGAATTTTTTAAGCTATTACACATAATTTTACGGTTCTTAGTTTCCAAGGTATCGATTTTTCAATTTTGGGGTAGTTTTCACCCCCCTGCTATTTTTCATCAAAAACAAAAGATCTTAGGTTCAATTATCATTTTTACCCGTTTAAGACCTTTTTCCCCACTGTAAAATCACTATTTACTGTTTTAGGGGTGACATCATCTATCCGGGTAAAAGCCTATGTCACAACGAATTTTTTAAGCTATTACACATAATTTTACGGTTCTTAGTTTCCAAGGTATCGATTTTTCAATTTTGGGGTAGTTTTCACCCCCCTGCTATTTTTCATCAAAAACAAAAGATCTTAGGTTCAATTATCATTTTTACCCGTTTAAGACCTTTTTCCCCACTGTAAAATCACTATTTACTGTTTTAGGGGTGACATCATCTATCCGGGTAAAAGCCTATGTCACAACGAATTTTTTAAGCTATTACACATAATTTTACGGTTCTTAGTTTCCAAGGTATCGATTTTTCAATTTTGGGGTAGTTTTCACCCCCCTGCTATTTTTCATCAAAAACAAAAGATCTTAGGTTCAATTATCATTTTTACCCGTTTAAAACCTTTTTCCCCACTGTAAAATCACTATTTACTGTTTTAGGGGTGACATCATCTATCCGGGTAAAAGCCTATGTCACAACGAATTTTTTAAGCTATTACACATAATTTTACGGTTCTTAGTTTCCAAGGTATCGATTTTTCAATTTTGGGGTAGTTTTCACCCCCCTGCTATTTTTCATCAAAAACAAAAGATCTTAGGTTCAATTATCATTTTTACCCGTTTAAAACCTTTTTCCCCACTGTAAAATCACTATTTACTGTTTTAGGGGTGACATCATCTATCCGGGTAAAAGCCTATGTCACAACGAATTTTTTAATCTATTACACATAATTTTACGGTTCTTAGTTTCCAAGGTATCGATTTTTCAATTTTGGGGTAGTTTTCACCCCCCTGCTATTTTTCATCAAAAACAAAAGATCTTAGGTTCAATTATCATTTTTACCCGTTTAAAACCTTTTTCCCCACTGTAAAATCACTATTTACTGTTTTAGGGGTGACATCATCTATCCGGGTAAAAGCCTATGTCACAACGAATTTTTTAAGCTATTACACATAATTTTACGGTTCTTAGTTTCCAAGGTATCGATTTTTCAATTTGGGGGTAGTTTTCACCCCCCTGCTATTTTTCATCAAAAACAAAAGATCTTAGGTTCATTTATCATTTTTAGGTGTTTAACACGTTTTTTCCCCATAACATGACTATTTACTGTTTTAGGGGTGAAATGACCAATCCAGGTAAAAGCCTATGTCATCACCTATTTTTAAAGCTATAACGCCTAATTTTAGGGTTCATAGTTTCCAAGATATTGAGTTTTCAATTTTGGGGGGGGTAGTTTCACCCCATAAAGGGGGACGTCGCCCCAAGTGCTAGGACCCCTCATACAAGTCCCTAGCATGATTGGTTCACGAGATATTAACAAAAGTGTAGTTAGGCCCTTTTGACAAGAAAATAAATGAATGATACTTTCAAAAACGAGGTGTCACCCCAAGTGCTAGGATACTGCCTATGGGAAAATCCCATCCTGGGTTCAGAAAATATTAACAAATGTGTAGTTAGACCCTTTTGACAAAAGCCACCGGTGTGCATACATACAAAAATTGCTCTTTCACCCCAGGTAAGGGTAGTTTTTATTTTGGGGGTTGACATACCTCATTCATACAAAAGGAGAATTCACTACGAGTCCTATGACACCCCATATGTTTACATCGCATTATTGGTTAGCGAGATACTAAAAATCGAATGACCTATTAGTTTTTTGTTTTTTTAATAAATTTTTTAAAAAGCCTCATCTATAAAGAATCTTTTAAAAATTCCGCTCTCTTACAAAAGCCCTCAAGTGCGCATGCATACAAAAATAACCACTACTTAACCTCCGGGTAAGGGTAGATTTATTTTGGGGTGGATATACTCCCGTCCATAGCAAGGGGTGGTTCACCACAAGTCCTACGACACCCTATATGCATCGTTCTAGCCTTACAAGCTCATTAAATTCGCCAAATTGTCAAAAAAGCACGTTTACCTCAAATTGCGTTTCCAAATTCCACCCATTTTAAAAAATTACCTCACCATCAAATAGAGCGGGAAAAATAGCATTTAAACGAACCCTCACTCAACCCTAGTCCTCGCCCGCCACCAAACATTTCCCAACATAGCCATACGTATTCAAGCACACACGCGACTTGCAAGAGAACATACACTACCCCACTACCCGCGAATAACCTTTTGTTTTGGTGCTCACACTCGCATGGGTGTCAGATGACAGTTAGCATCCTAATAAACATCCTCCATGACGTCAACACCCATTAACTTTTTATCACCATCGCACAAACAAGCCAAAGGGTCAACCTCTTCCCACGCTAACACGTGCACTGCACATGCTCGCTCCTGGACCACGTGCTCGCTCTAAGGACCCATGACGTCATCCCATGACGTCATCAGGATTACGCAATTTCTGGTCATGATGATGCAATATCCAAAGTCTAGCGAATTATACTACTTACATCACCCTCATACCATGGCGGTATTAGCCCATGTTGTTGTTCTCAAACATGGTGTAGAATAATTTGATCACGTGGGTGGTGGAATAAATCGTGTAGTAGTTCATTCTTTCACTTCAAAAATCACAATGTTCGTTGAAAATGTTACAGGCTTTAATTGCAATTGATAACACAGACTTTACTTCGCAGATATCGAATAATACGTGAGCAAGCACTGGTCTGTGGTTCTTCACGTGTACTGACGCCACTTTTACATCACGTAGCATCCGTGAAATGTGCGTCGTTTCGTAATTGAAAAATTCACTGTGGCAATTCAAATATACTGTACTTTCATAATCACAATTGTTTAAAGTAGTTATAACACGTTTACCTCTATATTTTTCACCAGGCTCTCGGCCCTCCACAAACACGTGGGTACAAAAATGTGGTGTTACGGTAATGTTACAATTTTCACTATACTTGCCAATTATATCATAATATGCTTCCTGTTGTTCACTGTGCATCAATAAACAGTGATTTATAGAATATCCGTGCTCGATGGCACCCGATGATAACTTCTACGCTAAACAGCGGATATTTTTCACGTCTGACACGACGGATACAACTTCACGCCAACACAGGGCGGATTTTCCCAGATGTAGTGCAAATAATTCACTATACAATTCTTACTTATCACTCGTATCGTAACGTATTCGTGCTCGATGGCAACAGATAATAATTTCCACGCTATCAAGCGGATATTTTCTACGTCTAACAAGACGGATGTAAATTGACGCCTACACGGGGCGGATTCTCCAGACGTAGTGCAAGGCACAGGGTTACTCGAGGAAGTAGGTCGTCAAACCGAAGTCGTTGAGCGACTACTTACATTCCTGTTTGCATATCTGCAAGGGTATTACCTTACCTTAAGCGAATATAACATTCTCCAAAATGTTTTAATAATGCTGCATGACGAAATGGAATATTCTGAGTCTTGTGGAAAGATAAAATTAATTAATAAGACCTCAGATAAATAATTAGTAGACTTCACCAAAGTCAAAAGTGCGATTCTCCGCTACTTCAAAGAATATAGCGTGAGCTCTCAGCTCCACGTGGCTTTCTGGGTGTGTTCAAAGGTACTACATCCCATCATAAATGTGCTGTTATAAAAATATCACATGAACCTTAGCTCAGCGGGTTCACTATTGGTGCTATGGCCGTTTCAAATAATGTCATAGCCGTTTTTATTGAGAGTTTTTGAGGCTGTTGAATGTGGTAAATTGCTTTTATCGCTGCTGTTGCACTTTCTTTCACATGAATGTTGAATGATGTCAGTGTTAATGAATTGCCAGTGGTTGACACTTATCTTTTCCTGGGGATCCATTTCGACAGCAAATTGACGTGGAGGCACCATATGCAAAACTAAAATTGTTATGTCTCACGAATCTGAACATTCTTAAGTATCTTACTCACCGTGCAGTACCAATCCCTTGTCCTGTCCTGGCTGGACTATAGTTCTGCGGCATACGGATTAGCAAGTCCGAGCAAACACTGCCTTCCGGACCAGACCGATCGGATGTTCCACATCTTTGTATTAGACGCAAACATATACTTTTAGCATATGCTGTCACTGTGAGTGAAATGCCGCGTCATCCCAGCTGTCCAGCTCTCTTTATTACTTGATACCATCAGATGCAAACCAACTAGCAGAGAGCCACCCGGAAGGTTGACATTAGACTTGATAGCTTGTGTCATGAAATAGGAGTGACCTTACGTCCCTGCATGATCCAGACACCTAGCGAGGTGCTTCCGCGGCAAGTTCGACGTCCAGAAATTCGGTTAGATCTACTTCGAGGTCCTAAGGTGAACACGAATGCCTCCGTTTATCCAAGATAGTCCCTCGGTGTAGTTCACCAATCTCCGGACGCTGGCATTCTCTTCACCAATGGATCGAATGTAGAGGAGAAAGTGGGTTGTGCTTATATCTTCAATGGTAAAAAAATACGAAGTTCTCGTTGCCACAAACCTGTAGTGTCTTCACTTCGGAGGTCGTTGCTCTGCGGCTTTCACTACAGAATGCACGTTTGCACTTTCTTGTGTGACCTGACTCTTCAAGTGCATTGCAGTCAATTGCTTTACATTTCTAACTACCTCCGTTAGTTCAGCTAATCCACTTTCTTCTAGCCAAGTTGTGCAGTTATGGCATTAGAATCGCCTTTGTGTGGCTGTGAAGTCACCTGGATATTGCGGAATGCGAGTTAGCGTATCAAGGTGGTATCACTACCACCTCGACCAATGGAGGTACCAGCTCGCAGGCTGTTCCAGCCGAGTTGCTCGCCGGTGAGAAGTGGAGTGCTGGCCGCCTTGCGTGAGTAAACCTGCAACATGCAATACAGCTCTGCAGTGGAGGTTGCCGTCACTGCGCGGTGGATATTATGAAGACTTGTGTTATGACCTTCGCCCAGTGACGTATTGGCTATCACCTCCAGTCCCTCCATTCTGGGAGAGTCAGTGGCTAGCTGAACCATCTGAGAGCGTGTAGCGGAACTCCTTCCGGGCACGGAGGGAGTCCGTCAGTTTTATGCCGGTAACAATAGGTCATGCATGATCCACCCAGTCGTACCTGATGGAAAGGGAAAACCCCAACTTTGAACCTATACAGCTGTTATTACAAGTATTTTTTAAAATCTTATTTTCTTCTTCTTGTTTTCGAATCACCCACTTTGGGGTACGTCAGATCAATCACTTCTTAAATGCTTGTTCTCTCCTTTTCTCCCAATACTTCATCATTCTATCTGATCTCCTCTTTCTTTCCTCTTGTGATATCTGCATTGGTTTTCTGGAGACGGCTCTGGCTTGGAACTTCTTGGTGTTGTCTTTGGTCACGGTTTTGGCTGTAACATTCATCAACATGATTTCAGTAATCTGGAGTTCTCCCGGGTCCTTTTTCACTTCCGTAAACCAATTAGGTTTGATATTCTTTTTGAAAAAGAAGTCCAAGATTGTCTTGGTTATTCGGGCAGGATTCATCCGGTAGATGTGTCCATAGAAATCAATCTTTCTTTTCTTCTTTAATCGTATCGGCCAACTAAGGGCCACGTCATTTCAACTGTCTTCTCAGGGCTTTGATCTTTGCCCAGTGCTCCTTCATACGTTGCCGTGTTGCTCTTTTCTTTCTTCCGTTCACATCTTTCCCGTCTTCAACTTTGGTTTTTCTTGAAAACCCTGGTGACTGTTTAGTTTCTTCCTGAGGGGATTGCGACCTTGAATATCTCCACAGGTAATCTCCACCTCTTGCAGGTCACTTTCCATCTCTTCGAATCAGGCTGGCTTGGTCTTCTTATTTTTAAAATAGGTAAAGATCCGTTTCGTCAATCGTGTGGGTTTCATTCTAAGCTAGTGCCCATAAAATGCAATTCTCCTTTTCTTCATAACATAAGAGATCTTTTGGACATGAATATACAGCTCATGGTTATGCCGTCGTCTATATTCACCCGTGTCTTTAATCAGGCCAAGAATGTTCCTCAAGATCTTTCTTTCTTTCTTTCTTTCTTTCTTTCTTTCTTTCTTTCTTTCTTTCTTTCTTTCTTTCTTTCTTTGATCTCCAATATTTCTACCAGGCCTTTCTTGTTCATAGTGAGGCATTCCGCTGCATACAGAGCCTCTGGTGGCATGACAGTGCAATAATGCCTGAGTTTTGCGTTCAAGGATATTGACTTTTTGTTGTAAACGTCCTTGGTGAGTTGGTACGCCATTTCCATTTCATTCAAGCGTGAAGGGAAAGTTTCTTTCTCACAGACGTTGGGTTCTACCCACTCACCAAGATATTTAAACTTTTCTGACCCCTGGTTTACTTTTAGCTCTCTTGGTGCTGGGCTCACATCTAGTGGGACGTGGGTTAGCGACCACGGGACCCCCGCTGAGTCCGGCATTGATTCCACTTACTTATGCCGGGCTCCTCTCCGTCTTCTTTCCTGTCGACCTCCCTTGGTCAACTCTTGTTCTTTTCTGACCCCGCCTTACTTGGCCCTTGTCTCATCTTTCCTGATACGCTCATTTTTCGAGGGGTCAGCCTACTTTGTCTTTTCGTTATATTTTCTTTTCTCTTTATGATTCCCGCACTATTTCTTCATTTTATTTTATTCTTGCTCCTCGTGTACCGTATCTAAATTCCCTTTAGCGATTTGTTTGCATCTACACTCCATTTTGTAGGTATTTTCAATCTACGTTGCATTTTGTAAGTTTTTTCGAGCTAAGCTGCATTTTGTGAGTGTTTTCAACGTCAATTGCAATTTGTAAGGATTGACAACCTAAATTGCTGTTTAGTAAGTATTTCAATAATGTCGGGAGTCCGGAGATCCGATTGTGACTATTTTGAATTTCAATTGCAATTTGTAGGTATTTTCAACCTAAACCGCTTTTTGCAAATATTTTCAATCTAAATTGCATTTTGTATGGTGGGCATTTTTCAAGTATTTTGATTCTCAATTGCATTTTGTGGGTATCTTGAATCTAAATTACATTTTGTAAGTATTTTCAATCTAAATTGCTTTTTGTAAGTATTGTCCATCCAAATGAGTGATTTGAATCTACCGTACATTTTGTAAGCATTTTCAATCTCAAATGCATTTTGTAAGCATTTTGAATTTCAATTGCACTTTGTGAGTATTTTGGATTTGAAAAGGGAGAATTTTCAATCTGAATTGCACTGTGTATTTTCAATTTCAATTGCATTTTGTTAGTATTTTGAACCTCAATTGCATTTTGTACGTATTTCCAATCTTATTTGCATTTTGTAAATATTTCGAATATCAGTTGCATTTTGTAAGTATTTCGACACTACAATGCATTTAGAACGTATTTTGAACCTATCCTGCATTTTGTGCGTATCTTTCAATCTATTCCTTTTGTGAGTGTTTTCGTTCTAAATTCTAAATTCCCTTCTCTTCCATTTTGTATTCTTTAATCTGTGTTAAGAGGGGCAGATGACCTAGTAGTTCCTCCCCTTGAAACAACAATAACTAACTTAGTTATGAACTGCGTTTTCTCCAAAGAGATCTGAAGAGCATCTTTTGTTGCCTGTGCCTGTATCTGTTCAATTTGTTTTGTGGCCATGTCTAAAGAATCGGAGAAAATTGCAAGATCGTCTGCAAAAGCTAGGCAATCAATAGACAGGTTCATGTTCTTGAAACCCAGTCTTACTCCATTTTGGACCCCATCGTTCATTTCTTTGCGCCACCCGTGGATGACAGTTGCAGAGCAGGGGAGGGAGCCCATCTCCATGCCCAACTCCTGTCTTAATTTAGAAAGAGTCTGAAATATCTCATCTGTACTTGACTCTGGAGGTTGTGTCAGCTAATGTCTGTTGAATGATTGCCCTGGTTTTATTATACAGTCCAAATTCCTTTAGAATTTGAATAAGAGCCATTCTATCAGTCGAGTCAAAGGCTTTCTTGAAGTCGACGAAGGTCACCGCTAATTTCTTGTTCCTTTGCTTCAGATAGAAAAGGATAGATTTCAGGTTCATGATTTGCTCGGCACATGAGCGCTCTTTCCTGAACCCTCCTCGGTACTCTCCCAATTGTGGATCAAGTTGTTGTTCTGCCCTAATCTGCTGAGCTTTTGAGATAACTTTCTAAGTTATCAGTAGGAGGGAAATGCCGCGGTAGTTGACGTCCGTTTTGTCACCTTTCTTATGGAGGGGATGAATCAGGGCAGAAGTCCATTTTCACCAGCATACTTCCACAGTTCGGCTATTATCGAGTCCTCCCCTGGTGCCTTGTAGTTCTTGAGTGACTGGATATTCTGTTTGATTTCCTTTTTCGTTGGAGGGGATGAATCTGGGTGGACTTGCATGTTGTCTTCAAATGAGAAAGTGGAGTTTGGTGTCTCGCAATTGATGAGGGATTCAAAGTATTTCGCTAGAATCTGGCAATTTTCTCTGTCACCGTGAGCTAGTTTCCCATTTGAGTCTTTGGACTGAAGACTTGGAGGATTGTATTTGATTAGATTGCGTTTGAAGTTTCTGTAGAAGTCCCTTGTCTTGTTCCTCTGGAAGTCTAGCTCAATTTGAGTAAGTTGGTTTTTGTTGTAGGCACGTTTTACATTGCGGATGGTTTTTGCAGTGCGTTGTCTCTTGTTCATGAAGTTTTCCCAATTATCTTGGTTCTTTCCTGAGCTCCATTTCTGCCAGGCAATTTGTCTATGATTTTCCACTGAATCACATGCATTATTCCACCACGCATGTTTCTTTGACTTCGACAGTGGGACTGTATCCTGTGCTGTTGTGACCAAGGCCTGTTGTAGTTGATCCCAATTCTCAGGATTCAAAGATTCTAGTTTTTGAGTAAATTCAGGGCACGATCGTAGTTTTTCAGTATCAATTCGATTGCTCTTTTTATGACGGACTTTCTGGTATTTCACGGAATCAGTTTAACTTTGATTATGGATAGATAGTGATTTGAATCTAGATTGGCATTTCTTAGAAGCTTCGCATTCTGTATTTCCCTCGGCGCTTTGCATGCGATTGCGACGTGATTAATTTGAAATTCGCCGAGATCGGGTTTCGAAGATGGCCAAGTCTTCTGTTTCCCGGGAAGTTGTTTGAACGCTGTGGATTTTATAACAAGATTGAAGGCCTTACATAGTTCTACGAGCCTCTCACCATTGCAATTTGTCCTCTGGTGAGATGGATAATTTCCGACAATGTTTTAATTTAATTTATTTTATTTTATTTTATTTTATTTTATTTTATTTTATTTTATTTTATTTTATTTTATTTTATTTTATTTTATTTTCTTCTTCTTCTTTCCTCAATGTTGGCCATCTTTACACCGCGTAAAATAACCCATTGCACTCACAGTCTCTTATTTCCTTTATCCTTTCTTGCCTTCCAGTAGTTCTTCATTACTTCACTTTGTCTCCTTCTTCTCTCTTCCGTCCAGATGTTAACCCGCGTCTTTTTTTTTTTTTCGTCTCCAAGAAACCCTTGACATTTTTGATCATATTTCTGAAAGTGGTCTGTCCTGAATAATATCTATTGTTACTTCCATCTCTTCCATATCCCTTTTTATACTTTGTACCCATTGATTACCATTCTTGCTTTTGTATACATGACTGAAAATTTGTTTTGTGAGTCTGGTGTTATTCATCCTCATTACGTGTCCAAAGAAATTAACCCTCCTTTTCCTGATCGTATCGTAGATTTTTTTCAATTTCTTTATTTTTGTAGAGGTCGTCAATTTTTCTGTATCTGAACTCTCCACCTTCTGTTTTTAATGGTCCCAAAAATTTTCTTTCCTTTAGCTCTTCTAGTATTTTATTTTATTTTAATTTATTTTATTTTATTTCATTTTATATTGTTTTATTTTTTATTTTAGTTTATTTTATTCGATTTTATTTTATTTCGTTTCACCCTCTTTGGGCTACGTTGAATCAATAATTTCACTGTGTGTTGTTCTTCCCTTAATGCCCAGTATCTCTTCATTCTGATTTCCTTTTCCTCTTCTTCTTCTTCTTTTCTTCTTTGGATATTAGTGACGATTTGTCTTTCGTCTTTAATAATTGTTTTAGCTTTTCCATCGGGTATTAAATTTCTGTAATTTTTAACTCTGCTGGGTCTTTTTCAGTTTCATTAAACCATTTATTTTATTTTATTCTTATGTTGGATCCTCAAAAAGTACCATCGTAGGTTTGAGAAGAAAGAAAGAAATAAAGAAAGAAAGAAAGAAAGAAAGAAAGAAAGAAAGAAAGAAAGAAAAATAGAGAATGAAGAATATTAGAATATTTAAAGGCAAAGTTGGTAAACGTGTTGCAAGGAACATCCTTCCCCTCAGCGCGGGGTTCATTGTCAGTAGACGAATTTATTTTAAACTCGGTTCTAGATTTCAGCTCTCCTAACAGCCGAGTAGCAATCCTCACTTTCCGATGCACGAACAAAATATATACTATGGTTAATGTGCATGCGCCAATTAATCTGGCAAACAAAAATGACCGAGAAGGAACGGGTGAATTTTGGGAAGAATTGGAAGATATACTATCTAAAATTCCTGACAAACACATGATTATATATATAGGCCTATGTCGTAGTCAGATAGTGAAATCCGTCATTTCATGAAGATCCTAGGCACTTCATGAAAAGCCGGCATATGATGTAAAAAGAGATAGTTACACCATCTGACGCGTTTCTTCATGAAGTGACGGACCGATTTAGGCAGATGGTGTAAGAAATGATTTTACATTATCAGCCGAGGCACTTCATGAAGATCCGGTGTTTGTTGATTCGGCACTTCATGAAATGACTGACGCAATGAAGCCGTACATAATTCATTTAATTGTTCTATTCCAAGAAATAAATTAATGCTTGTTTATTATGGTTTTCGAAATTAATTTTCACATAACAACCTAAATCTAATCGTGAAATACCGGTTACTCTTTACTCTCTGTCTCCTTTTTTTTTTTTTTTTTTTTTTTTTTTTTTTGGAGAAGTTTGTATTTTTATTTTTACATTTTTATTTGTACAGTATTTTTTTTTCTAATCAGTAATGCATACGTTCATAATTTCATTTGTAGTTTTTCTTTTTGTTCTTCAATTGTGTATCTTTTTCCCCTCTTTCCTTCACTGATGCAATTTGTATTTTTGAACTTGATATGCCAAGAAGAAACATAATTGGGCTTATGTCTGTGTACCTTAATATTGTTAAATAAATAAATAAATAGCCTAAATAAGTAAATTAATAAATAAACACACACATACATTAGAATACTTAGATTGCATAGTATACTGTAAAATATTTGTCGAGGGATTTCTGCTGGGTTAAAAATGGCAACAGCTCCCTTTTTTTTGTGTTTCAAGGAGGGTGGGGGTGGGGCTGGGGGCGTTAGGAAGCTAGTAAACGCTGTCACGCAAGAAAAGCTGAACAACCTGCAGGGTGACGTAGCTTGAGGCTGCACTGTATTATTTAGAACTTCCCAAAATTAAATAAATAGTAAATACTTTGGATTTTAACGATTGAATTAGCTCTGGAATAGAAATCAACCAAAGAGGAAGTAGTTGTGGCCTAAAGGCTGTATTCATATCGGATAATATTTATTGTGGGAGACAAGTGAAGGAGAGTTTGCATGTTATGGTAGACTAATAATAGTAATTATGTGTGTTTGTCATCATTCATCACCAACAGAGGTAGCTACATTCACTAACGCAAAGCTCTAGGCCAGGCGCTCTCAACCTAGTGATCGGGAGCTCCACAGTGACATTTGATGCTCCCGTCATACGAGCAAAGAAGTGTTCGCGAGTCCCGCGACGTAGCCTTCCACGTACATAACGTGCACCCCGGCCACAAAGGTAGCTACAGCAAGTCGGGAGATCGTAAGTGCTAAACCCGGTGATGACAGTGGCTATCCAGAGTGTGGTTTCTCCCCGTGGAATTTCCACACTCCCTTCACCCAAATGCCGGGATAGTACCACTTCAAGTCCCGGAGCGCCTACCCTATCCCCTTCCCTAATGCAGTTCCACCCACCCCTACAGTCATCATATTAATATAAGTTCAATTTACACCTAATCACACGAGGCTGATGATTGAGGTGACCCAAGTCTCCCAAATGAATTAACAACAAAACTGGAACGATAACAGGAAAGATGCACACAATGAAGGAAAATGCAGAATCATTCTTTCAAATATTTCTGTCTATAATAAATAGGCTGAAATTCGATATTTTCTCGAAGGTGAACCCTCCACTAAATAAACCAAATGTAAAACTTTTGTGTATGCCCCTCCTACTTCTTGCGAAAGTGTCGCGCTGAGAGACAATAGACGAAGTATGACGCTGTTGTTTCATTTGAGGTACTTCGACATCGTGGTCATTCAGCCTTGTGTACGTGGGAGTGTAGAATCTGTCTGATAATCTGTGGTGTTTGTAGTTCAGGTTAAGATTGGGAAGGAGGCGGCCGTGGCTTACGTTAAGAACCAACCCGGCATTTGCCTAGAGGAGAAGGGGGAAACCACGGGAAACCAATTCCAGGATGGCTAAGGTAGGAATGGAGCTCTTCTCAGTTTTGCCTCCCGAGGTTGAGTGTAGCCCAATTCAACCCTCAGACCATAATTTTGTTCCTATCCGTGGTAACCATAGTTGATTTCATAAGTCTACTTAACCAGTAGGCCTTATGCTGGTTCGAATCCCATCGCTGACTGTGGCGTTTTCCCCCAGGTCTTTCCACACACCCTCTCGGCAAATGCCGGGATGGTACTTCATTTCAAGTCTCGAGACACCTTTCCAAATTCTTTACCCACACACTACTTCAGTCATCACGCAAACACAGGTTATCAGAAAACAACCACCCAAATACACTGAGCTGATGACCAAGATGTACCTAGCCTATAAAATAAATATATAGAAAACAACTATAAAACATGACAACGACTGAACCATATTAAAATGTGCAGATTGAACAAAAAATACTGAAATACTTGGCAAAATTATCATCATCCTTCAGTGGGGATCAAACTCACCAAGTAATGTTCCGGAACTTAACACCATACCACGAGACCACAACTCCACTAACAGTATTGGCTGCTAAGAGCTGTACAAGATCTCCTTATGCGCGCCCGTAACTGAGTTAGTTCTAGTTGTTTTAAAGGGTGGAATAGCGAAAACAAGTCATATTATACTATCGGTTATCTTTTTTTTTTTTATTTAGTCAATTTACCCTCTAGGTTGGTGGATCCCACGGACTCAGCGAGGGAACTCACCACTACCGCCTCTGTGGGCAGTGTCCTGGAACTTGGAACATCTGGTCGGAATGGATACAACTGGGGAGGTGTGATCAGCACTTCGCCCAGGCGGCCTCACCTGCAAAGCTAACAGGGGCCTCATGAGGGATGGGAACGGATGGAAGATTGGGATGGATAGGCTAGGAAGAGGGAAGGAGGCGGCCGTGGCCTTACAGTAGGTACCATACCGGCATTTGCCCGAAGACGAAGTGGGAAACCACGGAAAACCACTTCGAGGATGGCTAAGGGGGAATCGAACCCCCTCTACTCATTTGGGCCACCCGAGGCTGAGTAGACCCCGTTCCAGTCCTCGTACCACTTTTCAAATTTCGTGGCAGAGCCGCGAATCGAACCCAGGACCTCCGGGGCGGCAGCTAACCATGCTGACCGCTACGCTACGGAGGCGACATCGGTTATATCTAATGTTTTAAAAACAAAATGGATCTGAACGACGTTCTTCTTCCGTTCACAGTACGACAGCATAATATTCCTTCTAGGCGCAAGGCCAAGCAAGATGCTGGAGAGGGAATTAGGGGACAAATTAGACTATTAGACATTTGTACCATATGTATCAGTGTTCACTTTCTGAGGAAATAACAGCCTTTTCCGTAGTGGCCACATTTGTAGCCAATTAATTCTTGGAAATCCCACTTCCCTCACACGTGATCACCGCTGCCGCTACGGTACTTCATGAAGTGACGGGCTGAACTTCCCGTCAGATGATGTACAGAATGAATTACACTAAGTGACGGCAATATTTAGTCATTTCATGAAACCACGCGTCAGATAGTGCAACTGTACCTTTTTACACCATATGCCGGCTCTTCATGAAGTGCCTAGGATTTTCATGAAATGACGGATTTCACTATCTGACTACGACATATATATTTCCTGAAGGACATCCGCCCGGCATTCCGGGAGACCATAAAGGCCCAGAATAATCTACAGTGTAGGTACATTGTTGGTTCTACAGTACATAATTCATTACGATATACCATATAAATGGTTATGTAGCATGTTGATTGAAGCTCTCAAAATGCCCAAGCAGATCTTCTCAAGATCATCCTCGATGATGCCAAGCTTCTTGAGGATATCCACGACGAACTTGTAAGATGTTCCACGAGCTCCGTATAGAAGGGCATTCACTTTCCATGCATTTTTAGGTAAGTTATATCTCTCACTCAAGTGAGGCACGCATTGTCGGTAAATAGCCTCTTTCTCCTCGTTGACTCGTACGGCTTGCAGAATGTCCACTTCCATTCGTACCGTGGGGTCCAGGACCAAACCCCTTCCGTTCTTCCTGTCAATGGCAACGATATCTGCTCTACGGTGACTACAATTTTCCGAAATGCAGTGTACTTCCTCATAAACTTCCCATTTCAATTTCCTCAGAGAAGTGGCAATTGATGATCGAACTCTGTGATGGCGGGAATTTCGTAACAGTTCTCCTTTAGAACATTGACCCAGGACATGTCCTAGCGTCTCTGGTTGGTCACATCCTGGTTGTCGGCATAGGGTTGTGTGCTGACTTCTCCCCGGCACAGCTCTCACCGCTGAGATGTTGCAAGACATTTTGATGGCATTCGTCCATTCAGAGCACGATAAGCCTTTTCTGCTATTTATCCACGAGTTGTTCTTAGGATGTTGTTCATAAACTTCCACTCCTTTACCTTTATGATGAAGTATGCACCAAGCTTCAAATGAACGTTTCCGAAGCTCATATCGTACACAACGTCCTGATTTTGATTCTGTGCAATCACTAGTTGGAAAATTAAAATATTGAAGAATTTCTTTCTTTTCCTCGTCAAGATTTCGACAAATATCTAAATGAACATCTTCCACTCTGAGTAACTTTTGAACTATATTAAAATGCTGTATATATACTTCCCATTCAACCTTAACTAAACCCAGCCCCCGAACATTCCTGGATGCATACAACATATCATTGGGACAGTCATGTGGTAAACCAATGATTTCTTTGATAGTTGATCGCAAAAGTTTATCAACATCGACCAGAAAACTTGATGGAATTTTATTTAACGGTGTACTCTGTATTGTATAAATCAGACTTGGCCAAATGTATTGATTAATTATGTTTATCTTTTGGTCTGGTTTTAGTAAACAAGAAACTGTGAGAGAATTCAAGTCTTTTTCTAAACTATTTATCAATTTGCTCTTGTCAAACACAATTTCATCTTCAAAAGTTATTCCCAGATATTTTATGGTTTCCCCAGATTTTACACATGTCAAAGCAGTATTTCCTAGTGTCACAGCACTTCTCTGACAAAGGTTCCCTTCTTTAATATTGATCATTCTGCATTTTGAAGGATTCATGGAAAGACCTATAGCAGATAAACTATTAACGGCGGTATTTAAGAGTTCCTTCGCCGAAGCTTCATCTCTCGCTACTAATACAATATCATCCGCAAACGCTAAGGCTGAAACATTTTCAACGTCAGATACCCATACTCCTGAATGATCTCCTGATCTGTGAGTTCTTTGATAGTATCATCTATTGCCAGGTTGAATGAAGCAGGTGAGATTGGAGATCCCTGAGCGACGCCTTTCCTAAGCTCTATGCTCACTGTTTTATTAATACCACATTCAACTTTGATACTATTTCCTAAAATGAGGTCGATTACTAAATCTCGCAAGTTGTTTGGCATATTTACTCGATTAATGCACCGCTTAAGATGTTCATGGCCAATATTATCATATGCCTTTGAAACATCCAGGAACACCACACAGCAGCTAGTTTTCTTTGTTTTAGCATTCCTGAGGCAACCGTTAATAATTGAGGTATTAACATGTGTACCAGGGAGATTAATGAATCCCCTTTGATGTACGGAGAACTCTACGAATGAACGTAGTCGCCTGTCAATTTCTTTTTCTATAATACGTCTGATTACTGAATATATGGTGATAGGTCTCCAGTTACTTATTTCTTCAGCACATCCTCCTTTGTGGAGAAGTAATGTTCTTCCTGTTTTTAATATATCGGGGCATTTCTTCAATTTGAGCATAGCGTTCGCAAGGAGACTCAACACTTTTGATGTTTTAAGTTCCTTCACAGCTCTGATAATTACTCGGTCAGGACCAGCTGCTGTATCTGCTCGTACTCTGGCAAGAGCTGAATTAATTTCAGAATCTTCAATTTCAATGTCTTCCTCTGTACAAACGGCTTCTGTTGGTTGCAAGTGTGTTAATTCATTCTCGTTTCCAAATAAATCTTGAAAGTGTTCAAAAATTGTGGATACGGGAATTCTACATTCTGTGCAATTTTGATTATTGATAATTATGCGTACGACTTTGCGCCTTTGATTGAAATACTGATATTGTGCTACTTCATATTGATATTTTGTCCTAGTTTTGTCTCTGCTTCGCTTTGTTAACCTTGATGGATTTTTCGTTTTAGAATATGTAGTTGTATGACCACCCGCCCCCCCCCCCCCCCTGTCGTTTTCTCCGCGCATTATAATAGCGAATAGCTGGATGTTTGGGTCCTGAGAGCGAACTGATTGCGTCAGCCAAAAATTCCGTTAGTTCAACACTAACTGTCTCAAAAGCTTGAATATCACCTTCAGTTATGACGTCCGTGAATTTTCGTTCAAATTCCTTTATAACATCTAATTTGGCATCTAATTCAGCCGCATCTTCGCTATTAGCGCTAGTTGATACATACAGTAATCAATTTCTTCATCCAGCAGGTGACTGCCACTTCCATCGGATTTATGCAAACTTTGATCTGAGCTCTTATATTTTGTCGTTAAACCTCTACGATAAACCTCTGGATGTGCTTTACTTACATGAATTGTAACAGATTTAAACGTCTTCCCACAAATATCACAGGTATTGACTCGAGTAGCACTATTTGGGCGACATGAATCAGAGTTTTGAGTCAGGTTAAGTGTATTCCTCTCTGACATTTCAGCATTAAATACTGCTACTCCAGAAATACTATACGGTAATATAATCTTCAATCATCAGTTTTCCGTTCCCTACGTATATTTATACAGAAAAAGGCAAAGTCCATAAGGATCAAATATCGGTAAATAGCAGCTTGGTGATTTCAATCCCCAACTTGGCCGTGAAAGAAAATTCCGAAACATTGTAGGAAGTTACCCAGCTCATTACAGAACCAACCGCAATGGGGAGAGACTTCTGGAACTCTGTAAGGTGTTCAACCTTGTTTTGAAATCTACTGCTTTTAAACACCTGCCAAGGAAGCAGAAAACATGGACTTCTCCAAATCCTAACCTCTGTGAATTCTAAATCGATCACGTCGCCATTTCGCGCAAGGCACACCGGGAGATCCAGAATGTAAAATTTCTTAGAAGCGCAAATCTTAATTCCAACCACTACCTTTCCAAAGTCAAAGTTAAACTCCTTCCAAGAAATGCCAGGAGAGATCAACAGTTTTGACACGGAGAAGCTACGCTTGAATCACGAGTTTACTGAAAAGCTTGAAATCTTGGATCCACACAACTGGGAACAACTACGAGTTGGCACGGTTAGAGCAGCTAAAGAGATGGTCCCGCTAACATAAAGAAGGAAACATCCCTGGTGGTCCAGTGAATGTGAAGCAGTAATAAGGCAGAGATAACTCGCATGGCATAGATGGAACTCTCAGAAGAATTCAGATAACTGGGAAAGTTTTCTGTTAGTTAGGAAACATGCCGCAAAAACAATACGTGGGGTAAAATATGCCAACGACAAAAGTCAGTTGGAAAAGATTCAATAAGACTTCAAGAAGAATAACACTCGAGATTTCTATAGAACCTTCAAACAGAATCTCACTAAATACACTCCACCTAGCCTGCACTTCAAAGACCCTGAGGGAGAAACTGCCTATAATGACAAGGACAACTGTAATATCCTGTCAAATTATTTTGAGAGACTCCTTAACTGTGAAAGCCCAGAATCCCCATTCTCATTTGAAGACAATCCAAATACAAACCCGGATTCTACACCACCAACAAAAGAAGAAGTTATGCAGTTCATTCAGTCGCTTAAAATCAACGAGGTACCAGGCACGGATTCAATAATGGCCTAATTGTGGAAGCATGCTGGCGACGTAGCTATCGTCAAGCTAACAGAAATAATTAGTGAGATATGGGAAAAGAAGGAACTCCCTAAAGATTGGACATCAGCTCTGCTTCACCCTCTTCAATAAAGGACCCCCCCCCCGGAGGGGGCTCACATCTAGTGGGACGTGGGTTAGCGAACACGGGACCCCAGCTGAGTCCGGTATTGCTTCCACTTTCGACCTCCTTTGGTCAACTCTTGTTTCTTTCCGACCCCGACGGTATTAGGGTATCCAAGGCCTAGGGAGTCTTTCACTTTCCCACCTTAGTTGGCCCTTGTCTTATCTTTCGTGATACCCTAATTTTTCGAGGGGTCAACCTTCTTTTTCGTTTCATTATATTTCTTTCCTCTCTAAGATTCCCGCACTGTTTTTTTAATGGCTTGCCATGTATCTAAATTCCCTTTGCATCTACACTCCATTTTGTAGGTATTTTCAATCTACGTTGCATTTTGTACGTTTTTTTCGACCTAAGTGGCATTTTGCGAGTGTTTTCAACCTCAATTGCATTTTGTAAGGATTGACAATCTCGATTGCTTTTTAGTAAGTATTTCAATAATGTCGGGAGTCCGGAGATCCGACGATGCTGTGTGACTATTTTGAATTTCAATTGCAATTTGTAAGTTTTTTCAACCAAAACCGCTTTTTGCAAGTATTTTCAATCTAAATTGCATTTTGTATGGTGGGAATTTTGCAAGGATTTTGATTCTCAATTGCATTTTGTGGGTATCTTGAATCTAAATTACATTTTGTAAGTATTTTCAATCTAAATTGCTTTTTGTAAGTATTGTCCATCCAAATGAGTTGTTTGAATGTACCGTACATTTTGTAAGCATTTTCAATCTCAATTGCATTTTGTAAGCATTTTGAATTTCAATTGCACTTTGTCGGCATTACGAGGGACTACTATCGAGCACGCCGGAAATGTGCCGTGTGATGTACAAGGTAGAACAATTGAGAGTGGTAACTGCACAAGTACAATTATAATTGGATGTTGGACTGCGCAGATATAAACTTTGTTATGCGATTGGTGAAATTTCACAGGAATACCAATGTAATTAATGCTTAGGACGATATGCAAGCATATTTATGCGATATCAGGAAATTTATCTAAGGATAGAAATTGATAGACAGTTTGGGGGACCGCTAGGAATCCATAGGCAGAGAATCGAGACTTTCAATCGAGATGCGGATAGCAGTGAAGAATAGATCTTCAGGGCCTGCATTTTTGATATTCTGCACGGAGAGGTCAACCATTAAGAAATGTACATAGGAATCGTGTGATTTTAGTGTATGTAAATTTAATAGTGTAAAAAGTGATATAACGTGTTGTGAGAATAAGGAAGCAACAGCTTCAACATGGAAAAACAAAGTGCCGTGTGGTTTGTAAGGCAAAAGTTATGTAAAATGTATGTGAAAAGTGGAAGAATGCCTTGCTAATTTGCGAATTATGGCGGGCATTACTGGAAGAAATGCGTGGTTGGAGCCACCAGATTAACCAATGTGAGTACCCAAAAACCATGATTTTGTAGTAATTATAGTCCACTGTATGTTGAGTGATTTCAAAATTTATAAAATATGCCAATAAGAGTCAATTTTAGGAGGTAGAACCTCAAAGTATTATTGTTGTGTTGATTTTAGTCAAGTTGAGATGTTTTTGTACATCATTGAGTGGATAAATCGTTACCACTAATGTAAAATGGCAATTCAGTTATATAGAAACGTAACGTAACGAACACGGATGTTCGGTTATTGAAAATGGTTACGTTGTGTCGGTTATGGTAATTCATGTCAGTAATAATAATAATAATAATAAGAAGAAGAAGAAGAAGAAGAAGAATAAACGAATACACATCAGGGGAAAATGGTTCTAAGCAATATATATATGCTAATTGGAATATTTATCTATCCAAGCAGTAATATTATACATGAGGGGCTAAGCAAAGCAATTTATTATCAGAGTATATTATGATAATGGAAATAAATATGCAAGAATCTAGGAAATGGAAGGGTTTAATAGAGAATTGAATATGCAGCTTGTGAATAAGCTTGTAAGAGTAATTGATAGATTTATCTTACTAATTAAAGGACGAGATCATATCACTATGGTCACGGAAGCCAGGTAATCTATTCGACGAGTGAAATCTCGTATAGCCTAGGGCATACAGAGATATTTATTATGGCCAGAGCGTAATTAGTGATTGACCCTAGCTCTGTGGATTGCCATGAAATGTTCCGGGTTCGAATCCAGTGGTGTATGGGAGGATAATAATGGAAACCTCAACATGACACCTGATATCGACCGAGAACTAGCTATTGAAATAATTCAGCTCCTGGAAGTGAATTTTGTTGGCGGCAGGATGTGCCTGACCGTATCATTTAATAAGATGCCGGCTAGCCAATTCGACCGGTGAATGATGAATCTCGTTCCTTCATATAATGAAAATGGACCTGTTGAGGCCAGTTATTAATATACTAAGGTTAGGAATAAATGTTTAAACTAGTCCATAACCTATCTTGCATACAGTTTAGTTAAATCATATGGGATGTGTAGGTCTGTGAGTCTGCACTATGGTATTTAAAGCCACAAGTTACTGCTTGGAGATAAAGCTAGAGGGAAGCTAGGAAGGGACATAGCACGTGTTGTTACCGCCCGACTCAGTCCCATTGTATACAAGAAGAACCAAGGGGGAGATGTTAAACGACCCTTGGAGCATGACATTTAGAGTGGAGAGACTTTAAAACCATGTTTGTAAGAAAATAATCATTGTTGTATTGTATAATGAATTTGTATGGTTTGAAACACATTGATAATTAAGGATCATCCTGATGACTTAATATTTGGCAAACTTACGAGTTGTTGAAAGTTGCATTTTTATACTGACATTGTCACTTTTTTCTAAAGGTCGACACTAGATGCCATAGGCTATGCCCACGCAAGGGTAGCATAATATACCATCCGACACAGCGGTAACGGAATCTTTGAAATTGAACTCATGACAGCATACAGTGGAACTGCAGAAAGGGAACTGTAGAAAGGGAACTGCAGAAAGGGGTATGATTACAAGTAACAGTGGAGTTGCAAGTAAATTTGATGTGCAACCCATAAATTGGTTAATGCATGGTAAAGCATTTTGGTGGGAAGAGAGATACAGAACACAAGTGTACGCATAATGTAAATTAGGATGTGTTGAAAGTAAACAATTAAGATTGTGAAATTAAAGGGGTCACAACAGGTGACATAAGATTGTAAGTACAGTTTATGTGTAATTTACTTGTGCATCAGCACACTTGAGAATGAAGTTTGATGTTAATCTCATGGTAAATGAATGAATAATCATTTGGATTTGCTAGGATAAAGTGCGAATATTAGTGGATTGTAAGAATAATTTTGCATTGTTTTGTGTTATATTGTTGGGATTGTGTTTGTGTTTGTTTGAAGCCATGATTTAGAGCTTAATTAAAGTCTTTAGAATAGAGTTGTGCTTTATTATTGTAGAGTTGCTACCTTTTAGTCTCAGATCAAAAATATGCAACTGCACAGGGGGAGGACGGTACACGCCTGAGGACTGATGCTGGCTGGAGGCAGAAGCATGTTTTCCATGGAAGTTACTCACATGGGTACAATACCCATGTGGAAAAAGTAACTGACGCCATGAGGAAACGGAGAATTACCTTTTATGGTCATAAACAAGAATGAACCCAGCCCGATTGACAAATAGAATTTTCACCTACTTCCTCAAAAAGAAAACTGAGGTGGACAAAGATTTGTAGGAAGTTGGAATTACAAGCTACGATATCTGGGAACGTGCCCCCCTTAAGCAAAAACTAACAGCACACCGATGTTTCCAAGAAAAGCCTAAGCTTCCAACAGGCAAGAAGTGGACTGAGGAAAGGAAACGAATTTAATTCAGCAGGAAATTCTACATGTGCATATGCCAGAATTAAAGACCCAGTTGCCAGTTCCTAGAAATAACGCTCCCTAACAATGTCATTGTTTTCCCTTTTGTTTTGTTTTGTTTTTACATCTAACCACCTTCTTCTTGGTCTTCGAGTTACTTCTACCTCCATCCACTTTCTCGCCACTCTCCCATTCTCATAACGTCTCCAAACCATTCCATCCTTATTCATAATGTTGAATTTTGGGCTAATGCCGTGTTTTATTATATTAATATTCGACGCGTTTCGAAAGAAACCATGTCTTTCTTCGTCAGGAATAATCTGGAATACGACAATGTTGCTAAGAGAAAGCAACGAAGAACATATAGAAGGTGCCCAAAGATGGACGCCATTATAGCCCCATGTTAGGGACAACGGAAAGCAGCAGTGCATTACTTTCTCAGGGTTCTGATAATAGGTAGCCAGGATTCACTGAGATTGTAGCCGGTGTCGCGGTTGAAATTATCTGGGTGTTTACGTATTTCAACCGCCTCCCTGATGATTCTGGGACGATATTGCTTTATACGGGCAAGAACATCCACTCCTTGGAACATGACATCATGGCCAGGTGTTAAAGCATGATCGGCAACAGCTGATTTATCAGGTTGTAGGAGCCTGGTACATCTATTATGTTTCTTAATGCGAGTGCATCTTGTTCTCGAAGTCTGCCCGATGTAAACCTTGCCACAAGTACAGGGAACTCTGTAGATACCCGGTTGTTGCAATTTAGGCAAACTGCCCTTAGTTGGTCGCAGGAGTTGCCTAATCTTAACAGAAGTTCCAAATACAGTCCGTATGTTGTACCGACGTAGGATTTTAGCAATACGATCCGTCGTGTTATGTATGTACGGAAGGTAAGCAGTTCCACTTACATCTCTTTTCTTAACTGACGTCCTATTATTATTTGTTGGTTTCAGAACCGTAGAAATCAAAGCCTTGCTATAACCGTTGCTCTCAAAGGTGGTTCGCAGGGTGTTAATTTCTTCTTGTAGAGAAGACACTTCACAAATCCTCCTAGCCCTGGTAGTTAGAGTTGTAAGGATACCATGTTTCTGGGCAGGGTGATGGTGAGAACTTGCGTGGAGATATCTATTGGTGTGTGTTGGCTTACGAAAAACGCTGTGTCCTAAAGATCCATCCTCTTTCTTGGTGACGAGAACATCTAAAAAAGGTATTTTGCCGTCAGATTCCTTTTCCATGGTGAAACAAATAAAAGGGTGCTGGAGATTAAGGTGATCCAGGAAATGGCTAAGATTTTCTTAACCTTCCGTCCAAACAACGAACGTGTCATCCATATAACGCCACCAGATGTTCGGTTTGAAAGGAGCCGACGACAAAGCTTTCTCTTCAAAGTTCTCCATGAAGAAATTAGCCACAACTGGAGAGAGAGGACTACCCATGGCCACACCATCAGTCTGCTCATAAAAATTCCCATTCCATAGAAAGTAGGAGGAGGTCATGCAGTGATAAAAAAGTCTTGTGATGTCTTCAGGAAAAAAGCCATTAATGAGAGACATAACACCATCAATAGGTACTCTCGTAAACAGAGACACCACGTCGAGACCCACTAGGATATCACCCGGCTGAAGTGTTATAGCTTTCAACTTTTCCACGAAGTGTGTGGAACCCTTAATGTACGAAGGCGTGTTACCCAGAAGCGGCTGAAGTAGTCTACATAGGTATTTGGAAAGGGCATATGTAGGAGAACCAATCGTACTAACAATAGGTCTTAGAGGGACATCTTCCTTATGTATTTTAGGAAGACCATAGTGTCTCGGAGGAATAGCATCCCCTGGAAGGAGAGTCTTCGCTGCATCCGCTGGAATAGATGATTGCTTGATCAATTTGACGGTGACATTTGAGTAGCGAGTAGTAGGATCACGACTATTAATCCTATATACAGGATCTGATAACAAAGACGAGATCTTATCTCGTCTTTGTTATCTCGTCTTTGTTATCAGATCCTGTATATAGGATTAATAGTCGTGATCCTACTACTCGCTACTCAAATGTCACCGTCAAATTGATCAAGCAATCATCTATTCCAGCATCTCGTCTTTGTTATCAGATCCTGTATAAAGGATTAATAGTCGTGATCCTACTACTCGCTACTCAAATGTCACCGTCAAATTGATCAAGCAATCATCTATTCCAGCGGATGCAGCGAAGACTCTCCTTCCAGGGGATGCTATTCCTCCGAGACTCTATGGTCTTCCTAAAATACATAAGGAAGATGTCCCTCTAAGACCTATTGTTAGTACGATTGGTTCTCCTACATATGCCCTTTCCAAATACCTATGTAGACTACTTCAGCCGCTTCTGGGTAACACGCCTTCGTACATTAAGGGTTCCACACACTTCGTGGAAAAGTTGAAAGCTATAACACTTCAGCCGGGTGATATCCTAGTGGGTCTCGACGTGGTGTCTCTGTTTACGAGAGTACCTATTGATGGTGTTATGTCTCTCATTAATGGCTTTTTTCCTGAAGACATCACAAGACTTTTTTATCACTGCATGACCTCCTCCTACTTTCTATGGAATGGGAATTTTTATGAGCAGACTGATGGTGTGGCCATGGGTAGTCCTCTCTCTCCAGTTGTGGCTAATTTCTTCATGGAGAACTTTGAAGAGAAAGCTTTGTCGTCGGCTCCTTTCATACCGAAGATCTGGTGGCGTTATGTGGATGACACGTTCGTTGTTTGGACGGAAGGTGAGGAAAATCTTAGCCATTTCCTGGATCACCTTAATCTCCAGCACCCTTCTATTTGTTTCACCATGGCAAAGGAATCTGACGGCAAAATACCTTTTTTAGATGTTCTCGTCACCAAGAAAGATGATGGATCTTTAGGACACAGCGTTTTTCGTAAGCCAACACACACCAATAGATATCTCCACGCAAGTTCTCACCATCACCCTGCCCAGAAACATGGTATCCTTACAACTCTAACTACCAGGGCTAGGAGGATTTGTGAAGTGTCTTCTTTACAAGAAGAAATTAACACCCTGCGAACCACCTTTGAGAGCAACGGTTATAGCAAGGCTTTGATTTCTACGGTTCTGAAACCAACAAATAATAATAGGACGTCAGTTGAGAAAAGAGATGTAAGAGGAACTGCTTACCTTCCGTACATACATAACACGACGGATCGTATTGCTAAAATCCTACGTCGGTACAACATACGGACTGTATTTGGAACTTCTGTTAAGATTAGGCAACTCCTGCGACCAACTAAGGGCAGTTTGCCTAAATTGCAACAACCGGGTATCTACAGAGTTCCCTGTACTTGTGGCAAGGTTTACATCGGGCAGACTTCGAGAACAAGATGCACTCGCATTAAGAAACATAATAGATGTATCAGGCTCCTACAACCTGATAAATCAGCTGTTGCCGATCATGCTTTAACACCTGGCCATGATGTCATGTTCCAAGGAGGTGATGTTCTTGCCCGTATAAAGCAATATCGTCCCAGAATCATCAGGGAGGCGGTTGAAATACGTAAACACCCAGATAATTTCAACCGCGACACCGGCTACAATCTCAGTGAATCCTGGCTACCTATTATCAGAACCCTGAGAAAGTAATTCACTGCTGCTTTCCGTTGTCCCTAACATGGGGCTATAATGGCGTCCATATTTGGGCACCTTCTATATGTTCTTCGTTGCTTTCTCTTAGCAACATTGTCGTATTCCAGATTATTCCTGTCGAAGAAAGACATGGTTTCTTTCGAAACGCGTCGAATATTAATATAATAAAACACGGCATAAGCCCAAAATTCAACATTATGAATAGAAACACGGGCCGTGAAAGTCTAAATGACAACATTCAATCCTTGATCTGGCAAATTTTTCGCATTAGGGTACTTTCGTCTTCCTTACCATCGCTTGACTTCGCGATTGTCTGTTAGATTCTTAGGCACCCTGCGGACACAAATTTTGCAAAATTTCAATATCTCGTGAAAACAAGCAAAGAAGGTGTAAATACAGGGTCATGAAGGCATCACTTTCCCTCCTACTTTATCTTTGTAAACATTTTATTTTTAAACCAATTTAATATTCTTTTTCGCCATGAAATCTACTCTAATTTGATACGACGCATGTTTCTTTTAATTTTTTTTAATGTTTCTACAAGACTGCGGCCAAAAACACATGTATATTTTTAGTATGTTGATTAGGAATGTGATACCTTCCCTTTGCATCAACAATCATTTTTGTTGCAATTAATTCCACCTTTCACACCATTTCTACTGAGGGAATATAAGTGCACACCTGTTGCCACTGATCTGAACTTTAACTATGACGTTTCTGTTCTCAGAGTTCATGACTCATACGAAGCCTTAAAAGGTGGCACCATGATGGAGGCCATGGAGGACTTCACAGGAGGCATAACAATTATTCACAGACTCTCAGAACCAGCTCCTAATCTTTTTAAGATTATGGTGCAGGCCCATCAGCGCGCTTCGCTAATGTCAGCCAGGATAAAGGTTTGTTCACCTGGTTTGTAATTCGTAAGATGCAGATTAATTTGAACTTATAGGTAAAGCCCTGCGGGGATAAACCCGCGGGTATCCGCAACATTTTTCGCCATGCGGATATAGTTTGCATGGCTTTGCGGATAGTGGATAATCTGCGGATAATGTTTGGAGTAAATTTGCGGATACCTTTTAGAATACAATCCGAACTTGTTGAATATTATGGGGAAAGTTGGGTAATTGTGCGCAGCGGGTAATCGTGCGCACGTATGTTTTTCGAGTTGGTAGTACAACTAGCAGCTCAGTTCATTGCTACCCTAAAGCTGTCATCGTACCTATCAGATAGGGACAGTCAGCATGATGCCAGTTGCTATGTGATAACCGTGAGAGGCTTGGATGAAGAAACTTTACACGTTGCATGTTATTTTCTGTAGCCAGCAAACGAGAAGGTAAGTCTACAGTTGTGATTCAATTATTTAAAATTAAATGTAGTTTTAAATGCCAGTGTTAACAGTGGTTTTGCATGTATTTGTTTTTCAATATAATAGATTAGTTTACCGGTATTCGGTGAGTTACGTTTTAAAAGCAGAGTAGGGTAATGGTGCGCACAATTCCCCCACTCTCACTTACTAGGACCCCGATGTTTATGACATATCATATTTTTCCGTTATGTTTTTTTCATGACAAAAGTAAGATGATGATTTACGCTAATTCCATTTAAATGATGTCATTAAGCACAATTAACACTCCAAACTGAAAGGGTTGCAATTCTGACTGTATAACATTCATTTTAAACATAGCACATGACATCGTGTACATTGCCTAAGGGTTCGATTTTCAGCTCAAATGTCTTAAAGATAAAGTTTAAAGCAACACATTGAAAATATTCTTGTAATGCCATTAGATTCGGATAACAAACTTGTGGATAAAAGTCGCGTGGATGCGGGGCGGATGCGGATAAAAGTCGTGCGGGTGCGGGGCGGATGCGGATAACAGTCGTGCGGATGCGGGGCGGATTCGGATAACGTTTCATCTATCCGCGCAGGGCTCTACTTATAGGCTAGACTACAAAATCATATGTAGAGGTAAATCCACCAATTCAGCGTGGTCCAACCTGGAGCCCAGGGCCACATGCAGGCCATGTATTAACTTCTCTGGCCCACGGAACACTTGCACCTCTACATGGTATAAAACCAAGTCCCTAATTCTTGGATGTAGCGGGTAATCTCGAGAACTACTGGATGGATTTTGATGCGGTTTTCTCCATTCTGTAAAAGATTTCTCGAGGAAGGTTTCTGTACTAAAACATTCATTTATGGCCAAGGAAGCCGAGCAGTAACTATTTCAGTGAATCTAACCGAAGAAAAACCTGCCGTCCATGCGCCTTTAAGCTTACGCTGGATAAAACATTAAAATATATATATATCTACATTACTATAAATGTAATAAAATTGTTCAGCATGAAAAGTTCTACAAAAGGTCCACGACAGCATATCTGTATCTTAAATACATCGCCCACTATATGTGTTTTTAGCCTATTATCACTTTATGAAAAAAAAAATAGGCTTATGAGGTCATATTTTGTCGTGTCTGTGTGTGTGTGTCCCACTAATAACTTCTAAACGGATGAAGCGATTTCAATGAAACTGGGTTAGGTCTTAGTACTGTTTTGGCCGACCCCGACCGTGCCCTTCAAATTTTATTACGTCTCACCAATCCAAAATATTTCACCAGCATTCTATATCTCCGTAACTATTACTGATATCACCCTGAAATTTTGTACGGTGATAAAGAGCACTACTAGACGTTTACATATTAGAATCTCAAAACCCTTTTAACTATAAAACGAACATGGCGGCCAAGCGAATTTGAAACTTTTAAATAGACTTTTCTCGCGATTTACCCATCCAAACGCAATGAAACTTGGTACAGCAAATGTTTACACACATTGTAATGCATTGGCATCTAATTTTGTTCAATTGTTTACATAACCTCTAGATGGCGGTTGTGCGAATTATTTCACCGGCATTCTATATCTCCGAAACTATTACTGATATCACCCTGAAATTTTATACCGTGATAAAGGGCACTACTATAAGTTTATCTAACTTATATAACTTTCAAAAACCTGTAAAGTACAAAACGAACATTGCGGCCAAGCGAAGTTGAAACATTTTTAAAGACTTTTCTCGCGATTTAACCATCTGAGTGCAGTGGAATATGGTACAGTAAATGTTTATACACATTGTAATGCACTGGCATCTAATTTGGTTCTATTGTTCACATAACCTCAAGATGGTTAATGTCCGAAATTTTAAAATTAAGTTATTATTTCTTGTGTATTAATGATGCGATCAAAGCGAACGTTTAAATAATGAACCAACGCAATAATCGTCATCTAATAGTGCACAACTCTATGGCCTACATATTATATTAAAATCCAATATGGCGACCATCCGAAATATTTAGACGGTTCTCAATATCTATTAATTTATGACAGCAATCGAACTGAAATTTTGTATGTTGATAGTGGATATTTACAAAAATTCACCTATGGGACTTTCAATATCCGGGTGAGCAAAAATCCAACATGGCGGCGACGCGAACTATAAATATTTAAACGGGCGTTTCTCACGATTGAACCAACCGAGCGCAGTAAAACTTGTTAGTTAGTCAGTTATTGAGTTTTTAAGGGGCGGAACTACGAGGTCACCTGCCCCCAAAACTTGGTACGGTAAATGATTATACAAATTTTAATCCACTGGCATCTAATTTATTTCAATTGTTTTCATAACCACAAGATGGCAGCTGTGCGAAATTTTTATAATCTCGTTTTTATTTCTTGTGTCATAATATGTTTAAACGCGCTAATCTCTGGAACTACCAGTCGGATTCGAAAAATTCTTTTTTGTATATGATAGCCTGATTCAAGAGGAATAGTTTAGGCTATGTAGCATTCGGCTACACCTCTCAGGTAACCTCAAAGATTGCTTTTTGTTCAGTAAGTCGGAAGAACAAGCGCTCCAAAACGGCTTCAATAATACCATACTCTATTGTTGCCAGGCAATGCGGGCTGCATCACGTCGCCCTTAATAATGTTCTGGTGCAGAATTGCGAGCTGCTTATAAATTGCAGTGACAGGGAGTAATTAGTGCAAAGAGATTCCTTAGGCCCCTTAAAACAGTTATCGTCAAGAAAATAGTATGCCTCTGTATAAGGGCGATGGTGTTGATGCAGTATACTGAGGTTATCAGCTGCAATAAGCGTTGGTGCTTTCCGATCCTTATCCTTGAGCGATCCAGTTCTGTAAAACAAATAAATCCACCGTGCGAAGCCGGGCACTACTGCTAGTAGTACATATACAAAAATCTAACATGGCGACCATCCGAATTAGACTGTTCTCAATATCTACGAATCTATTACAGCAATCAAACTAAAATTTTGTATGTTGATAGAGGCAATTAACGTAAGTACGTTATATGAAAATAGGCTGTATTGTTCTTCACGGATCTACTTGTTTCACCTCTGCGTTCCGGCGGTTCACATACAAGGACCTTGGTTGTGAACCTCATATCTCTATTGACGTCCGAAACGGGGGAGGAGCTTACGGTCAGCTGTTTGCAATATGGCGGCGATATAGTGACGTAAGTAATTGGGTGTGCGTTTGTTATGGCTTCTAATTTATGATGGCAAAATACTACATATTTCCTTTCATTGATAGAAATATTTTTATAATCAATTTAAATGCAGTGCCTAATTACTACCAGTTAAAAATATTACCCACATGTAGATAGTTAATTTACTGTCTGCTGTTACCAGTGGCGTGTGGTGAGATTTTACTTAGGGTACCGGTAAGCAATGGTATACAATATGAGACATACTGTAGTACCGGCAGTTGAATTGTGTTTGCTCCTCATTTGGGTTTTTCTTAAACTATTAGCATTACTGCAACAATCATACCACTACCATACAACAATCATAATTACTACTAATACTAATAATAATAATCATAATAATAATTTAGCAGCAATGCGTTACCTGGAATGTAATCTACTTGAAGTGAAGCTCAATCCTTCTGGGTTTCTTCGCAAAATCATTGATGACCTGGTTGTAGAAGTTTGGCAATTTTTGAAGCTCAGAAATTAAATCTTTCTCAATTGATATCAATGGTAAACCTTTAAGTCTATCCTGGCCTTGCGTATTACGAGCATAGTTCTCGATTCGTTTAAGCGCAGAAAAACTTATTTCTACAGAAGCACTTGTTGCGGGAATCGCTAATATAAGTTCACAGAGTGGCACTACCTCTCCATACGCTTCGTGGAGATGATGAGATTTAAGGAAAAGTAGCAGTTCACTAACATTTTTCTCTCGTAAGTCACCAGAAGTATACGTAGCCATTAGCTGTGATCGAAGAGCAAGAAAGTCAAATACATTGGGATAACTCTCTTTAAGGGACTCGAAAGCAATTTCTGGGAACGCTCGTTTATTCTCGTCAGAATTAACAGGATTGATGAGTTCCAAGAATCGTAGGGAATCTAAACTGTCAAACCTATCGTTGAGCTGTTGTACAACCGTGTCTATAATTTCATAAAACAGACTTTTATGAGAGGTCTTAGAATCGAGCTCATCGTGCAATCTTGGTCTCTTACTATCTGGGTCACAGATGCCCTTTCCCTCTTGTACTGTCTTCTCCCAATATTCTTCGAATTGACCCCTTTTTTCTGCAAATTCAAGTTTGAGTTCTCCTACTTTACGAGTACAATAACCAATATCGTGGGACTTCTTTTGCAGGATGGAAAATAACACGTCAGTCAGAGTGAATATGCTTGAAAATACGGCGAGTATAAAATTAAAGCGAAAATCCTTTTATGTTCGACCCTCACTATTATGTGTCAGAAAACTGTATCATAATGATGGTCATTATAACACTGTTTTTCATTACGATACAGTTTTTCCATCCAATCAGAGCTCGTTCATTGACCAATTAGGTAACGATACCTTCGTGCATACACTCAAAATCCAACATGTCGGACATAAACACATCATCGAACTATAATAAATTACCGACATGGAATACGCACCGTCCATTAGTTCGCGTAAATAAACTGGCGAATATGAGACATGAAATAGCACTGTACCTTAATATCACCAACCCTAATTTCTACACAGCGCATTGCCTTCAAACGACTCCGGGGGCAATATTACTGAGGGACGGCAGATGTATACATATGGCCTGCATAATATGGCATTGCAAGCACACAGAGCGCATGCGTCGGTCGTTCAGAGATCTTGAAAGACAGAGATATCATACCAAGCGCTCGCTCTCCGATCACAAAATTCAAGTGGCTGACTCTCAACAGATATTTATGAATATTTATGTTAAAACATATAATAAAGTTATAATTATCGTCGAACATAAACAGTCGTATGCAACTCGCCTATAATGGTAATTAAGACACTCGTATGGAAATTATAAAACTCGCATACGCTCGTTTTATAAAAAATACTCGTGTCTTAATTATAGACATTATAGGCTCGTTGCATAATGTACTATAATGACACTGACAATCCACGGGCAGCAATTAAGGCTTCATGATCCCATTTCTCATCGGGATCAGTCATTCTCTCGAATAGTGAAATAAGCTGATCACGATATTCGGAGACGGTTCAAACCAAGCGTGAATTGTAGTTCCAGCGCGTAGCTGACACCCTGGGCAGCCTCTTCCTAATTTCCTCATCTAATGCATGACTTCTCTTCGTTGATTTCGAGAAAAATGAAGATAATCCATTTAAAGTAAGAAATAACAACCTGCAGTCTCTGATAGTTGAGCCAGGTTTAATTTGTGGGCGAAACAATGGACAAAGATGGCATTAGGATACAATGTTCTAACTTTTGCCTGAAGTCCATTCAAATGGCCTGCAAAAACAGCCGCACCATCATAGCTTTGTGCAACTAACTTTTCCCCACAACTGTACTCATCAACTACCTGGCAAACAATGTCGAGAAGAGCTGTCGCTGACCGATCCTCGGAAACATTTATAAACCCCATAAATCGTTCTCTAGAGATACCATCGGGTCCGGCGTAACGAATTACACAAGAGAGCTGGGAAAAATTGCCTACTTCCGTGGCTTCATCCAGTACTATGGAAACAAAACTGGCTGTACAAATTTCTTGATTGATGTATGCAAGAAACACATTAGAAACAGATTCTATTATATCGTTCTGGATTAAATTTGATAAGCCACTGAATATATTAGAATTCTCTAAATGGTTATGCAATAATGCATCATATTTGCTAACTAGATTTAGCAGTTCAACGTAATTTCCTCTATTTGAGGAATCTGCACTTTCATTATGGCCCCTGAAAGCTTGCTCTTGTTTGCCGAGAAAACAAACAACATCAATGAAACGTTTCATAATATCTCTGTTTTTACGAACTCGTTCGTTATGTTGCTGGTCACTTATTTTCTTTTGCTCGTCTATCAATTGGTCAATCCTGGATTTTCCAAAGGTCTTTTCCATAATTACGGCTTGCAGATGATTTTGAGAAAGACTGTGCTTTATTAAAGCTTTGTGTATGTTATTCATATCACTGTATCCCCCGTGATTCCAAATGCTCTTTTCGTTCGAGAAAAGAAGACAAGGCCAACAATATAATTTGTTAACAGAAGGGCAACCACACAGCCATGTGTTATTGGTGTATAGATTTAAATTAAAATGCCGAATACAAGCTTTCACTTTTGTGTTAATATTTAATTGAGGAGTCGGACGACCTCCTAATAATATAATTTTTTGGTTCTCGAATGATCGAGAAGAAAAGCTAACTTGCCGCAGATCACAAATTATGCAGTCACTGTCGCTGTCATCTCTAGACTCAAGTTCCGACGCCATATTTTTACAGATTTCTCACGGCTACTAGTATAAACAGAAACGTCCACTGCATACCCTACTCCCTTGTATTAGACATCATATCGTTGAACTATATATAGAAAATACGGCCTACCACAGTATAACACACACGCATTTAGACACAATATATAAAAAAAATTGTTTTTCACAAACACTAGCTCACCTTTTTCAGTTATAATGGGCATGTAAACACACTATTTTCACAAACTGACCGATTCTTCATTCGGGCCGTAGGTATGTAACTTCAGAATTGCTTCTCATGCTTTCAACTCGCCCTGTAGTACCAAGGAATACCAAAAGATGGCATGTCACGCTATCGTGCTGCTAGAAGCGACTGTGAACGGAACTTGCAGCAGACATCAAAAACCAGGAAGTGGTACATTTAAACAATTGCCCATAAAGACTGGAAAATCACGTCAACCAAAGTAATAATTATTATACGTGTCATTCTTTCGCTTGGGTATGCAATGCTTACCTTGCATCCAGGGAATACACGCGCCTGGCTGTTACATATATGAAGCCTGTACTTGGGAGCCTAGCGGTATCGATGTTTTTATTAATTTCACATATATATATATATATATATATATATATATATATATATATATATATATATATATATATCTCACATAACACAAAGGACGACTCCCTGATAATAAATTGAATCAAGCAACCCTGAATTTGCATGAATGTTTTGGGTTCAAAGAGGCGTTACTTGGGATGCTCAAATCATACTTCAATATTGCAAATATTGACCTACATACTTGCGGTTCAAAGGCAAGAATGTTAATTTATTAATCTCTTGCCACAGGCAAGTTAAAATGGAGACATCCTCTTTATCAATATATTTAATTAAATATTTAAAATACAGATATTTAACAAAGCTGGAGTCTCCATTTCAACTTGTCATAAGCAAACGGAACAGATCAAAAACTACACTATAAGCTAAACCAAATTCACTCCTCAGCTCGACATAAACCATAATACCAATTAAAACCTATACAAAACATACTCTCCTTACTGTTGTACAACTTTCAAACCAACTATTCGCACTCAAAACTGTAAAACCCTGAAATGGGAACTAATTAAAGTTAGAATAGCCTAGGCCGATCCGGTCTCCTGCTACATTACCGCATATGTATACTTAACATCACTATAACTTCAAAATTACAGCTAAGTGACCTATCTGCCTGAGTAGTATAGGTGTTGCCGGCCTGCCGGGGATAATGGGTCACCAAACCGGTACTTAAAAAAATATTTTACTTTTTAATTAACTAAATTCAACAGTAGGGATTTCATAGCCAAAAACACAATTTAAGCCAAATCATACTTCAATGACCTACATACTTGCTGTTCAAAGGCAATTAGGGGCAGATGACCTCGTAGTTCCGTCCCTTAAAACAACAATAACTAACTAACTAAAGGCAAGAATATAAATTCTCTGGCAAATTAAGGCTAGGAACAGCATTTTTCTTAAGTTTTCTAACCTTTCGGCTATTGTCAATCGGAAGAACCCCTAAAATAAGTTTACGAAGAGCGGATTACATTCTTTGTACGGCACAGAAGTAATAGGCTATAAGTTTATCAGTATTTTTGATGTAGCTAAATCCATGTGAATACAAATTAGAGACAATAACTATCAATAATCATCAGTACCGGTGGAATAAAGTCGTCTTCACAAAAATGCAGACTGCACACTGTCATGTAACATGTAACACGTTTTCCAATTGACAGCGCCGAAGCCCATCTTTCTCTCAGAACTTTTTGTACAGGAAAGTAGTGAAGATATTTCTTAGCCGTTTTATACGATTTGCAACCGTATACAGAGCAGTACCTCCTCGAATTTGACAAATTTCTTTCTGTTTCCATCACGACGTCAATGCTTCACCATCTAAATATTTCTCACCAGTCACAATGTTACAGCTTCAACATTCTGCCGCGTGGCTGCGCCATCCAACTTTTCTGACGTCAATAGTTTAGTGTGGTTTTGTTACGTAGCGACCGCAGTCCTCATCTTTGGACCTAGTAGTTCAATTTGTCGCCAAGGCGTTGCGGTAGTGTTTGTAACAGCCGTGTCAGCTTTGAAAGTTATGAGCGGTGCGTCAGAAAACGGCTTCCTCTCATCACTTCTCAGTTAATAACTCGTGATGTTATTGTTTATATTTCTTTTAGTGATCTGTAATAGTCGTTAAGTCAGCACATATGTTGAGATTATTGAAATCCTTCAATGGTACTGATATAATATCGTATAAGTTGGTGGTCCTCGTGTGTGGACCTTAGTTCAATAGTCCGTTATTTTTCTTGGTATGGTCAAGTGTACAGTGTACAGTGTACAGTGACTTGCATCCCAATTATTAATGAATAATGTAGGAAATACCTCGTTTCATACCAAAGTAGCGTTATTTTTATTCATTCTTTACGGAAGGTCGATTTCTTGAGGAAAGAGATAGGCCTATATGGGCTTTTCTGAACGAAAGTGACGCCGATCTGTCCGCGAGGGAAGAAGATGAGATCACATTTACTAATGATGGTGCCTTTTCTGTACGCAATGATTCTGACAGTGATATTAATGAAAGTGAAAATCCTGAAAATGAGTGTGACATAAATTCTGAACGTGATGTCATTAATGAGCAACAAACGAACAGTAGGCCAGGACCAGCACTTCTCTCTACTAAAACACGCGATATGAAATGGAAACAACAGCGAAGTGCGTGTACAAAGGGGCGAAGCCGATGGCACGGGCGCAACCGCACAGCGAAGGAGCGGTCGGGCTGAAGGCCCCATGCTTTATTCAAATAAATTATATACAGGCCAAAAAACAAAACCCTTTCCCCCTTGCTGGGCTTTACAAAAAAGACACACATAAAATACAATGACAGAAATACCCTATATCACTCAAATCCTGCCCGGGGTCCTTCCTAAACACAAATTTCACATCACTAGATCTTGGAGAACATCACTCCACTGGTATGTCCAAGGGTTGAAGCTGCCAGGGCGTCTTCATACTCATAGAGTGACCTCCAAGATCTCGTTCGCTTCAAGATGGAAGGTGCAAGACCTGGCCCCGATCGTTGTGGGTTCCTCCGTCCGACATGACATCATGGCCATGTGTTAAAGCATGATCGGCAACAGCTGATTTATCAGGTTGATAAATTCTAATAGGGCAGGTCACCTTTTGTGAAGCCTTGAGCAAAAAGATTAGACAACTCTTCCATTATTAGAAAAAGTAACTTACAATTCCCTAATTTTAGAAGGGAAGAACAATTAAAATGTGGACTAGCCACAAGTTGAAACAGAGTGAATATGTGATAAATCCGACACGATGGGAGGGAGCCTCTTTGGGCTAAGCCTCGTAGAAAAAAAGAACCCAATAGTTAAATTTAATTTGGTTAGTAAAAGGTAGTTTAGGAAATGAAGTTAGGAACTTTAGGATAAAGTCCTGGCCAGATTTATTGCTCTCACGTACGCGGTGCGGCTGAGATTAGCACACGCGGATTCGAAGCACTGATAGTTTGCTGATAAGTTGAAAATGTTCACAGTTGCAATGTATGTGAGTTCGTAGAACAAGAGAAAGTTACTGCCGCTATGATGAACACTTTGTAAAATTTTAACTTGAATATGTATTGCGTTGGATGTTTATGGGTTGCAGTTATTAGTTTTGTTTAACTTGAAGTTCCAGCAATTTGACGGTACTGAGCACAGTTTATTGCGGTTTGAAGCATATGTTGAGTGGAAAATTTCTAGAACTGTGATGACAGTTAGATAGGGCAATAGAGTTCCCACGGTGGAAAGAGCTAAGTTTAATTTAACATGAATCCCTTGGTTCTGATAATAGGTAGCCAGGATTCACTGAGATTGTAGCCGGTGTCGCGGTTGAAATTATCTGGGTGTTTACGTATTTCAACCGCCTCCCTGATGATTCTGGGACGATATTGCTTTATACGGGCAAGAACATCCACTTCTTGGAACATGACATCATGGCCAGGTGTTAAAGCATGATCGGCAACAGCTGATTTATCAGGTTGAATGAGCCTGATACATCTATTATGTTCCTTAATGCGAGTGCATATTGTTCTCGAAGTCTGCCCGATGTAAACCTTGCCACAAGTACAGGGAACTCTGTAGATACCCGGTTGTTGCAATTTAGGCAAACTGTCCTTAGTTGGTGTCATCCATATAACGCCACCAGATCTTCGGTTTGAAAGGAGCCGACGACAAAGCTTTCTCTTCAAAGTTCTCCATGAAGAAATTAGCCACAACTGGAGAGAGAGGACTACCCATGGCCACACCATCAGTCTGCTCATAAAAATTCCCATTCCATAGAAAGTAGGAGGAGGTCATGCAGTGATAAAAAAGTCTTGTGATGTCTTCAGGAAAAAAGCCATTAATGAGAGACATAACACCATCAATAGGTACTCTCGTAAACAGAGACACCACGTCGAGACCCACTAGGATATCACCCGGCTGAAGTGTTATAGCTTTCAACTTTTCCACGAAGTGTGTGGAACCCTTAATGTACGAAGGCGTGTTACCCAGAAGCGGCTGAAGTAGTCTACATAGGTATTTGGAAAGGGCATATGTAGGAGAACCAATCGTACTAACAATAGGTCTTAGAGGGACATCTTCCTTATGTATTTTAGGAAGACCATAGAGTCTCGGAGGAATAGCATCCCCTGGAAAGAGAGTCTTCGCTGCATCCGCTGGAATAGATGATTGCTTGATCAATTTGACGGTGACATTTGAGTAGCGAGTAGTAGGATCACGACTATTAATCCTATATACAGGATCTGATAACAAAGACGAGATCTTATCTCGTCTTTGTTATCTCGTCTTTGTTATCAGATCCTGTATATAGGATTAATAGTCAAGATCTCGTCTTTGTTATCAGATCCTGTATATAGGATTAATAGTCGTGATCCTACTACTCGCTACTCAAATGTCACCGTCAAATTGATCAAGCAATCATCTATTCCAGCATCTCGTCTTTGTTATCAGATCCTGTATATAGGATTAATAGTCGTGATCCTACTACTCGCTACTCAAATGTCACCGTCAAATTGATCAAGCAATCATCTATTCCAGCATCTCGTCGCAGGAGTTGCCTAATTTTAACGGAAGTTCCAAATACAGTCCGTATGTTGTACCGACGTAGGATTTTAGCAATACGATCCGTTGTGTTATGTATGTACGGAAGGTAAGCAGTTCCTCTTACATCTCTTTTCTCAACTGACGTCCTATTATTATTTGTTGGTTTCAGAACCGTAGAAATCAAAGCCTTGCTACATGTATAACCGTTGCTCTCAAAGGTGGTTCGCAGGGTGTTAATTTCTTCTTGTAAAGAAGACACTTCACAAATCCTCCTAGCCCTGGTAGTTAGAGTTGTAAGGATACCATGTTTCTGGGCAGGGTGATGGTGACAACTTGCGTGGAGATATCTATTGGTGTGTGTTGGCTTACGAAAAACGCTGTGTCCTAAAGATCCATCCTCTTTCTTGGTGACGAGAACATCTAAAAAAGGTATTTTGCCGTCAGATTCCTTTTGCATGGTGAAACAAATAGAAGGGTGCTGGAGATTAAGGTGATCCAGGAAATGGCTAAGATTTTCCTCACCTTCCGTCCAAACAACGAACGTGTCATCCACATAACGCCACCAGATCTTCGGTTTGAAAGGAGCCGACGACAAAGCTTTCTCTTCAAAGTTCTCCATGAAGAAATTAGCCACAACAGGAGAGAGAGGACTACCCATGGCCACACCATCAGTCTGCTCATAAAAATTCCCATTCCATAGAAAGTAGGAGGAGGTCATGCAGTGATAAAAAAAAGTCTTGTGATGTCTTCAGGAGATATTCCCATTTATTTTGTACAAGAAGTACTAAATTTCATGTTTTAAAGCCAGATTAGATTGCTAATGCCTGACAAAGAAAATCCCACGAAGACGGTTATTGCACAATAGTGAGCAATTCCCCACACTGTCTATAAAATGTTATTAAAAGCGTTCATCGTATTAAAACCACTAAAAACTAGTCTAAGATCATTGGAGATTTGTACTTAGCTTTTTCATGGCTGAAGAAAGTTGATGATCCTGGCGACCGTTAGCTTACGACTGAACTAGGAAAAGTGAGGACGAGCGATTCCGCACACGACAGAGGTAGGTAAGCAAGGGGAGAGGGGAGGGAAACAAAAGAGTTCATAACAGAATGTACAACATACAAGAAATAAAAACCCGTTACAAATGTACATTTTCTTCATGGAGCAGTCTTCATAGAGATGTTAGCTGACGACGAGGACGGTGCCTGATGGATTGGTGAGCTTGAGCTTAGAAATATTGAGGAGCTTCAGTGGTTTGCTGCAAGATGCCGCTAGGGTTTCCATAGAAGATATATATCTAGAAAAGACTCAAAGACAAAATGAATCCCTGATGAATGGAAAAAAGAAATAAATAAGGAATCACTGTTGGTGTCTGCAAATAAAGAAATTAAATAAAACAGATAAATCAAAGAGCAGCAAAAGCTAGCTCTGACTGACCGTGTATTCCAAAGAATACACCAAGTGGTTATCATGAATCTTCGGTCGTCGTGAATTTTCGTGTCAATTGCGGTCACCAAGTCATCTGTGATCACAGACCTGAGCGTTCATCGTCATGAACAATTTCACGGCCACTTTTGAACTCGCGTACCCATATTCGCACTTTACCTTCCGTCATTGCATTATCACCATACACCTGGGGGATGGCTGTTGCTCACGTCCGCAGGTTTAACCTTTTAATTACCCTGCACGTGTCCCCTGGGTGGTGCTAAACGAGCAACAAAATATTGGCAACCAGACAATCCTCGTGATCTCCTGGTAAATATTACATCACGTATCAGAACATGAATGAGTCCATAAATGGTCCTTCTGAGGACTATCCCTCTAGACAGCTAGGACAATGTGTAAGAGTTTGTCAGTTGAATATTGAAGGCATTAGTAGAGCAAAATGCCAAGTGCTGCATAAGATCTTAGCTGACAACAAAATTGATTTAGTTGCAATCCAGGAAACCCACGCAGCAAACGAAGCTCAACTTACTTCAAGAGGAAAAATACCTGGATATGACTTACTCGGTGCCACTTATGATATTGTTTATGGTGTGGCAACATATGTCAGACAAGATATAGAAAATGCACATCTTATCTCTGTAAGCTATGCCGATGGTATTCAAGAAGTTGTCATAAGAATAGGAGAAATGACTATAGTCAATGTTTATAAACCTCCCGGCATCAATTGGCCTTCTAAAGTGCTTAGAACTCACACTCACCCTACAACATATCTGGGCGACTTCAACAGTCATCATGAACTGTGGAAATACAGGCACAGCAATGAAAATGGAAACGCTTTGGTGAACTGGGCTGAAGACCATGATATTCATCTCATCTTTGATGCTAAGGATCGGAGCACTTTCAGATCAGGTGCCTGGAAAACGGATCACAATCCTGATCTTTGCTTTGTCTCGTCTGATTATAAAAGTCAACCTCTTCCAGTATCAAGAAAAGTCCTTGGAGACTTCCCACACAGCCAACACCGCCCAATTTGCCTTCAATTTGGGATTAGTATCCCTTTAATAAGAGCATTTCCTAGGCCCAGATGGAATTTTCAAAAGGCGGATTGGGACACTTTCTCAGTAAATCTGGATAAATGTGTAGGATGGATTCCACCAACTATCTCAAACTACCAGCGGTTCGTTGGAGCTGTAATTAGCACAGCAAAGAAGTGTATTCCACGAGGTTTCCGTAAGGCATATATTCCTGGCTGGACAGAAGAGTGCGAAAACCTATACAAAGAATTTTGTGAAAGCAACGATCATGACATAGCAGATGAGTTGCTGAGTAACATCGACGCAGCTAGACGTTTAAAGTGGAATGAGACTGTTGAATCCATGGACTTCCGTACATCAAGTAGAAAAGCTTGGTCTTTGCTCAGAAAACTAGGTGGTGCTACCCCACGTGACCGCACGTATGATGCTGTTACCCCCAACCAAGTTGCAGCCAACATCGTGTCCACTTCCAGAACTCCTCAAGTTAGAGCACATACTATTGCTGCTAAGAAGAAATTAAAGGCACTCAAATCAGCCTGCACAACCGAAACGGAATATTCTCTACCATTCAGCATCGAAGAAGTAACGACTGCCATAAAAGAAATGAAACCAGGGAAAGCCCCAGGATTTGATGGTATTCATGCAGAATTCCTTTTGCACTGTGGCAAATATGTGAAAAAGTGGCTTGCTATGTTCTACACAAACATTCTACAAACGGGCAACATACCATCTGAAATGAAACGAGCAAAAGTCATAGCCTTACTGAAACCTGGTAAACCAAATGACAAACCAGAAAGTTATAGACCCATAGCTTTACTTAGTATACTATATAAGCTCCTCGAAAGATTGGTGTACAACAGAACGTGCCACAAGATCTTTGAACATGTACCGGTTGAACAGGCAGGTTTCAGACCTAACCGCAGCTGCACAGATCAAGTCCTCTCCTTAACAAGCTTCATAGAAGCTAGCTTCCAGAATCAAGAGAAGTCGTCAGTCGTATTCATTGATTTGACAGCTGCATATGATACTGTCTGGAGACAAGGTGTCATATTAAAACTTCTACAAGTAATTCCATGCCTAAAAATTGCCAATCTCATCAATGAAATGCTCGGTAGCCGATGTTTCCAAGTGCTAATGGGCAACAAGATGAGTTCACAAATGAAGCTGAATAATGGACTGCCACAAGGATCTGTTCTCGCCCCTCTTCTCTTCAGCTTGTACATATCAGACATGCCTGAAACCATATCAAGAAAGTTTGGGTATGCCGACGACTGGGCACTCGCAGTGAAGCACAGAGATCTTGAAGTTACAGAGTCCATATTGACCAATGATTTGTCAGTTATTGGTGATTATTTCCGCAAATGGAGGTTGCTGCCAAGTGTGGATAAGACAGAAGTCTCATCGTTTCACCTAAACAGTAAATTGGCCAACAAAGAGCTCAAGGTCTACTTTGAAGGAAGGCTACTCAAGCACAACAGAAACCCGAAATACCTAGGGGTCACACTTGATAGAACGCTCAGTTACAAACAGCACCTATTAAGAACAGCTGCCAAAATCAAAACTCGGAATAACATCCTCCAGAAGCTATGTGGAACGTCATGGGGCTCCTCTGCATCAACACTTCGTACTTCAGCTCTGGGATTGGTCTACCCTGTTGCGGAATACTACTCCCCAGCTTGGATGAATAGCACTCACACAAGACTTGTTCACACTCAGCTCAACCATACCATGCGTCTTATAACTGGTACAATCAGACCTACACCTACTTTTTGGCTACCCATACTTAGCCACATACCACCTCCATCTCTGCGACGGGAGAGTGCACTTGTCCGTGAATACAAACATCTACAGAAAAATCCTAACCTCCCTGTTCATGCAGACATCCCAACCATCGGTAAAGGAAGGCTTCGTTCTCGCAATCCACCTTTAGAAACTGGAAGGATGCTAGTTAACAACGGCTTTAATATCAATGACTGCTGGAGACACACATGGCAGAGTAATACTACTACAGAACAACTGAAGATGCCATGTATATCGACCAAACCACCTGGTTTTGATTTACCACGCAAGATCTGGTCGGTTCTTAACCGTATAAGAACCAACACGGGCAGGTGTGCCGATTCTTTGTTCAAGTGGAAGAAAATAGCTTCTCCATGTTGTGACTGTGGTGCTGAAAAGCAGACTGTTCAGCATGTAATTTCAGAATGTCCTCTGAGAGCTTTTCCTGGCGATCCAACAGAGTTCCTGGTGATGACGGAGGGATCAATAGACTATATTCGTGGCCTGGACATTAATTTGTAATTTGTTATCATTGTAAATAGTATTTTTTTAGTGATGTTTGTAGCCATACGCTCAATAAATAAAACCATACACCTCACAAAGCCGACGATGAATGTCTGCAGCCGACATGTTTCTTGCACTCAAAAAACGTATCACAGATCTTACCTCACACGCGGCGGGCGAATCAATAATCTTGAACTTTGTAAAGATGCAAAGTTCAGCGTACAGGTTAGCTACACAGCTGCAGCTGATGCCTGCTTGTTCGCAAAGGATGCTGGGAGGTAGCGCGCACGCTTGTTGCGGCATGCGCACTAACTACGGGCTTTAAAAAGAAAACGGCCCTTACTTAAAAAACTGCCCTCGTACAACTATAGTAACAAACTACAAAACACAAGGGTTCGCAACACTACTCGGAAATACGAGAATCGGAAATCTCGGGCGTAAGGATGTGGATCAGGTCCCTCGGAAAAACCTCCACCCTATAGCACATTCCTCTACCAATTAACTACAAAGACAATGCCAAATTTCTATAAAAAGATCAGAGAAACGTAAGTCACGTGCCTGTCTTTTATTGCCGACACGTTCATAGGAAATATAAATTCCAAATACAATTTAAAGAGCATTAAACATGCCTTAAAAACTCACGTTCAATTTAAAAATAATTTGTCAGAGCCTTTAAACATTAAGGGATTAATTATGTGTGCCTATAAGAAACATATTATAAATCTAATTACTTAAACAAACTAAAATAAAAATAATACGTTATAAATTATCGCACACGCCTGCTGTTCCCTGGATCACGGGAGTTAACAACAAATATAAAGCTAATGTCGTTAATTTTAAATTCCCAGCAAAACAAATGAATTTACCCATGATGTAGATCTCCGTCATTACAAATGCTATTTATTTATCTATATAAAATAACTCCCGTCTCCTATTTTCTTAATATCCTTCCTCAGAAGCGATAAAAACTACTTTTTATTAGCGTATGGTACAACACAAAACAAACAACATGAGCAATATACATACATACAATAGGTAACATATTACAACTGTAACAATCATGCAAGGGAAAGGGTGTTCAAATATTAATGTCTAAATTTCCTAGCCATCTTATGGCTTCAGTAGAGGCTATTACAAAGTCCTGTGTTGATCCAGTGAATGCCCTACTAATACACTCAGTGACAATATGGTTCATAGTCTGTCTAACTGCACCACAATCACAGGTTGGGGAAGATCGCATACCCCATTTAAACATCATTGATCCGCATCTCCCGTGGTTAGTGCGGACTCTGTTGAGAGTTACCCATGTATTGCGGGCCAAATCAAATCCAGCTGGCAGATTTTGAATGTTGAACAATGCCTGCCATTGCATTGGAGCTATGCTGTTCCACTCTTTTTGCCAATCAGCTTTTGGATCATAAACCTTCCTAACCAGTTTCTGTGCTGTTTGAATAGGTGGAGATCTTGACTTGAGACGTCTATATCTGGTGCTAGCATCTTCATGAATGGGGAGTTCAGGATTGGCCAATATCTTGTTGTATACCCTGACCAAGTTGTTCAGTCTTCTAATCCTAGGTGGTTCTATGTGACTAAGCACAGGCAACCAGAAAAGAGGGGTAGATTTTATTGTGCCACTAATAATAGACTACGCATTGTCTCATTCAGGACTGTCCACCTTTTTAACATGAGAGCTGTTGACCCAAACTGAGGAACAGTACTCAGCTGTTGAAAGTACCAGTGCCATCGCCGAAGTACTATCACAAATTAACATTAACAATATGCTTGAAATTTCATTAGTCAAATTCCTATAAATATTAAACACGTTCTTAGGTACTGCCCCCGTAAATTGAATTATATTGAGACCACGATGGCTGTATTGGCATATATGAGTAAAGTTATGAATGTCATAGTTATGACGTGGATATTCATGACGTAGGCACGGATGACGCAGATTTCATGTAAGTAGGCTGATTGAGCTGAGATTCTTGGTGACGTCATGATTTTGTTCGAGAAAGATCTTAGATTTACGACGCAGTCGCAGGAAACAAGGTATTGTGCTAAGGAAGAAGTTACGCTATTGGAGGAGAGACTCGAACCAATGAACGATAGTTTGGAAGGAAGACGGAGATTGCTGAAACTACGATATTTAATTACTTTTGGCATGCAGATTTGTGGAAAACTATTTTCAGTTATGGCATTGATTTGGAATTTTGAAGAAATTAATTTTGAGTTTTTGAAATTTGAAAATCCGTCAAGTATAGCCAAAGTTAAAACTTCCAGCAATGACGCAGCAACAGGCTATGGAAGGGATGGATACGCCCCTTAAGAAGTTGATAAAAGGTCGTGCACAGAAGAGAGGAGCTCTCAGAACTCATACTCAGATCTCATATGTCAGATCGCATATATATTTCTGGTGATATATAGTTATTTTCAAGTGATTCAGTGAAGTAAGTTGTCTTTAGCGTGGTTAAAGCCCGGCGCATCGAACGAACTCGGAGCAGTTCCATTTTACGCTGCTCGAAACTAGGTGAAGTTGAAACGCTCACATTAACGTTTCCACCAGTTAAGATATCAAGCGTTAACTTCAGCCTTTATTATAGTTCTATTGGGCAGTATAACATTGAGGTGTATAGAAGATTTGAACAATTTCACAGTTATACTTTGAAAGATATTGGAACTTTAAGGCTGCCAACAAAAGTGATTTTCTCGCCACAGGAGAAACACTTTTAAAATTCCACATTATACACTACGGCTGACACGTGGAGTGCAACAGTGATATTGGAGAATACGTTTGGTATTACAACGATACATTCGACTATGGAACATTATAATCTTGCAGTGCTTTCGATGATTATAACAGTAGTTGAGATGGAAGGCTAAGGCTTTGATGCAATTGGGACATATATCGTTGGAGTAAAGTAACAGCATGGAACTTCGTTAATCGTCTTTCTACAAAAGCGAGCATGTAGTGAACATCCAACTACACTCATGCATCGTGAATCCATCGCTGAATTATACCAGATAACAGTGGAAATGTTTTCATACTCCACAACTATGAATATTTCTGCGGAAATAACTACAATAAACTTCATGGCGAATTCCTGCAAGAACTTCAGGGAACTTTCAAGAGAGGCCAGGGTTGTCCCGGCGCACAAAGAAGAGTTTTGCCAGAAGGATGTTTTTCGTATCCACGGAGCAGTGCAATTTCGGAGGAGGAAGCAGTTCGATTCTCCGAGGACGCTGATTCCAGGTTCGAGGACGGAGCACATCTTTACGCTGGTGAATTGGAACCAACAGCAGTTTTCTTTGAAAACTTTCCTCTGGAACTTCAACCAACAGATAAGGTAGTCGTGAACGTTTCTTGTATTATTTGAGTCTTGTAGCGATATCTGAGCAACCATTTTCCCATATTTTCTGTCCTATCTTTTGCCCCATTTTCTTGATTGATATTTCTGTACTCAGTACACTTCGATGATTTATGCCTTTTTCTTCGATTTGTTAAGACATTGCTATGTCATTGGCATACTTAATAATTTTGGATCAGTTGAGACTGATGATTTAGATTCTTTCAGTAATTTGCATATTTTTTTTTTTTTGTAGTCACGATTTGACTGTAAAGTTAGCGATTTGCTATGGCAGATTTGAATTCAGACAGCGTGTCATTTTATTAAAGTAATTCTATTCAGTAAATTACTTTGACCAATTTTCTGTCATCCTCAAGAAAGAAGAATAATTAAAAGATTTTAGAGCGTTAAAATCTATTACGATATCGACGATCTTTGAAATACTAGTCGTCTTATGAACATGATTGCAACATAGACATTTATCATTGCATTATAGACAATTTTATGAAATATGAACTTTTATTTCGATTTATTGAATACACTATAGTAATGAACATTTGATAGGAGTTTTTCTCAATTATAGATTGGAACAATAATGTTTGCATTCCACAATCTAATTGTATTCTATTCGACTATTCATGCAGTTTAGATGAACTTTGTTTGAAGATAGTATTTTTATACTGCGTTACTTTGAAGATGTTAATCTCAATTTTGATAGACCAGGCAGGAGTGTCTAATCGTATTCGCTATTAAATTTATTTGTGATTGGCAAATTTTTACTTCATATCGATTCATGAATGAAACCCACGAAGGTTAAATAATAACAGTCAATAATACAATTGATGAATATAAGAATTTTTAAAGAGGAACAATGGATGTATAATCGTTAGTTCAGTGGACGTGTAAAAGTCGCTGTTGAGTAATGCCCTTGAATAATGAAGGAGGTTCCCACAATAATTAATGAAGTTGATGAATTAATAAGTGGAGGTTTTTGTGTGTAGTTTGGAAGATTTTTATGCCATATATATGAAGATATATGATGAATTTTGGGCCAATTGTTGTGTAATTTTGTGCGTTATAAGCGAAGTATTTTCCCGCTGAATGTATTGTTCTTGTTCTTTGAAAGATTATTCATATGAAGATACTGTTAAAATTAACAAGAGTGTTAAATAATTTGAGATAAAGATTTTGAATGGAGGTTACCGTCACAAATATTAATATTTATTATTAAACCTTATTAAACCTGAATTTGACAGTTAAATATAACTAACCTTCATTGGTCGATTATATCACCACGATTTAAGTAATTATCAACCGGATAAACGTGTGGTTTAATGTATTTCTTGTATAAATAATATAAACAATATAATATTGTAAAATAATTTTGTAAATATCTTTGTTAAATAATTTGAAATGATAGTGATTAATACAGGCGTGTATAAAATTTTCAATTGTCGTTTGACATGGTTATAAACAATTTATTATTGTTATAAATAATTAATTAACATTTAGAGTTTTTTATACTCTAAACAACGCTAGTTAAGCAAGTGGTTTGAACAAATAATCATGATTTGGGATTGTTGGAGTAATCCACTGGTGTTTGAAGCATTGAAAACATTTGCGTGATAATATTTCAGTTGAGATGTGAACATTTACGTATTTGAAAAGGAGAGCCAAGCTCTGAGGTAACACGCTTATGCTAGGGTTGAACGAACGGGAGTCCGCTTTGACAATACAGGTGCATTGCAGCTGCCCCGGACAACTGTGTTACAGAGGCCAAGGACGTTCCATAATAGCCTTGTGGCTATAAATAAAATGTGAAGTATATAAACACGCAAAACAATTGATATATGTGTCTCATCCCAAATCCCGTTTCCATTCCATATGCATTATTATTTTACGTTGCTATGAGCTTGAGAAAGCTGAAACATTATATGTAGAGAATGCAAGTCCTACAGGAGGACATGGTTATGTGGTCGATGGCTTCTGATTGCCACGTGGATTTTGTTGTTTCATTTTTTTGTAAATCATTCTTTATGTGAAATAAATTATTGTGCAGTTTAAAGTTTCTCGTCTTCGTTCTGGTTCATTTTAAATATCATGGTGGAGGTTATTGTGTGGGCATACTTTAAGTGATCCAGTTGACAACCCAGTCCCCGAGATAAATTTAAGAGGTAAGTAAAGGTAAGTATGAACCCCCGTATATTTTGGTGTGTTCCACAATAATTTTCTTGTTAACTATTGTGCTCTAATCTCGATAGTATCTGTCAGTGCCATTTTCATTGATGTAGCTGTGCCGGTGCGATTGATTATTGGCAATCCGATTGAGGGGGCGAATATCTGACAGCCTACTATCCGGATATCGGGTACAGTAGATATTACAAATCTTTACGATAAAGCCCGTCGACTTATCATCATCAAACAAAATATTTACGACTGGCAAGAATGCCTACTTCAAACTTGAAAAAAGTAAATATATACATTTGCATTACTACTTCCTTTCGCAACTTATTTCTTTCAGAATCTAGAAAATCTTTACGCTACTATGTCTTCATCGGTGTAAACATATCAAATCAGGATTCTATGATCAGTACAGCTAAGTATAGACATAGTTCGTTCACTTCTTACGGACTATCGTTAAAATTAAAATAATTAATAAGTATAACTTTCTTTTCCGTCGAATAAATTACCTTTAATATAAATGACAAAGAAAATAGAACTGGAGCAGAACTACATTCATCTCTCTTCTCACTCTACTTCCCACTAGGCCAAAACAAAACAAAACAAACTTTGATGCTGAGATAAGAGCAATTTCACATGCACTCCATAAGTTATTAGGCAGAAACATTGATTATCAAAAATGTGTTATCATTACAGATTCAAAAGCAGCCATCCTAGCCGTCTCGTCAAATTATAAGCCTCAAAATCAAGAACTGAAAGAATTTTTTTGTATGATAAAAACCCTTCCAAGACTCCACAAACAGATCTCATTTCAGTGTATCCCTTGTCATGTTGGAATAGCAGGTAATGAAGAGGCAGACAGATTAGCATTAAAAGGTACCACACTACAACAACCTGTCAGTCAGACTGATTTTATGTCAGCAAAAAGGATCTTGAAAACTGCTATCAAAAACAGGTATGAAGAAATGGCAAAGAAAACAGCAGAAACCAAATTATGGAAGGACATTGATGCTAAATGGGATCAATATAAATTAACACCAAGAAGAGAAGCTGTAGCCTTCTTCAGAGTTAACACTGGCCATGACTGCCTTGCAGCTCATCTGAAAAGAATCAGCATCTTGAGATCTGAAGAATGTACACTTTGTCACGAACCTGGAAATAAAATGGATAAGAGGCACCTGCTACATTGCAACAAACTTGATGTGACTGCTATTGGTTTTACGTCCCTTTTAACTACACTGGCTTTTAGAGACGCCGGGGTGCCGGAATTTTGCCCCGAAGGGGATCTTTAACGTGCCAGTAAATCTACTGACACGGCTCCCTCGCATTTGCGCACCCTCATATACCAGCTGACTGCGCCAGGTTTCGAACCTGCTACCTTGGGCTCAGCAAGCGAGAACGTTACCCCTGAGCCACGCAGCCAGACTACGGGAATATAATAAATATCTTTCCTAGATATATTTCGTAGTTCCTTCCTCATACAACATCGTATTCTCAAAATACATAACTTCACGTTGCTAAATTCTCATTACCGTTCACACAAGTTTAATAAAAATCCCATAATAAAAATACTGGTTCTTTCGATAGATAATTTTAACAGGTAATATAATAAAATACTATTCTTTCAATAACACTCAAATTCTTTTCATGAATAACATTTCAATATAAGCTTCTATCAGCTGGATTACTTCACTATTTCTTTCACGTTTTATCCTTCTAATATTACGTCGTTACTCGTAGTTACTTTTCCTCATATTACAATCTTATTTCAATTCCTTTCACTAATACAAGTCTCAATATATTATTCTTGGAACATAGTATCCTTCGTTATCAAAAACGAAATAATTAAATTTTAACAATCAAATCGAAAGAAAATCGATCAAAACAAAATAATTCGAATCAAATAAATTCGATCTATACAATAAAATTCGAGCTAACCTATAAAATCTCCATGAAATAAATTCGAAATCACTCAAACTTCTGAATTTCAAAAACCAATCTAAATCGTCGAAAATCACTCGCAAATCTAAATACTGATGAAAATCGAGAATGGAACTTCTACATGACATAGCGAAGAAAATAAAGAATCGAAAAATATTAAAATCATTGGAAGATGTAAAAAAATGGCATCAAAATACAAAGTTGTCGGATATTCTCAAATGTATCTACCATTTTACAAAATGGGATATTTGGGTGGTCTCAAGACTTCCTGGTGCTGGCTATAGCTGACTAGAAGTGGATTTCCCTCGTTGTTCATCAGAAACGGATCGTTTCTGGGAAATCGCCCCGCATATATGTCGTGTGGGACCCTCCTCAATCTCCTTCCAAAGTCGCCAAACTGCCAGGAACTGGGTTCGAACTCCAATATCAACGTGTGGTCGTCCATTCTGCTTGGCAATCTTCTTAATGAGATGAGAAACCCTTTCACTCTTGATTCGCGCAGGGATAACTCTAGCCGCGCTCGTACTGGATTTTATTCTGTCTTCTTCGCCGCAGTTCAAATAGGTCCGTCATTGTCACAGTTGAAATGACTATTATAGATGTAGATATGATATTCGCCCGAGAGAAAAAATGTTAATCTCCTCTGCGTTATTAATATCATGTCCTTTCGGATATTCTCGTGCAGTCATAGCTTATGTCCCCTGTAGCATCCTAGCAAGACATTACGATCTCTGTAGATTCAACGATGTTTGTTTCCCCTCTCAACTTTAGCTGATTCAACAAAGTGATGAAATACGTAGAAATATTAATTTTTCATTCACGTTGAAGCGTCGTCTCTAGCAGATTAAATTCTCTGTAGATTATGCAAGTATTTGCTATAGTTATCACTGGTTAATAGACTCTTGTAGTAAGCTTTGTCTTCTAGCAGTGATTTTAGCAAAGTCGATTTGCACATCCGCTCTCTATGAAGACTTGAGAAATAAGAACCACGATCTTGGTCGCGTATCTCCCACTCCAATCATAAATTTCGCGTCCCCTCATAAAAAAAAGCTTGCCTAATTGGCACGATAATAGCGAATATAAGTTTATGATATTATTAAGCATTTAATTAGCTGCAAATCTATATAAATAATTCTTATTTATTATTTAACAACTTCCCTGGTGTCCTTAAGTGTTAACATATCAGGGGGCGTGTTGGCTCAGCGGTCTAGCTGTATGCCTCTCACCAAGGCGGTCTGGGTTCGATTCCCGGTCAATGCATGTGAGATTTTCGAAGTGAAATGCCATGTCCTGTGGTTCGGATTCCACGTAAAAATGAGGTCCCGTGGCTCATGATCTCAAGATTAACGGTCACGTTAAACTACAAGCTTCCTTTTTTGTTAACATATCGTTGGTAATTAGATATCCTCATTGCGCTAATTACTTTTGTCGATGTAACGCGTCATCCTATTGGTTGCCTTGATCACATGGGTGGCGTGCTGCTCGGCCTCCCTCCACGCGACCAGAATTTCTTTCGCGTGTGCCGTCTCTTCAGAACTCCTCGGCTCGCGTCATGATCGGAAGCGCTCGGCTAGTTACGCGAAAGATCAAAGCTTAGCCCCGTTCAGATCGGCTCTCCTTGCCACGTGCCTGCTAGAAATTACTTGATTGGCTGGCCTGGCTAACTAGTTAACTAGCGAGGTGATACGAACCTGTTCTTGGCCTCTTTCCAGATACAGTTTTAAATATCATAGGCTAACTTTCAAAAATTTCAAATGATCGAATCTTTCGAGCCTTGAACACGAGTACAGTACCATACTAAGTAATGGAGAGTATGTGCTGTATGATGTCAACTTGTCAGTAATATACCTGAGATTACATTGATATGAAAACATTCATTATGATAAGTGTGCTATAAAAACCTGTTTTTGTATTTATTGGTAGTTAATATACCTTTGTGTACAGTAGTAAGAAAGAGTTGTTCACATTAGTATCATATTAGATAATATAGTGTATGTACTGTACTGTATGATGCCGTTTCTCTTCTCTATGTTCAATTTGATGCTTCGTAATTTTCAATTCGTCTAAATCCATTTGTATGTCTTTAAAACATGTAATTTTTGTTTTACTGTTCCAAAAGAAGTCAAAAAGTTGTTTCATGAGTCTAGTATTTGGCAAGCGGGATATGTGTCCAATAAACGCTATCCTTCGTTTTTGCATCGTGTCAATGAGAGATTTATTTTCCTTGTAAAGTATTGAATTGGGCAAAAGTCTCCACTGGCCCTCAGCCTGGTGTTTTTTATTGAGTATTGTCCGAAGAATCCGTCTATCAACATTCTGTAGTTTGTCAGTTGTTGATCGGGTGTTTAGTTTAAATAAAGTTTCACTTAAGTATAATATTAGTATTTTAATTCTTAATTGGGCTGAGGTCAAAACATGCACCTATCCTATAATATATAATAGATATGTTTTAAATCAAGTATTGAATGGCGTATACTTAAAACTTAAGAATAAAATTAAATTTGCAATAAATCCACTTTGAGTGGATCGCTGTATGGTTTAGATTCACAATTGGACCCGGTAGGTGGAGTAGCGACAAAAATGTAGGATGATCACATATTTTAGAAAATGACGAGGTGCACGGAACACAAATCCCCCGTCCGTCCAATCTAAACTTAACTGTATATTCTGCGGAATGAAGGCTGAAACTCGGGTGATAGACTCAGTCGCTAGCTAGCTCGTAAACTGTCTCCGAAACTAGTAATTGAATGGAGATTGTTAGAAGAAATGAAAATGAAAAACACTTATAGTGGGCGATGTATTGAAGATAGAGATACGCTGTCACGGATTTTCTCGTTTAACTTTACATGCTGAACAATTCTTACACTCATACTATATAGATATTTTAATGGTTTACCCAACGTAAGCTTAAAATGCGCACGGACGTTTGGTTTTCTTCTCGACTCGGTTCACTGAAGACGTTACTGCTCGGCTCTCTTTGGCAATAAATAAATTATTCTCTACAGAAACCTTCCTCGAAAAATCCTTTACAGAATGGTGAAAACCGCTTCAAAATCCATCCAGTGGTTCTCGAGATTACCCGGAACATCCAAGAATCGGGAACCGTTAAAGATATCTATATACTATGAGTGTATGAATTGTTCAGCATCGCCCACTGTATGAGTTTTTACGTTTTCATTTCTTCCAACAATCTCCATTCAGTGGGAATTAAAATTAGTAGCTTCGTATGCTTCGGCCAGCATCATACTGTCGAGTCGTGTCGACTTAAGTCTTCAGTGAAGAGTATATATGTTTGAGTTTCGCTGTTCACCTCGGCTTTTCTGAATTGCGTTTGGGACCTTCCGTCCGTGCGTCTTTTAAGCTTACGCTGGGTAAAGCGTTTAAGATACCTGGCGAAGCCGAGGCGAGTATAAAGCTGACTGTTGGTTTGTCTATCTATTATTGAGACAAATCTTCACCGCTTCACCGAATTGGATCACATTTTACGTACGGTAGTTACCTTTTGGAACCCTGCACAGCCCTCTCCATTCCCTAGACGTAGGCCCTTTGGCACATAGACGAAATATCAAATTTGTAGTAAAAGGACCAATATGGGTTCATTTTAAGCCACGCAATGCAAGAAACAAAATTCTGGACGTAAAATGACATGTCAGTGGATTAAATTTTTTACAAATTTCAATTGTTTTCATAACCACAAGATGGTGACTGTGAATTTTAAAATCTCGGTTTTATTTCTTGTGTCCTAATCATGCGATTGTTGTTTGAATAATACACCTACGCAATAATCTTTGTGTAATGGCAAATAACTCTATGGCCTATATATATAAAAATCCAACATAGCGACCATCCGAAATATTTAGATGGTTCTCCAAATCTACGAATCTATTACAGCAATCAAACTGAAATTTTGTATATTGATAGAGGCAATTAACATAAGTAGGATGTATGAAAATAACCTATTTAGTTCTTCACGGAACTACTTGTTCATCACATGTGACAATTCTCCTCATAAATCTATCATCCATGGTGTTACCGATAAGCTGAGGAGAGATGCCCACTCTACGTTGAGCCTGTTAAGCAATGATATCTTGATTATAATATGAATGTGAATTGAAAGTAGACACAGTATTAGAGAATATATTGAGAGCAGGAACATTGTGTACAGGATCTGGGTCAGCTTACAAAGGACAAAGATAATCAGCTAGTTTCAACAACAACTGATTAGCCAGCTGGCTCACATGGCCCAAGAACACTTGCTTGTAATTTTCCAGGGTATAGCCCTGCAGTCAGGTACACAGCAGGAGTCTCATGACTGTGGTGTGATGGAAGGGGAGGGGGTGGATAGCGACTTCCAGGCAAGGTCCATCGATAGAGAGGTGGACTGAAGGTATATATAGGTACTCAGAAGACTAGATGGGATCGAGTCTATTGCCATAATTCACAGAGCTGGAAGCTACGCGCAAGTACTTACAGAGGTGCTAGGTGGAACTATGGACTTAGCCTAGAAAGCCACGAGAAGTCCATGTCTTACGGACTTAGCAGAAGTCAAGAGTAGTTTATATCAGGGAAAGTATACGACGGTCTAGTAACCAGTGGTTTAGTTGGACCGGAACGGGCCGGAACGCCGTTCCGGAAAATATCTTCCCGCTTTAGAATGACGTAACAATTTTACATTCAGTAAGAAAATCGTTTATAATCTATACATAGCGCTGAAACGTCACGGGTGTACTCTAGCGGACTAATATCGAACCTTACGGTTTTATGTTCATAAAATACGGTCGCTTTTACACTCCTGGGCGTTTTTCTGGTTCTCTAAGGTTGGCTACACTGCTATTGGATACGGAGAGCGGGAAGTGAGCACAACAACTTTCTTCCGCTCGTTATGTTTGTGTGAATCCAAGTTTTATTTTATGTTTTGCTCGATGTGTTGCTGTGAAGCAGATATTACGGGATCTCTCTGCAGTTAATGAACATCAGTGCCCCGTAGTACCTTACAAGTTTTCCAGTGACTGTGAAAGTGAGTTGTGAGTCACAACTTGTTACAATGAGTTTACTTAAGTGGCTGGGTTCAAAAAAACGTGCTGGGGATGAAGATAAAGAATCAAAGAATACTAAAAAGGTGTGTGATGGCTCAAGTAAAAACGAAACTGAATGGAGTTCCGAGAACATTAGTTTCATTAAAGACGTGAGTATAGAGATAGACCCTGGGTTAAATGTTGCTGAAACGTGTGATGCAGATCCTTCTATCATCGACTGTGAAATTCAAGGACCCACCTACCGAAAACAAAATTTTTCAGACTGTTGGAACGAGTCTCAGTACCGTTATTTTTTGTCAGAGAACGAGTGGTTATTTGCAGGAAATAATAATTTAGGCTGCAATATATGTAAAGAGGAAAGTAAATTAGGATTAGGAGTTTCTAAAGGGGCAGGACTTAGGCTAATGAAAGTATGGGTAGAGTGCAAGGTTCATCCCAACGGAAATAATATTAATCAACAACAAACAAGCCTTAGGAAAAAAATATTTGAGCACAAAAATCCAGAATCTCACAAAAAAGCTATGTTACAAAAATCATAATCCAATAAAAAGATATTTGAAAGTTGCTTGGACACTATGAATGTCAAACACCTAGAAACCACCGTTCGAGTATTTCGAACAGCATACTCAATTGCGAAAAGAAATAGACCCTTCGTAGACCTACAGGCTTATGTTGAACTTCAACAATTAAATGGTTTAGATGTGGGACGAGTTCTTCATACAAATTTTAGTTGTGCTAATATTATTGAACACATTTCACAGGAAATGAGAAATAAAATAGCAAAATCTATAACAGAAAATCAGAGGAAAATCAGTATTATGATTGACGAATCAACAACAGTTAGTGTAAAATCTGTGTTAGTATTATGTTTGAGATGTGCTCTTTCAGATGACTCTGAAGTTGTTTCCTTTTTCTGGGACTTGATAGAACTTGAATCAACTACAGCAGATGTTATTACTCGAGAGATATTGAAGAATCTTTCTTCATATGGGATGAATGAAAACTTTCTGGCAGAACATTTAGTTGGTCTAGCATGTGATGGGGCCTCGGTAATGTTAGGTAGAAAAAATGGAGTTGGAGCACAATTTTTTAAAGTTATTTCCAGATATAGTAAACTGGCACTGTTTAAACCATCGCTTGGAATTGGCCGTTTCTGATACAAGGAATGAAGTTACAGGTGTTAACCATTTCCATTCTTTCTTTGACAAATTGTATTCTTTATACAGCATGTCTCCCAAAAATCAAAGGGAACTCAACATTTGTGCTGCTTCACTGGAACAAAGAGTTAAGAAGATTGGGAAAATATTTACAATAAGATGGGTAGTTTCAAGCCAGAGAACTGTAAAAGCTGTCTAGGAAAACTACAGTGCTCTAGTAAAACATTTTAGTGAGGCCAAAAATGACCACCAGAGAGACTCCAAAGAAAGGGCAAAATTCCAAGGTCTAGAAAATATGTTAACTTGTGTAGAATTTCTAGAAAATATTGCAATTATGTATGATGCTCTTGTTGAGTTAGCTGATTTGTCATCAGAGTTGCAGAAACGAGAGACAAGTCTGACAGAGGCTCAAAATGCAATCAAGCGCACTATAAAAGTGTTTGAATCTATGTGTAACTCAGCATCTGGAGAATACTACAGAACAGTTCTTAAAGCAGCAGAAAACAAAAAGTTTAGAAACATAGGATTACATGATTCTAAAAAAGTTGTAAAAATTGACAGAAAGCAGTTTTTCAGAAGTCTTGTGAACAATTTAAATAACAGGCGTATGGAGAATGTGTCCACATCATCTCATCTTGGTTCCAGCTCTAGTCAGCAGAGACATGAGAGAATGACAAAAGTTATCAGTGATTCAAAGATACTATACAAAAATAATTGGCCCTCCACTTCTACTTTGGATATCTGCTATGGTGATGAGAGTGTCGGCAACCTTTGTGACTTTTTCCACATGTCAGACAAGAGGAGGTACATTAATGCTTTTAGAAAGTAAGTCGAGACCAAGGAAATTCCAGTGGAGCTGATGCCTTTAATCTAGACTGTACAGACCATTCCCATCTCTTCAGCAGAAGCTGAAAGAGCTTTCAGTACCATGAATGAGATCCACACCGAAAAGAGAAATAGGCTGCTGGTTGAAAGATCAAGCGGACTTATTTTCATAAGCAGCGTAGGACCTCCTGTGCATTTATTTAACCCACAACCATATGTCAAGTCATGGCTACGAAAGGGGAGACGTTCAGCTGATGAAAATTGGAAATTGCTGAATTAATAAGGTGAGTTCCTGTAAATATTTTTTTCCAACTAAATCACTGCTAGTAACTGACCAACTCCTAGTACACACATAACTATTAACTAACAGTATGTGTATATATCTGTACATCGATAAAGTAGCGAGGTAAACTATATGGGCAACAATTATTCGTTGGTACTTCACTAAGAGAGTTCCCAGGACTTCCACCCAAATTCCCTTACCGACAATAACCGCTCGGCCGGTAATCTTCTGATCCTTGGGCAATCCTGCACTTGGGTCACGACACAATTCATGAGGTTCGGATCTACAGCTTCTGTTTGTTTTTCCAAGTTTCTGGCGATGTGTGCTTTCCTTTGATGCACCAAGTTCTTCTGACAGCCTATGAGTACTCTTTGCGGATTCTCTCCCAAAACTCTGCGTGTATTCTCAATATCCCATAGTTTAGGTCTTCTATACTAACAAATGGATTTCATCCAAAATTGGCACAAAAAGATATCATAATATTTCAGATTATTTCTGACGACCACACGCATGACATGGTTGCCAACATGCTTTTACGCGTGCTGATAGATCCAATGTCTAACTGCAAGTAACGTCCATTGGACTTCAACCAAATTTTGTATTCTGTAAGCCTACCTTAAGAGATGGAACTAAGAATATATTCAGTCACCAGGGCTGCCAACTGTAGTGCTCTATTAGGCTACATTATACCAGGTATATTTCGAACTAATTAGACATTTCGATATTACCAACTTAATTTCGTCATTATTCTAGATAGGTTCATATAGGCTACTGTAGATTAACCATTGGCATGAAAAGTAGGCTCTTTAGTTCGTCACGGAACTTCTTGTTTAACGATGACTTTGGCCGGTTGACGGGGACTGGGCCACTGTTTCGGGGCGTCAGCGTTGCGGTAATAGACACATATTTTTTATCACATATTATGACAATTCTCCTGATAGATGAAATCTATCATCCATGGGGTTACGGATAAGCTGACGACAGTTATGTTGAACCTGTTCAGGGGTCAATTCATGAGGTAGCCTACAGATCTACAGCTTCTGTTTGATTTTCCAAGTATCATAATCTGGCGATGTATGGCATCTTTTGATCCGCCAAGTTCTTTTGACAGCCTACGAGTACTTCTTTGCGGATACTCTGCGTGTATTCTCAATATCCCATGTGTAGGTCTTCCAGAATCTGTAGTGTTTTCTTCTCCAGTGTTGAAACGCTGGAACCATCGTTGTGCCACACGCTCTCTAACAACACCTTCTCTATCCACTACACATATTCTTCGCAGCCACGGCAGCAGCTTTGTAATATTGTTTCCAGTAGTGCTTTAGATGGACCCTAATCTCACTTTGTACGTTCCATTTGCGATTCTGTATCAACAACTGACTACTGGTACATTCTCGCACTAGGCCTATGTGCAATTCTAGTCATGACCTTCTATAAATCGCATTGGCGAACCAAAATAACAATTTTTATCTTAAAAAATACCGAAAGTTTGAATCAGCATTGCTTATGAGACATCCTAATATTGGGCCTCTGTATAAATGCGATGGTTTTGGGGCAGTACATTGAGGTTATCAGCTGCAATAAGTGTTGGTGCTTTCAAATTTTCTTTGCCGTGCTTCTATCATTTTCCTACGGCGCTATGTGGCATATGACGTCACTATTGCCCCCCCCCCCCCCACTTTTCTAACAGCCAATGATATATGCGCAGTGTCTTTTATTTCACTTATTCCTATTCCTTATATTTTCTTTCTATTCGTTCGTATATCACGTGCCCGTAGTAAGTAGTCGTTTTAATATTCAATATTATTATCATTAGGGGTCACTGACCTGTTTGTTACGTCCATTATAATGAGTATAATGAGCGTGCGCGGTGGCGGAGATTGGTAGCACAACGTACTGTCGGCCATGTAGCTATGTGGAAAGTACATCGCATACGAGAAAACATATCTTACCTTCTTTCTTAGTGATGCTAGATATGATGGTGTCATAAGCTTGTTTCTGATCGTGGTTCAAAAGGTGTTCTTCTTGAGCAACGGTTTGAAGGAGCCGAGGACGAAGTCTTTCTTTCTCTTGTGACAATCGAGAAATTATTTGTTGCTCTATTTCTTTGTTACGTGATAAGCGCTTGTTCACAGGCGAAATGAAGAAGAGCTGATTTGCGCGTTCAGGGAAACTCCGAACGCAACTACCCTTCTCTAAAGTCTTAACTCAACACGACTCGACGGTTTGCTGCTGGCTGTATCTGGGGTAATAGGTTCTCCCGCTAGTTAGGCCGTAACAGGGATGATAGACTCGCCCCTAGCTAGCCTCTCAACTATCGCCTCAGTATTTGAATGGACATGGTTGGAAGAAATGAAAACGTGAAAACACTTATAGTGGGCGATGTATTGAAGATAGAGATATGCTCTCACGGACTTTTTTTGTATAACTTTTCATGCTGAACAATGCTTACGCTCATAGTAATAAGATATTTTCAACGGTTTGCCCAGCGTAAGCACAAAGCGCTCGGACGACAGGTTTTTTTTAATTTATTTTTTCATTGAAATCGTTACTGCTCGGCTTTCTTTGATCATAAATAAATTATTTTCTACAGAAATCATCCCTGAGATATCCTTTACAGAATGGTGAAAACCGCATCAAAATCCATCCAGAGGTTCTCGAGATTACCCGTGACATCCAAGAATCGGGGACTTGGTTTTATACTAAGTAGAGATGATCACTGTGGGGTCATTGGTAGGACATGTTTCGAGGCCTAATTATTAGTTTTGTCCCCTTCATCAGCCGATATGAATGATTACGACACAAGATAATTGTTTAACGTAACACTAAAAGTCCCTTATCACTAAATCTTATATGGTGCACCATAAAGATAGATTCAATCTTTCCTCTTGATGAGAACCGCATTGATGCACTGCTTTTTCCACTTAAGTGGCGATCAATATTTGAGAGTTTACTTTACACTCTTGTCCGATGTTACTGTAAGCGACAGTTTTGTATGAGAACAAGTCTCAGATTTACCCCAAGGACAGCGGACTAAAGTAACACAAAAGTATGTAAAAAGTCGTATAAACTAGGAACACTTTCAAAAGGGTTAGTTTAAATCTTCAGAAGTGTTCATCGGCGAGACAATTTATGATAATGAACACAAGCTTCACTGTGGTTTACAGATTTTAATGAAGCATTAAATGTATTGGTTCAGTATGGTAGCAACAGTTGAGAATACTATGAACCATGTTGTTGGAATCCGTTAGTAATGATGGAACTATTTAATAATTCAATACTTCACCAGTAACTTAAAGTAGAAATATGAGAAACAATGAAGTCACTGCGCTGAAATAATATCTTGCTTATGAAGTGTACAATTTCAACATATGTAATGGTCGAGATTGGCATCTAGTCCGTCTAAAAAGAAGAAATATGGGGGAAAATCAGTAAATTTTTAAGGGGTAATTGAGTAGGTGAAGGCCACTGATAAACTCCATAACCAGTAATAATATATTACCTGGTTTAGGCAACGTTTAATAAGATAACTTATTAAATTGACAACTTACATGAGGTTAAGTTGTATGCCAATGTCGGCTCTGATTCGTTAGCAGAAGTACCCATTCTTCGAACGGTATTCGGTATTAATAACCAGATGTTATCAATTGAGCTACTGTTGCAATGTTTAGGGGCTTGGAACCTGTTTGTTGGCAAAGAAACATGATTAGTTAAAATGTGCTCTCAAACCAAATTTACCTAACGTGCTCTTCCTGGCGTGAAAATAAAATTGAAAACCTCGTAGACGAATCGCAATGCACGTCACATACGAACTGATCCTAACCGTTGTGTCAAGTGCCCAACTACAGGAAGACCCCTTTTATAAATTATAAAGGCTTGTGGTGCATGAAAATTCAGTTTTTTTTAGCCTCCAATGGCCCAAATTCGTAAAATCAGCAAAAAAAAGTCTACTATTTCAAATCAGGAATTTTTGAAAATAATGTTGCTGTTTGGAGATATAATATACCTTCTGTACGACATATCGCACGTGTAAGTCGTGTGAAAAAAAATCTAGTGTACTCCTTGAACCCCTTAAGCGCATTGATGAATTTTACAGTTTTAGTTGGTTCCGTGATAACCTTATAGCCATTTTCAACCTTTGACAGAAATGTAATAAATGGAGTGTCATTACTTATTCCAGAAATAGATGGAAAGTTGGATGCCACCTCTTGAGATACTGTTGTTATGGTTAGTGGCTTGCATTCCTTCTTTAGTTTATTAAATGAAATTAGTTTTCTGGGATTATCTAAGAAACGGTTGGGTTTAGAGCCTTAAAATATAGTTTTCGGGGACCCTTTACGGGTCTTGAGGGGCCCCGAGTTTTGTTTCTGTCACCAAGGGTTTGAAAATGAGCTTTGTCTCGTCGTTGTACGCCATAATAATGATAATAATTAAAAGAATAGTAATAATAATAATAATAATAATAATAATAATATAAAAATATAGGGATAGGGATATAATAGACCTTCCGTACCATACCCGCACGTGTAAATCGCGTTAAAAAATTCTAGAGTACCCCTTGACCCCTTAAGCGCATTACATGTATTGATGAATATTTCAGCTTAATTTGGATCCGTTATAACCTTATTGCCGTTTGCAAACCTTCACAGTAATGTAATAAATGGAATTGCATTGCGTCTTACAGAAATAGATGGACCTCGGAGATTCTGTTGCCATTGTTACCGGCATGCATTCCTTCATTAATTTATTAAGTGAAATTAGTTTCCTGGGAATATCTCAAAAACTGTTGGCTTTAGGGCCTTAAAATGTGGTTTTCGGGGTTCTTTTAGGGCCTCCGAGTTTCGTTTCTCACATTGAGCGGCTGAAAATGCTTATTTCAGCATGTATTTTAATGGGGTGGGCCCCCTGTTATGAGAGGTAGGGAGAAGAGTTACATCAATGATTAGTGTCGTGCCTCTGATGGATATCTGTATCAAATTTTACGTTAATCCACCTAGCCGTTCTCGAGTTATGAGGACCCAAAAATTGTCCACAGACAAACAGACAGACAAAAAATATATATTTTTGCGTGCATCCGTCACAAAACAGTCTGAAACGGGAAATATGTCAAATTTCCGTGGAAATGCAGAAAAAACAGACAAACATTCATTTTTATATGATAGAGAAGGGATATAATAGACCTTCCGTACCACACCCGCACGTGTAAATCGCGTGAAAAAATTCTAGAGTACCCCTTGACCCCTTAAGCGCATTGTATGTATTGATGAATATTTAAGCTTAATTTGGATCCGTTATAGCCTTATAGCCGTTTGCAAACCTTCACAGTAATGTAATAAATGGAATTGCATTGCGTCTTACAGAAATAGATGGACCTCTGAGATTCAGTTGCCATGGTTACCGCCATGCATTCTTTCATTAATTTATTAAGTGAAATTAGTTTTCTGGGAATATCTCAAAAACAGGGCCCCCGAGTTTCGTTTCTCACATTGAGGGGCTGAAAATGAGCTTTGTTTCACCCTTCTACGCCTATTTCAGCATGTATTTTAAGGGGGTAGAGCCCCTTTTATGAGAGGTACGGAGAAGAGTTACATCAATGATTGGTCTCGTGCCTCTGAAGGATATCTGTATCAAATTTTACGTTGATCCACTCAGCCGTTCTCGAGTTATAAGGACACAAAAAATTGTCCACAGACAGACAAACAAACAAACAAACAAACAGACAGACAGACAGACAGACAGACAGACAGACAAAAAAAAATTTTTTTGTGCGCATCCATCATAAAACAGTCTGATACGCGCAAATATCGCCAATTTCCTTGGAAATTCAGAAAAAACAGACAAACTTTCATTTTTATTACTGTATATAGAGATTATTGTCAAATTTATGGTAACTGTAGAGCTCAGTATCCTGATAGGCCTATGTAGCTGTATTAAATGAAAATCATGGGAGTGTTAGTTCTGGTGTAGGAGTGGTGTTCTGTTGTTGTTTGAGTCTTCAGTCTTTTGACTGGTTTGATGCAGCTCTCCATGCCTCTCTGTCCTGGGCTAATCGTTTCATCTCTACATAGCTACCACACCCTACATCCGAGGCAATTTGTTTAACATATTCTAACCTTGGTCTACCCCTACAGTTCATGTCCTCGACCCTTCCTTCCATAACTAAGCTTGCTATTCCTGGGTGTCTTAGTATGTGTCCTACTAACCTATCTCTTCTCTTCATTAGCAGTCGCCAGAAACATCTCTCCTCTCCCACTCGTCTTAATACCTCCTCGTTTGTAACCCTATCTACCCATCTGATTTTCATCATTCTCCTGTAACACCACATTTCAAATGCTTCAATTCTCCTCTTTTCTGCTGCACCAATAGTCCAAGTTTCACTTCCATAGAACGCGACGCTCCAGACAAAGGCTTTCAAAAATGACTTCCTAATAACTAAATCTATATTCGATGTCAACAGATTCCTTTTTTGTAGAAATGCTTTCCTTGCCTGAGCCAACCTACTTTTTATATCCTCTTTGCTTCGTCCATCACTAGTTATTTTGCTTCCTAAGTAACAGAAGTCTCCTACTTCCTTCAGCTCTTCACCTGCCAATTTGATGTCCATAGAGGTTTCTGACTTATTTCGGCTGCATTCTAGTATTTTTAGCCTACTTTTCACATTTTGCAAAAATGAGGAAAAAGTAGACTTATGAGATCGATCCGGGAAAATGTGTGTCTGTCTGTCTGTCTTTCTGTCCGTCTGTCTGTCTGTCTGTCCTTCTGTCTGTCTGTCTGGCTGTGTGTGTGTCCCCCCCTATCAACTCCTAAACGGCTGCAGCAATCAAAACCAAATTTAGTATGAGTAAAGATGTGCACCGGAATATCTCACGTCCATATTTGAAAATGATGTCAGTGCTACCAACTGCTGAAAATATGCACTAGAAATTTGAGCTCCATGTTGGATATCTTGCAAGATATGCATGGGAGCTATTCCAAAATTGGTACACATGCAGATAATACTATTTCAGTTTAATTTCCAGGAGTCCAACAATGACAGTGTTTCCAAAATAATTTTAAGCCTTCTAATAGGTCCAATGTTTAAATGCATATAACTTCTACACTATTAATTGGATTTCAACCAAATTTTGTATGTAATATCTGTACATAAACAGATATGATTGAGCGTATTCTTAACAGCCACCAGGGCTTCCAACTGTAGTGCTCTATTAGGCTACATTATACCAGGTATATTTCGAACTAATTAGACATTTCGATATTACCAACTTAATTTCGTCATTATTCTAGATAGGTTCATATAGGCTACTGTAGATTAACCATTGGCATGAAAAGTAGGCTCTTTAGTTCGTCACGGAACTTCTTGTTTAGCGATGACTTTGGCTGGTTGACGGGGACTGGGCCACTGTTTCGGGGCGTCAGCGTTGCGGTAATAGACACATATTTTTTATCACATATTATGACAATTCTCCTGATAGATGAAATCTATCATCCATGGGGTTACGGATAAGCTGACGACAGTTATGTTGAACCTGTTCAGGGGTCAATTCATGAGGTACAGATCTACAGCTTCTGTTTGATTTTCCAAGTATCATAATCTGGCGATGTATGGCATCTTTTGATCCGCCAAGTTCTTTTGACAGCCTACGAGTACTTCTTTGCGGATACTCTGCGTGTATTCTCAATATCCCATGTGTAGGTCTTCCAGAATCTGTAGTGTTTTCTTCTCCAGTGTTGAAACGCTGGAACCATCGTTGTGCCACACGCTCTCTAACAACACCTTCTCTATCCACTACACATATTCTTCGCAGCCACGGCAGCAGCTTTGTAATATTGTTTCCAATAGTGCTTTAGATGGACCCTAATCTCACTTTGTACGTTCCATTTGCGATTCTGTATCAACAACTGACTACTGGTACATTCTCGCACTAGGCCTATGTGCAATTCTAGTCATGACCTCCTATAAATCGCATTGGCGAACCAAAATAACAATTTTTATCTTAAAAAATACCGAAAGTTTGAATCAGCATTGCTTATGAGACATCCTAATATTGGGCCTCTGTATAAATGCGATGGTTTTGGGGCAGTACATTGAGGTTATCAGCTGCAATAAGTGTTGGTGCTTTCAAATTTTCTTTGCCGTACTTCTATCATTTTCCTACGGCGCTATGTGGCATATGACGTCACTATTGCCCCCCCCCCCCACTTTTCTAACAGCCAATTATATATGCGCAGAGTCTTTTATTTCACTTATTCCTATTTCTTATATTTTCTTTCTATTCGTTCGTATATCACGTGCCCGTAGTAAGTAGTCGTTTTAATATTCAATATTATTATCATTAGGGGTCACTGACCTGTTTGTTACGTCCATTATAATGAGTATAATGAGCGTGCGCGGTGGCGGAAATTGGTAGCACAACGTACTGTCGGCCATGTAGCTATGTGGAAAGAAAGTACATCGCATACGAGAAAACATATCTTACCTTCTTTCTTAGTGATGCTAGATATGATGGTGTCATAAGCTTGTTTCTGATCGTGGTTCAAAAGGTGTTCTTCTTGAGCAACGGTTTGAAGGAGCCGAGGACGAAGTCTTTCTTTCTCTTGTGACAATCGAGAAATTATTTGTTGCTCTATTTCTTTGTTACGTGATAAGCGCTTGTTCACAGGCGAAATGAAGAAGAGCTGATTTGCGCGTTCAGGGAAACTCCGAACGCAACTACCCTTCTCTAAAGTCTTAACTCAACACGACTCGACGGTTTGCTGCTGGCTGTATCTGGGGTAATAGGTTCTCCCGCTAGTTAGGCCGTAACAGGGATGATAGACTCGCCCCTAGCTAGCCTCTCAACTATCGCCTCAGTATTTGAATGGACATGGTTGGAAGAAATGAAAACGTAAAAACACTTATAGTGGGCGATGTATTGAAGATAGAGATATGCTCTCACGGACTTTTTTGTATAACTTTTCATGCTGAACAATGCTTACGCTCATAGTAATAAGATATTTTCAACGGTTTGCCCAGCGTAAGCACAAAGCGCTCGGACGACAGGTTTTTTTAAATTTATTTTTTCATTGAAATCGTTACTGCTCGGCTTTCTTTGATCATAAATAAATTATTTTCTACAGAAATCATCCCTGAGATATCCTTTACAGAATGGTGAAAACCGCATCAAAATCCATCCAGAGGTTCTCGAGATTACCCGTGACATCCAAGAATCGGGGACTTGGTTTTATACTAAGTAGAGATGATCACTGTGGGGTCATTGGTAGGACATGTTTCGAGGCCTAATTATTAGTTTTGTCCCCTTCATCAGCCGATATGAATGATTACGACACAAGATAATTGTTTAATGTAACACTAAAAGTCCCTTATCACTAAATCTTATATGGTGCACCATAAAGATAGATTCAATCTTTCCTCTTGATGAGAACCGCATTGATGCGCTGCTTTTTCCACTTAAGTGGCGATCAATATTTGAGAGTTTACTTTACACTCTTGTCCGATGTTACTGTAAGCGACAGTTTTGTATGAGAACAAGTCTCAGATTTACCCCAAGGACAGCGGACTAAAGTAACACAAAAGTATGTAAAAAGTCGTATAAACTAGGAACACTTTCAAAAGGGTTAGTTTAAATCTTCAGAAGTGTTCATCGGCGAGACAATTTATGATAATGAACACACGCTTCACTGTGGTTTACAGATTTTAATGAAGCATTAAATGTATTGGTTCAGTATGGTAGCAACAGTTGAGAATACTATGAACCATGTTGTTGGAATCCGTTAGTAATGATGGAACTATTTAATAATTCAATACTTCACCAGTAACTTAAAGTAGAAATATGAGAAACAATGAAGTCACTGCGCTGAAATAATATCTTGCTTATGAAGTGTACAATTTCAACATATGTAATGGTAGAGATTGGCATCTAGTCCGTCTAAAAAGAAGAAATATGGGGGAAAATCAGTAAATTTTTAAGGGGTAATTGAGTAGGTGAAGGCCACTGATAAACTCCATAACCAGTAATAATATATTACCTGGTTTAGGCAACGTTTAATAAGATAACTTATTAAATTGACAACTTACATGAGGTTAAGTTGTATGCCAATGTCGGCTCTGATTCGTTAGCAGAAGTACCCATTCTTCGAACGGTATTCGGTATTAATAACCAGATGTTATCAATTGAGCTACTGTTGCAATGTTTAGGGGCTTGGAACCTGTTTGTTGGCAAAGAAACATGATTAGTTAAAATGTGCTCTCAAACCAAATTTACCTAACGTGCTCTTCCTGGCGTGAAAATAAAATTGAAAACCTCGTAGACGAATCGCAATGCACGTCACATACGAACTGATCCTAACCGTTGTGTCAAGTGCCCAACTACAGGAAGACCCCTTTTATAAATTATAAAGGCTTGTGGTGCATGAAAATTCAGTTTTTTTTAGCCTCCAATGGCCCAAATTCGTAAAATCAGCAAAAAAACGTCTACTATTTCAAATCAGGAATTTTTGAAAATAATGTTGCTGTTTGGAGATATAATATACCTTCTGTACGACATATCGCACGTGTAAGTCGTGTGAAAAAAAATCTAGTGTACTCCTTGAACCCCTTAAGCGCATTGATGAATTTTACAGTTTTAGTTGGTTCCGTGATAACCTTATAGCCATTTTCAACCTTTGACAGAAATGTAATAAATGGAGTGTCATTACTTATTCCAGAAATAGATGGAAAGTTGGATGCCACCTCTTGAGATACTGTTGTTATGGTTAGTGGCTTGCATTCCTTCTTTAGTTTATTAAATGAAATTAGTTTTCTGGGATTATCTAAGAAACTGTTGGGTTTAGAGCCTTATAATATAGTTTTCGGGGACCCTTTACGGGTCTTGAGGGGCCCCGAGTTTTGTTTCTGTCACCAAGGGTTTGAAAATGAGCTTTGTCTCGTCGTTGTACGCCATAATAATGATAATAATTAAAAGAATAGTAATAATAATAATAATAATAATAATAATAATATAAAAATATAGGGATAGGGATATAATAGACCTTCCGTACCATACCCGCACGTGTAAATCGCGTTAAAAAATTCTAGAGTACCCCTTGACCCCTTAAGCGCATTACATGTATTGATGAATATTTCAGCTTAATTTGGATCCGTTATAACCTTATTGCCGTTTGCAAACCTTCACAGTAATGTAATAAATGGAATTGCATTGCGTCTTACAGAAATAGATGGACCTCGGAGATTCTGTTGCCATTGTTACCGGCATGCATTCCTTCATTAATTTATTAAGTGAAATTAGTTTCCTGGGAATATCTCAAAAACTGTTGGCTTTAGGGCCTTAAAATGTGGTTTTCGGGGTTCTTTTAGGGCCTCCGAGTTTCGTTTCTCACATTGAGCGGCTGAAAATGCTTATTTCAGCATGTATTTTAATGGGGTGGGCCCCCTGTTATGAGAGGTAGGGAGAAGAGTTAAATCAATGATTAGTGTCGTGCCTCTGATGGATATCTGTATCAAATTTTACGTTAATCCACCTAGCCGTTCTCGAGTTATGAGGACCCAAAAATTGTCCACAGACAAACAGACAGACAAAAAATATATATTTTTGCGTGCATCCGTCACAAAACAGTCTGAAACGGGAAATATGTCAAATTTCCGTGGAAATGCAGAAAAAACAGACAAACATTCATTTTTATATAATAGAGAAGGGATATAATAGACCTTCCGTACCACACCTGCACGTGTAAATCGCGTGAAAAAATTCTAGAGTACCCCTTGACCCCTTAAGCGCATTGTATGTATTGATGAATATTTAAGCTTAATTTGGATCCGTTATAGCCTTATAGCCGTTTGCAAACCTTCACAGTAATGTAATAAATGGAATTGCATTGCGTCTTACAGAAATAGATGGACCTCTGAGATTCAGTTGCAATGGTTACCGCCATGCATTCTTTCATTAATTTATTAAGTGAAATTAGTTTTCTGGGAATATCTCAAAAACAGGGCCCCCGAGTTTCGTTTCTCACATTGAGGGGCTGAAAATGAGCTTTGTTTCACCCTTCTACGCCTATTTCAGCATGTATTTTAAGGGGGTAGAGCCCCTTTTATGAGAGGTACGGAGAAGAGTTACATCAATGATTGGTCTCGTGCCTCTGAAGGATATCTATATCAAATTTTACGTTGATCCACTCAGCCGTTCTCGAGTTATAAGGACACAAAAAATTGTCCACAGACAGACAAACAAACAAACAAACAAACAGACAGACAGACAGACAGACAGACAGACAAAAAAAATTTTTTTTGTGCGCATCCATCATAAAACAGTCTGATACGCGCAAATATCGCCAATTTCCTTGGAAATTCAGAAAAAACAGACAGACTTTCATTTTTATTACTGTATATAGAGATTATTGTCAAATTTATGGTAACTGTAGAGCTCAGTATCCTGATAGGCCTATGTAGCTGTATTAAATGAAAATCATGGGAGTGTTAGTTCTGGTGTAGGAGTGGTGTTCTGTTGTTGTTTGAGTCTTCAGTCTTTTGACTGGTTTGATGCAGCTCTCCATGCCTCTCTGTCCTGGGCTAATCGTTTCATCTCTACATAGCTACCACACCCTACATCCGAGGCAATTTGTTTAACATATTCTAACCTTGGTCTACCCCTACAGTTCATGTCCTCGACCCTTCCTTCCATAACTAAGCTTGCTATTCCTGGGTGTCAGTATGTGTCCTACTAACCTATCTCTTCTCTTCATTAGCAGTCGCCAGAAACATCTCTCCTCTCCCACTCGTCTTAATACCTCCTCGTTTGTAACCCTATCTACCCATCTGATTTTCATCATTCTCCTGTAACACCACATTTCAAATGCTTCAATTCTCCTCTTTTCTGCTGCACCAATAGTCCAAGTTTCACTTCCATAGAACGCGACGCTCCAGACAAAGGCTTTCAAAAATGACTTCCTAATACCTAAATCTATATTCGATGTCAACAGATTCCTTTTTTGTAGAAATGCTTTCCTTGCCTGAGCCAACCTACTTTTTATATCCTCTTTGCTTCGTCCATCACTAGTTATTTTGCTTCCTAAGTAACAGAAGTCTCCTACTTCCTTCAGCTCTTCACCTGCCAATTTGATGTCCATAGAGGTTTCTGACTTGTTTCGGCTGCATTCTAGTATTTTTAGCCTACTTTTCACATTTTGCAAAAATGAGGAAAAAGTAGACTTATGAGATCGATCCGGGAAAATGTGTATCTGTCTGTCTGTCTGTCTGTCCGTCTGTCTGTCTGCCTGTCCTTCTGTCTGTCTGTCTGTCTGGCTGTGTGTGTGTCCCCCCCTATCAACTCCTAAACGGCTGCAGCAATCAAAACCAAATTTAGTATGAGTAAAGATGTGCACCGGAATATCTCACGTCCATATTTGAAAATGATGTCAGTGCTACCAACTGCTGAAAATATGCACTAGAAATTTGAGCTCCATGTTGGATATCTTGCAAGATATGCATGGGAGCTATTCCAAAATTGGTACACATGCAGATAATACTATTTCAGTTTAATTTCCAGGAGTCCAACAATGACAGTGTTGCCAAAATAATTTTAAGCCTTCTAATAGGTCCAATGTTTAAATGCATATAACTTCTACACTATTAATTGGATTTCAACCAAATTTTGTATGTAATATCTGTACATAAACAGATATGATTGAGCATATTCTTAACAGCCACCAGGGCTGCCAACTGTTAATAATTGCTCTCTCTATATTTTTTTATCCAAATACCAATATATCAGAAAGCATGCAAGCCAACAGCTTCAAACTATGCACACGTATATTCTGACATTTTAGATTAATTTTGAGTAACTTATATACGTCAGTTCTACCAACATGATTATAAGCCTGCTGTTCTTTCTAACGCCTGTGTTCCACTATTTTTGTAAATAGTATAATCACTGTCATATTAATCCAAGATGCATTCAATGTTTGTTAATGTAACATTAGGCTAATGAAATCACAGTTTCACCAATTCATGGTCGATTACCATAATCCTTCAGTGTAATAATCGTTTCACTTGACTTTGCCAATATAATTCAGCTTATGACTTGCAGTCCTTAAATTCGAAGAACATGAATTCAAATATTAACGTTTATGAAGGAAAGATTGCATATCTGTGCGATATCAAAATTGAAATTCAAATGTTTTAAATACGTATCGCACTCAAAATTATTGTTTTATCCACTTTCCAGGACTTGCTTTCTTAAAATTTGACAATCCTATTTACAAAAAATCATTTACATAATATTTATTTTAAATATTTCACTCAACGAATTGTTATCATAATGGGAAACGAAGCCGACCGAGCGATTTATTGTTGTTTCATTTGTCATCCGCTCCGAGGAGCAGCAGAATTCGAAATGCAATCTGCCCTCTGGGCGCAAATAACAAGGCACCCGAAGCCATACGATATTGTATTATTATTATTATTACTTATCTACTGTAATAAATAAATCAATAAAAGTAAAATCAGTTCTTTACCTTAATACAGCCGAAATGAAACCATTTCTCACTTAGTGCAATTTTGCATACGTCCCCCTTAAATTGCATTTTGTGACAATTTTGAATCTAAATTACATTTTGTAAGTATTTTCTATCTAAATTGCATTTTGTAAATATTGTCAATTCAAATAACAGTACAGTAAGTATGTAGTTAGTTTTAGTTGTAAGTAGGTAGCTAGTTTGTCTATTAGATATATGTCATTGTTCTAATAGACTGTGGTGTGTGAGTGTGTCTGGTATCAGTTGCATTGCTTATTAGTTATAGTTCATTGTTTCAGAAGACTGTGATGTGTGAGGGTGCATGTGAGTGTGCCTGGTGACAGACTGTTTTAGTGGTAGTATTTGTGGTTGGTGGAACTTAAGTTTTTTGTTAGTAGAATTTTGGTATTTAATTGTTAGTACGGTAGAAGGTTAGTATTTTTGTTAGTAGAATTGCTCTTTACTTATTCTGAAAGGGAGTAGCAGCCTTTCAGAATAAATCAATTCTTTAATAGTCTTATAGACGGTTAAGATATTGATAATATAAGCCAAATAATGGCTACACTGCGTCCTGCTGTTCGGCTGAAAGCAACGGGAAACTACAGCCGTATACTATTCCCGAGGATATGCACCTCTCTATGCATAATTACATGTGATGATGGCCTCCTCCCTTGTAAAATTTCAATCCGGAGGTAAACTAGTCCCCCGTTCGGATCTCCGGGTGGGGACTGCTCGAGAGGGGGTTAACATCACAGAAGTGACAAAGAGGAAATCTGACATTCTACGGATCGGAGCGTGGAATGTTAGAAGTCTGCTAGGAAGTGGAAGGTTAGAAAACTTAGAAAGGGAAATGGATAGGTTGAGGTTGGATTTGGTTGGGATTAGTGAAATGCGCTGGCAGGAAGAACAGGACTTTTGGTCAGGAGACTATAGGGTCATTAGCACTAAATCAAACAATTGCCAAGCAGGGGTTGGCCTCATATTGAGTAGGAAACTTGGACAGCGGGTGGAATATTATGAGCAATATAGTGAACGGATTATTGTAGCAAAAATCAATACTAAACCTACGTGCACCACAGTGGTACAAGTCTATATGCCTACCAGTCAAGCTGATGATGAGGATGTTGAAAAGGTCTACGAAGAAATAGACGAAATTCTGAGGTATATCAAGGGTGATGAAAATGTTATAGTAATGGGAGATTGGAATGCTGTGGTAGGAAAAGGGATGGAAGGGAAGATAGTAGGAGATTTCGGATTAGGTGAAAGGAATGATCGAGGAAGCAGGCTGGTAGAATTCTGCACCGAACATGAGTTGGTCATAGCTAACACCTTATTCAATAACCACAATAGAAGAATATATACATGGATGAGACCAGGAGATACAGGGCGTTACCAAATCGACTTCATTATGGTCAAGCAGAGGTTTCGAAACCAGATTTTGGATTGTAAAACATATCCTGGTGCTGACAAACTCTGATCACAATCTGGTTGTAATGAAATGCAGATTAAAGTTGAAGAAACTGAAGAAAAGTCAAAAGCCAAAAAGGTGGGCAATAGACTGACTGAAAGAGAAGGATGTAAACGAAAGATTCAAGAAGAGTATAAAGGAAGGACTAATGAAAAACCCTAAACAAACTTCAATTACAGACGAATGGGCACTTTTGAAGAATGAAATAACAAAATCCGCAGAAGAAAACATTGGTAGGAAAGAAAGAATAGGTAGAAAACCGTGGATCACTCAGGCTATACTAGAATTGATGGATGAAAGGCGGATACACAAGAATCTAAGAGATGAAAAGGGGAAAGCAGAATACAGACGTCTGAGAAATGAGGTTAACAAGAAGTGCAAGGAAGCAAAAGAAGAATGATTGAAAGAGAAATGTGCAGGTATAGAAAATTGTCTGAAATTAGGAAAAGTAGACACAGCTTATCGAAGGATTAAGAATACTTTTGGGGAAAAGAAGACTAAGTGCTGTAATATTAAGGACACAAATGGAAAGCCTCTAACAGATAGGGAAGAAAAGGTTGAGAGATGGAAAGCTTACATAGAGAGTTTGTATAAGGGAAAGGAGATTGAGAATCATGTAATGGAAAGGGAGGAGGAAATTGATGAGGATGCGAAAGGAGATTTAATATTGAGATCAGAATTTGATAGAGCTTTGGAAGACTTAAGCAGGAAGAAAGCACCAGGCATAGATGATATACCGATTGAATTGCTACGCTGCATAGGAGATGAAGGTCTGATCAGGTTATTTCACTTGGTGTGTAGGATTTATGAGTACCATAACAGAATGACTGTAAGTATTGTTAAGAGCAATCAGGGCCGCCAACTGTTAAAAAATGCTGTCTGTATTTGTTTTACCCTAATATCAATATATCAGAACGTATGCGAGCCAACAGCTCTACACTTTGCACACGTATAGCACCTGACATTCTAGATTAATTTGGAGTAATTAATACAAGGCAGTGCTGCCAACATGATGCTATGCCTGCTGATATGTCCAATTTTAAAATACATGTAACTTCTATACTAACAAATGGATTTCATCCAAAATTGGCACAACAAGATATCATAATATTTCAGATTATTTCTGACCAGCACACGCATGGTATTGTTGGCAACATGCTTTTACGCGTGCTGATAGATCCAGTGTCTAACTGCATGTAACGTCCATTGGACTTCAACCTAATTTTGTATTCAGTCACCAGGGCTGCCAACTGTAGTGCTCTATTAGGCTACATTATACCAGGTATATTTTGAACTAATTAGATATTTCGATATTACAACTTAATTTCGTCATTATTCTAGATAGGTTCATATTCTGTAGAATAATCATTGGCATGAAAAGTAGGCTGTATAGTTCTTCACGGAACTTCTTGTTGTTTTACATTTATTAATTTTCATCATGTATTCTTTCCGTAAGATGGAGTCCATACCATTCAAGATCGCATTCAAATCCTCAGGCTTGTCGGCCAAGATGACGATGTCATCAGCAAATCTCAGAGTTGAAATTATTTCTCCTTGAATCTTCACTCCCACTTTACATTTTTCTCTAATTTCCTTCATTGCTTGTTCAATGTAAAGATTGAAAAGTATGGGTGATAAGTTGCAGCCTTGTCTAACACCTTTCTGAATATCAGCTTATCTCATCTCCTTCAGCTCGAATGACTGCTGTCTGGTTTCTGTATAGATTATAGATCACCCTCCTATCCCTGTACTTTATTCCAATAGATTTCAAAATGTCAAACAATTTAGTCCAATCAACGTTATCAAAAGCCTTTTCTAAGTCTACAAATGCCATGTACGTTCTCTTATCTTTCCTTATTCTACCTTCCAAAATCAGCCTAAGACTTAGTACAGCTTCTCTTGTTCCTACATTTCTCCTGAAACCAAACTGGTCTTCACCCAACTCCGTTTCTATCTGGCTTTCAATCCTCTTGTAAATTATTCTAGACAGGATCTTTGCAGCATGAGTAATCAAGCTGATTGTACGGTAATCTTCACATCTGTCAGCTCTCACTTTCTTTGGTACAGGGATGATTACATTCTTCTTGAAATCAGGGGGTTCCTCACCTGTCTCATAAATCCTACACACCAAGTGAAATAACCTGATCAGACCTTCATCTCCTATGCAGCGTAGCAACTCCATCGGTATATCATCTATGCCTGGTGCTTTGTTCCTGCTTAAGTCTTCCAAAGCTCTATCAAATTCTGATCTCAATATTAAATCTCCTTTCGTATCCTCATCAATTTCCTCCTCCCTTTCCATTACATGATTCTCAATCTCCTTTCACTTATACAAACACTCTATGTAAGCTTTCCATCTCTCAACCTTTTCTTCCCTATCTGTTAGAGGCTTTCCATTTGTGTCTTTAATATTACAGCACTTAGTCTTCTTTTCCCCAAATGTATTCTTAATCCTTCGATAAGCTGTGTCTACTTTTCCTAATTTCAGACAATTTTCTATACCTGCACATTTCTCTTTCAACCACTCTTCATTCGCAGCCTTGCACTTCTTATTGACCTCATTTCTCAGACGTCTGTATTCTGCTTTCCCCTCTTCATCTCTTACATGCTTGTGTTTCCGCCTTTCATCCATCAATTCTAGTATATCCTGAGTGATCCACGGTTTTCTACATATTCTTTCTTTCCTACCAATGTTTTCTACTGCGGATTTTGTTATTTCATTCTTCAAAAGTGCCCATTCCTCTGCAATTGAAGTTTGTTTAGGGTTTTTCATTAGTCCTTCATTTATACTCTTGTTGAAACTTTCGTTTACATCCTTTACATTCAGTTTGTCTATTGCCCACCTTTTTGGCTTTTGACTTTTCTTCAGTTTGTTCAACATTAATCTGCATTTCATAACAACCAGATTGTGGTCAGAGTTTATATCTGCACTGGGATATGTTTTACAATTCAAAATCTGGTTTCGAAACCTCTGCTTGACCATAATGAAGTCGATTTGGTAACGCCCTGTATCTCCTGGTCTCATCCATGTGTATATTCTTCTATTGTGGTTATTGAATAAGGTGTTAGCTATGACCAACTCATGCTCGGTGCAGAATTCCATCAGCCTGCTTCCTCAATCATTCCTTTCACCTAATCCGAAATCTCCTACTATCTTCCCTTCTCTCCCATTTCCTACCACAGCATTCCAATCTCCCATTACTATAACATTTTCATCACCCTTGACATACCTCAGAATTTCGTCTATTTCTTCGTAGACCTTTTCAACATCCTCATCATCAGCTTGACTGGTAGGCATATAGACTTGTACCACTGTGGTGTACGTAGGTTTAGTATTGATTTTTGCTACAATAATCCGTTCACTATATTGCTCATAATATTCCACCTGCTGTCCAAGTTTCCTACTCAATATGAGACCAACCCCTGCTTGGGCATTGTTTGATTTAGTGGTAATGACCCTATAGACTCCTGACCAAAAGTCCTGTTCTTCCTGCCAGCGCATTTCACTAATCCCAACCAAATCCAACCTTAACCTATCCATTTCCCTTTCTAAGTTTTCTAACCTTCCACTTTCTAGCAGACTTCTAACATTCCACGCTCCGATCCGTAGAATGTCAGATTTCCTCTTTGTCACTTCTGTGATGTTAACCCCCTCTCGAGTAGTCCCCACCCGGAGATCCGAACGGGGGACTAGTTTACCTCCGGATGGAAATTTTACAAGGGAACAGGCCATCGTCACATGTAATTATGCATAGAGAGGTGCATATCCTCGGGAACAGCATTACGGCTGTAGTTTCCCGTTGCTTTCAGCCGTGCAGCAGGACGCAGTGTAGCCATTATTTGGCTTATATTATCAATATCTTTACCGTCTATAAGACTAGTAAAGAATAGATTTATTCTGAAAGGCTGCTACTCCCTTTCAGAATAAGTCAACAGCAATTCTACTAACAAAAATACTAACCTTCTACTAACAATTAAATACCAAAATTCTACTCACGAAGAAAAAACCTTAAGTTCCACCAACAACAAATACTACCACTAAAACAGTCTGTCACCAGGCACTATCACATACACCCTCACACATCACAGTCTACTGAAACAATGAACTATAACTACTGTATGTTATTAGCAAGAGAGGAATGCACGTGCAAATGTGAAAATAATTTGGGAAGTGGAGCGAAAATAACAGGAAAAGGGGGCCGCATATAAATGGCAGGATGTGTTGCTGTAAATAACGTGTTAAAAATAAGTGCTTATAAAATGTGCATAATTAAGAAACATGGTAATTAACAGCCAAAATAGTTTAAGGGGGGTTAATTTTATTATTGATTTGTATTGTTATGTTGTCTGTGAGGGTATCAAACAAAACGTTCAAGTTGAAAATGATTTCAATGAGATTTATCGTGTCTGAAATTTTATGCGCTGTGTTAATTTCAATAGACTCGAGTACATTCATCATGTTTCCCTTATTGGTGTAATACAAAAATTTTAAATCATTTTCTATATTTGTGAATTTGTGACCTGACTCTTCCATATGGGTGGCCATGGCTCAATATTTTCTGTATTTGATGGCGTTTAAGTGTCCATTGTATCTTGTAGCAAAATTGCTTCTGGTTTGGCCTATATAGTTTGTGTTGCAGTCATTGCAATTCAATCTGTAAATGTGAGATTTGCTGAATCTATCTTTTTATTGATTATATTAGAATTGAAGAATAAGTTTTGATTGATATTATTGGTTTTGTACGCTATCTTCATATTAGCCTATATCTCTTAAATTTGTTGGTGATATTGTAGGTAGAATTACTGAAATATGTGAACACTGCGTATGTTGACTTTTCTTTCTGCTCTGAATGGAGGTGTGTGATAGCTTATGTTTTAATTTATTAATTATATTGTTAATGTATTGATTGTTGTAGCCATTCGTTTTGGCGATCTGATGAATAATTTTAATCTCCTTATTAAAATCTTCCTTGGATGTAATTTCTTAGCTCTGTTTACAAGGCTGATGAAAGTGGCTCTTTTATGACAGCCAGGGTGGTTTGAATCGTGTCTTAAAGCCGTATGGGTTTCCTGAAAACTTGGTAGTGTAGTCTGTTATCTTTTTACTGATGGTTGTGTCAAGAAAGTTAATCCTATTGTTAATGGCAGATTCTACAGTAAATTTAATATTATTATCAATGTTATTTAGCTGGTCTGATAACACATCTATTTTTTGAATTTTATCGTTAACTGTGATGAACACATCATCTATATACCTTCCCTAAAACATACTTCCTTTTATTTTCCCTTCTATTTTTGTTTCCCTCCAGGGCATGTAGCCTATAGCACTACTTCGTGTCGTAAGGCTCAGGCTTGAAAATAAAGTGAAAGCCTCGGTCAAAATGCGACCAACGGAAGATAAAATGTATTGTCGGCTGTGCTTCATGATTGTTGAATTTATGTCAATGCTGTTAAAATGTCTTCCAACTTATATTGTTGAATGTCAATTTCTTACTTGCTACAGGCCTCTAAAGACGAATCTGAAAAAGCGACTCCTGAAGGACTTGTGAAGGGACATGCATACAGCATCACTGATGTAAGAACAATCCAGACGTCAAATCGTCGTGACACTGAAGTCGTGAGGTTAAGGAATCCGTGGGGGGATCAGGTAGAATGGAATGGACGCTGGAGCGACAGGTATGTACAGCTTAGAATCACTGGTGATCAAGGAACGGATTTATATGTAAATACATGTCTCTTTGTGAAGTTAAACTTAATTATATTTTGTATTATCTTTACAAATCATGGTGTGTGGAGTTGAAAAATGAAGTATTTATTTTCCATATTTTTCCATATTTTGGAGTTAAGCACATTCTGTTCCATATTCTTAGTCATTAAGGTCAATAAAGTCCATATTTCGGCAAAAGAAAAGTATCAAATTATATTAAATTAACAGTCCGGCATCCTTTGATGTGGAAACACAAGCTATTACATTGATCAACAATAAAGAAATTAAAGTTGTACATAAATTTAAATATTTAGGGGAGATTATAACATGGAATTTGAATGAGAAAGCGTCAATCGAAAATAGAACAACAAAGTTAAGACAAGCGCAATATATTACTTGGTCTAGTTACAAAAAAAAAGTCACTCTCCATAAATGCCAAATTACGACATTACGAACCAGTTATTAAACCGGAAGCAATATATGCTTGTGAAACACTTTTCAAGTTAAACACTCGATCAGTTACTGACACATTACAGAAGATTGATAGAAGAATTCTCAGAACTATAATTAATAAAAAACATCAGGTGGATGGTCAATGGCGTCTATTACCAAATGAAGTGGTTTATAAAGAAACTGAGTCTATAGTCGATACTATGCGAAAAAGGCGAATTGCTTTTTTTTTGTCATATCTCACGCCTGCCGGATACCAGACAATTAAAAGTATTATTTAATTATTTTTTCAAAAGTAAAACAAAGAACTCTTGGTTTATGGAAATTCAAAATGATCTGGATGAACTCGGCTTGACAATGTCCCAAATTGCTAACAAAGATGAGAAGAATATCTTGAAAAACAAGAACATCCGACTTCCCTTAAAAACCTTTACCGCAAAACTTACACCATAAGCGATGCAGAGAGAGCGGCAAGGTCGACTAGAATGAAAATGTTTTGGGAAAAGAAGAAAAATAAGAAGCTGAATCTTTAATATTGTTTTTGATATATGTATATACTTGTTTTGGTTAAGTGCTCCAATGAGGGCGTAACATATGTAAGTAAATAAATAAATAAATTAACAGTCCTGTCAATAATGGAGAAACATTTAATATTTTAATTGGGGTGCCTGAGTTGATAAGGTAAGGTGATAAACGGCGTGGTGAAAGAGAGATGAGTGAACCCGGAAGAGGTGAGATCAGCTGAGCATCAGAATCACACATAACATCGACTATGTCTGTCCCATAATTTCGTTACTCAGGAAATCCCATTCATCGACGATATGCCAGTAGTTTCCGGATTATTTCGTAATTCGGGCATTCCCCTTGATGGCGCAATACCTCCATCTACTGTAGTTCCTACCTGTGATTCACAGTTTGAATTAGCAGTGTGACAGATGGTAGTGTTCTTGTACGTACCGCTATGTCTACAAGTGCAGTGTTTTCAGTTGACTATTGACATTCATTGAAGACATTAACATTGTTCCAAGACGCCAAACTTAGCACAGTCAACCAGTTTAAAATCAAAAATTTACGTAACAGAATTTAAAGAAGATGGTTTATCAACTGACAGTTAGGTATTATTTTGTAATTTGTGTCAATGTTCACTGGCATCTACTCAAAGGTCCCTGGTGCAACAACACATTTCAACCAGTAAACATCAGACTAACAAACTGCGAAATTCCAAGCTGAGACAGTTGTTTCTGACACAACCATCAACTTCGAGTGTAACGTCCGAGTTCAACACCGATCCCTGCCGCGCGCTCATCTCTGCTGACATCCCTCTCTTCAAACTGAATAATCAGTACTTCAGGGAATTCCTCGAGAAATATACTGACCGAACTATCCCGGATGAGTCAACGTTCAGAAAAACCTATGTTTCAGCCATATACGATGAAACTGTTCAGAAGATAATACAAGAAATTAAAGACGATCCGATTTGGTTTTCCATTGACGAGACGACAGGCAAAGAAGTTTGGCTAATTGGCAACGTAATCATTGGTTTGTTAAGTGAAGATTATTGTAAACGGATTCTTTTACACTGTGATGTTCTAGAAAAGTGCAAAAACAAAACTATAGCAAAACTGTTCAATGAGGAAATGGGTATCCTCTGGCCACAGGGCGTTCAGTATGATGAAGTGTTACTTTTATTAGCGATGCCACACCTTATATGATGAAAGCCGGAGGAGCATTGTGTGTTGTATATCCTAAGATGACTCATTTAACTTGTGTAGCACATGCCTTTCATCGTGTGGCAGAAGTGGTAAGAGGCAGTTACCCCAAAGAAGATCTATTGATTTCCTCAGTGAAAAAAGGTTTTTCTCAAAATCCCACAAAAGAGTTCATCTTTTGAAAGAAATGTACCCTGAAATTCCATTGTCACCTAAGCCAGTTCTAACTAGGCGGGGTACGTGGCTGCAAGCAGTTGAATACTATGCTGAATATATAGACTCTATTAAGACGTTCTGCATGCTATGGACTCTGAAGATGCAGCCTCAATTGAAGCTGCGCAAACAGTTGTTTGCGACACAAGTGTGAGGAATGACTTGATTTACATTCAGCATAATTTTTCATGCATCACAAAAACACTCAATAGTCTGCAAAACTCGCATCTCTAACGTTCTGAAAGTTTCGAAATTGTGAATAGAACTGTGGAACAGCTAAATCATGGCACAGGTAAAGTTGCAGATGTAGCAGAAATTAAGATGGACACTGAACTTTCAAAGCACCCTGGATATGAAAGAATGGGAAATGTTGCTGCAATTACGTGTGGAGATTTAAGTGTCAAGTTATCGTTGGATTTAACCCCAGCAGACGTTGTAAAGTTTAAATATGCCCCCCCCCCTTTACCTCTTCTGATGTTGAATAAAGTTTCAGTCGATATAAATCGCTACTTAGAGACAATAGGAGAAGATTCATTTTCCAGCACCTAAAATAGCATTTCGTGATCCATTGTTTTGGTAAGAGTGATTAAAATATTGCGTGTTCTTCAAAGATCATATTAAAATGAGAAGTACAGTATTATGGTTCTATAGCTCCTTTGAACTTTGATATCAAATAGAAATTATAGTTTTTTGTAATTTTAAGTCCATATTGTGCCCGTTTAGACTGAAGTCCAACGACCACATTTGCAAATTCCCGAAATCAGTTTAGCACGAGATAAACATATCTCAGGGTCTATCTGGGCGAAAACTAAAAATCAAAATCTGGCTTCACTGATCTCGGTAATATGCAAGCAAGCGAGAGAGAAGGAGGAATGAAAATATCACAATCCCCTTAAGATATTACAAAGTTAAAATTTTAATGCCAATCATCATCAAAAATAACCACTCCAACATAAAAAATCAACACCACAAAAATGATAACTATCCTAAAACACTAACCATAACAGTCCATCTGGCATCCAATTTATCGATTCATGATTTTCACTATTTACAGTAGGTGGTCTAGAGTAGTTAGTTAGTTATTGTTGTTTTAAGAGGCGGAACTACGAGGTCATCTGCCCCTGGTCTAGAGTAAATTAATAGTTCGTCTGACCCCTTTCGCTATACACTTGACACTTTTATTTAAGTTTTGAAAAATCATAACACCATTAATTTATTTTCTTAATGTTCTTAATGTTCAAGTTTGACAAATAGTTGTTGTGCTATTGGGAAAAGTATAGTCTCATTTCATTTTCAAGAAAAATGTGTTTTCCAATAATATCGTAATTTTTATAATGTAGAATTATCAAGATTTTTTAAATACCAATATGAATGTCAAATATTATTATTGGTTGGCATTTCATGATGTTCCACAGAACAATAATCAATTTATATGTGCATCATTGTCACTTCATTTGGTTGCTTTCAAAAATTATTATATTACAAATTCACATAATTCATTATCCTAAGATGGTTCAGCATTACCAAATAACTATTTATTTTTCCATTCGTAATTATATTTTTATAACCACATTACACAACAGATATGGTTGTAAACATTACCTTCCACAATTAATTAATATTATTATTATCCTTTTACTTCTCAAAAACAATTAAGTTCAAAAAATCATTAACAGCAATATTATTATTATTATTATTATTATTATTATTATTATTATTAATTACTATAATGGGCATCACTCCTATCCAAAAATGGTATTAAGATGATTGATATCTATGCGATTCCCACCATGTACATTTAAGCAGACACTCATGCCTCATAATATTCATCATTAAAATAATTATATCATATAATTCCTTTTCTTGGATAGAATACAGGTGGTTGTCAGTATGACACAAATATTACACAATTGTGAAGAACATAATCGTCGATTTGAAGCGTAAATAGTGTTGATAGTTTATATTATGATTGAATGAATGAAAGAATTCTCAATTACACCAAACTAGTAATAATTCATGTACAGAGTTCAACTCAAGTTATTCCGCTGCTGTTCATGGCGATGCGTGTCCTCGGCTGACGTCATAGTCCAATGGGTTCCCCAATATTCCATCGGTATGGCAACCTCCCACTTCGTCATCTGCGTCACCATCCGTTTCATTTTCGGTGTCCACCATCATCCTATCCACTCGTGATTTAACTATGCATATTCGCGTTCAAACTTACGCACTTATAAAAATCACGATTACATTCACGATAGTTAGACATTATGCCTTGTGTCATAGAAAATAGTCCCGTGATTTCAAACGATTTATCCACTTTCTCAAAGTTCATTATATAGTTCAAAATGTAGTGTTCCGTCTTTAACCAACTATGACAGCTGTGACAACAGCAACTCGTCTTCAACGGACATACTCTTATAATCATGGAGTGTTGGAATTTTTGTAGATGCCTGTTCTAAGATAATCCCTATGCGAGTAACAGGATATGCTCCAAACCCGTCTCGCTGGGCAAAGTCGGTCTCGCTTACGTAGACTAGCCTGTGTGCGGGTAATGAGGAATGCCTCAAGCCGTATCCACTATTGAGGATAGGTCCCTCTAATCTCCTATAACTGGGTAAGGATAGTCTGTACCAGACAGATGGTCCCAGGCTTCGTAGTCTAAGTTTCCAGACAACTCCAGACTAGTATTCCGTCAATATTACAAGTGCCTGTCCACTGCATTTCGTATAATGGTTAAGTCCAACATAGTCTCCACAGACTAAGTCCTAACGTCGAATAAAATATTGACAGCATAACAGACTGACCATCGTAGCACGACGTAAACGGACAGTATAACTGTAACTTCGCTGGCTGAAGTAAGAATAACTTATTGAGTGCTTGGAGGTGCCTCTTTATATATGGTTCCAGACCCGAAGTGAAGTGTCGCTGGTTTTTCAAACAAGCTTGCACGCTCCGCTCTTCCAATGGTTGGGCATACTTCCTCGCTGTTGGCACGTAAAGTGCGCTTTTATAAAAATGCGCATATATTCCATAAAACTGGTCTGATTTGATTGAAACTTCTTTTGGCGTTAATAGAAATCCATAACCAATAATCCTTGATCGGTTTCAGTCCTCAAATATACAAAATCCATATTACCATCAATAAGTTTCGTAGATACTTCCGTCGGGGCCACAGGTGTCATTCCTAGCGCAACCTGTTACCTGTTACCTGCGCGGCGAACTTCAAAATATGCGTTCCGCTGTCCTTAATACAAAAATGGTATTGCGGAGACATCCATAATTCGGGTACAATATATAATTCCATATGTCAATAAAAATAACTAAATATATATGTACATTTTTCATGAATTATTAGTACATACAAATCGATTCCCTGCTGATGATTATACAAGTTGAAAGGTACCGTGCCTACGGTTGGCAGATCTTCCGTATCCGCGCTCTCTTTTAACGTGGATGTGTATCTAGCTGGGAGTCTATCTGGAATATTAGCGTTACCAGTTTCCGGACACCATGGTAAGAAGTGTTCGGTTTTACGTATTGTGCCCGTTAGCCCGTAGACCAACGACCACATATGCAAGAACCTCGAGAACAGTTGTAGCTCAAGACTCCTAACAATGGGTTATAAAGGAAATTAACTGATCTCGAGACCCATTAAATTAATGCAGGTCCTGAGTTAATGATACCAAATGGGACACGCTGGTATACATAACTAGTCTGATTAAATAGGAACCCTGTGTAGCATTTGCTATCTTCTGTTAACTCAATTTGATAAAACGACGCTGTTAGGTCAATCACGGAGAAATAAGATGTTCCTCTGAATTTTCGGAGCAGTTCTCTAATTTTCGGCGGTCAGTGAAATTCTCTTAACAATCTGCTGTTAATTCCCCTGGCGTCTTATACTACCATCCATCTTCTTAACTGCTGTTATGGGATTTAAATAAGACGTAGCTTGTTTTCTAATGATACCATCCCGTTCCATGTCTTTTATCAGTTCGGCTACCTCTGTCTGATATTTTACTTGGATAGGATATATCTTCTTCTGAAATGGAGAATTATCAATTAACCTGATCTTATTTAAAATCCTGTAATTAATCCTGGTTTGTCATCGAACACATCGGCATACTCCTGGATTAATATCTCCAATTTATCCTGGTAATCCTCATAACCTTCAATTTTCAATCCCGACTGAGCTTCTTTTTCAGTTTCAATTTTATGTACCATATTTTCCAAATTTTCTTCTGAAAATACATTTTCTAGGAGGTATTCAAAATCCTTTTCTTCTGAGTCTTCTGCCTCAATACTCTTTCCATTAAATTTTATGATCCCCTTTCCTAAGTCTATAACAGCTCCTGTTTCTGTTTTGAAGTTAGTTCCCAATATTCCGTCAAAATTTATCTTCCCAAGGACTATACATATCTGCTCGTATCTGTAGTTATTTATTATAAATTCTATCAACACTTGTACTTTGCATTTCATGATTTTGTCATTAACCCATGAACGCCCGAATTAATACTTTTCTGAAAATTTTGCTTGTTATTAATAAGTCATACCATATTTTACGAAGGTGGCATCTTAAGTTCCCGAAATACAGGGCGTTCCATATATGTAACGCTAGGTGCTTGTGTTGTCAAAGCCCTTACTGCATATTCTGAATGGTGATTTATAAATACAATAATGTACGGTACCAATTTCATATTTGTTGCTAAATACTTATCTTGATAATATTACACTTTAAAAAGCACTGAGCAAGTATTTTGACACCTTTGAACCTTTGATCATACAGTCAAGTGACTAGTTAGTTGGTGTTGAACGGCAAGTCCCACATCACATTTACAACATGCAGTGCGGACACTGCTTACACACAATTCACCGGCACACCGCCTCCGCTTATGTCCTGGGGCGTTGATGACCAGTTAATCGCGTCCATCATATCACAAGTCTTTAATGTCGCGGCCCTATCCTGCACGTGCTGTTGACAGCCGCCTGGCTCCACGTGGTTCTACGCCGTACGATTCCACTTTGAAAGCTGAGGAGCTGTATAAATCACTGTGCATGCCAAAGGATAAGTGCCTGTTCGAGCCACTGGGACCCCGGGCAATACCTGCTATGCCAGGTAGGTATTGCCTTGGCTGGGTGACACCCACAGTGAAGGCCCCCTGGGTAGTTTATTGGCTGAGGAATAACCCACCCACCAAGGGAAGATGATTAAGAGAAGGAAGTAGATTTGGGATTGGAAGAGAAGGATAGAAAAATAGGAGGAGAGTCCCACAAAAGTTATGAATTTAACTTTAAATACACTTAGAAGCGGTTGCCACCGCAAATCCTTGCTCGGATACCTAAAGTGGATACGAGCTTGGTCGAAGCTAACGGGAACCGCAGCTAAGACTTGGGCAGTTTGCCAGAGAAAGGCTTTAGTATATTTCCTCCCGAGCACTAATAAAAGTACTATAGGGAAGGGTGATGTTCTAGCAAGACAGACAGTAAAAGCTTTATTTTGTGTTAACGAGAGCATGAACCTAGGAGGAGCTAGGAAAGCCAGGATCTTGCCTAACTGTAGTATCAGAGAAATGATGAATCCAAAAACAAATATTTAATTTATTTAACAATTTAAAGGAGTTAATATTTTTGACAATTAAATATTTTTAATCTTGTTAACAATTTGGGGTCGCAGACCTCTCAACATTAAACGGTTGCTCCAGGCAATTGACAATTTACAAGGTTTCAAACCTTACATGTTTCTAAAATCTTTATAAGATTTAAACAAATGAGCAATGAAATAATTAAAGCTTGAACGTGAATTGGAGTACAAAAGTGCACCTTAAGAAATTCAGGAGAGAATGTTCTAGAGAAAGTGACAACTTTGAAAATAACAATAATAACAACATGAAAAATAAGATAGAAGTTCCTACAACTTCTTATATTTATACAGAATTAATATATGAGAATTATACAAAGAGGGCAGGTCACTTACTGTGAAACCTGAAGAAAGTGAAAGGGAAAGTTCTGGACTTCCCAAGTTTGAGCAGGAATCACTCGCCAAATGGGACAGTTTCCATTTCGTGAAACCTGAACATGACTCGCTCAAGAGTTTAAAGAATTGTTTTCCCTGATTATGGGAAAGGAACAACGTAAATTTAAAACTTGTATCACACAAGCAATTATGCAGAATTTAATTAATGTTAAACTAGCAAAGAGGGAAGGGCACCTTGTGAGTGACACCTTATAGAAAGTTACAATTTTATTAATAATGATGGTTAGTAGAAGGTTGAGGAAAGATCATTGGGATATAGGATCAATGTTCATGGCCGTATTTAATATAACCGGACGATCGCGACGCGGTAGAAACATGGAGCAAGCACTGATTATCACTATAGTCTATGAAGAAGGATGCAAAGTTCACTGTAGAAACACTAAAGTTTATGAAAAAGAAAGTTATTGCAATTATGGAAATAACTGATTGCACTATATAGGTGAGAGTCTATTTCTTGAAAAAGTTGTAATTTACAATTAAATGCGCCATAGAATGTTCCAGAGGTTCCAGCGGTGGAGGGAAGTTAGCTATTGCAAAAATTTGTAAGGAAGATTCCTCATTTTAACTAGCATTTTCACAAGTGCGTGAACAATACTTGACGGCAAGACTCGCAGAGAGAGAACAAGATCTCGAAGGTTCCAGAACGACCTTAGCAGAAAATGGGGTTGAGGAAATCCAACGGAGGAACTAGCTTTATAATTATAGACAGCGGGTATTAGATAATATCCCACGTAGCGAGAGGGTTTCTCGTTTAAATAGCTTAAGAAAAGCTCTTTTTAGTAAGGTTGGCTTATACAAGCAAAAGCTCAACATGGCAAATCCCACGAAGAATGATTATTGCCCCAAAGTAAATGATTTCACACTGTCTATAAATTATAATTAAAAGCACGTGGAAGTTAAAACCATGAAGATGAGGTTAAAACTTTTAAAATGGTACTTATCTTGATTTCATGTTGAAGTCGAAGTTTCTGTTGAAGATTACTTAGCCAACATGGCGTAGAAGAGGGTGAGCCTCTTGGTTTGAGGAGGCAAGCTCGAGCGGAGCTTTGACTGAACGAGTCAACTGCAGACTAAGAAGTGAGAGCAACTCAACGGAGCACGGAGGGACCAAGAAAAAGGGGAAAGAGTGGGGGGTAGGAGACAAAAGGAGAACATATAAACATTGCCAACTTGAAAACAAAAAATTTATCTTCTCTTGCTGAGCCGGTCTTCTAAGAGTTGATAACAGATGATACTAGCGCAGCATGGTGAGTAAAGAAGTAGACGTAGTCCTCTTGCTCAAGGAGAAAATAGCTGGCGATGGTAACAGGATCTGGTGGCCAAATGGATAAGTAAGTCCTCCAGCACCAGGAAGAGTTGAGGAGCTTCAGAGATTCGCTGCGAGGTGACGCTAGGTGGGTCACAGAAGTTATATATCTAGAACAAACTTATGAAGACATAAGAGATATGCCCAACAAGGAGAAAACAGATGATCACTGTTGGTGTTTGACAAAGAAGAAGGAAGAAATGAACATGCAAAGAGCAATAAAAATTATATCTCAGGTACCGTGTATTCAAAGAATACACCATACTGGGGGGACAAACACCAACAGGGAACAAGAAAAACAAGTACACATTTAAAGGTAATGGAGAGATCAAAGACAGAGGTCTTGTGATCGGACCATTAATAGTTAAGACTCTGAATACCCTGACTCTCCCATCTCTTCCAGGGTAACACTTAGTCACTCTACCGGAAGTCCAGACTAGAGGGGGAGAAACATCCCTAACCAAGACCAAGTCCCCCACTTCAATATCGGGACTGGAAAGAAACCACTTCTGTCTCCCTTGCAAGGAAGTTAAATATTCCAAGTTCCACCTCTTCCAAAAAGAATTACGGAGGGCTTCAAGTTTACACCAAACAATAGGTAAATCAGAATCCCTGAAATAATTAGGAAGGGGAGGAGGGGCAGAGAGAGAAGTGCGTGTAAGACAGTGACCAGGTGTGAGTGGAAGGAGGTCATCAGGGTCATTAGAAAGCGGAGTTAAGGGGCGAGAGTTAACAACATCTTCCATCACAAAATAACTAGAAGCTGAGGGAAATAAAGCACTAGTAAAGATTGCGATACAATGCAAAAGGAGAATTAACAAGTTTAAACAAAGCGTATAGAAACAAGTACATCTATTCAGGACAAGAATGTACCAAATAAACAAAGGAACTATGCGAGTAGAAAGCAAGAACGCCATAGGTAACAAACGAGTAGCCATAAACAATGACCTCAAGTTATAATGAGTATCAGAGGGGTTACTCAGAAAAATACTTAAGTCAGCGAGAAACGTGACATAACAAGTATAAATGCAAAAACACATCGAATGTGACGACGAGAAAAAGCAAGTTTGTTCATCAATGAACATTAAGATCGCAAAAGATGTAAGCAAATTGCAATACATGAGCGCGTGAGAAATACGCAACGAAGTTTTGAAACAAGGAACGAAGCAGTTATAGAATACGAGCATGAGTAAATGAAAGACACAGGCAAGCGCGGCCTTGACACACATAGTACAACGAGATAAGGCATATAAATAGCTGAACGAGTCCTTAACTAGAACAAGTTTATTTTGGGAATTAAGTGAGCGGCTTCCGAGATTACGGTAGCGGCTCGCCAGACAATGGTTGGCAATCAGCCAGAGTTGAGATAAGAGAAACTTGCTTTGACCTTTGGCAATCGTACAGGAAATAAACAACAACTTGACCTTACTCCGGCGTGTATACAAACAAGTTTGAAAAACAAGCAGTTCGGAGTACACAAACAACATTTGTTGAATCAGCTGTAACTTAAAGCAGATATTCAGGTTGAACAGCATGCAGTCAATCGTAACTTGGACGTGAACAAGCGATTTAAAGATATATGAAATAGAGTAGGAAATCAATTTCGCATAATTGAGAGGATCACGGAATCCGACAATTTTCAACAAAAAGAAGCTTAATTCTTCCGAGCAAAGAAGACAAGCTGGGACATTGAGAAGAAGGTTATGCATAAGAATAGTTATTCTAGATGCTATAGAATTCAGATTTTCAAACGGTTTCATAAGCGACTTCCAATTGTGAGGAAGGGGGGGAGGAGCCGGCCGTGGCCATCCTTCTACATAGCGAAAGAAGTGAAACATAGCGTACAGCAAAGTGATGGAGACTGATAGCCATGGTTTTACACAAGGGGAAGATAGTTTTCGAGAAAGAGTTTAAGCAATTACCTGCTATAAAAAATGACATGAGAAGGTAAACGAAATAACACAAAGCAAGGCGAACTTGAATTGCCATTTTGTGCGGGAAGAAGGAAAAACCATTTAAACAACTTACAGAGGTAGCGTAGTTGTTCACGATAAGACATCGTTTCGACAAGTGTTTTTCAAAAATATTGAGATCTGAAACATGAGCGTTCTCTTTTTCAGAAATGGGATTTCTGTCAGCTGTAACGAAATGACATTGCGCTTTAGTTTGAAGACTGGGTTGTTTGATTTCACCAGTAATAACCCAACCAAAATCGGTGTCTCTGGCGACCACGGTTGAAGATAACTTGCGTGTTTGTTTGCGAATGCAATTCCAAAAAATATTGGCACTGAAAAGTACATCAATGGGACCTTGAGCATTAAACTGAGGATCAGCTAACCTTAAGTGCGAAGGAATCTTTAATCCGGAGGTATTAATAGAGTGACTTGGAGTGTCCTTGCCAATACTGGTAAGAATGAAACAGTTTAAATTAAGATTGGTGTTTCTTTGGCAAACGTCTCTGATTTTCAATTTTGAAGACTGCAAACTTTGAGTTTTCAAATTGTCAATGCCGGTCACACTGATAGAAGTAGGCGATGACGAAAGACCTAGTTTTTTAATCAACGATTGCGAAACAAAATTATGAGTTGAAGCGGAATCGAGAAGACCACGGGTTCTAAACCAATTTCCAAATTTATCTTGGATTTCGAATTGTACAGTGGTAAAAAGGGTTTGCGCACTGTGACAAGTTTCGGCGTTAGAAATGCAGGAAGAAGCATTAGTTTGTTCGGAGCTGCTCTGCATGGAGCTTGAAGAGGCAGGTACTGATGACCTCGATTTATCGTGAACGTGCAATAAAGAATGATGCGGTTTTTTACAATGGAAACAGAGATTTGATGACGTACAGTTCGAAGAAGAATGCTTAGGTGACAAGCAATTGAAACAATGTTTGCTGTTGAAGACAAACTTTCTTCGATCTTCGACAGACAATTCTTTAAAGGATTTGCACGAATACAATGTGTGAGGCTTTTTACAGAGCGTGCATTTTAACGATTTGTTAAGCGGCCTGATATCTTCTCTTACATGATTGAAAGAAGAACGGGTTTGCTTGTTCTCGACAGATTGGGGCTGATGTCCCTTTGAAAAAGCAAGTTTTTTTTTTCAAAATTTTGACACTGATCATTCGTTTCGACCTTTTCGCACTGAAATGCGAGTGCTGTAAGAACTTGACATCGGCTGTTAAGAAACGAGATTAAGTGTTCGAAGGAAAATTCTTCCTTACGAGCGAGTTCGATCTCCCAGGCCTTTAAAGTTGAAAAATCGAATCTTGATGTAGCCAGATGAATGAGTATGGTGTCCCATGTTTGGACAGGTTGCTTTAGTTGGTATAATGCTCTGACATTCAACTGTATAGAATCTAAGAGGTCTCTTAAAGAGGTGACGTCATTAGGTTTGACGGCTGGCAAGTTGAAAAGACAACGTATGTGGCGAGCTACACTCAAACGTAAATTGCCATATCTCTCTTTAAGGAGATTAAAGGCGATGTGGTAGTTGTCTGCGCTTAAAGGCAGTGACTCCACCAAGGCTAAGGCCTCACATTCCAAAGAAGTGCGGAGGAAGTAGAACTTATGTATGTCAGGGATCTCGATATTTTCATGAATTAGGGAGCAGTAAAGTTCATAAAAAGAATACCATTCACCTTCCTTGCCTGAGAAGTGCGGTAGGCTTATCTTAGGAAGTAACGGTTTCGGTTTGTTCTTGTGAACTGAAGCGGGTGCGAACTGGGCCGGATTGATGACCTTAGTGTCCGGTTCTGAGATATTGCGAATCAATTGGTGGGCCTTTGCAATCCCTTCAAAGTACAAGGGTTCGACCTCGTCCCGATCCGATTGAAGTTCTGGGCAAGCGGATTCAATCTCGGTTTGAATTTGATCATAATAATCATAAGACCGTTCGTACAACTTAAGGCGATGTGTCAAGATGTCTAAATCACACTCGGCGGGATTTAATTTGCTGATGAAATTTCTGAATCTAGTGAGTTGCCCTTTATAGGAAGAACGTCTAGCAATGAGAGTTTCATCTTTTTCAGTAGGAGCCATGACAAAAAGAATAAATTGAAATACAACTCACGAAACTGTAGAACCTTGGAGATGCTGTCAAGTTTGCAGCAGCGAATGGGTAGCAAGACCGGGACACACCAAAGGAGACAGGAGCGGCCTCTTTCCCGTTCACAGGCTTTGCATGATGTGGATATAGCTGAAAAATTCAAAGTAAATATTAATAATTTGCCAAGTATTGTCAAATGACACTTTTTTTTTAAGAAAAAAGAAAAAATGGGCTCTCCCGGGTTTCTGGTACCAAATTTTGGGTAGTTTATTGGCTGAGGAATAACCCACCCACCAAGGGAAGATGATTAAGAGAAGGAAGTAGATTTGGGATTGGAAGAGAAGGATAGAAAAATAGGAGGAGAGTCCCACAAAAGTTATGAATTTAACTTTAAATACACTTAGAAGCGGTTGCCACCGCAAATCCTTGCTCGGATACCTAAAGTGGATACGAGCTTGGTCGAAGCTAACGGGAACCGCAGCTAAGACTTGGGCAGTTTGCCAGAGAAAGGCTTTAGTATATTTCCTCCCGAGCACTAATAAAAGTACTATAGGGAAGGGTGATGTTCTAGCAAGACAGATAGTAAAAGCTTTATTTTGTGTTAACGAGAGCATGAACCTAGGAGGAGCTAGGAAAGCCAGGATCTTGCCTAACTGTAGTATCAGAGAAATGATGAATCCAAAAACAAATATTTAATTTATTTAACAATTTAAAGGAGTTAATATTTTTGACAATTAAATATTTTTAATCTTGTTAACAATTTGGGGTCGCAGACCTCTCAACATTAAACGGTTGCTCCAGGCAATTGACAATTTACAAGGTTTCAAACCTTACATGTTTCTAAAATCTTTATAAGATTTAAACAAATGAGCAATGAAATAATTAAAGCTTGAACGTGAATTGGAGTACAAAAGTGCACCTTAAGAAATTCAGGAGAGAATGTTCTAGAGAAAGTGACAACTTTGAAAATAACAATAATAACAACATGAAAAATAAGATAGAAGTTCCTACAACTTCTTATATTTATACAGAATTAATATATGAGAATTATACAAAGAGGGCAGGTCACTTACTGTGAAACCTGAAGAAAGTGAAAGGGAAAGTTCTGGACTTCCCAAGTTTGAGCAGGAATCACTCGCCAAATGGGACAGTTTCCATTTCGTGAAACCTGAACATGACTCGCTCAAGAGTTTAAAGAATTGTTTTCCCTGATTATGGGAAAGGAACAACGTAAATTTAAAACTTGTATCACACAAGCAATTATGCAGAATTTAATTAATGTTAAACTAGCAAAGAGGGAAGGGCACCTTGTGAGTGACACCTTATAGAAAGTTACAATTTTATTAATAATGATGGTTAGTAGAAGGTTGAGGAAAGATCATTGGGATATAGGATCAATGTTCATGGCCGTATTTAATATAACCGGACGATCGCGACGCGGTAGAAACATGGAGCAAGCACTGATTATCACTATAGTCTATGAAGAAGGATGCAAAGTTCACTGTAGAAACACTAAAGTTTATGAAAAAGAAAGTTATTGCAATTATGGAAATAACTGATTGCACTATATAGGTGAGAGTCTATTTCTTGAAAAAGTTGTAATTTACAATTAAATGCGCCATAGAATGTTCCAGAGGTTCCAGCGGTGGAGGAAAGTTAGCTATTGCAAAAATTTGTAAGGAAGATTCCTCATTTTAACTAGCATTTTCACAAGTGCGTGAACAATACTTGACGGCAAGACTCGCAGAGAGAGAACAAGATCTCGAAGGTTCCAGAACGACCTTAGCAGAAAATGGGGTTGAGAAAATCCAACGGAGGAACCAACTTTATAATTATAGACAGCGGGTATTAGATAATATCCCACGTAGCGAGAGGGTTTCTCGTTTAAATAGCTTAAGAAAAGCTCTTTTTAGTAAGGTTGGCTTATACAAGCAAAAGCTCAACATGGCAAATCCCACGAAGAATGATTATTGCCCCAAAGTAAATGATTTCACACTGTCTATAAATTATAATTAAAAGCACGTGGAAGTTAAAACCATGAAGATGAGGTTAAAACTTTTAAAATGGTACTTATCTTGATTTCATGTTGAAGTCGAAGTTTCTGTTGAAGATTACTTAGCCAACATGGCGTAGAAGAGGGTGAGCCTCTTGGTTTGAGGAGGCAAGCTCGAGCGGAGCTTTGACTGAACGAGTCAACTGCAGACTAAGAATTGAGAGCAGCTCAACGGAGCACGGAGGGACCAAGAAAAAGGGGAAAGAGTGGGGGGTAGGAGACAAAAGGAGAACATATAAACATTGCCAACTTGAAAACAAAAAATTTATCTTCTCTTGCTGAGCCGGTCTTCTAAGAGTTGATAACAGATGATACTAGCGCAGCATGGTGAGTAAAGAAGTAGACGTAGTCCTCTTGCTCAAGGAGAAAATAGCTGGCGATGGTAACAGGATCTGGTGGCCAAATGGATAAGTAAGTCCTCCAGCACCAGGAAGAGTTGAGGAGCTTCAGAGATTCGCTGCGAGGTGACGCTAGGTGGGTCACAGAAGTTATATATCTAGAACAAACTTATGAAGACATAAGAGATATGCCCAACAAGGAGAAAACAGATGATCACTGTTGGTGTTTGACAAAGAAGAAGGAAGAAATGAACATGCAAAGAGCAATAAAAATTATATCTCAGGTACCGTGTATTCAAAGAATACACCACCCCCGTTCGGAGTGGGCAGTATTCGGGGAGGATTTTTCCGGGATGCCGAAGCGCTCATCGAATTCTCTACAGGGTGGCGCCCTTAAAAAGCCGTCTCTTGAAGTTGGAAACCATCCCAAGGTATATACACCTTGGGATGAAGCATTTTTGAAAAGGTTCCCGGTTGACAACACTCCTCGTTATCTGGTAGCTACCAGAACTGACGGGGGTACATTTCACAGGATGAAATCCATCGTGTTCTCTAATGAAATCGAGGATAAATTCGGTGACCTTGACGGGATCCAAAAGCAATGCAACGGTCAGCTTTTATCGAAGACCACTGGGGGTGATCAAACCGAAAAGTTGCTGAAATGCGACCATTTCCGTGAGATCCCAGTGAAGATCGAAAATCACTCGACGCTGAACGAGATCCGTGCAGTTATCTTCCATCGCGATCTCGTTCTGAATTCCGATGATGAACTGTTGCGTAACATGAAGAAACGTGGGGTTACCAATATCCGACGAATCACGAGGAAGATCGGCAATGATAAGATATGCACGGGCGCCTTTATAATCCATTTCGAGGGTCCGTTCTACCAAAGCAGGTTAAAGTGGCACCCTATCGCAGCGATGTGAGAGCGTACACACCACCACCGATTCGATGCTACCAGTGTCAGAAGTTCGGGCACGTGCCTTCCCGCTGCACATCAAATGCTGTGTGAAAGGATTACGGGAAAGCTGTTCACGAAGGTGAAAAGTGCACCTGTGTGCACTAACTGCTCGAGCTTCCACGCTCCTAAATAGAAGGATTGTCCAGAATTCATCAAGGAAACCAAGATTCAGGAGCTGAAGACACTGGAAGGACTTTCATATTACGATGCTAGAAAGAACTTTCGTGAAATGAATGCTCCTCGATTTTCAGGCTCACATGCATCTGACTCCACCCCAGTGATAAAATCTGCAGTCAACGCACATCAAGTGATACCTCTCAGAGTAACACCAAATGTCAGTTCAGTAGCACCAGGTAAACCAACCGCGACTAAACCTAGCCCTAAGGAGGACCCGGGAGCTCCTTCGGCCTTCAAATCTAATTCGCCTGTTAAACCATCTAAACAGGCGCCTTCGGAGAAGGAAACATCTCCGAAAAGGTCAGCGAAGAAACCTTCTCCGACTCGCATGGAGAAGAAACCTTCGCAGACCAGGGGCTGGAGCATCTACAAGCCCGTCTAAAACGAAAGAAAAGGCGGTGGAGAGGAGATGCAAGGTTATTCGCCGTCTCTCCTGCCCTCCTGCAAACAAGGTGGCACAGTCACATACTGGCCTCCCCACATCCAACACCATCAGTGGAGCGGTGCCAGCAAGTGCTGCTTTGTTTTGCAAGGAGGAGACGTCAAGGGGGAATGGACCACCAACTTCCCCAAACAGACGTCAACGCCGGTCAAAAAAGAAAATAGTCGAGACGTGCCGGGGACGGACTCCCAGTCTTCAGACCGGAAAGTGCCCTAGTCACCGCTCTCGCTCTTTCCCAAGAGCGAGACAGTCTAAGACCGACGACAACCACGCGCCAATCAAGAGAGCGCCTCCACAATTCTCTTCGTCCTCCGACGAAGATGTGGAGATTGAGGTATGCTCTCCCACCCCCACCCCCCTATCACCTCCTCCTAAGGTTAGGGATGGTTGGCAAACGGTCAAGCGTATGAAGACGAATATCCTCTACTTAAGTCCACAATATGACACTATTGCAATGAACTGTAATGGCTATTCTGGTCATCTCGCTGAGTGACGTTAACTTATATCTTTGTTTTCGGCAACCATTATCTGTCTTCAGGAATCCAGGTTCGTCGTGGACATGAGACAACAATGCGTCACTTCAAACCCTTGTCTAAAGACTGAGTGGACGGGGCTGTGGCGTCTGCACTCTCGTCCACTCTAGCCTCTTTAGTGAAGAGGTGCCGTTGCGTACTCAGCTAGAAGCAGTTGCAGTTCGTACTTCGTTGCCAGTAATGGCAACAGTATGTAACGTGTACATCCCGCCTGATTCTCAACTGGATTACAACCAGCTGGTGGATCTAGTCTCTCAGCTTCCCCTTCCCTTTCTCCTTCTGGGAGATGTTAATGCCCACAACACCACACGGGGCTCCGCTACCACTAGCGGTAGGGAGAGAGTTTTTGAGAGACTCATCAGGCGGCTGGACCTGTGTTTGTTGAACACAGGAGAACCTATGCACTTCTCTATTGCTCACGGCACTTATTCAAGTGTCGATATTACCTTGTGGAGTCGTGCGCTGGTTCCCCTGCTACAGTGGGGTGTACACGACGACCTTTGTAATAGTGACCATTTCCCGATTATCGTTACTCTTCCGAACCAAAGAGCCATCGAGTTACCAAGTCAATGGCTTCTCCGTCGGGCTGATTGGCCAACTTTCACGGCACGTGCGGTGTTTACCGAAGATACCTTTGAGAGTGTCGACAATCATATCATTCACATAACGAATGGTATTTTGGCTGCTGCTGAGGAAACAATACCTTCCTCATCCGGCAACTACCGCCGGAAGCTTGTCCCTTGGTGGATAGCCGAGATTGCAGCAGCCATTAAAGATCGTCGACGTGCTTTCAAATGTTATCGGAGGCTTAACACTATGGCCAAACTTATCACCTTCAAAAGGATGCGTACTAGAGCCCAATATCTGATTCGGGAGAGTAAGAAAACGACGTGGGAAAAGTATGTGTCGTCTATGACAGCGCATACTCCTTCATCTTAAGTGTGGACTAGGCTTCGTCGGATCTCCGGACTCCCGACATCATTGTCGATACCCGGAGTATCCATCAATGGAAACAAACATCATCACGGACCACCTCGCCATTGCCAACAGTATTAGATCGCACGTCTCCGATATATCCTACTCTGGGAGTTACAATCCTACATTTCTGACTCTGAAGCGGGAGGCAGAGGCTCATCCCTTGTCCTTTACCACTGCTGTTTCCGAGTCCTACAATGCACCATTCTCCGAATGGGAACTGCGTTGTATGCTAGCACTGTGCAGGGATACGGCTCCTGGACCGGATAACATACTGTGCGAATCCAGTATAAAACAACTGTTGATCCTCTTCAATCGTATATGGATTGAAGGGGAGTTTCCATCTCAATGGCGAGAGGAGGTCGTGACATCGATTCCCAAGGCTGGAAAGGATCCCAAGTTTGTAAGGAGCTATAGGCCCATTTGTCTGACAAATGGCCTATGTACGCTGCTGGTGAAGATTGTGAACCGTCGACTGGTGAGGTTCTTGGAGGAGAGTACCTGCCTGAGTACCAGTATGGATTTCGCTCTCATAGGTACCACCGACCATCTGGTGCGACTTGAGAGCGCCATACAGGAGGCATTTCTCCGAAAGCAGCACCTAGTCACGGTTTTCTTTGACCTCGAGAAAGCCTACGACACCACATGGCGCTACGGGTTCCTTTATACCCTTCAAAAGTGGGGACTCCGTGGTAATCTACCGACTTTCATTGCGAATTTCATGTCCGTCCGATTCATCCGTGTAAGGGTCGGTAGGACATTATCGCAATACAAAACTCAAGAAAATATAGTTCCTCGGGGTTCTGTGCTGAGTGTCACCTTGTTCGCGATTGCCATCAATGGCATTGTTGCCACCGCCGGGTCCACGGTAGTTCCATCGTTGTATGTAGACGATTTAGCTCTGCATTACAGCTCTGGAAGTATGGCAGTCGTGGAATGGCAATTGCAGCTAGCTATCAACCGGGTCGACAGATGGGCTCACGACAGGGGTTTTCGTTTTACATCAGCGAAAACCTCCGTCGTCCATTTTTGTCGGCTCCGGCTACATTTACACCCTGAACTGCATCTCAGGGATGCTGCGTTGCCGTTGGTTGACACTTATCTCTTCCTGAGCCTCTATTGGGTAGCAAATTAACGTGGCAGCCCTATATACTGCAATTAAAAATGACGTGTCTCAGGAAACTGAACATGCTCAAGTTTCTTAGTGGCACTACGTGGGGGGCTGACCGTGCGGTGCTGCTACGGTTCTATCAAGCCCTCGTCCTGTCCCGGCTAGACTATGGTTCTGTGGCGTACGGTTCAGCAAGGCCGGCAACCTTGAAAATGCTGGACAGTATCCACCATAGTGGCGTTAGGCTGGCTACCGGTGCATTCCGGACCAGCCCTATACCCAGCCTACTCGCCGAATCCGGTGTTCCACCTCTAAATTATAGACGACAACAAATGCTTTTAGCACATGATGCCAATGTGCGTCAAATGCTGCAACACCCGAGCTATCAAGCTCTCTTCAGTACCCAACACCACCGAAGGTACGCCAACCAGCCGCGTGCCACTCGGCCAGTTGGTATTAGAATTGATAGCTCGTGTACTGAAATAGGAGTGGCTGTAGGTCCTTGTTTGATCTGGACACCTAGTGAGGTGCCTTCGTTGCAAGTCCTGCGTCCGGAAATTCGGATAGATCTGCGCCGATGTCCTAAGGTGAACACGGATGCCTCCGATTAACGGAGCATAGTTCACCAATTTCCAGACGCTGGCATTCTCTACACGGATGGTTCGAAGGTGGACGAGAAAGTGGGTTGTGCTTACTTTATTGATGGTGCAAATACCAAGATCTCTTTGTCTGAGGCCTGTAGTGTGTTTACTGCGGAGCTCGTTGCCATCTATGAAGCTCTGCGGTTTGCACTACAGGATGCACGAATCCACTTTCTTGTGTGTACCGACTCTTTGAGTTCGTTGCAGTCAATTGCTACATGTTTCCCGCAACACCCCCTAGAGCAGCGAATCCACGACCTACTATCCGGATTGTGCCACGTTTACACTCGAATCACCTTTCTGTGGCTTCCAAGCCACAAAGAATAGCGAGCAATGAGTTGGCGGATCAAGCTGAAAAAGAGGCGGTATCACTACCATTTCGACCAATGGAAGTACCCGCTAGAGATATTCGCTTTCAGGTACGCTTACACGTTCTGGCATTTTGGGAGATTCAGTGGCTAGCTGACCCACTGCCCAGTAAACTGAGAGCGATCAAGGGAACTAATCGCGTGTGGCGGAGCTCTTTCCGGTCACGGAGAGAGTCCGTCATTTTGTGTAGGCTAAGGATAGGTCATACAAGATCCACCCACTCGTACCTAATGAGAAGGGAAGACTTTGTAGCTGTGAAGCCGTATTCACCGTGGCCCATATTTTAACCGAGTGTGTGGATCTTGCTTTAAAAGGCTCACAGGTTCACACAACATTTAATTTATTTATCAAAAAATTGAAGGCTGAGTTAAATCTCAGCCATTTCACATATGGTTTATTTACTTTTTGTTTCAACACTTTTCCACAAGGTAATGTTTTTGTGGGAGTGATTTTGAAAAATGGGACGGAAGTGGATCGGACGGAAGTGTGTAAGACGCACTGCCAGATAGGTAGCATCCCTCCTGGCTGCTTCAGCTGCCAGGAGGGATGCGATCCAATCCAGCTGGCGGTGGTACCATGTGGAATATACGGATTACTTCAAGGTTTGGAGGCGCCATTACAGATATTTCTACAATAGATCATCATCAAGTTGTCGTTCTTTGGTGTAAAACTATTCATTAAATCATATTTGCTGAAAACTATTATGATTTATTAAGAGTCTGTTTTTCAATCTCTGGATAAAAGTAATGGGCATCGTAACTTTCAAGAACCTTTTCATACTGAACGGTAACGTTCATGCGAACTCTGGTGTCAACTCATTGAAACACAAGCCACATGTCTTCGTATCAGTATTTAAATAATATATGCTTTTATATGAAACATCGTAACTAGTCGGCAAAGCCGGTATTATGTTTCTGCACAATGACTTTTCAGATATTAGCCCACATTGAGGTAATGCAGAGATCAATGTAATATATATCGATGATTTTATACGGGAACTGGGCTAGTCTTTGATATACCACTAAAGGAATTCTCTTTACTGTCAAGTAGGCGTATTCAGAACTAATTTAAAACTCAATTCCACGCAGGTACATTATCGAAAAAAAAAAAGCAAAATATTAATGGAGCATAAAAAATACTTCCATATTATTACCGGCACGTGAAAATGAGTACCTGTCTTGTACTCCAAATGCCTGTGGTTGTAATGGCCGCGTCGATAACATCTTGGTCTGCGAATCATGAGGTCTCAAGTTCGAACTCCTGTCCCGGCAATTATTTTGCTACCGGATTATCGATTTAAACGATATATATCATAACATTATGCGTCAATTTAACAGAATCTACATGAAATTAACGATTTATCTAATTTTAATTAAAATAGTTTTCACCAAGCAGGAGTTGGGAAATTTGATTGTATTGAACATTATTTCTAGTAGTCTATAGATAGGCTAGAGACTATGGGTTCATTCCTCCTCCTAATTTACAATAAAATATGTGATTTTTTTAAATAGTGTGACAGTAACATATCTCTAATTCAATCTATACATTCATCACAGTACCAGTATGAAAACAAAGCGTAAATTAACATTTTAAGAATGTCCAAGGTGTGTAGTATACGGGTAGGATAACATGTCAGATGACTTCACTTACATAATCATGTAGTCTATATGCGACTACTGTAAGGCTCGTATCTTTTTTTTTTTTTTTTTTTTTTTTTTTTTTTTTGTAACTAGTAGATTTAGTATTTAGTATTTTGTAAATATTTGTTTTTGTCATTGTTAACATCACAGAAGTGACAAAGAGGAAATCTGACATTCTACGGATCGGAGCGTGGAATGTTAGAAGTCTGCTAGGAAGTGGAAGATTAGAAAACTTAGAAAGGGAAATGGATACGTTGAGGTTGGATTTGGTTGGGATTAGTGAAATGCGCTGGCAGGAAGAACAGGACTTTTGGTCAGGAGACTATAGGGTCATTAGCACTAAATCAAACAATGGCCAAGCAGGGGTTGGACTCATATTGAGTAGGAAATTTGGACAGCGGGTGGAATATTATGAGCAATATAGTGAACGGATTATTGTAGCAAAAATCAATACTAAACCTACCTGCACCACACTGGTACAAGTCTATATGCCTACCAGTCAAGCTGATGATGAGGATGTTGAAAAGGTCTACGAAGAAATAGACGAAATTCTGAGGTATATCAAGGGTGATGAAAATGTTATAGTAATGGGAGATTGGAATGCTGTGGTAGGAAAAGGGAGAGAAGGGAAGATAGTAGGAGATTTCGGATTAGGTGAAAGGAATGATCGAGGAAGCAGGCTGGTAGAATTCTGCACCGAGCATGAATTGGTCATAGCTAACACCTTATTCAATAACCACAATAGAAGAATATACACATGGATGAGACCAGGAGATACAGGACGTTACCAAATCGACTTCATTATGGTCAAGCAGAGGTTTCGAAACCAGATTTTGGATTGTAAAACATATCCTGGTGCTGACATAAACTCTGACCACAATCTGGTTGTAATGAAATGCAGATTAAAGTTGAAGAAACTGAAGAAAAGTCAAAAGCCAAAAAGGTGGGCAATAGACAGACTGAAAGAGAAGGATGTAAACGAAAGATTCAAGAAGAGTATAAAGGAAGGACTAATGAAAAACCCTAAACAAACTTCAATTGCAGACGAATGGGCACTTTTGAAGAATGAAATAACAAAATCCGCAAAAGAAAACATTGGTAGGAAAGAAAGAATAGGCAGAAAACCGTGGATCACTCAGGATATACTAGAATTGATGGATGAAAGGCGGAAACAGAAGAATGTAAGAGATGAAAAGGGGAAAGCAGAACACAGACGTCTGAGAAATGAGGTTAACAAGAAGTGCAAGGAAGCGAAAGAAGAATGGTTGAAAGAGAAATGTGCAGGTATAGAAAATTGTCTGAAATTAGGAAAAGTAGACACAGCTTATCGAAGGATTAAGAATACTTTTGGGGAAAAGAAGACTAAGTGCTGTAATATTAAGGACACAAATGGAAAGCCTCTAACAGATAGGGAAGAAAAGGTTGAGAGATGGAAAGCTTACACAGAGAGTTTGTATAAGGGAAAGGAGATTGAGAATCATGTAATGGAAAGGGAGGAGGAAATTGATGAGGATGCGAAAGGAGATTTAATATTGAGATCAGAATTTGATAGAGCTTTGGAAGACTTAAGCAGGAACAAAGCACCAGGCATAGATGATATACCGATTGAGTTGCTATGCTGCATAGGAGATGAAGGTCTGATCAGGTTATTTCACTTGGTGTGTAGGATTTATGAGGCAGGTGAGGTACCACCTGATTTCAAGAAGAATGTAATCATCCCTATACCAAAGAAAGTGGGAGCTGACAGATGTGAAGATTACCGTACAATCAGCTTGATTACTCATGCTTCAAAGATCCTGTCTAGAATAATTTACAAGAGGATTGAAAGCCAGATAGAAACGGAGTTGGGTGAAGACCAGTTTGGTTTCAGGAGAAATGTAGGAACAAGGGAAGCTGTACTAAGTCTTAGGCTGATTTTGGAAGGTAGAAAAAGGAAAGATAAGAGAACGTTCATGGCTTTTGTAGACTTAGAAAAGGCTTTTGATAACGTTGATTGCACTAAATTGTTTGACATTTTGAAATCGATTGGAATAAAGTACAGGGATAGGAGGGTGATATACAATCTGTACAGAAACCAGACAGCAGTCATTCGAGTTGAAGGACATGAGAGAGAAGCTGGTATTCAGAAAGGTGTAAGGCAAGGCTGCAACTTATCACCCATACTTTTCAATCTTTACATTGAACAAGCAATGAAGGAAATTAGAGAAAAATTTAAAGTGGGAGTGAAGATTCAAGGAGAAATAATTTCAACTCTGAGATTTGCTGATGACATCGTCATCTTGGCCGACAAGCCTGAGGATTTGAATGAGTTTTTGAATGGTATGAACTCCGTCTTACGGAAAGAATTCATGATGAAAATTAATAAATGTAAAACAAAAATACTGGAATGCAGCCGAAATAAATCAGAAACCTCTATGGAGATCAAATTGGCAGGTGAAAAGCTAAAGGAAGTAGGAGGCTTCTGTTACTTAGGAAGCAGAATAACCAGTGATGGACGAAGCAAAGAGGATATAAAAAGTAGGTTGGCTCAGGCAAAGAAAGCATTTCTACAAAAAAGGAATCTGCTGACATCGAATATAGATTTAGGTATTAGGAAGTCATTTTTGAAAGCCTTTGTCTGGAGCGTGGCGCTCTATGGAAGTGAAACTTGGACTATTGGTGCAGCAGAAAAGAGGGGAATTGAAGCATTTGAAATGTGGTGTTACAGGAGAATGATGAAGATCAGATGGGTAGATAGGGTTACAAACGAAGAGGTATTAAGACGAGTGGGAGAGGAGAGATGTTTCTGGCGACTGCTAATGAAGAGAAGAGATAGGTTGGTAGGACACATACTAAGACACCCAGGAATAGCAAGCTTAGTTATGGAAGGAAGGGTCGAGGACAAGAACTGTAGGGGTAGACCAAGGTTAGAATATGTTAAACAGATTGCCTCGGATGTAGGGTGTCGGAGCTATGTAGAGATGAAACGATTAGCTCAGGACAGGGAGGCATGGAGGGCTGCATCAAACCAGTCAAAAGACTGAAGACTCAAACAACAACATTGTAAATAGTGGATTTTGTAAATAGTAAATATATATTTTTTGTAAATAGTGGAAACCACTTCGGTCTTTCGCTCTTTAAAGCTTTGTGCATCCTTATTTTTTTTATTTCACTGGGTTGCGAATTTGAAAAATGGGTAATGGTAAATAGTTTGATGTTTTTTTAGGCTGTACAAAGGTGCTATTTTTTAGTAACTTTAATGACTGGTATTTAATCTTTCTATTTTGTAATGGTAAAATGATAATTTTTTATTAACCTAAAAAGTTATTTGGGGATGAGTGTGCATGTCAAGAATGTTCTTTGGGAATAAATAGAGTGGTTGTGTTTGTTCCCAAAGACAGGCATGGTTGTGTGCATGTATGACTACAGAGAAAGTGAGACAGAGAAAGCTTGTGTGTATGTGTGGGTGGCATTGATTGTTTGACCAGAGAAAACACGGTGAGGTAGGGTAGGGGAGGGATAACCAACATTTATACATATATTTTTTGTTTCATGGAAATGCAGCGGTAAAAAGGCGTTATTTTTGTATAACAGTCTTACCTGCAGTAGTAATAGGCCTCTACGTTTCTGCAAACACATAAACAGACTGCACTGTCAAGCACTCGCATCAACATCATTGACAAAAAACGTAAAATGGAAAATCCGTGTTTCCATATCATAAAATTCCAAAACGTTAGACTCACATTTAAAAAAATGTAAAGTGGCAATGGGAAATTGTGAATGTATGAAATGTGAAAATGAAAAAATCAGCCAATGATTATCAACATTTTAAAAAATAAAAAAAAACATCGTACACTGTTAAACCTTGTTTATATTTCATAGCCATAGGGATTTACAAAAATAGAACACAAAGAAATCCAATTCCTCAATCCTTTTTTTTTTTTTTTTCAATGTTCATGTCCATGCATCATTAACTTTCATTTCATAGTACTCATCACAATCAGGGCTGCCAACCTCTCCCATTGAGGCATCGCAGGATGTTAAACGTTGTTTAGCTTTTTTTAACAACATTCCATCTGCCACATGTCTTAAACCAGGATGACTATGGCGATAGGAAAGGTCGTGTTCTTTGCATGGTTTATCCAAAAGATTAATGGGTACATCACCACGGTGCAAACGTTTTTCAAGATGAGTTCCAGGCCCACAAAACTTATAACCAGGAAGGTGGATATCGAAAGGTAAGTATCGAATGACTTTGTCAATGACACCATTGCCAATACAAATCCTTTTCCATCGATGACGAAAAGGTTTGTTCTTCCTCCTCTTCCTCTGTGGACGATGTTTGTTGTTGTTGCTTTTTCTCGCCATTACACCCATGGAATGATTCAACAGAGTCTTTACACTGACTTTTATGACCGTGATACAGTTTGACCAGCTGGCAAGTTGCACACTGACGCATAGAGGGTATTTTTGCCATGGCCACTTGCTTATGGTGATCGTACATGGTTGCAACACAGGGTCTTGAGTCCATGATTTTGGTACATGTTGCCAGATTTCTTTCACAGCATTGGCTGCCACATAATAAATTAACGACTTGGGGAGCGCCAATAATTCCTCTTTTGTAAAACTGTCTAGTTTCTTTTTGCAGACAAAGAACTTCCCAATTGCTTTATCAGTAGCATCCCCTTTCTACTTGGTATCACGTACTGTTGATGGTTACACGTCGCTTGTAGAAATCTCACTGGTGTCATCCACAGGTAAATCTTGAGTTTTAATTTTAATAATATGTTTGGTAGTCAGCCCGAAGGCTGGTTGGATCCTCAAAAAGTACCACCGTTAGGTTATGTGGGTAGATACCCACAAAAACCCAAGGCAGCGCTATAGTGAGGCGTACTAGGCAAGATGAGGAGTGAGGTAGTTTGCCATTGATTTCATCACTGAGTCAGAACAGAAGTACTAACTCTATGAGCAGAACCCTTCACAGCATCCACAGGCACTGACTGTGCCCTGAATGTGATTACTAAGCACCACCCATACCTCAGTAGCTCCCATATAATCACAGCCATGAGTAAGACTTAGACAGCAAACAGGCCAACATTGACAATAAGGAGTCAAAAATCGTTGTAGCCATTGCCGTTTTCATTACCTTTCACAAATACCACATTGGCAGAGGACAAGTGGGCTTTCATGACCATGTCCAAATATTTATACGAAATGGTTCCTTGATTCCACTCTAGTTACATATGATTTTCAATCCACTGGGTTAGTTTACGGTCTTTTTCACACAAACACAGACATTCTCGGCAAGAGGGCAACGCGACGAGAAACTGAATCCAAGCACATCGTTCTAGCTTTATTGGTTCGTGAGATATCAGCAAAAATGTCAAAAACACTTGTTTTCCCCAAAATCTAGTTTCAAAATTCAACCTATTTAAAAAATAACTTCACCATCAGAGATAGCGGAAAAATACCATTTAAACGATACCTAGCAGGCCCCCGTACGACTATTCCTCCCGTGACATCATTATTCCTTACCGGTACTTCACAAGGCCACCAGGGGCTCACAGCATCCTAAGTGGAATATAATTCCCCTTCTAACACTACTAGTTTTTGTCCTAGAGACTTGAAATCTATTGTGGGGTGGAGGGGGTAAAGACCTATCATTTATGTCAAACAAACTTTTTTGTAGAATTCCTAGATTTCAAAATATAGCCACTTTAAGAATTGAACGTTTTTCAAAAAAATGTAAAAAATAAAAGTTTTATTCTAACGATAAAGGATATAGAGACCAATCTTGTAAGCCTATATAACACTTTTTAGAATGTTTGGTTTTCAAACTATCACCTACCTTCAAAAACAAAACAAAAATCTTGTTTTATATATATGTCGTAGTCAGATAGTGAAATCCGTCATTTCATGAAGATCCTGGGCACTTCATGAAAAGCCGGCATATGATGTAAAATGGGATAGTTACACAATCTGACGCGTTTCTTCATGAAGTGACGGACTGCCTTAGGCAGATGGTGTAAGAAATCATTTTACATTATCTGCCGAGGCACTTCATGAAGATCCGGCATATTTTGATTCGGCTCTTCATGAAATGACTGACGCGACGAGGTCGTACATTAATTCTTTTAATTGTTCTATTCCAAAAAATAAATTAATGCTTGTTTACTATGGAATTCGAAATCAATTTCCACGTACAACCTAAAATCTAATCCTGGAACACTGGGTAAATTTTTCTCCTGTTTTATTCTTCTGTGTAAGTTTATATATTTTTTCCATTTGTAGACCTGAATTAATCCTTTTCTAATCAGAATTAAATGACTGCCGCAGTGGAGACGTACATTATTTTTTCTGTGTAATACACGAATTATTCCGAGAAATAAATTGATGCTTGTTTATTATGATTTTCGTAATTAATTTCCACGTAAGACTGAAACCCTAATCGTGGAATACTAGGTAAACTTTTCTCCCTCTGTCTTCTTTTTGTAGAAGCTTATATTTTTCCCAATTTGTGCAATAAACGTTTTCTTAATGTAATGTAATGACCATATCAGACAACACACTGTCTGGGCTCATGGCCTTATCAGACAACATACTATGCACCCTAATGTACTGGGCTGATGACCTTATCAGACAACATCCTGTGCACCCTAATATACTGGGCTGTTGACTTTATCAGACAACATACAGTACTGTGCACCCTAATATACTGGGCTGATGACCTTATCAGACAACATACTGTGCACCCTAATATACTGGACTTATGACCTTATCAGACAACGTACTGTGCACCCTAATGTACGGGGCTGATGGCCTTATCAGACAACATACTGTGCACCCTAATATACTGGGCTGATGACCTTATCAAACAAAATATGTGCACCCAAATATACTGGGCTGATGACCTTATCAGACAACATACTGTGCACCCTAATATACTGGGCTGATGACCTTATTAGACAACATACTGTGCACCCTAATATACTGGGCTGATGACCTTATCAGACAACATATGTGCACCCTAATGTACTGGGCTGATGACCTTATCAGACAACATACCTGCACCCTAATGTACTGGGCTGATGACCTTATCAGACAACATACTGTGCACCCTAATGTACTGGGCTGATGACCTTATCAGACAACATACTGTGCACCCTAATGTACTGGGCTGATGACCTTATCAGACAACATACTGTGCACCCTAATGTACTGAGCTGATGACCTTATCAGACAACATACTGTGCACCCTAATGTACTGAGCTGATGACCTTATCAGACAACATACTGTGCACCCTAATGTACTGGGCTGATGACCTTATCAGGCAACATACTGTGCACCCTAATAAACTGGGCTGATGACCTTATCAGACAACATACTGTGCACCCTAATAAACTGGGCTGATGACCTTATCAGACAACATACTGTGCACCCTAATATACTGGGCTGATGACCTTATCAGACAACATACTGTGCACCCTAATATAGGCTACTGGGCTGATGACGTTATCAGCCAACATACACCTAGTATACTGGTGACCAAGATGCACCTAGCCCGTTTTTACAATAATAAAACAACTACAACTACATTAAAATGTGCAGACTGAAAAAATGAAAATACAGAAACCCTCCCGAAATTACTTTCTGGGTACGGCCCTGATTTCTTCATTGCGGCAAGACTTCAGAAACACGAAATAAGCTGACTATTGTGTAGGCTATGTCCTAAAATGTTCTAATAATGGCATTAATATAAACATCGCATTGTTCTATTGACATCCCGCCTTTTAACTAACCCCATGTAATAGAAAGTGTAATATTTCGTCTGGACATATGTCGTTCATTCTCAGACTTGTGATGATACTGGTATTTGCGTTAACACCCATTAATCCTCTGTTAATCAGCCACCAGTATCATGTTCATCCAAATGAGACGAATAGAACACTTGTAAATTATTAAATCAGGCAGGCTACAAGTGACATAACCTAAAATATACCAAACAAGTCTTTCTTACATTATCCATTTCTTCTTGAGACCAAGGTTTTTGTGAGGCTTTTCTTCATAATACTCATTAACTTTCTGAAGAAACAACTGCCTCTGTACTTCCACGGTATCTTCCATATCGTATTGCCATTATTTATTCTTGGAAAGCACATTTATCTCACCACGAGGACAACGCTACCGGTTCTTCATGAAGTGACGGGCTGGACTTTCCGTCAGATAGTGTAAAAATCAATTACACTATGTGACGGCTAAATTTAGTCATTTCATGAAACCACGCGTCAGATAGTGTAACTATCTCATTTTACATCATATGCCGGCTTTTCATGAAGTGCCTAGGATCTTCATGAAATGACGGATTTCACTATCTGCCTACGACATATATATATATATATATATATATATATATATTGTGCCCAATCGGTCACGGCAGACTGGCATCGAACTCGGGTCTTGTCAGAGAAGACCAGGCACATGATTCTGCCTAGAGTCGAACCATTGATCTCTGAGGGGGAACAGCTACAGGGAACCCGAAGAGCAATGAGATGTATAATGACATATAATAATATCGCATGATTTTACGGCTTGTATGTGAATATCATAGCTGTTTAAGGGAATAATTGTCAGAAATTGCAGTCATATGTACGTTTTCAAAGTATAGAAACGTGAAAGCAGGCCAGCTTGACATTTTACTAATTGCAGCAAGCGAATGGGAGGAGATTCATGGCACCGGAGGGACTTTTTCCGTCTGGACCGAGGAGACAGCTCGAAATTAATGACCCTGGGAGTCCCCAATGGACAACGCTTGAGACTGTAGTGGGGATGATTGCCCAAGGAAATTAATTGATTACAGCCAATTGGAGCATTGAAATGGAGTGAAATGTACACCCAGGTGAATATATTCTGGGAGAGATAATTTAGGAGTGGTCTTACACCTAAATTAAAGCCTATATCTCTAAATGAGCGTGTTAACACCGAGCTTACGCTTGAGAGGAGTGATTTGGTGACCAGCAAAGGGGGATTCACCATGGTGGCGTCATAACGCTACGGAAAAAGGCAATTAATTGTAATTAATTGGCCGAAGCGATTGCTAGCACGAGAGTGATTATGGGACTTCCACACCTAGATGAACAAGGTGTATACGTCATTTTGAATGGAAATACATTATTTCAAGAAGGGAGTCGCTCTCGTGTGTCCTGTGGACTACATTTTACGAGAAACCTTTATATAGGGGAAGCAGCACAGACCAAGCCAGTTCGTCTTGAGTTCATCTTCAGTTGCTCTGCAGTTCATCTGCAGTCTACACGTAAACTAAACGCTGCTAGTAAGTGCGCGAAATGTTAGAGTATATTTGAAGAACAATGGAAGCGTATCATACAGCTTCTAAATATAAATCGTGAATCGCATAAGATTTAATCTACAGAAGATATTTATCCATTATTATAGCAAGTGTAATTTGCTACAGCGTAGCAATAATTTAGGATGGTTTTGGACACTGAATACCAGGAGGTATTGTCATACTTATAAATGACGCAGTATCGTCAGGATTATTGCAGTTATGGGAGCCCGAGAGGCATCACAAGTAATCATGACGGTGAAATAAACAGTATTGAAGGTCAAGGAGGTTAGATATCTAAGCTCCTTGAACACTATAGCGCTTTCTAGTAGAGAAATGAGGAACTTTGTGTTGGCGGAAACTCCCTAGATTAATTTTGCCATTGTGAACACGGCCTACTGAATTCAAATGGGTTCTTTGACATGCCAACATCGTATGACATGCATGTCGTATTTTTGCCGCCTTTCAATAATCACTTACCACGGCTAGGAGCGAACCTACAATCTTGGGGTTAGTAGACCGACACGCTATCCACTCACCCACCGTGGCAAGCTATAGCATATTAAATATATATATATAAGGTCGCGGGTTCAAACCCGGCCGAAGTCGTTGACCCAGTATGCCTTCCCTCGGAGGGAAAGTAAAGCCGGCAGTCCCATGTCATAGATTTATGGCATGATAAAAAACCTTCCACGAATTACACCTGTGTGAAGCTAAATTATAGTTTATCTTTGATTATCGCTCTTCGGTTCCAACGCTCGTCGCCAGGAGCCGACTCTGGTGGCATCTAGTAACAAAGTGCAGAACTAGTTGGTCGTCGACGGTGGCGTTTGGTAGCAAAAGTTGGAACTACTTGAAAATCCAATGTATCCAGTCCTTACTTGAATTGAAAACTGATAACACACACTAATACAGCCATCACAATAATTAACACCGGTTATCAGAAAGATTCTACACACACCCAAAGTACACGGGGCTACATAACCGCGTTGTCGCATCCCCTAAACTGAGGAGCCAACCAACTTTCAAATACTGCCGCTCTGGTTGGATGAGGCTTAGCGCTCCTCCATTCCAGCTGGTCTCTTGCGTGACGTAGCTCATGTTGCGTCATATCATGACAATAACATGTTGGCTGGCTTCCATAGGGTCACAGTACATGACATGAAAAATCCTCTTAGTGGACGAGAGAGATTTAAAATGGAAAGGCCCGTAAAATATAAGATGATAGGTTATTTAGTTCTACACGAGACAAAATGTTCTACATTTCTGTGACGTAATCGCGTGGTCGTCACTCGCTCGCGCTGTATACCGCAGTACAAAACAGCTGTTTCAACACCATGACAAACAAATCCCTAATTGTGCGAACTGTACCCAAACGGGTACAATGTGCACGGGGCTGGTGACCACAATATCTAGATATGTTAGATATATTTGCATATTCGCAGAGTACAGAAGCTATCGCAAGATGGAAGGATTGCCCTACGATAGCTTTCAATACTGGAGTTTGTGTCTCAAACATACAACGCGACAAATATTTTGCATAAGCCTATTGTAAAATATTTAGTGCTTCTTTTCAAGCATAAATGCTACTTCTTAGATTCAATTGTTATTCTAGCGTCCGTGTGGGTGGGGGTTAGAATACGCCCTAGGTATGCCCTGCCTGTGGTAATAGGGCCGACATGGCCGAATGACTTGCCAGCTTTTGATTGTGAAGACCCCCTGTGGATGGGGAGGGCGGAATTCATACACGGTATCCCCTGTCTGTCGTAAAAGGCGACTAAGAGGGGGGGGGGGGCCTTTAGAGATTGATTTAGAATTTCTGGTCCCAGTTCTGGTTTGACCCATACGGTAGAAATAAACATGCATGTTGTTTGAGGAAGGGCCACCAACTTGGGCATCTGGCCAGATAGCCCAGACGGTATTCCCCATCCCATCAGGGGGGTGCGCCGTGTACCCTTTCATTAGTATCAGCCTAACAACGAAGGCCCTTGCATGGCCGAATATTGAGCGTTGTACAAATCACTGAGCATGCCAAGGAGTAAGTGCCTGTTCGAGGCACTGGGACCCCGGGCAGTACCTGCTATGCCAGGTAATAGGGTGGCGCCCACAGTGGTTTGCAGATGACACTCAAACTTATATTAGTCAATGACGTGGTGGCTGCTGACCTCGTCATCCGCTTTATAAGTGAGAGTAGGTTAGTTATAAATATAAGTTTTATTTAATTTTGTGTTTTACTATTTTAGACCATTTTTATTTAGGCTTCCACCCTTAAATTTTAATTTATTCTATATTATACAAATTTATTCCATGTTATGAGGGGCAGATGACCTAGCTGTTCCACCTCTTTAAACTTCAATACCTAACTAACTGTTATTCTAGCATTACAATTCTTGTCTAGGTCACCAGAATGGAAAAATATCCCATTAGCTTCACGACAGGAAATTGGTCTTGTAGTTAGAGATGATGGAGAGTTTTGGATGGAATTCACGGACTTTAAAAAATATTTTACACATCTTGAGCTCTGCAACTGTCCGGACACCATGGAATACGTAACGGAAAAAGTTTGGGAGAAGAAAATGTTTGATGGCGAGTGGATTTCTGGATCGACAGCAGGTGGCTCTAGGAAATATTTGGGTAAGTACAGTATATTATAAGAGAGTTCCATTACAGTAGCAGGGAATTCCTTTGTATGATCATGTGATCATGTGTGGAAAGCAGTTCAGTGTACAGGGTTAAAACTTCTCCTTCTTTCTTCTGTTATCTTGAAAGAATTTCCAAAAAACTCGATGATGATGATCATGGTGATGATGAAATTGGTCTTAATTGTTAGAGATCAGAAGATCGTGCATATGCTTATTTTCATTTTATGGGCATATATAAGTTTTTCTTGTTGGTTTATCAGTTAAACTTTATCTTTTTAGTGGTGAGCTGTCCGTTGGAAAAAGTTCATTAGATATAGTTCATTGTTTCATTAGACTGTGATGTGGGAGGGTCCAAGTGAGTATGCGTGGTGACCGTTACATGGTTTATTAGATATAGTTCATTGTTACACCAGACTGTGATGTGCGAATGTCCATGTGTGTGTGCCTGGTGATAGACTGTTTTAGTGGTAGTATTTTGTTGTTGGTAGAACTTAAGTACTTTTTCGTTAGTAGAATTTTAGTATTTGGTTGTTAGTAGAAGGTTAGTATTTTTAGTCTTCTTTTCTCAGTTTGCAAAAGTGAGGAAAAAGTAGACTAATGAGATCGATCCGGGAAAATGTGTGTCTGTCTGTCCTTCTGTCTGTCTGTCTGTGTGTGTACCCCCCACCCCCTATCAACTCCTAAACGGCTGCAGCTATCGAAACCAAATTTGGCAGGAGTAAAGAACTTTACCTGAATGTCTCACGGCCAGATTTGAAATTCACGTCAGTGCTTCCAACTGCTAAAAAAATCGCAATTGAAATTTGAGCTCTATGTTGGATATCTCAGAAGTTATGCATGCAAACTATTTCAAATTTGGCACACATATAGATAGTAACATTCCAGATTAATTTTCAGAAGTCAATACATGCCAGTGTTGCCAACATGATTCTAAGCCTGCCGATAAGTCCGATTTCTAAATACATGTAACTTCTATACTATCGATTGGATTAAAACCAAAATTAGTATATACTATGTGTACAACAACAGATATGACTGTAAGTATTCTTAAGAGCCACCATGGCAGCCAACTGTTAATAAATGCTCTATCTCTGTTTTAACCCCAATAACAATATATCAGAAAGTATCCAAGCCAACAGCTCTAAACTTTGCACACGTATAGTACCTGACATTCCACCTGAGTTTGGTGTAACTTATATACATCAGTGCTGCTAACAAGATTCTAAGCCTGCTGATAGGTCCAACTTTAAATATATATAACTTCTATACTAACAAATTGATTTCAACCAAATTTCGTATGTGCTTTGTGTACCATAACAGTTATGACTATGCGTGTTCGAAGGAACCAGCAGGGCTGCAAACTGTTAATAAATGCTCTCTCTATTTGTTTAATCCTAATATCAATGTATCAAAAGTATGCAAGCAATCAGCTCTAATCTTTGCACACGTATAGTGCCTGACATTCTAAATTAATTTGAAGTAACTAATATACCTCAGTGGTGCCAACATGATTATAATCTAAATGATAGCTTCAATTTTCAATTACACGTATCTTCTATACTAACAATTGGATTTTAACCAAAATTGGCAATAAAATAGATCGTAATATTTCAGATTAATTCTGAGCATCACATACATGACATTGTTCCCAACATGATTTTCCGCGCACTGAAAAATCCAGTATCAAACAGCATGTAACGTACATACTATCCATTAAATGACAACCAAATTTTGTATGTGCTTTCTATACCTTAAGAGATGGAACTAAGAATATATTCTGTCACCAGGGCTGCCAACTGTAGTAAGTTACTCTATTAGGCTACACTATTTCAGGTTATTTCAAACTGCACTACTTAGAAATGTTAGTATTACCAACTTGATTTCATCATTATTCTAGATAGGTCTTCTTCTTCTTCTTTTGAGACCACAAAGGATCACTGTACCCAACCATTAGTTCGTCGACTTGTAGGAACTGTACGAGCCTTGCGGTCCTCCCAGTACTTCTTCATGCGTATTGATCGTCTTGCCCGTTCTTCGGCAGAAAATATTCTTGTAGGAATTTTCTTCTTTGTGAGTGGAAAATGAAACGTCATATTTTTAAGTGCTGTATTTAAACTTTTCTTATTTGCAGCATCTTCTGTTGTTAGGCCAATTTCTTTTAAGTCCTCTCTGATTTCTTTTAACCATCGGCATCCAGTTGTTGTGTTTTTTGAAGCAAGATTGTACTGCACTAGTTGTTTTAGAAGACGTGAATCTGGCATTCTCATGATGTGCCCAAAGAATCCTAGTCTTTTCTTTCGCATGGTATCAGTAATGGGTTCTAGGTTGTTATAGACCATATTGTTAGGTATTATTCGCCATTGTCCATCTTTTTTATATCCTTTATTGATACAAGTTCTTCCAATTCGCCTTTCGATCTTCTGTAATCTGTCGGTTTTAGAATGTTCATTTAGATGGAATAATGCTTCTGCTGCATATGTGGCTTCCGGTTTTATGACTGTATTGTAATGTTTAATTTTTGCATTAATTGATAAGCATTTCTTTTTGTAAGTTTCCCATGTTAATTTTTGTGCCCTAGATAACTTGTTGGTTCTTATTTGAATTGACGCTTTCTCATTTAAATTGTTTGTTATTAGCTCTCCTAGATATTTGAATCGTGTTGCAATTTTAATTTTTGTATCATTAATTTGTATTTCCTTTAATGGTGTTGGTTTTTGTGGCATGATTTCTGTTTTTTCGAATGATATCTTAAGGCCAATTTTATTTTCAATTGTCTGAAGCTCTGATATCTGTGTTTTGGCTTCCTCTAAATCTTTCGCCAATAATGCCATGTCGTCTGCAAAACCAAGACAGTTTGTTTGAATTTTCTCCCTATTTTTATATTTGGAGGGCATTTCTTAGACCATTCTCGCATTACCATTTCCAATGCACAATTAAATAGTAATGGTGATAAGCCATCACCCTGTCGTAAACCGGTTGTGACCTCAAATGGGTCAGAGAATTCACCTCTGAATTTAACTTTTGATTTGGTGCCTGCAAGAGTTAGTTTTATGAGATTTGTCAATTTGGGGTGTAATCCCATGTGTCTTAGAATTTTTAATAAAGATTATCTATGAATACAATCATATGCTTTTTTAAAGTCGATAAATGTTATCACCATATCTCTATTCCTTTTTCTATTATAATCCATTATCAATTTTAGGCTCATAATTTGATCTGGGCAACTTCTCCAGGGCCTGAAACCTCCTTGATATTCTCCTAATTCATTTTCAAGTTGTACTTTAATTCTATTGAGAAGAATTCGAGAAAAAAATTATAGGTAACATCCAGGAGTGAAATCCCTCGGTAATTGTTAGAGTCTGTCTTATCCCCTTTTTTATGTAGTGGATGGATGATAGCTGATCTCCAATGTTCAGGGAATTTTCCTGTAATCCAGATGTTGACTAGTTGTTGGTGAAGAGCGATTTTTGCCGAATTTCCAGCATACTTCCAAATCTCTGCAAAAGTCTGGTCTTCTCCAGGGGCTTTGAAATTCTTCATCTCATTCAGTGCTATGTAAACGTCTTCTAATGTGGGTGGGTTAATGTTCTCCGGTGGTGTTGTTATTGGAGTGTCAACATCCAATTGGAGAAATTCTATGGGTTCTTAACAGTTTAGGAGTGTCTTAAAATATTTAGCCATAATTTGTGCATTATCCTGGTTGTTGTGGGCCAATTTACCATTTTCATCTTTTAACAATAAGGTAGGTGCTTCATATTTTTTCAGATGTTGTTTAAAGATTTTGTAATAATTCCGCGATTGTGAAATTTGAATTCCTCTTCAATTGTTTGTAGGGTGTCAGTATGATATTGCCGTTTTATTCTTCTTAAAGTTTTAGTTGTTTCTTTTCGTTGTGTAACTAAATTTTGAAAAGATGTTTCAGATTTTTGGGATTGGTGTAATAACCACGCTCGGTGTTGTTTTTCAATTATCTCATCACATTCATCATTCCACCATTGATGTTTTTTCCGCGGTTTAATTGGAGCCAGGTCTTCTGCTATTCGTTGTAGGTTGTGAACCAAGTTTTCGAGTTTATCAGTTATTTTAATGTTTCCAGTTGCTTTTTGGTACTGTTCACTGTTGATTAACTGGATAGGATCTATTGTTCGTTTAGTTTTGGGGATTTTCCTTTGTTGTCTCTTCTGGGGCGTGAGTTTAATTTTAATTTTGACTACGTAGTGATCAGAACCTGTGTCAATTCCGCGGAGGACTTTGACGTTATAGATCTCTTTATGGTGGTGTTCATCCATGCACACGTGGTCCAGTTGCCATTCTCCCTTAGTGTAATCAGGGTGTTTCCATGTTTTAAGTTTTTGAGGTTTTCGTTTAAAACATGTAGATTTTGAGATTAAGTTATGGTTTCGACACAGGTCAACTAGTCGCTCTCCATTTTTATTTGTTCTATTGTGTGCTGGCCATTTTCCGATGATGTCACGGTATTTTCTTTCTCTACCTAGCTGAGCGTTAAAGTCGCCAATTAATAATTTAACATGGTGTTTGGGGATGTTATCTATGGTTTGATCCAGTAGGTCCCAAAATTCTTCTGTTTCTTCACGGTCTTTGGGGGAAGTGTTTTTATCATTAGTGGGAGCATGGGCATTTGTGATAGTATAAATCTTATTAGATGTGTTAAAGGTGAGTGTTGAGATTCGAGGAGATGGTGAGCGGAATTCTTGAACTGAATTTATAATTTTAAGGTTGATCAGAAATCCTGTTCCAAATTGTGGAACATTCTTCATGACTCTCCTCCCCGGTATACCCTTATATAGTCGATACCCTTGAGATTCCAAATCATCCTGGTCAGTGTTCCTCAATTCCTGTAATCCCATGATAAGAATTTTGTGCTGATCCATTATGTCAGTGATCACCTTTAGCTTACCAGTTTGCATGAGGGAGTTCACATTATGTGTAGAGAAGTAAGTTATCTTCATTGGTTTGATTCTTGATCTCGTCAGTAGTGGGGTAGTGACAGAGCTGTCTACTAACTTATTGAACCCTCCTCGTATTTGCCCCGAAGCTGATATCTCGCTAACCAAACATGGGATTAGAACATACAGGGTGTCCTAGCACTGCTAGTGACGCCCCCTACTTTCCTATAGGCTCTTTATTTGATTAAAAGACCAAAACTAAAAGGTCATTCGCGAGTAGTGGGGTAGTGTTGGTTTTCTCAAGTCGTGCTCGTGCTTGAATATGTATGCCTATGTTGGGAAAGGGTTAGGTGGTGGGGGAGGAGTAGGGTCGAGTGAGGGGTCGTTTAGATGGTATTTTTTCCGCTCTAGGTGATGGTGAGGTTATTTTTTAAAATGGATGGAATTAGGAAAGGCCATTTGGGGTAAACGTGTGTTTTTTGACATTATGGCGATGAATGTTTTTTTGTACGCATGCGCACTTGAGGAGTTTTGTAAGAGGGCGGGCCTTTTAAATGATGATTTATTAATGAGTGTTTTTTAATATGTATTGAAATAAACCCCAAAAAACTAATAGGTCATCGGCGTTTTACTATCTCGCTAACCAATAATCGGATTTAAACCTATGAGGTGTCGTAGGACTCGTGGTGAACTCTCCTTTTCTATGGACGGGGTATATCCACACGAAAAATAAAAACGTGGTAAGGGGGGGGGGGTTTGGGGAGCTGCACTACTTAGGAAGTTGTGAGCCCCGCGACCTTGGAATGGAAGATTCATGCTAGGAGGGCGTGCTTGGATTCGTTTTTTTCGTCTCGTTGTGCTCTTTACGGGAATGTCGGTGTCGAAAAGGTGAAGTTAGGGTTTTGGGTCAAAACATGCGTTTTTCACATTTTTGCCGATTTTTGGAAAACGGGCCATGCTAGGAGGACGTGCTTGGATTCGTTTATTTCGTTTCGTCGTGCTATTTACGGGAATGTAGGTGTCGAAAAGGTGAACTTAGGGTTTTGGGTCTAAACATGCGTTTTTCACATTTTTGCCGATTTTTGGAAAACGGGCCATGCTAGGAGGGCGTGCTTGGATTCGTTTTTTTCGTCTCGTTATGCTCTTTACGGGAATGTAGGTGTCGAAAAGGTGAACGTAGGGTTTTGGGTCGAAAAATGCGTTTTTCACATTTTTTTGCCGATTTTTGGAAAACGGATAACGTGATGATGACGTGCGTGATAGTATGTTTTCGTCTCGTTGTGCTCTTTACGGGGATATAGATATGGAATAGGTTAAAAGCTGGAAACATGTTTTTTTAGTCACAAATGCGTTTTGTGATTTTCCCTCATATTGTGAAAACCGAAAACGTGAGAATGACGTGTGCGATAGTATTTATTTCGTCTCTTTATTCCCTTTACGGGGATATAGATATGAAAAAGGTAAAAAGCTGGAAACATGGTTTTCTTATGGAAAAGGTGTTTTTTTGTTCATTTTCGCGTTATTTGGAAAACGAATGAGGCGATTTTTATGATGGGCATGTCGATGTATTTATGTCGTTGTTCTGTTTACGGGAATGTAGGTATGGAAAAGCTCAAATCATGGTTTCCGTCATTTTTTTTCGAGATTGTTGAGGAAAACGGGGAAAAAAGTAAGAAACCAGATTTGAAGTCACGTTATGTTATGCGCTTTGATGTTGGTAAAACACTTATGCATTATTATTATTATTTGTCTTGACTGGTCAGGACTCACACGCAGAGAGAGAACTTGCTTAATGCAATGAGAATTGAAAGCATTGAGGCTGACCCACGGCGATCCAGACAGACACAGGTCTTATCATCGTACGTGCCTCGCAGCAGAGAGAGATAAGAGGCAGGTGTCATTATACAGTGTGCGGATTTATACTGTGTATGTCATAGTCTAGGTTCATTATGGACTCATCATGCAACGCAAAGTTTGAAACAATGAGTGAGTGTATAACATCATGATAACAGATTGGCATGGGCTCGAACAAAGCGGTTATTGGACATGTAATAAACAAAAGGGTGGGAATAATAAAAGGTCATATGATACATTTTTTTTTTGAAATGTTTTTTTTTTCAAAATAATTAAATAGGGTTTTATTACAAAAAATTATGTTTATTGACCCATGAATTATACGTGGAAGGAAAACCTAACCACTTTACAAAATATTTTGCACCTTTGACTTTAATTACTCGTTCAATGAGATAATCGTTGGGATATAATGTTTTTTGCACTTCTTCATAATAGAATCGTCCCTGAATGGGTTGACCGCTCTGATCTTCTAAGAGATACGTCACTGGTTGACCTAGCTTGACTTGGCGAATTTTAAAAATTTCTGTCGACTATTGTGGAGTATACGATTTTGAAAACACACTTCTATGTTTACTAATGCGAACAAAATCTCCAATTTTAAGGCGATGTCGCCTTGGGTCTACCCTTTTTATAGGGTTAAACAGTCTATTGAGTCTGGGTAGGTTCTTGGTGACGAGGCGAGGTTTCATGCCGATGGTGGAATGAATGGTGTTGTTGTAGCGAGACACAAGTTGAGGTAACCAGTCTATCCATCGATAGGAACCATGTATTGTAAACTCTTTCCACATATAACTTTTTAATGTTCGATTGAACCGCTCGACCACACTGGCTTTGAGATTGCTATAGGTGGTATAATGGTGAATATCCTTAGATTTGAGAAAACTGGAGAAATCCTTGTTGAAAAATTCTTTCCCCTGGTCGGTTTGTAACAAGTGAGGTTGACGTTTTGATTGTTCAATAATATGTTGAAAGGCCTTTGTGACTAAGACACCAGTTTTATTTTTTACTGGTTGAACAAAAGCCATTTTGGAATAGACATCAACGACGGTCAACATATAGCGTACACCGTCGTTAACGTTAGAATAAGGTATCATTTCAACCAGGTCTGCCTGCCAAAGTTCATCGATTCCTTTGGAAATGACACGACGACGTTCATAAATGCGTCGGGCTGGTTTATGCAATTCATGAGCAATGCCCACTTTGATGGGGGATGGCTTATAAGATAATTTTAGCATCTCGGAGTTGTTGTTCAATGTGGGCGATTTCCGCCTCATGTCCAGTGTGACCAGCTTGTTTTGATGCATGAAGCAAGTATAAGCGCTCTACTAACTGATTGGGATTATTCCAAAAGGTTGTATCTAGGTAGGGTTTTAATTTCTTAAACGTTACACCAGAGGCAGAGTGATGTTTTTGCTTACCAAAGATGTTTGCAATGATGGTTTTATATTTTTGGGATATATTGGCATTGACCTGCTGAGAGGATTTATAGTTTCTTTTTTGAGCGTTGGTGTCTAATAAAATGGATTTATATTTAGCAAGGTCCTCGGACATAAAATCTTGTGTCGAGGGGGTGCGAGAAAATAGCAGCTTTAACAGACCTGGTGTTAATTTATAGTTGACCTTTTTAATGACAGCTTTCGTACGAGCAAATTTAATGGATGAATCCCCAATTTTAAAACTATCATTCTCATAGCGAACACCATACGTGGTATCTGTCTTTCCAATAAATAGAAGGGTCAGATACGGTTCCAGGGTTGCCCCATAATGTTTGATTAAAATGTTTTTGAGTTGAGCTTTATTTTGAGGGGTTGCCAAGACTTGTGAAAACGGAGACGATGTGGAGGAAGACGGTGTTGCCGCTATGACGGAAGATTTTTGTTTTGTTTTTAGAAACTGTTGAAGGGGTGAGGATTTTTTTTTCTTTCAGGACTAAATACGCTTTCGCTTTCACTTTCACTTTGTTCATGTTGTTCTTTTTCTTCTTCTTTTTCATGATCTTGATGTTCTTGTTCACTAACATTAGAGGAGGAGGAGGAGGAGGATTTTACCTCTCGTGTGCAATCTGTTTGAGTAAATTTTGAACTTGTTATGCGTTTGGGTTGAGAGGTAGTAGCAGCAGAAGCATTAGGTTTGAACCTCATGGGATCAACCGATGATGGAGCATGTTTTATCATGGGTAAAGGATTGACGTTTTTTAAACGTTGCAATTCACGAAATTTATGTCGAATCGTATTTCGTGCCTCAATAATACGCTGCATGATTTGAACATGTTTCTTGTACCCTATGGCGTTCGCCATGGTGAAGGTAAAGACACACTAACAGGAAATGTCCAACCCTGGGTCTTTTTAAACAGAAATAAAATGATCAAAACCCAAGCGATAACGTCCCTCACATCGTTCACTCTGTTTATTTATAACCAAACAGGCATGGGGATGATGGTTCCAACACGAAGCACACATTTGTGTGAAAGCTGTAAAGGACATATCTGGATTCACATGATCTTGAAAAATATGATAGAGATTTCTAGAGTCTTGGCGGAAGAGAACGATGAGATTGGCATTGTCACGAATCAACTGTTTGGGGATTTTGGAATAGGTCTGAGCCAGATAAAAACAATCCACCTGTTTATGGCGTCCCATACTAAAATACTCTTGAATAATGGCCTGTCGTTGAGTGGCAATATCATCAAAAATTATAATGGAATCTGGTTGAATGCGGTCCGGTTGAATGACATCTTGAGGTGAGGTGAATGTAAAATAACCCATGGCTTCTTTATTTAACGAAGACATAATTTGTTCCAGATACACGTACAGAGGCTGGTACAAGGATTTGGCAAAAATATAAATATTTTGAAATCGTAGGCCATGAGGCGCGGTAATAATGTTCAGCAAAACATTGGTCTTTCCACAACCCGAAGGCCCTACCATAATACAACGAACGGTAGATGGGAATAGGGTGCCATGACGTTTAGGTTCGCACACGGACAGTGATAGCTCTGAAACCAAATCAGAGACGGGCAAAGCATGGGGTTGTTTCATTAATTCCATTGTGTCGATGACTGAGTTTTTTCATGTGTGTATAAGTTTTATATATAAAGGCAAGCGGTGAGTAGGATAGGTTAGTTAACGTCTATCACCATGGACGTGTTTGGGAGAGCTTGTGTAACCATGGCCACGACCGCCTCTTTGTCAAAACAGTCACGAGAGGTGGCAACAAAAAGCTATGTCGATCGCAAAGTGCAAACTGTCTATCACATGGCCCTGAGACTAACCGCTGAGGGCTTTTCAGCCAATCATCATCGTATTATTGATGTGCAAGAGCCTCGAGACGAAAATGATGTCTGCACGAAACGTTATGTGACCTATCGAATGAAAAGGCTTTATAAATTTGTCCCATCTGTATTTTTAGTGTACCTGTCAAATCAAAAACTGGACAATGACAGAAACCATTCCCCACCACCACTACCACTGGTGAATGATGATCTTACCTATATGCTTGCTTCCGGTTTAAGTCGTTATCGACTGCATTATGGTGGTGTCATTCATATTAAATATGCCATGCCTGATGAGAAACATTTAAAAATACAACTAAACGGTGATAGAGTGTTGGCCCACAACCATCAAAGAGTAAACGTGGGAGATGAATTATCCTTTCATCTTATGCTTACGTTTGAGGAAAAGGAAGCTGGGAAAACGGTGAATGATTTCCCGCTTTATATAGAATTGGAATATACTGCTATGAAATAAGGTTCTCTACGTTAGTTGTTATCGAATGTTTGCTGTGAAAGGTTCACCAAGTAGTAGCATGGTGAAAAAAAGATATGCTATGAACATGAAAAAAACAAATCTCAAAAAGAGAAAAAAGCCAGGTCGGGAACCAAGTCGATCTGCCTCACACCCAGTGTTAAAACTTAAAAAAACTAAAAAAAATCTAAAAAGAGTGGCTATCGAAAAAGCTTTACAAGCGGTGCGATTGTCTACATCTCCGAAATCGCAGCATCATGTATCGATAAAAAGAAAAGGAAGAAAGCAAAAACTTGGACGTGTCATTCCTGTTGCTAAGCGTGGGGGTTTTTTGCCGGCTTTATTTGCAGGGTTGGCAGCTTTGGGGTCCCTTTTGGGTGGTGCCAGCGCTGTAGCGAAAACCATAAAAGCCGTCGAGCAAGGCAAGCAACAACTCAAAGAAAGCGAGCGACACAATAAAACGTTAGAAGCCATTGCGATGGGAGCTAGAAATGGCAATCCTTTAAAGCCAGTCTTTTATCCACAAGGTAGTGGCCTACCGTCTAAGAAAAAAAAAATGTCCATCATCGATAAGCGCTTAAGCCAACTGCCTCGTCATGCCATGACCCATGAAGAAGTGGAAAGCTATGCCAAACAACTAAAGATTTCTCATTTTCGAGGTGTATTTATGCGAAATGAATTACCTAAAGCACCGTGGAAAGAAGAACGAGCCATGATGAATTTAGATGATGATGCAGGCCCAGGAACCCATTTTGTAGCCTACGTGAAACAAGGTTCCACAGTATAGTACTTTGACAGTTATGGAAATTTACCACCCCCGATCGAGTTGCTACGTTATTTGGGAAACCGGGTAAAGATATTCTATAATGTGAATCGTCAACAAACCTTTGACAGTCAAGAGTGTGGCCGTTTGAGTTTACATTTTTTATATAAGAGGTCGCGTTAAGCCATCATTTTCATCATTATGAATGTCAACGCCAAGACCTTTACCGTGCACAGTCGCGGGCCTGAAGTGTCCCTGGATTTTCCCCCCATTGAATTGCAACCAGAACAATCTTATGTGCTAGGATTAATTTCTTTGGAAAGTTACAACAGAATTTACAATATTCAAGTGGATATTAATGACAAATTTTATTATGATGATTATATGTTGACACTATCCCCTGGAGGTTATACCATAGACGATGTGCATGAGGCCATTAGCGTGTCGATGATAAAACAATTTGGTGTCAAACCATTTGCGGATGGGACACACAAATTTGAACTTACAGCCAATACAATAACTCATCGCTGTCGTATTTTCTCTACGTTTAACATTGACTTTGAAACAGGAGTTCATTCTATTGGTCCTTTATTAGGATTTAAACCAAGAGTGTTGGCAGCTCACCATCCCCATGAATCAGATTATCCAGTGAAATTCATCGAGGACCATCACATTTCTGTAACTTGCAATATTATTAGAGACGTATTTACGAATCAAGAACAAAGCCATTCCCTGTATGATTTTATTGTTACCTCTCCTTGCGGCTATATTATTCGTGAAAACCCTTCAGTGGTTCTCTATCATCCTGTGTGTGTCAGTGATATTAGTAATATTACCTTACGCTTAGTGAATAGAAACCAACAACTGATTGCTTTGGACGTCAACACCCCTGTGACCTACAAGTTGGTTTTAAAGACGCTATGAAATTTATCTATAAAGCAACAACAACGTCTACGAGGTCGGTTAGTTGCCCGCCGTGTATGAAACGGTTGACACGAGTAAATCGACAACGCTTACAACGCCTTGGTTATACGCTACACCCCAATCATGAACAAAGAGCTGTTGCAAGTGTTAAATCCCATACAAGTGGAAGATGGCGTCGTGCGCATTGATATGCATTCCTATCAACCTCAAGCAACAGGACTGAATAACAATGACGAGATTCAATTCATCATTAACAATCAAGATATTTTTACTCTACCTCATGAAAGTGTCCTTCAAATTGAGGGTAAATTAATGAAAGCAGATGGCAGTACGCCCACAACGTCTGCGTTGGCGAATCATGGTTTGGCTTTTCTGTTTTCTGAAGTACGTTATGTGATAAATGATATTGTCATAGATATGACTCGAAATGTGGGCATGACTAGTCTTATGAAATTATATCCATCCTATAGCGAGGAGGAAAGTAAAACGCTTTCTATGGCAGGATGGTGTCCCAACAGTAGCAATAACTGGCTAGTTCATACCGATGGCACTTTTACAGGCTTTCTACCCTTAAAATTACTCCTTGGCTTTGCCGAAGATCACAAGCGTATTATTTTAAATGCAAGACAAAGTTTGTATCTGGTGAGAGACCGCAGTGATTATAATGCACTGAAAGGAGCCTCTGACCAAGTGATAGACTCAAAAATTCAACTGCTTCGATTACTATGGAAAGTGCCCCATGTGACGCTATCGGATCGTAAAAAGCTAAGCATGTTAAATTTGGTGCAAAAAGATAAAGCCTTGCCTATCGCCTTTCGAAGTTGGTGTCTACATGAATACCCCTTGCTACCTACCACTGACACTCATAGTTGGAGTGTCAAATCGGCTCGCTCTACCGAGAGACCCCTCTATGTTATTATTGGTTTTCAAACCAATAGAAAATACCAACAAAGCAAAGATGTCACCTTGTTTGATCACATTCACTTGAGAAATATACGACTATTTTTAAATAATGTTTGCTTTCCCTATGAGGGGTTGGAACTCAATTTTTCAAAAAATAAGTTTGGTCCCCTTTATGACATGTTCGCTAAATTTCAATCGTCTTATTATGAAAAACAGGATTGTCCTATGTTGTCGCCACAAGGGTTTAAAGCAAAAGCACCACTGATTGTTTTCGACTGTTCGTATCTAGAAGAATCTATGAAAATCACCACCATTGATTTAAGGGTAGATTTTGAAACACAAGAAAATGTCCCAGACCATACCAGTGCCTACTGTTTGATAATTCATGCTAGACAAGTGAAATATCATCCTTTGTCCAATTATGTCACCAGCATGTAAGCCATCTGTGGTTGAATGAAAGCAAAAAAAGATCATCATTCATAGGATTGATGATAAGCGTCTGCATGCACAGTATCTGTTGCGCTCTGGCACTGTGCGCACATACGACGACAACAACAAACATCATGTGTCCCTCAATAAGCAACAGCAACAACGACAACAACGTGACAGACCAACCATGGAATTTAAAATGTGAATTTAATCGTTTGAAAACTTTTGAAACATGGACAGTTCCCTTTATGGATTGTGGAGAAATGGCTGCGAGCGGATTTTATTACTTAAAACGTGGGGATGTGGTCAAGTGTATTTTTTGCAACATTGAAATTGGAAACTGGGAAATAGGGGATCGACCCTTTAGCGATCATCAGCGATGGAGTCCATCCTGCCCTTACCTCAATCGCTATGATGTGGGCAATATTCCATGGAGTTTGAATTATCCTGTTATTGTACCAGACCCTGCAAAACTAGGAGATACCTGTGGACCGTATGTGCAAACTATTCATCTGAATGCTGTTCCAAATTAAGCCAACAAACTTTTTGTAATAAAAGTGTAAGTGTTTTTTTTTTTGTTATGAATAAAACCTCAAAAAATATTTAGCTGTTGTTCAATTCATTTGTTCCTTTTTTTTCCCTAAAGTCCTTTGACTTTGTCATGTTAAACCATGGCATGGGTTAGTTGTTGATTAGACGTCAATGAGGTAACAAGTAAAAAATAAAAATAAAAAGCATGATGCGTACACTCATCGTGGATTGTCAGGGGTTTAAAATTGCAGACAACAAATTTATATTTAAGGAAGTCGCTTTTATCGATTGTAGTACGTTTTGGGTGTCTAACCCTATTCATTTGGTGTTTAAACCTCCCTATGCTTTCGAGTTGCTTAGTGAAAAAGATAAAAAACAGAGCCAATGGATTGAAAATCATTTGCAGTTAGCATGGAACAAGGGTGATATTTCTTACAAGTATCTTGACATTGTCATGAAAGCCCATTTGTCCTCGGCCAATGTCTTATTTGTTAAAGGGAGTGAAAAACGCCAGTGGCTTCAACCATTTCTACCCTCTCACTGTCAATGTATTGACCTTTTAGATCTGGGTTGTCCATCCCTGCAAACGCTCATGGACACTTGTCCTTGCGACAATATTCAGAATAAAGCCTTAGCGCATGCATGGCAATTGTTTCATTGGCTCACCACGAGTGCATGTTGGGAGTTGTTCAATAAAATTAAAACTGAAAGTGTATCGTCCAATGATAGCAGTGAGACGTGAACACGTGAGGTGATAACATCAACGTTATAGACATGGACGCCACTACAATCGACAAGGCTATTGGAAAGTTCTTTGTGTGCAAGAAAAAACTGATTAGATTTACACAACATGAATTATTAGCACTACCTAAATCATTTCTTTTTTATGTTGCTGCCAACGCTGTCAAAGAAATTTGGGAAAAGGCGCCTGCCGAGTGGACTAACGACTCTGTATTGAGTGAACTACAACCATGCAGTCATTTTTCCCATCACAAGCAATTAACCATGGCAAAAATACCTTCCATTCGACAGTGTGCCACATGCCAATTAATGAAATTATATCATGGTCATAAAACTCAGTGTAAAGACATTGTTTCATCATTCCATGGCTGTCATGCGGAAAACAACCACCACCTACCATGCTCGTCAGGAGCCGCCGACAAACAACAACAACAACAGCAAGAACAAGAAGAAGAACAACAACAAAAAAAGTGTTTTTCACCGATTGAAACCTCTATGTCCCAGGTGTACTGGCCGTGGAATTATTGATAACATTATTAAAAACTTACCATTCGAAGCTCACTTACCTGCTTACAGCTTTTGCGGCCCTGGTACTCGTCTTAAAGATCGTTTGAGGAGAGGGGATATGGGAATCAATGCTTTGGATCATGCATGTCTTAATCACGATAAAGCCTATGAAAACAGTGATCCCACACTAAGACGCATTGCCGACAAAGTCTTGTTAAGCATTGCCAAGCAACGATTAACAGCTTCAGATGCCAGTCTAGCAGAACGAATGGCAGCATTTATAGTGATTGGTGCTATGAAGAGCAAATTACTTTTATCTAGATATGGACTTTAACGTAATGAATTTATGTTAAAAAAATGTATAGTATCACTGTTATCATGACAAAAAATAAATAAAAAGACAAGAGTCCATGTTGTGTTTTTTTCCATTATTATTATTCACTCTTAGTTTCATTATTATAATTATAAATGACAAACAATAAAAAAGGGACAGCAGTGCATCGTTAAAAATTATTACTAATTGTAGTAAATCTATTTTTCAATCACAAACAATAAAAAAGGACAAAAGTCCATTATTTTAACTAATAGTTTCATAATCATTATTATAAAAAAATATATATATACATGGTAATTGTACTAAACCTATTTTTTTTAAATCACAAACAATCAAAAAAAGGACAAAAGTCCATCGTTATTCATCAGCTTCAAATGCCAGTCTAGCAGGACGAATGACAGCATGAAATCTTTATCTACTCTAGAACCAGGTTTTTTTTGTTAAACGCTTATTATTGAATAAAATAACATGTTACTAGAATTTAATCATTATAAATTACAATCATTATAATAAAAAATTGCTATAAATGCTATTTTAAATCACAAACAATAAAAAAAGGACAAAAGTCCATCATTTTAACTAATAGTTTCATCATTATTATTATAAAAAATTATATACATGGTAATTGTACTAAACCTATAAACAAAAAAAATTCCACCATTAAGCATAAGTTTTGAAAAATTATTTTGATTATTATTTATCATGGTAAACGTTGAGCAACAATTAATAAACGTCAAACTGTTGAGCCCAAAAAATAATTTTATTTTATTATAGTTATTAAAGAGTAGGGCATGAATAAACAAAAAAGTTACGGCTAGCGTACAATGATTATTCGTTTTCAATTTTTACAAAACGAACCATGCATCGATTATTTTTTTCACCCTCATAAATTAAATACACAGGGTGAATACTGGAATTGACATCTTCCATGACATTATCAGGTAGGTTATTAAATCGTGTGGGAAGAAATGTCTCAAAGTCTTGACAAATGCAAAGAGCTCGTTCACCAAATTTAGTTTTCAGTTTTCGAATTTTATGTATGCGAAAGGGTGTTTGCGTAGGCAATTCACTCATTTTCTTGCGTGCAAAGCCACAATCTTGACCAATGGCGTTCAAGGCGTCCATGGTTGTCTATAACCAAAGAAAAGAGTGTTACTTTCTAACACTCTTGTTCTTATATTACAATAGCAATAACTTTGTACATTAAAGTGTATTGTTGGTTTTTTTTAAATCCTGAGTGTTTATGACCTGAAGTTGTAGATAGATAGTATTGGATAAAAATATAATAATAATGTTTTTATCATTTTTTCAGTCAAAACATACATTTGGAAATTATTTAATAGGAAATGTTTTATCAAAATTAAGTGTGAATCTCTCTTGGAGATAAATGCATGTCTCTGTTGTGAATGGGAATTAGCCTATCATTCCCTAGTCGAATGACTTGTATTCGTTTGCTCTGTTGTTGTGCAAATTCACACAACATTCTGTTAAATAAATAGTATCAACAAATACTAAGAGCAAACATCTGAATGCTTTTGGTAACCTATAAAAAGGCAAAGTTAACACGCTATGCATTTAATAACCATGTCTACATCCAACAAAACAAAATTCAAAAATTACAAATTTAAACCAGCGTGTATGTGTTCATCAACGTGAATACACGATAAACTAAAACAAACAAACAAACAAAATAGTCAAATGTATTCTAAACGTCAAGTATGCACCTGAAAGCCGAATGTAAACAAAAAAAAGCGATAATCATGATATCATGTGGTTAGTTTCTAACAAATCTCATTCTATGAGGCGAATATTGATTGATAGGTAAGCCAAGACAAAGTTGGTGAAATGCTTGTTGTCGATACGAAGTAATTGGTTCCTCAGCAGGAAATTTATAAAAATGAAAACAAAACATTTGAGAGGTTATTGGAAAATAAACATTAAACAGGGGTTTTGTACATATTGTACACCAGAAATCTGGAAAATGATCCTCGTCAGCTAATTTAACAATCACTTGATTCATGGTTAAACCGTACCATGCTTTATGAATCACTTGCGTGGATACATTATTTTCAAAGCCAAAATTTAGCATACAGGATTTACAAAAGTGATGCCCTGGGTCATGAAACAAATCATCATCATTATCATCACGATTAACGAAGCTGTCATAAAACGTGGTATCAATGCGTACTTTCGTGTTTCTATATTCTGAAGGATAGGCCACACGTTGAGGATTATGAGACATCATCGTGGCATATTCATTGAACGTGGTGTGTTTTGTGACGATAAAACAATCTTCACCGTGGCTCATGATTGAATCTGAAAAGTAGTCATTGTCGTTTACTAAGTGAATAAATAAAAAAATTACAATGTACTATATACACTGTCTGTCCCCTAAGTCAATGGCAAAAATAAAATAAAAAATAAGCAAAACACAAATAAATAACCATCTGTCTGTTGACTTCTTTAGCTGTAGGCGGCAAACATAACATGCAACAGGTTAAAGAAACAATTTCTGTTCAGATATTGGACTGGTGTTGTTTTTCAAATATATCACCACTCATAACTCTAGCCATAAAGTGAGAGATTGTGCACAGTAAAAAGCAGCAGATTATTATTCTTTTGTTCTTGCATGAGACCTACTAAGCCACACCCTAGTTGGCCTATTAATCTGTGCCTACTGAGGGTGAATGGTCACTTTACTGAAACATGAGGCCTACTAAGCGACAACAATAGTGAGGGTGGCTACTTGTTTTTTTTCCTAACCTAACCTAAAGAAGTCAACATGTTTTAATCTAGCCTGTGCACAGTGAACCATGCAAACGTTGATGCATGGCTCTCTTTATGCGTTGACAGGCAAATAGCACAAGACATACAGTTTATGTACAACTATTTACAGGCATTCACACATCCATGCATACACCCATGCACGCAGGTTAAAAAACAAAAATTATATGATACACTACAATTTTTTTTTTTTATTCCGAGGCTCAAGATGGCATCTCGCATTTGATAGCAACCAAACCAAACACTTGCCGTGTTGTACAACAACTATAGCTACAACCATGGGACGCTTGTCATCATATCCTGACACCACTGTCTCTTGTCGTCTAACAAAGCGAGTGTTTGTTTTCGCTGCTTCATTAAAAATAAATCATGATTTTTTGAGAGAATCCTAAACTGACTATGTGCCATGGCTGTGTGTGTCTGAAGGACATGTAAATAATCATCCACACAGAGACGTTTAACCACATGCTGGCTAATCCCTTTGGCTCGCATAGATTCACATCGATCCACCTGTCGAAAACTATACATTTTCGGAGCGAGACCTACAAACTCAGTCATCATGGTGTCTGAACACTCATCTTTCATTAAACCAATTTCTTTTTTGTTCAGACGGGGGATATCGAACACGTTCTTGTCACTAAACGAGGACGTGTCAAACCATTTTGGGCTTTGTTTGATAACGACATACGGATCACAGTCACGGATATGGTAAATAAAACTATCAGTGTCTGTATATAACAAGGAAATGGTACCAAATCGCTGTATTGCAAAACCATAATGGAATTTATACATGTGCAATTTTGAAAAATCTAAAATGACTTGGCCTAAATAGATAGGCTTATTCATGACCACTTTAGTTTTGGCAAGTTCAATAGTCAGTAGATCATGATCAATAATGTTTAAAGATTTGAAATTTGGTTTTGCAATATATTTTTGAGCCCCCCATCTGCCATGCCATGTATTGACTAATTTAATGTCCCTATACTGCCGTACATTTTCCAAACTCTTGCCATAGATACAATTATTCATGAGTTTAAAAAAATTTATTTGAAATGGCTGAGTGGCACTTTGTCTGTGACTGGTATTTAAATCCATGTATGGTTTCAACCACGGTTTCTGACAAAAAGAAATACCTCTATGGATTTTTTTCAGGGTTAAGCCCTGGGCTAAACATTCTACTAGCATGTCAATATGCAACACATAGTGATTTTTATCATACAAGGTACCCATCAATTTCTTATGATTGCCCTTACTCTCGGGCGGCACCATTTTCTCTATGCAAAGGGGAAAATCACCATGTCGCTGTCTGAGATGGGAGGGATAAGCTAAGTCGACGTCAAGAACATACCCTACGTCCTGTTGCTTGCTAGCGCTATGCACATTAAAATCTTTAATTTCATCCTCAGACAGCCAGACAAAGTTTCTGTACGGCAGTGGTCGACTCATAGCGTGACCGTATAAATTGTTTACGTCGAAATACATTAGATAGGATTCTGGTTCTTCGGGACAATAATCAGGCATGTAATGATTATTTGCCTTGGCATGTCGCTGATTGAGCGATACGAATCCCCCACGAATCCCTTTTTCCATCATGAGTACCATATCGGGATCCGTCAGTAAATCAAGCTCAATGTGGGTAAATTTTAGGGCGGCGTCCCAACTTAACCCTGGACTGGTATAGTAGTGGGCGGGGTCAAGGCCATAGATCGTGTGACATAGCTGACGAAACGTTTCAAAAACGTCGGTCAACAACAACACGTCTAATTTTAAGTAGTGCATAGCATACTGACCCATGGTTTCTATGCCAAACACTCGCCAAACATGCTGTGCGTGGGCATAGTCATCTTCACTGATAGTGCTTTGTGTTAACTGAGAAAAGAATTTTTCTCTTGGCGGCAAAGTCGTTTCTTCAAGCACTTCGTAACTTTCCACATAATCGTATGAAAAATGGCCTTTACGAACACACAATTTAAATTGATTTGTATCCGTAAAGTGGGAATGGGTATGTTTCAACTCATCTTCGCTTAAGCCTTTCACAAGACTATCCAGCGAACTAGACATAAACTTGAATGAGTCGAGAAAGCGAATGCTCATGCTTCCTTTTGTCCATGAAAGTGAGGTAAAGCTCTCATGGTTTTTAGCCAAAATGCTGAATTTGCTCTTATCTACATGAGCAAATTGTTTTACAATAAAGTGAAGGTCATACCGGGAGAAATTGTGTAAGAAGACAGGGAGGAAGCGAGGTGTAGAGTACTTCAAATTGCATTCGTTATGGGCAGCACCTCTAAAATGACCTGTCCTGTGGCAGTGGTCTCTTACTTTTTTTTCTCCGCCTAAGATTGGCTTTTCACATATGTGGCAAGTGGTGGCTTGATCATATTCTCTTTGCTGTACATCATTCATCTGAATTGGTACAGGGTTGTTCAAAATAGTTTCTACTTTGCCTGCTAAAGCCGCCATTTGATCAACAAACCACCGCGCACAATCCTGACCTTTATGACTTACATACTCACATTGTGAATTATCATAGTGACAGACAACATAATATGCTACAGCAAAAGGCTCATGTTTCTGCACTGGATAGGTTGAGCTTGTATGGGGGCTTGGTTCACATCCCTGAATGGGAACAGTAAGGGCCTCAAAATCAGCGTAAACAGTAAATGGTACCATGTCTTGTTTATTAGTGGCCTTAAATTTTAAGACTGCGTCATTCCCTTCGGGCAAGACTAGCTTTACTGCCGTCTGCCCTTCACAGTCTTCTGTATGTCGTTTCAAAAGTTCATCAGTTGTAAAATATTGAAGGCAGCGCTCACAAATATGTTTCTTACCATCATGATTAGACACTTGGCTGCTTACTAGTTTTCCTAAATTCTTTATCCAACAATAATGGCTTTTATCCCCATCAGACAGGAAAAGCAGGTGAATGTGATGTTGCTTTACCTGTTTGGTGGCATACAAGGGGCCCACAATATTGGTTCCTTCGATGCCATACACCATGAAAGAGAAATTTGGATTATCTTTCTCAAATAAATGAATTTTATCTAGAGGCATGGGAAATGAAACACGCTCGAGATTGAGAGTTTGTTTCATGTGGTTAAACACATCTTTGTACTTCCCTGGCAAATCACAATTACTGCCCTGACAGGGTTGCAGGCAGCTCACTATACTCCATAAAAAGCAGTAATCGTCTTTGTTGCGTATGTTGATCACTGCCTTTCTGGAAGCGATAAAGCTCGGTGTGGCAATATAGCTACTTCCTGCATTCAATGGATTGTATTTACAAATATTGATTTGCAAATAGGCAATGCTATTGAGGGCCAAGCCACTGGGACCCTGTTGCAACTTATCAAATTTAGAGATAAGCGCTTGAATAGCTTTCTCCTGATACCACGTTTCCAAATTATCGGCTATCAGTACTTTCTCCATTTTTGTACAAAGGTTGAAGGTGTGTTTCTCTTCAACATTATTTTTTATCATTGTAAATTCACATAATAGTTCAAAGTTTATTTTTAAAGCGTAATGCTATCTTAAGCCTTGTTCACATTCACTCAAAAAAATGGGAAAACATAATTCCACAAAATCTTTAGGCGACAGACAGTGAATCGCATTGTAAATTCGGCCTGAGCATACTCGCGTTTTGAAACATTTGGCCAAAGGCTGCCACACTAACACTTCACTCTCTGATATAGACATGATTATAAAATGGACTAATAAACGTGCAACCCTTACCTTAAAATAGGTTAATCCAAAATCTGCAATTCCAAACGACCACACTTATCGCTTATTTTTACTGACTGGCACACAATCTCGTTCACAGGTACACAATGGTTGTAGCAATTTGGGCCCCCCAGCAGGAAATGATCACCAACAAGGTTGCTGTAGTTTTAATATCAACGAGAAGGTTTATCTTGTTTTTTGTTTCCAATGATTTATCTGAAAAACAAACCAATACAATCCGTTATTAGTCATGGTTATATACATTAAACATGTGCATTCATTCATTCATTCATAAGACTTGCTAAAAACAAAAGGTTTCAAGTGTGCACACATAAATAAGACACTCACTCGAAAATAACAAAGTCATTTACAAAGAAAAGAATTAATCTATATTCATTGCTCACCTCTTTTTTTTAATATCGAAAGCGTCAAGGTAGTTAAAACCTATTCACTCCATATATATCTTCATTCTGAAACAATAATAAATACACGCCATAAGTTTATAAATTTCCGTGAAATAAATGGCATACATTTAACAACAACAACAATAAAAGTAATGGAACAACATGTACTCACCATATAATGAACTATAATGCTTTCAGCATATGTGGTCTTTGCCGCCAATGTCACTGTCTGTGTCACTGTCTCTCTGTCTGCTTTCCCAGACTTAATAATGTTGTTTTTAAAAATCTGCAACAAACGAAATCCCCCAAAAATACCATCAGTCACTAACTTACTTTTCATGCATACACAAAATAACAATAAAACCAATCATGCCATAATTAACAATAATGAACCTACCTTAGCACAAGTATGGCCGCGGTTCACGTAATATTTTACAAAGAGCATAAAGCACTTGCATCCGTCACCTTCAAAGATGAACACGAGAATGATGAGTCTCTCTTACCCTCAGAACATATATGTCTCCTCAACAAGATGCAAAGTTAACACTTTACTTTTTTTTTGTTCCTACGAGTAGGATGTCATGGAGCGCACAAGTCAGACCGATTCTCACAAGCTTTTGCAATCTCTGCATGAGTATGCGTGGGAATGCAATGATCAGCTTTTCGACAGAGCTGTATGTCCTTCATCGAGATATCGGGTAACACGTCTGGGTCAGATAACAGCCACCTGCATGTGAACAACAGGCTGTTATCTCTCTCTGCTGCGAGGCACGTACGATGATAAGACCTGTGTCTGTCTGGATCGCCGTGGGTCAGCCTCAATGCTTTCAATTCTCATTGCATTAAGCAAGTTCTCTCTCTGCGTGTGAGTCCTGACCAGTCAAGACAAATAATAATAATAATGCATAAGTGTTTTACCAACATCAAAGCGCATAACATAACGTGACTTCAAATCTGGTTTCTTACTTTTTTCCCCGTTTTCCTCAACAATCTCGAAAAAAAAATGACGGAAACCATGATTTGAGCTTTTCCATACCTACATTCCCGTAAACAGAACAACGACATAAATACATCGACATGCCCATCATAAAAATCGCCTCATTCGTTTTCCAAATAACGCGAAAATGAACAAAAAAAACACCTTTTCCATAAGAAAACCATGTTTCCAGCTTTTTACCTTTTTCATATCTATATCCCCGTAAAGAGAATAAAGAGACGAAATAAATACTATCGCACACGTCATTCTCACGTTTTCGGTTTTCACAATATGAGGGAAAATCACAAAACGCATTTGTGACTAAAAAAACATGTTTCCAGCTTTTAACCTATTCCATATCTATATCCCCGTAAAGAGCACAACGAGACGAAAACATACTATCACGCACGTCATCATCACGTTATCCGTTTTCCAAAAATCGGCAAAAATGTGAAAAACGCATGTTTAGACCCAAAACCCTAAGTTCACCTTTTCGACACCTACATTCCCGTAAAGAGCACGACGAAACGAAATAAACGAATCCCAGCACGCCCTCCTAGCATGGCCCGTTTTCCAAAAATCGACAAAAAATGTGAAAAACGCATGTTTAGACCCAAAACCCTAAGTTCACCTTTTCGACACCTACATTCCCGTAAATAGCACGACGAAACGAAATAAACGAATCCAAGCACGTCCTCCTAGCATGGCCCGTTTTCCAAAAATCGGCAAAAATGTGAAAAACGCATGTTTTGACCCAAAACCCTAACTTCACCTTTTCGATACCGACATTCCCGTAAAGAGCACAACGAGACGAAAAAAACGAATCCAAGCACGCCCTCCTAGCATGAATCTTCCATTCCAAGGTCGCGGGGCTCACAACTTCCTAAGTAGTGCAGCTCCCCAAACCCCCCCCCCCCCTTACCACGTTTTTATTTTTCGTGTGGATATACCCCGTCCATAGAAAAGGAGAGTTCACCACGAGTCCTACGACACCTCATAGGTTTAAATCCGATTATTGGTTAGCGAGATAGTAAAACGCCGATGACCTATTAGTTTTTTGGGGTTTATTTCAATACATATTAAAAAACACTCATTAATAAATCATCATTTAAAAAGCCCGCCCTCTTACAAAACTCCTCAAGTGCGCATGCGTACAAAAAAACATTCATCGCCATAATGTCAAAAAACACACGTTTACCCCAAATGGCCTTTCCTAATTCCATCCATTTTAAAAAATAACCTCACCATCACCTAGAGCGGAAAAAATACCATCTAAACGACCCCTCACTCGACCCTACTCCTCCCCCACCACCTAACCCTTTCCCAACATAGGCATACATATTCAAGCACGAGCACGACTTGAGAAAACCAACACTACCCCACTACTCGCGAATGACCTTTTAGTTTTGGTCTTTTAATCAAATAAAGAGCCTATAGGAAAGTAGGGGGCGTCACTAGCAGTGCTAGGACACCCTGTATGTTCTAATCCCATGTTTGGTTAGCGAGATATCAGCTTCGGGGCAAATACGAGGAGGGTTCAATAAGTTAGTAGACAGCTCTGTCACTACCCCACTACTCTCGTCTTATTCGCGTTTGTTGTACTGGGATGTTTCCGTGCCTCCGACATCACGGTATCTCGTAGGTTGCAGCCCACCGGATCCGAATGCTGCTTTCTCTGAACTCTAGGTTCAGCCGGTGGAGTATTCCTTGAAAGACTTTCCATGGTTGACTGTCACGGTAACACCGATGAGGGACTAGGTCCCGAGTTACAACTCTGGATGTGATCCAGAGAGGTGATAATAAGGCCGCTCCTCTGGAGTACAGACGCTGCATTTTCTACGCCGTTGACCACAAGTGGTTCATCCGCCTTTAGGGGAAGTTTCCCACCCCAAGGGCAAGAGAGTGCCCCAACCTCCACCAGTTCATCCGCCTCCCTAGAGAGCCGTTGACCGGGTAGAGGTGGACTCCTTATCCCGGGAGTCACTCGGTCGTCAGAGCCTCGTCAGTCTAAAGCAGGGTGCACCACGTGCAGGTGAGGATGACTTTTGGGTAGGTTCTACCCCTTACACCCCCTAGATAGGTCTATATAGATTGGCATGAATCTTAAATTCTAAGAAAATTAGGCTCTTTAGTTCGTCACGAAACTACTTGTTTGTTAGTAGAATTGCTCTATTACTTTATTCTGAAGGGGAATAGCATCCTTTCAGAACAAAACAATTCTTTACATGTCTTATAGACGATAAAGATATTGATATTTTTAGCCAACTAATGGCTACACTGCGTTCTGCTGCACGGCTGAAAGCAACGGGAAACAACAGCCGTATGCTATTCCCGAGGATATGCACCTCTCTATGCATAATTACATGTGATAATGGCCTCCTCTCTTTTAAAATTCCAATCCGGAGGTAAACTAGCCCCCGTTCGGACCTCCGGGTGGGGACTACTCGACAGGGGGTTAACATCACAGAAGTGACAAAGGGGAAATCTGACATTGTACAGATCGGAGCGTGGAATGCTAGAAGTCTGGTAGGTAGAGGAATGTTAGAAAATTTAGAAAGGGAAATGGATAGTTTGAGGTTGGATTTGGTTGGGATTAGTGAATTGCGCTGGCAGGAAGAACAGGACTTTTGGTCAGGAGACTATAGGTTCATTAGCACTAAATCAAACAACGGCTATGCGAGTGTAGGTCTCATATTAAGTATGAAACTTGTACTGCGGGTGGAATATTATGAGCAATATAGAGAACGGATTATTGTAGCAAAAATCAATACTAAACCTACGATCACCACATTGGTACAAGTCTTTATGCCTAGCAGTCAAGCTGATGATGAAGATGTTACGAAGGTCTACGAAGAATTAGATGAAATTCTGAGGTATGTCAAGGGTGATGAAAATGTTATAGTAATGGAAGATTGGAATGCCGAGATAGGAAAAGGAAGAGAAGGGAAGATAGTTGGAGACTTCGGATTAGGTGAAAGCAATGATCGAGGATGCAGGCATGAGTTGGTCATAGCTAACACCTTATTCAATAACCACAATAGAATAATATACACATGGATGAGACCAGGAGATACAGGGCGTTACCAAATCGACTTCATTATGGTCAAGCAGAGATTTCGAAACCATATTTTGGACTGCAAAACATATCCCAGAACTGACATAAACTCTGACCACAATCTGGTTGTTATGAAATGCAGATTAATGTTGAACAAACTGAAGAAAAGTCAAAAGCCAAAAAGGTGAGCAATGGCAGACTGAAAGAGAACGATGTAAACAAAAGATTCAAGAAAAGTATAAAGGAAGGACTAATGAATAGCCCTAAACAAACTTCAATTGCAGACAAATGGGCGCTTTTGAAGAATGAAATAACGAAATCCGCAGAAGAAAAACATTGGTAGGAAAGAAAGAAGTAGGTATAAAACCGTGGATCAAGCGGGATATACTAGAATTAATGGATGAAAGGCGGAAACACAGGAGTGTAAGAAATGGAAAGGGGAAAGCAGAATAAAGACGTCAGAAAAATGAGGTTAACAAGAAGTGCAAGGAAGCGAAAGAAGAATGATTGAAAGAGAAATGTCCAGGTATAGAAAATTGTCTGAAATTAGGAAAAGTAGACACATCTTATCGAAGGGTTAAGAAAACATTTGGGGAAAAGAAGACTAAGTGCTGTAATGTTTGGAGAGCCTCTAACATATAGGGAAGAAAAGGTTGAGAGATGGAAGGCTTACAAAGAGTGTTTGTATAAGACTATAAGGGAAAGGAGATTGAGAATCATGTAATGGAAAGGGAAGAAGAAATTGAGGATGTGAAAGGAGATTAAATATTGAGATCGGAATTTGACACGGCATTGGTAGGTGTAACATCCCCAACCCGGTCTCGTGGAGTTCACCACGAGGACCGAAGCTGAGCAGTGCCCCATTTCCGTGTAATTGAATCACTGCTGCCAATAATTACAAGGAAGAAGGAGACTTTATGACCTAGCCTATGAAGTGGAGGGCTGGAACGTACGCAAAGGTCCGGTTACAAGCTGACTGCACGAACCAGGGAGGGTGGAATTTTACGCAAGGGTCTATATAACTGACAAGCTACCGAAATGAAATCAATTGGGTTCCCTAAGAATGATATATAATGTTAAAAAGGTTGACAAGATACATTCACACATACACCACACTCTCCTACAATTAAAATAATCCCCAGGGGAAATAGCGATAACGAAATCGTTCAAACTGACACAAGGTGATTTAATTAAATAATGCGAAAGAAAAAAATACCCACATGAAGTTATTTACACACAAGCAGACCTGCCCGCGCGGCAAGATTATACAACAAGGTTACACAATTAGGAAAATGAAATTGCATTGAAATTGCCCAGGAAGACAACGAGAAATGAATCACCAAAATAAAGACTGTATAAGGCACGGCCTAAGAAAAGAACATGAAATTCCGAGAGGAATTGAAGTATCGCTTATAGTCCAGTCAAATTAGACAGAAAGTATCCCTGACCCGGACATTTGGAATAACGAGCTAAAAATTGGTGGATATGTCTAGGATGATGTCCTCATCAAAATCCCGAAAGTCCAAAAAAATCCGGGTTGGGGAAAATCCGCCATCTTGAAAAAACTGCTGCCATCTTGTTTTTCTTCGAGTTTTGAGCATAGTGACCGAACGAACGGTCCTATTTTCTTTGTTCTTGTGTCACATTGTTAATTTTGCCATCTATTATCGTTAAAACAATACATCATTTAAAAATCAGTAATAATATGGGGCTATATTGGATTAAAACGTATCTTTAGAATAAAAAAGGGCCGAAAAGTTCATGATGCGCTATGTACTTTGACTGTATGTGAATGATATTGAATTAAATAGTGTGTGTTTGTGATTGAAATGAAAATGAACAGAAGTACGGACATTTTAAAAGATTTATTAACATTCATAAATACCAGTACCATCCAAATTCACTCTCAAGACAAAAAACGCAGTTGTGCACAATTCAAATTTACCGCCTGAAGACCCCTCGGCTACTTCACTATTGGGAGATCTGACAAATTCTGGTCAGGCATATGGACTGACATGACCATTGAGCAGGTGTTGAAGAGAAACATGAAGACAGCGGGTGGGCTAACACATGGACGTGGATTGACGGATAGCGTTATTGCTCGATGGGTTTGTGCCATGCCGGCGTTTGCAAGAATAATTGATGCCATTGAAAGTTTTGGCGGAGTCTTCTGACCAACATGTGGAACTAAGAGAGTCTCGGCAAGTTAGAGATAATGCAGATGTTGGGAAGATGCTGAACTGGCTCCAGTCTCACCATCCCTTCGACAGTCCAACGGACCTTTTTGTGTCCTTATCTACGGGTGTGGTTGCCGACGATACTGTTAGCTGTGACGAGGTTCTTCCCCGAGGTCTGCATGTAAACGTAAAAAGAAAGTTAAGACTCTTGCCAGTATGTCTAAAACAACCAAGATCAAAGACAGTGTCGTTGAAATCAACACTAAGCAACTTTTTCATAGACTCTTGTGTGTCGTACTTAACGACGATGACCTTGCAGGGTACCTGACGTACGAACTAGCAGCGAGGCCTCCTTCTCTCTTTGACGGAACATTGATGCGAAAAGGAAAGAAGTCCACATTGATCGCCGTTCTTGAAGAGATAGTGCCGTCCAAGAATACCTTACCTGACAACGTGGTGTTCACAGTTGACGGTGGGTTCCTGCTGCATCGGGTTGTGTGGTCGCGTCCAGCAAATTTCAGCCAAATCTTCCTCCAGTACGTCACTTCAGTCGGGATGTCACTGTGGTCTTCGATGGATACAGCGCTCCAAGCACTAAGGATGAAGAACATTTCAAAAGAGACGTCAAGGGAGTAGCGGCAGATGCTGTAATTCACGATGCTACATCTTCAACAACGCCGCAAGGAGCGTTTTTGGCAAACGTCAAAAACAAAGTGCGCTTCATCGCTCTTTTAACAAAACACCTCACAGGAGCTGGTATCGAGGTCGTTCAAGCCTCCGATGACGCGGATACACTCATAGTGAAGACGGCTGTGCAAGCTGCAAACAACGGTGCGGCATCAGTTATCGTAGGCGAGGACACCGACCTTCTAGTCTTAATGGCTTCTACGTCCAACCCTGGAAGTAACGTCCGAATGTTAATACCCGGGGGGGAGGGGGAATGCAGGACCTCAGATCTTCAGCAGTGAGGAGCTGATCACCGCTCTTGGAGATCTCCGTGACTACCTTCTGTTTTTCCACGCAGCAACTGGATGCGATACCACTTCTTCTCCCTTCAGAAAAGGTAAAAAGGATCCTTCAAGAAGCCCCAAGAAGATTCTTTTTTAAAGGAAAAGGTGTCGGTCTTCAACCAACCGAATGCTACACACGAGGAAATAGCGGCGGCAGGAGAATATTTCCTTCCCGCATTGTACGGCTGTGATATTCAAGACAACCTAAACAACGCCAGGCATCGGATCTACCTGAGGACAGTTGCTAAGCAGTCCGTCAAAACTACATTCGACTTGGCTGTCCACCTACATCCGCAGCGGCTAAACTACCGTACATTCGTACCGACTTTACCACCAGGTAAGGACAGAGATCGGTAATTTCTTCTTGATTTTAAAACTTAGGTTTTAGCTTCTTTTATGAACTCTCGGTTCAAGTGTGGATGGGTAATCGCCTGCCAGAGAAGGAATGGGTACGGATGGTGCTTAAAGGTCAGCTGAAGGAGAACCAGCACCGGAGCGTGTACTTCAAATTATATCCTGCAACTGCAAATCTGGCTGCGAAAGGAGAAGTGGTCTCAGTTGCATAAGTATGTGCGGCTACTGCGCTAGACATGGATGCGCAAATCGCATGGACTTGGCGGACTCAGACATTGATGACGACCTCACGCCTTTAGCCATAGAAACGGTAAAATACAACAACAAAGATCAAATGAAGCCCTTTCCCTTTTTTATTTTTACTTTTGTTAATCAAAGCAATGCTTATGCAGTTTATAATCTCTTTCAGGTCATGCATTCCGTCAAATGTTTCAGCAAACAAGTGAACACTGCGACATTTCACCTAAAACATTGTATTGCTTGTTACCTTTTTGTGTTGTTTTTGTAAATAATGTATATTGTGCCCGCCTTCACTGTCTTGAATTGTTTGTACTCGTAGTAAGTTTCTTGATAAAATAGGATTTAGGATTTTAGGTCAAACTTTTGTTTTTGAACTTTTTTTAATTATGGAAACTAAATTGTTGTTTATTAGAAAAGCATTGATCCATAATCAATCGTTTTAGTAGTCTAGACGATAAAGAACCGAACGTTAATTAATTTGACGCGAAAACGAACGCAATCGGACTGTCCGTTCGGTCGCTATACGGAAAACTGGAAAAAGCAAATATGGCGGCTGTTTTTTCAAGATGGCGGATTTTCCCCAACTCGGACTTTTTGGGACTTCTGGGATTTTTATTAGTACATCATTGTCGACATTTCCAACAATTTTTAGCTTGTTATTTCAAATGACTGAGTTAATGTCTATTATAACTGGACTATTAGTGCGACCGATTGGTCTGACCGACCCGAGAAGAGTGACACAGACAACAGTCGCGGTCTAACAAGGTTAAATTCAACAATCCCCACCCTGAGACAAAAGAGAAGAGAATGATCTATACTGTAGCGTAGCCAGGATCGACCAATGGGAGGGGTTATGGGTACTCAAGCCAAATTCTACAAGCACTTCGCCCCGCACGCTCGTCAAACGTGCACCATGGTCGGGAGGGCAGCTGTGGTAAGTACGGATATCGTAGGTTCGAATCCCAGTGCTGACAGCGGTTATTCTGACTGTGTTTTTTTTCTCAGGTTTTGCCACACTCCCTACAGGAAATTGCCGGGATAGTGCCTTGCTCAAGTCCCGGAGCGTCTACTCCATCCCTGTCCCAGATACATTTACACACACAACTACAATCATCACAGCAATACCGGTTGCCAGACAGCTTCAACACATTTCCAACTACACGGGGCTGATGACCAAGGTGTCTCAAGCACCTTAAATGAATTAACAACTCCTCTACAATATTTCCATTTCTCTATGAGATATTATTACACAAGAAAAGTTTCATGTATTTTGATCCCGACCTTTTTGAGTAATACGATATTCTCAAAAGACAAAAACGAATCAGTTCTTTAAAAAATTAAGTTGATTTTTGAGAAAAAGTCTCACTTCAATGGTAAATATAGAACATTCCTGTTCCCCTGACAGGAACAAAATTAACTCAATTGTGCTACCAACATGAAGACTGCGTATCTCTCACCAAGAGAAATTATTTACAGAGGTCTCAGCAAAAGTGGGCATGTCCTCTCACGATGTATGATATTGATTTATGAGTAATTCAATACCGGTACTCATTTTTATGTTTATTCAGTTTTTCGAATAAAATCCTGTGCTTTAAGGTATATTGCAATTAGCCCCGAATGCCTAAAGTATCATTTTTGAAGAGTTTTTGTCACCTACCAAGGTCCTTCTTACCTTACAAATGCAACATACAGCCGGAAAAAGTTTTAATTGCTTACACTACTCATGCGACAAATTTCACTCATTCGTAACTGGGAGATGACCGTAATTCGGGGAATTGCTGGATATATACCGGTATTTACGTAATATGAAGTAAATCGGCTGACGGTTATCTCATGCTCAAGATGTTAATAATGATCCCAAAATTAGTGTTATGTACCCATAGAATTTTCTTAGTCTGTATTAACGCGCGTAATTTTTAATAAACATTAGATTAATTTACATATAACTTTTCGCCCGCCAAGAAAAGAAAAAAGATGCTAATATTGTCCCGCTGTGTGGGATTCAAAATCATTTGTCGCTAGCCTCAGTTTGAAATACCGTAAGCTATAAGTTATTTCGCGGGGGAAATGTTAGATTGGCAACCCTGGGAGGACGGAGTTGTATTACCACAGTCTAAAATACACAGTCGCAAAGCTCGCTGCGCTACGAAATTGCATCCTCTTTGTAGGTGAAGCGACACTAGCGCTCGCGGCGGCCAGCAAGCTGGCAACTGCCTTGAGCACGTCATTCGTGGAACAGATGATTTCACTTTTGCAAGTTTTTTTTTAAATTTTAACTCACCTGAGTGTTTATTTCCATTGTGATCATAAGTCACGTTAAATCACCAACTACTACAGAAAAAAGCCACAATGTTGATATACTGTACACTTTTAATTCATAGAAACATAAAAAGAATGCTCTGTTTTTATTAGTTCACTCCTCTATAAGTATCCGTAGGTACAGTTGTATGACGTATTTAATGAGTCTTACGTAGAATTCATAGTCCATACTAGTTATAAATTCATGTATTTGTTAATGATAGTTGCTGGCATCTCCACATAAACCCAAGTCCATGATTCCTGGATGTAACGGGTAATCTCTAAATCCACTGAATGGATTTTGATGCGATTTTCACCATTTAGTAAAGAATTCCTCGAGGATGGTTTCTGTAGGAAAACATTCATTTATGACCAAAGGAAGCCGAGTAGTAACGATTTCAGTGAATCGTGTCGAAGGAAAACCTGCCGTCCTTGTGCCTTTTAAGCTTATGCTGGGTAAACCAATAAAAATACCCATATAACTATGAGCGTAAGAATTGGTCAGCATGAAAAGTTCTACAAAGAAGTCCCCGACAGCATATCTTTATCTTTAATTCATCGCCAACTATAAGTGATTTTAAGTTTTAATTTCTTCCAACAATCTCCATTCAGTGGAAATTTAAATTACTAGATTCGGAGCGAGTTTACGAGCGAGCCCATCACCCCAGCTTCGGCCAGCATTAACTGTCGAGTCGTGTCGAGTTAAGATTTCAGAGAAGAGTAGACTATAAGTGTTTGGAGTTTCGGTGTTCACCTCGGCTTTTCTGAATTGCGTCTGAGACCTACCGTCCGTGCGCCTTTTAAGCTTACACTGAGTGACCCTGACTATTAAAAAGCCATTTTCTACATCTGAAAATTAAAATGTCGGCACGCGTTTGAGATGACATATTTTACGTTTACTTAGCCTACCGTTTGTTTTAATTCTCAAAATGCATAGATATTTATATTTGATTTGCAGCCAATGGCCATAGCAGGGCATTTCATATGAACGCCCGTAGGTTCCCCAATTACAATGTCGAGTAGTTCCAACTTAAGCTACCAGACTCCAATGCCACTGAAACCCAACGGCGTACGTTTGAACCTGATAGAGCGTGTCTAACACAATAGCGTACAAATTTTGGCTACACACTTCCAATTGTATTTGTAAGTTCTTTTACGTGCCATAAATCTACGGCATGGGCCCGATGACCGACTGGGTTTGAACCCGCGAACTTGGGCATAGTAGTTCAGCATGCTACCAACTACGCCACCAAAGCCATGCATAGATATCCTACCAAAACATGCTTCTTATTTATAACCGACTGGCTGCGTGGCTCAGCGGTAACGTTCTCGCCTGCTGTTCCCAAGGTTGCAGGATCTAATCCTGGCGCAGTCAGCTGGCATTTAAGGACGCATAAATGCGATGGAACCGTGACTGTAGATTTACTGGCACGTTAAAGATCCCCTTCAGGGCAAAATTCAGGCACCCCGGTGTCTCTAAAAGCCACAATCGTTAAAAGGGACCAATAATATTATTATTGATTTATAACCAGTTAAAGACCTAGTACCGTTGTTTGATTGAAAAGCTTTATAATACTTTCTACTGCGTATCCCAATTAATTGGGGTCGCCGGAGCCAATCAGGCTCATTTTGGTTTTGGCCGGGGATTTAAGGCCGGATGCCCTTCCTGACGCCACGTATTTTTTCAGGTGAAAATTCCACCTCACTGTCAGCGGGATTGGAACTCCAGCCGTCCGGGTGATTGACGTGGAGCTAAGCCACTGCACCATCACGCTCCCTTTGAAAAGCTTTATAATTCTAGCCTAAAATCCATAGATCAAATCTTACCTTTTAGGGTCCTTTGGAAACTCGGGTGTCGTCTTGCTATTTGAACAGTCTGACTTCCCAGTCGGTCAACACGAATACACCCAATTAGTTTGGGCGAGGAGTAACATTGAATTTCCCTGTGTAATTCATAACACAATAATTATTTATACATTTAATAAAACGCTTCTCATACACCCCCCCCCCCCCCTTATGTGAGAAGTGTTTTATTAAGTGTATACACGATTCATGTATTTTTATTTCAGGCATTAGGAGATAAATTGTCACTGCCCACCTGATCTAATTGGGTAGCGAACACTCGTGTTGACCGACTGAAAAGCGATCATATAGGTTACTTAGCAACACTGAAATATTGCTGTTTATTGAACTGCATATCTCCTCTTGCAAAGCACATGTTAAATTAAAGACATAATCTTTACACAATGCTCACATACAGTAAATCCAGCAACAATAACATACACCAACACAGTGCAGTCGGCACATTCTTGCTGGCTGCATGAGAGCATTATTGTCTGGCGGTAGAAAAATATGAGCCAAGCTTCGCGATCTGTAGATATAGACTGTGGTTATACACACATCAAAAAAAGTTTTGCATCACCTCGGTTCCAAGAGTTCCGGAACCGTTAAATACAAAGAGAATAGAGATCAACACAAACAACATTTCAGCTCGTTTTATTGCTCATGAGACCCACACATTGCATGTTGTACCATCATACAGCTAGACTTTCAGCATTTGTGGTCCAGATTGCAGTACACACCACTACCTCTAATACCCAGTAGCACGTCCTCTTGCATTGATGCATGCCTGTATTCGCCGTGGCATACTATCCACAAGTTCATCAAGACACTGTTGGTCCAAATTGTCCCACTCCTCAACGACAATTCGGCGTAAATCTCTCAGAGTGGTTGGTGGGTCAAGACGTCCATAAACAGCCCTTTTCAACATATCCCAGGCATGTTCGATAGGGTTCATGTCTGGCGAACATGCTGGCCACTGTAGTCGAGCGATGTCGTTATCTTGAAGGAACGCATTCACAAGATGTGCACGATGAGGTCGAGAATTGTCGTCCATGAAGACAAATGCCTCTCCAATATTCTGCCGATATGGTTGCACTATGGGTCGGAGGATGTCATTCAGGTATCGTAAAGCCGTTTCGGAGCCTTCCATGACCACCAGTGGCGTACGTCGGCCCCACATAATGCCACCCCAAAACATCAGGGAACCACCACCTTGCTGCACTCGCTGGACAGTGTGTCTAAGACGTTCAGCCTGACCAGGGTGCCTCCAAACACGTCTCCGACGATTGTCTGGTTGAAGGCATATGCGACACTCATCGGTGAAGAGAACGTGATGCCAATTCCGTGGGGTCCATTCAGCATGTTGTTGGGCCCATCTGTACCGCGCTGCATGGTGTCGGGGTTGCAAAGCTGGACCTCGCCATGGACGTCGGGAGTGAAGTTGCGCATCATGCAGCCTATTGCGCACAGTTTGAGTTGAAACACGACGTCCTGTGGCTGAACGAAACGCATTATTCAACATGGTGGCATTGCTGTCAGGGTTCCTCCGAGTGGCAATCCGTAAGTAGCGGTCATCCACTACAGTAGTAGCCCTTGGGCGGCCTGAGCGAGGCCTGTCATCGACAGTTCCTGTATCTCTGTACCTCCTCCATGTCCGAACAACATCGCTTTGGTTCACTCTGAGACGCCTGGAAACTTCCCTTGTTGAGAGCCCTTCTTGACACAAAGTATCAATGCGGACGCGATCGAACTGCGGTATTGACCTTCTAGGCATGGTAGAACTACAGAAAACATGAGCAGCGTACCTTCGTCCTGGTGGAATGACTGGAACTGATCGGCTGTCGTACCCCCTCCGTCTAATAGGCCCTGCTCATGCATGGTTGTTTACATCATTGAGCAGTTTTAGTGACATCTATGAACAGTCAAAGGGACTGTATCTTGGATACAATATACACAGTCAACGTCTATATGCCGGAGATCTGGGAACCGAGGTGATGCAAAACTTTTTTTGATGTGTGTATGTTGTCATGACGACGTGTGTAGCAACAAATGGGGACCCGGGCTGAAAGGCGACAACAGTACATCACCACAGACACAAATCACAACCTGCCGATTTTCCAATTGGGGGGGGGGGGGGGGTTCTAACCCCCCCCCCCCCCCTTGGCTACGCCACTGGATCTATATATAAAAGGAATCGGTTTACCCGTCTAAAGTTTAACACAACAGAATACAACATTGTATATAATAATAAAACTAGGACACTATTAGAATCAAAAAATTACGATGGTGCCAATAAAATTGGATTTCTTAGCCACCGCGTGGCCGAACGTGGGGAGCATTTTTCCTAAGGAACATGACAGAATTAAATGGAATAAAGAAACAAAACCTGGCGGTTAATCCAACAGATAACTGTATGTGTAACTCGAATGATAGAAACACTAGGGTGGGAATCTCTGGATGATAGAAGGACGAAATCCAGACTACACGCTATGTTTAACACTTACACTAATCGGCCAGCATGGGGAGCACTAAGCAAACGTCTGGAAATCCCACCTACCTGAGCAGGGCAGATGATCCACATAAAGTCAAGGTCCGACCACAGCGCACAAATTATAATAATAGCCTATCATAATATCGTATGGTCTCGGGTGTCTGGTGCAAGCTTTGTAATTTGACACCCAGAGGGTAGCTTGCATGTCGAATTTCGTTGTTCCTTGAATCACTATGAAAGTCAAGGAGGTTATATATCTAAGCTCCTTGAACACTATAGCGCTTTCTAGTAGAGAAATGAGGAACGTTGTGCTGGCGGAAACTCCCGAGATTAATTATGGGAAATATTCTTTCAATAATCGTGGTATTGATAATTTGAACGCATTTCCTGCCACAGGCTTGGAGCCTTTCCCCAAACATATTGATCTGTTTAAGAGAAGACTGAAATTTTGTATAGATACTACGAAGTAATGACTACAGTTCCTAAATTTCGAATTGTGTATGTGTTTGATGTTATTGTTGGTAATTTTCTGTATTTGTACAATTTGCCACCGGGGAATAAACCCCATTTGCAAATATTATATATAATAATAATAATAATAATAATAATAATAATAATAATAATAATAAAACAATTCGCTCGGCCATCCGGGGTCTCGTAAATTCTGTTGTTGAAAATTGTCCAGGCACAAAGGAACAATAACGCTATGGTGATGCAAAAATTAAGGATCATTTCGAGTTCTGTATTGAATAAAATAATAGTTCAAAACATAGAAAACAACACACGCAGAAGTGCTTGCAGCCCTTTCAAGAGAATCAATAAATAGAGCGTAACAGGATATAGCTGGTTCTGATGGGGAAATTAGACGAACCTCGTGGGCCATGGTATCGGAGAAACGAGGCCAATCAGCTTTCTTGACATTCCATTTACTTAACGGCGGAAGAACTCGATTAATATGAGAACCCAGTTCCAAGGTGAAGAGAAGAGGAAAATGATCCTAACCCATTGGATCACTGAGCACAGACCAATTTGAAATAATGGAGAGACCAAGGTGAGATGCAGGTGGCGACCTGGAGATGGTACTCGCGTGGGAGAGCCATCATACAAAAGGATGAAATTATGACTATCCAGAAGTTCGATGATATCAGAATCAAAGCGATCATTAAAATGGCATCCCCAGGCGATGTTGTGGGCGTTTAAGTGGGTGCTAACAATTGTGAAAATATCTCGTTCCATACAGCAGCAGCAAGGTGTGTATCCGGAGGGCAGTATAAAGAAATGCAGGTGAAATCCAATGTAGGGTGGTGAATTTAGATGGCTACCAGCTGTAACGGGGATTCAACTGGCCGATGGATAGGGATGACGTCAAAATTAAAAGTCTTATTAACCAGGAGTGCAACACCACCATAGCTATCACACCGATCAGATGTAACAAGAGAATAATCGCGAAATATTGCATCTTTATGTGGAGCATACCATGTTTAACTGAGAGGGGCAACACTTATATTTCGACTAGCAGAAGTACCCATTCTTCGAACGGTCTTAGGTATTAATAATCAGACGTAATCAATTGAGCTACTGTTGCAATGGTTAGAGGCTTGGAACCTGTTTGTTGACAAAGAAAAATGATTAGTTGTAATATGGTCTGAAACTAATTTACCTAACGTGTACTTCCTGACGTGAAAATAAAATTGGAAACCTCGTAGACGAAACGCAATACACGTCAAATAAAACTGACCTTCACTGTTGTGTCAAGTCCCCATCCAGAGGAAGACCCCTTTAATAAATTATAAAGGCTTGTGGTGCATGAAAATTCAGGTTTTTTAACCTCCAATGACCCTAATTCCTAAAAGCAAAGAAAAAAACTATTTCAATCAGGAATTTTTGAAAATAATGTTTCTGTTTTGAGATATGGTAGACCTTCTGCACAACATATCGCACATTTAAGTCGTGTTAAAAAATCTAGGGTACCCCTTGACCCCCTTAAGCGCATTGATGAATTTTACAGTTTTAGTTGATTCAGTAATAACCTTATAGCCATTTGCAAACATTCTCAGAAATTTAATAAATTGAGTGGCCTTACTTCTTGCAGAAATAGATCGAAAGTTGGATGTCACCTTTTGAGATACTATTGGCATGGTTACTGGCTTTCATTCCTTCATTAGTTTATTAAATGAAATTAGTTTTCTGGGAATATCTCAGAAACTGTTGGTTTTTAAGAGCCTAAAAATGTAGTTTTCAGGGACCCTTTATGTGAGTTTGCATTCACAAATTCTCATAGTGTGTTTCTTTTGTTTTTGTATTTCTCAGTGTTCTTTTGTTTTTGTATACCACACAAGTCAAATGTACTTTTTGAATATAACTGTCTGTTTCCGGTTGTGACCAATGGATGTCGGTGTTTGTTTCTTCTCCCATCAATTTGGAGTTTAGGACTGTATTTAGTAAACCTTTTTTGCTAATTATTTTATGACAGGTTATGAGCCCAGTTAAACGCTTATTGCTGTTAAAGTGTGGACTTTGTGATGGGAGAATGTCGGTCGTTAAAAGGTGTTGATATGTGCGGCGCACATGTGGACGACAGTTAAGTGTGCATTCAAGATAGCTTTTGGTGAATTTTGTGGACGATTTTCTATTGTGAGGACTATGTGTACGTTTTATTTTAAGTAACTTATACATACTAACATGGATGCTGCTACGGGAAGCAGCGAGCGAGTAGTTTCAATAGTGAGGTTACAGGACGACAATTGGGAAGCGTGGAGCACCCGAACAAAGGCATTGCTTTAAACAAGGCGTCTGTGGGACGCGGTTCAAGGTTTCCCACGAAAGACCGATGCAGGAGAGGTAGAAGATACACCCGTTGAAGAGTACTCCGAGGCCCAACTGGGCAAAGATCAAGACGCGAAAAACTTGCTCATAGGTTTGGTCACCGACCCTTTCCTAGGTGATATCAAAGAAGCGGAAACAGCTAAGGAAGCATGGCAGAATCTTCTGACTTCATGTTGCGATACCGAATTCCTTCAAATTGTGACGATGTTAGAAGAATCGTGTCTTTTTAAGAAAACTAGTGGCATTACCATGCGTACATTTGTTGATAAAGTGCTCACTTGGTGTGCACGGTTGGACGATGTAGGTATAAAATTTACGGATAAGGCCAAAGCTGCTTTTATTCTCAGAGGACTGGAAAAGCGGGAGTACGAAAATTTGATACGTTCATTGGAAAGCAATGAAGAAAACTTAAGTTTAAAGGTAGTGCGAGCCAAACTATTGTTGGAGGAGAGAAAGAACAAGTTGGACAAACTAAAGATGGAGCGAGAACAGGAGACTTATGCGAGGCTGAAGAAGGAAGAATCTGAGAGTGAAAGCGTGAAGGCAATGGTGGCAGCCATGCGCTTAAATTCCAAGGGGGTCGTCAACAGCAGCAAAAGTGTCAACAAGCCAACAGGTAGTGGTGGATTCATGTGCTACAAGTGCCAAGAACAGGGGCATATTGCGAAGTTCTGTGATTTAGTTCATGAAGCAAGAAAGAAAGGTTCAGTTTTGTGTTTTAATTGTGCCAAGATAGGTCATACTTCCCGGAATTGTAGTAATGGACGCAAGGAAAATGTTAAGGTTAAGAATCGTGAGGTTATTGCCACGGTAAAGGACGATGAGGCGGCAAACGAATGTGTTCAGGTTAATGCTAGTAGTGTTAAGGTAAAGGCTTATGTGGCAACTGAAAGCAAGGATGATGCATCTGATTGTGTATGCAGGTGGTATGTAGATTCAGGAGCCACTGAGCACCTGACACCTTATAAGGATATTCTGTATGATTACACCTCAAAGGTTTCTGGTAGTGTAGACACAGCTGATGGATCCGTAGTTAGTGTATGTGGTATGGGAAGTGTGCTTATGAAGCTATCTGACAAGTGTGGAGGTTCTTTTCTGAAACTGAAAAGAGTGTTGTATGTCCCAGGTTTTCAAGACAATTTAATATCTGTAGGTCAATTTGACAGGAAAGGTGCAGTCGTAACCATTAAAGATAGCAAAGTTGTATTGTCAGATCATGAGGGTATATTCCTTACGGGTGAGGCCGTTGGAAATATGTATGAGGTACATTGTGATTATTTTATGGTAGAACAAGGGAAAGAATTTGCTTGTATTGACGAGGTGGAGGTTGTGTATGCTAAGAGCAACAAAGCTGTAACTAGCGGAATATGGCATCAGCGTTTTGGCCATGCTCTGAACATTCCAGATCGTGATTTTATACCCAAAGAAAAGAATCTTGATTGTGATACTTGTAAACAAGGTAAAATGAAAAGACTTAAATTTAATGAAAGAGATCATGTATCTCAGAAGCCATTAGATGTTGTGTTCTCTGATGTATGCCAGCTAGAGCACCCATCGATTGGAGGTAGCAAATATTTTATTACATTTACTGATGATTGTACCAGATTCTCATATGTAAGGTTTCTTAAGCATTTAATGAGTTTCTCAAGGTTAAGGCCCTAATGGAGACAGCACAAGGGACCAAGTTGAAATCTTTCTATTCAGACAACGGTGGAGAGTATTTAAGTACAGAGTTTTGTAACTATCTTGAAAAGGAAGGTATTGTTCGTAGGTTAACAATGGCTTACTCTCCCCAACAGAATGGCATTGCTGAACGCCTCAACCAGCAACTTCTCACCACTAGTAGGTGCATGCTCATTCAGTCAGGCATGCCAGTTCAATTTTGGGCGAAGCCATCAGCACAGCCTGCTATATAAAGAATAGGTGTGTGTCATCAACTGTAAAGAACATCCCATTTGAACTGTGGACGAGTAGAAAGTTGTCAGACCAGGAATTGCTTATGTTAAAATCATTTGGTTGTAAAGTTTGGATCCATAAACGTAATGTGGAAAAGTTAGTGCCAAGGGCAAATGTTGGTGCAATGCTAGGGTACCCCGATGACTCGAGGGGCTACCGTGTATGGGACATCGAAAAGAAATGTGTCATTAAATCCAGGAATGTAGAATTTGTTGAAGATGTATTTCCGTTTTCTGTAAAAGCCCAGGAAAAACCTGTAACTCAGATAGATTGTGAACCTAGAACAGTTGGAGAAGTGTTTGTCGAGCAGAAAGATTGTGGAGGTGACGTGTTTGAACACGAAGTAGCCGAATCAGGAAATGAAAATTCTGTAACAAGTGATAGTGATGCCTCTTGTCAGATTCTGATGTCGTAATAGACGCTCCATTACAGCCCGAACACACAGTATTACGCAGGTCGAGTAGAGAGAGAAAACTTCCCAGTAAGTGTGTGTGTTGTAATGAAGTCAAGGTCAAATGTCGCATTGTCATGTTGATGTCAGAATATAACGATCCGGTGTCTTTTCAAGAAGCCACCTCACGAGATGACAAAGATGACGAGATGACCTCTTGGAAAAACATAATGTGTGGACACTTGCAGAAGATTCAGGTGGCAAGACTGTCATAGGCACCAAATGGGTGTATAAAACTAAACGAAACCAAGAAGGTGAAGTACTTAGGTATAGAGCACGTTTAGTAGCTCAAGATTTCAGTCAGATAAAGGGTACAGATTTCCTTGAATCCTACAGTCCTGTGGTAAAAAGGAAAACTATTAGGACCCTTATAGCCATAGGAGTAGAGCGTGAATGGGATAATTGTCATTTGGACATTGTATCGGCATACCTTAATAGCAAAATTAAGGAAACTGTATTTGTAAGTCAACCAGAAGGTTTTCGCAGTGTAGAATACCCAGACTATGTGCTAAAACTCAACAAGAGTATTTGCGGTTTATGTCAAGCTGGTAAAGATTGGCACAATTGTATCACTGCACAACTTGTCAAGCTTGGCTTAAATCAAAGCAAATGTGATCCATGTCTGTATTTTAGCCCAGATCATGACCTGTATGTTGCCCTTTATGTTGATGATCTAGGTGTGTGGGGATTACAAGCTAAAATAGATTGGTTTGTAAAAAGATTGAAGTCAAAGTTTGAAGTGCGTAATTTGGGAAATATCTCAGATTTTTTGTTGATTAAAGTCACTCAAGGGTCTAAGAAAAATGTATGTTTAATTCAAAACATGTACATAAGGACAAATGTTCTTAAATCACTAGAAGAACCCTACCCAAAAGGTTGTGGTACCCCTTTACCTTCAACTGTACCAAACAATGTCACAGAGGAGTTAAAAAAACCAAACGTTATAGAAAAATTGTAGGTAAGAACCTATACTTATCCAGTACAACTAGACCAGATTTAAGTTTCCCAGTATGTAAGGTTAGCCAGGCTAATTCAAATCCTAAAATGCAAAATTGGAAGGAAGCTCAACACCTCCTTCATTACCTCAAGGAGACCCAAGATTTGTCATTGTGTTATGAAAAATCAGGAGAAAAACTGAAGGTGTTTGTTGATGCTGCTTATGGAAATGATGTAAGTGGAAGGTCATATGAGGGGTATGTTTTTGTGCTGGCCAAGGGTGCCATTAGTTGGAAAACCACACTCCAAAGACGCATTGTACGATCAACTGTGGCAGCTGAATACGTATCAATGGCGGATGTGGTAGATGAGGTGAAATGGATGTGCAATTTGTTTAAAGAGATAGGACAGTCAACGTTTGTCGACAAGCCCTGTGTTGTTTTTGCTGACAACCAAGGAGCCATTTCACTATCTAAAACCCCAATAGTGTCAGAGAAAACTAAACAACTTTTGTTAGATTTATACTACTTACGAGAGTGTGTGCAAGAGGGTGAGATAGCATTTGAATATGTCAACACAGAATCAAACCTTGCTGATATATTTACCAAGGTGTTACCAAGGATAAAATTACGTAAAATCTACCCTCAATTGGGATTGTTACCATACAAGGATTGATGTACAAATGTTTGTTGTTAGTGTAAGGCTAGTTATGTATTTTTTTTTTTTTTTTTTTTTTTTGTTTTAAGTTTATTTTTGCAATTAGTGAATGGGGGGAAGTGTGAGTTTGCATTCACAAATTCTCATAGTGTGTTTCTTTTGTTTTTGTATTTCTCAGTGTTCTTTTGTTTTTGTATACCACACAAGTCAAATGTACTTTTTGAATATAACTGTCTGTTTCCGGTTGTGACCATTGGATGTCGGTGTTTGTTTCTTCTCCCATCAATTTGGAGTTTAGGACTGTATTTAGTAATCCTTTTTTGCTAGTTATTTTATGACACTTTACGGCTATTTAGGGGCACCGAGTTTTGTTTCTGACATCAAGGGGCTGAAAATAAGCTTTGTCTCGTCGTTGTAGGCCGTAGTATAATAACAATTATTATAATAATATAACAATATAGGGATAGGGATATAATAGACCTTCCGTACCACACCCGCACGTGTAAATCGCTTTAAAATATCTAGAGTACCCCTTGACCCCCTTAAGCGCATTACATGACATTGATGAATTGTACAGCTTAATTTCGTTCCGTTATAACCTCATAGCCGTTTGCAAACTATCTCAGCAATGTAATAAATGGAATTGTATTGAGACTTACAGCAATAGATGGACCTGTGAGATTCCGTTGCCATGGTTACCGGCTTGCATTCTTTCGTTATTGTATTAAATGAAATTAGTTTTCTGGAAATATCTCAAAAACTGTTGGTTTTAGGGCCTTGAAATGTGGTTAGTTTCGTTTCTCACATTGAGGGGCTGAAAATGAGCTATGTCTCGCCCTTCCACGCCTATTTCAGAAAGTATTTTAAGGGGGTAGGCCCCCTTTTATGAGAGGTACAGAGAAGAGATACATCAATGATTAGTGTCGTGCCTCTGAAGGATATCTGTACCAAATTTTACGTTGATCCACCCAGCCGTTCTCGAGTTATAAGGGAACAACTTTGTCCACAGACAAACAAACAGACAGACAGACATACAGACAAAAATTTTGTTTTCGCGCGCATCCGTCATACAACAGTCTGAAACGCGTAAATAACGCAAATTTCCGTAGAAATTCAGAAAAAAATAGACAAACTTTCATTTTTATATAGAGAGAGAGATGATAGAGCTGCTCCAGACTCTCGTTATTGGAGGTTGCGGATCTAGAATTCCATTGCAGAATGCTAGGGTCTCTCTCAAAGTAGGGGTATTTAGGTGACTTGAATTGCTATGTCGCGATTCCTCAACTAGTGACAGAATGAGCTGGAGGATGACGTCAATAATGTGTGTGGCCGGGGATCGGGCCTGAGAAGGAGCTTGAATATTGTGAGGCTGAGGGAGGTAAGGGTTGTAGGATGACGTCGGCTGAGAGATATTGCGAGGGTCATTGAGCATGGAACGTGGATACTGAAAATAAGAGACAGAAAGCGCATTAGAATAACAGTAGGGTGGATATCGGGTGGGGAGTCACGTCGTATAAAGTCTCCCGTGGGTGAAGAATGGAAGGCGTCCAACTTTGGGCGGGGTGTCCAACGCAGTGTTGAGGAATCACCTGGGGGAAGGCATACATAAGATGCACCCTGCGGTCGGTGGCCAACGATCAAGGAAGCGGGGGGGGGGGGGGGGGGTTCTGAGATGCACAACATGACCTCTGTTGGTACTTGGGGGGAGGGGGGGGGGGGGTGCATGAACAGATGGAGAAGTCCCATTGAACCCTAGAGGAGTATATCGAGCTTGAACTGGGGCTGTATATGGATCAGGTATCGGCAGAGAGGGAAAGTGACCAATGTCATTTACGTTAGGTGCTTGCATTCCAGCGATGTGAGCATAGGATCGCGTTTTGACCTGAGCCATGGCATCCTCATATGGTAAATTGCAATGAGCCATAAGCTGCTTAACTTCCCGTAATCGAGAGTATTCGCGGCACGATTTATCGGTAGACTGGTGATGCCCTGTACAATGAATGCACCTGGGACTGTCCAGAGAATTACAGTCACGAGCGCTATGCGGCCCGAAGCACTTTTCACGTCGTGGGACTACACGACTTCTGCATATGTCCGAAACAAAGACAATTGAAGCACTGAACGACCGAAGACGCATAGGGCTGCACTTGAGACCGAGCACCATAAATTGAAAGAGACTGTGGTATCTGACCTCCTTGAGAAGTAAAGTGACACACTGGGATTTCCTTCTATATGACCTTGTCCTGAACCAGCATACGCTTGGTCAAACGCCTAACGTTTATTATCTTGATATCCGAATGGGTGACTTCTAAAATTTCCATAACTGAGTGGGAAGTATCAACATTTCGTACTACGCCTTGGCGAGTAGTCAAGAACTGAGGAATATGTGCCTCCAGTCCTTGTGTGAGAAAGAAATCAAAACTAACAAGTCTGTTGGCCAGAGCAGCTGGCCTTAACTCCATTCAAATGTGATTCTTGCCTATATTAATAATAATGTCATGTTTCAAATTGCTAAAGTTACTGTAGAAAATTTTACCGAAGTCCATAGGATGAATTACTTTGACTTTTAAGCTCCTCCAAGGAGCAAAGGGCTTCCACAAGAGCTTTCCAGCGACTCTGTTGACAGCAGTCTTCTTCACCCCGTTCCAGGACCTCCCAATGGTGGAAAGTTCTTCTTCCACAGTTCTTCTCCAGGTATTCTTTGGTCTCCCTCTTTTCCGGCTGCCTTGTGGGTTCCAATCCAAAGCTTGTCTCGGGATTTGCGTTGGGCTCCTTCTTAGGGTGTGGCCTATCCATCTCCATTTTCTTCTCTTGATCTGGGTTTCACATTGACTATGTCCTGTTCTCTGCCACAGGTCCAAGTTGGAAATGACATCTGGCCAGCGTATGCCCAGAACGGTCCATAGGAATCGGCTTACGGTCGTCTGTATGGACTGTTTTAGCTTTGCTGTTACCTTCCATTCTCACATCCATAGAAGAGACCAGGCTTTACGTTGGTATCCAGTAATCTCAATTTGGTCCTCAGTGAAATCTCTTTGGATCTCCACACAGGTCGCAGCTGGGCAAATGCTGCCTTTCTCTTCCTATTCCGATTTGCGATGTCCTCTTCTGTACCTCCAGTTGTTGATACCTTACTCCCAAGATAGCAGGCATATTGGACACCTTCAATCTCATCCCCACTCATCATGACAGGCTTGGCATTTCTTTGGTCTTGTAGATGTTAATATTCAATCCAATTTTTATCATTTCAAATGATCTTGTCGACTTTATCGTTACCATGCTTTGGTCTACCGTTATGCGTTACGGTTACGGCGTGTATGAAGTCATCATGTTGTTTAGTGCATATGCACCGAGTCTGAGTTTACTCCTGGGGTCTGGCATTATGCGATACGGAGACGGCGAGTGCGTGACGTCATGCAGTGGAGTGCACCTCCCGCTCTCCGTTCCCCGCGCGGGAAGCCTAAGTTAAAGGGTAATGGAGTCTGTTGAGTCAGAGTTTACTCCTGGGGTCTGGCATTATGCGATACGGAGACGGCGAGTGCGTGACGTCATGCAGCAGAGTGCACCTCCCACTCTCTGTTCCTCGCGCGGGAAGCCTTAGTTAATGGGTAATGGAGTATGTTGAAAGAGTCCTGGGGCTTCGAGCGAAGCGAACTTTTCTAACATGTGTAGCATTTGTAGCATGCGTCATTTGAAATGATATAAAGTCTAGTCTCTCAGACTGGGTGTATCTGTTTCTGCTTCTTCCTTCAGTATGTTAACTTTCTCTTGCATGTCTCTATGTGCCTGCGACAAATGACAAATGTCATCGGCAAAGTCGAGATCTTATAGTCGCTGTGTTAGTCCCCATTGAATGCCTAGAGCTTTACCTTCTGTAGCCCTTCTCATGACATAGTCCAGTACCACCAAAAATAAGATTGGTGAGAGCAGACAGCCCTGTTTCACTCCCGATTCTATTCCAAATGGTTCCGAGAGTTGGCCTTCACGAGCAACTTGTGCACGGTATCCTTCATACATAGCCTTAACTTGCTGAATGATCTTCTGTGGTATACCATAGCTATTCAGAATTTACCACATATGCTCTCTATTCACGCTATCAAACGCTTTCTCAAAGCCTATGAACAAGAGATACAATAATGTCCGGTATTCCAATGTCTGCTCAATGATTATCCTCAGTGTATTGATCTGATCAGTGCACGATCTACTCTCTCTGAACCCAGCCTGTTCCTTCCTCAGTTTAGCATCTAGTGCTTTCCTAATCCTACCCAAAATAATACTTGTGAAAATCTTACTAGGCGTAGACAACAATGTGATGCCTCTCCAGTTATTACACTCCATTAAGTCTCCTTTCTTTGGTAGTTTGATAAGTAATCCTTTTTTCCATTCTGAAGGCAGTACTTCGGGAGTCCCAGATTTGGTTGAAAAGAGGAAGCAATTTCTCTGCGGTAAGGCCAGTCTCAGTTTTAAGTACGTCTGCTGAGATGTTATCTATGCCAGGTGCTTTGACACTTTTACAGTTTGTTTATTGCTCTGACTATCTCAGCCTTGGTGATATGGCTTGTATTAATATTCAGCTGGGGTGCATCATGTTCCTCAACTGTTTCAGTGGCTGATGATATCTCTCTGTTTAGAGTCTGTGCAAAGAACTCCCTCCAAAGAATCAATTGATCTTGGGTGTTCGTAAGTATATTTCCTGCAGCATCCTTGACAGGTTTCCTCTTATTCGATAGCTGTTTAGTTATCTGTTACAACTCTTTGGTGTCTCCTTTAACCACTGCCTCTTCTGCTTTTCTTGCCTTATCTTCTATCATGTTACGCTTGTCATTCCTCGCGCTCCTCTTAACCTCTCGGTTTACAGTGTTGTATTGCTCTATGAGTCTTGCCTTCTCTTCAGGTTTGCACTGCAGTTGACGGGTCTTCACTTCTCTCCTCCTTTCCACTTTATTCCATGTTCCTGTTGACATCCACGGTTTTACTTCCTTCTTCTCGAACCCAAGAACATTTTTACACTTGTCTACAATGGTGCCTTTGAAAAGTCTCCATCTTGACTCTACAACCCCTGCTCTACTTCCTCTTCTTGTAGGCATTCAAAGCGATTTTTAGTTCCAGATTAAACGCCTGCTTTATGTCTGGATTCGTCAGCTGCGTGTGATGGAATCGTCTATGTACTCTTTGGTTCTTTTGTTTGACCGTTGCTATCTTTATTCTCACCTCTGCCGTCACTAAGTGATGGTCACTGCCCACATCCGCTCCCCTTCTGTTTCTTACATCCAATAGTGAGCACGTCCACATTCTGCTGATAGCAAGGTGGTCAATTTGGTTCTTTGTTCGACTGTCTGGAGAGACCCATGCCACTTTGTGACATGTCTTATGAGGGAATACTGTGCCTCCTATTACCATACCATAGTACTGGCAAAGATCAACTAATCTCTAAATAGAATGGTTGAAGTCACCCGAACCAAGAGAGATAAATGCCATACGAAAAATGTGAAGCGTAAGCTCACTGAGCTCAAACATGGATCACAGAAGAATGAGGATCTGTCCAGGCCATTTTCTATTCAGGAAGTTGAAGCTGCTATCAAAATGTTGAAGACCGGTAAGGCTGCTGGCCCAGAAAATATCTACAACGAATTCCTTCGATATATGGGTCCATAGAGTATAAAGTGGATCACTTCTCTTTTTTCTTACATCCTTCAGACTAACAAACTGCCAAAGCAGTTTAAACGATCAAAAGTGATAGCCATTCTGAAACCTGGAAAGTCGGAGCAGAGACCTGAAAACTACCGTTCAATAGCACTTCTTAGTTGCATTTATAAACTCTTGGAACGAGTCCTCCTCACTAGGATTGCACCACTCATTGAAGATGTAATCCCTCCAGAACAAGCTGGTTTCAGAAGAAATCGTAGCTGTAATGATCAAGTTTTGGCTCTTACCACTCACATCGAGGCAGGCTTCCAAAAGAAGTTAAAATCAACAGCTCTCTTTATTGACCTGACAAGTGCATATGATACTGTCTGGCGACATGGACTAATTCTTAAATTGCTGGAAGTAATTCCCTGCTTTGAAATTGCAAACCTAATTTCCAACATGCTCTGTGAGAGAGAGTTTGTAGTATTCCTAGGTGATTCTAAAAGTCGTAAAAGAAAATTAAATAACGGTTTGCCACAGGGATCAGTATTGGCCCCAGTTCTCTTCAACCTCTACATCCATGACTTGTCAACAACCTCAGCTACTATGTTTATCTATGCAGATGACATTTCACTGGTAGCTCAAAGCAGAAATGTTGAGGATGGAGAAGGCATTCTCTCAGCAGACTTGGAGAAAATGGCTACATTCTTCAAGTCTTGGCGATTGATCCTAAGCACTTCTAAGACTGAGGTTTCATGTTTCCATCTTAGCAACCGACTAGCAAACTACGAGCCATCTGTTTTATTCCTTTCCCGAAATATCTAGGAGTCACCCTGGACAGAACTTTAAGCTACAAAGAACATCTCACCAAGCTCTCTCACAAAATCACTACAAGGAATAACATCCTACACAAGCTTTGTGGTAGTTCATGGGGAGCCTCGGCTGACTACTTACGACTACTTACAAGACGATTAGTCTTGTCTACTCTGCAGCGGAATACTGTGCACCTGTGTGGTTGGAAAGTGCACATGTGCATAAAGTGGATACTAAGTTGAATGAAACCATGCGCTGCATAACTGGTACTGTCAAGCCTACACCTCGCCACTGGTTACCCGTTCTTAGTCATATCCCACCACCCTACCTGAGGAGAAATGAAGCTCTGCAGAGAGAAGCAAAGAAGATCCGGTCATCTCCCTCTTTACCAGCTCACCAGGAATTTTGTTACCCATAGCCACAACGACTTCGATCTAGGAGACCAGCAAGTGTATTGGCCGGCCGACTCTTGAGGGACAATTTTAACATAAACCGGAGCTGGCAGGAAGAGTGGTCAAATTCAACATCTGGTACTAATGCCCATGAGATAAATCCAACTCGGAAAATGAATGGATTTGACCTCCCAATAAAAGTATGGTGTCGCCTCAACAGACTGAGAACTGGGCATGGGCGCTGTAATTTCTTGCGCCATAAGTAGGGCTAGATGGAATCTCCAATGTGTGAATGCCGTGAAGAGGAGCAGACCATGGACCATGTCATCCTGCGTTGCCCTCTTCATGCCTACTCCGGAAGCCCCAGCGACCTGTTTCATCTTTCAGAAAGTGCTGCTGTGTGGTTGAAGAACTTGGACCTGGACTTATGAATTCCTTGTTGTACTCACCATACGATTAAATAAATAAATAACTAATCTCTCTCCATTGTCATTACGGGTCCCGACTCCAGGGACATTGTCCTGCCCCTTGTTGCCCTCCCCCATCTTTGCATTGAGGTCTCCCATTAATATCTTGACATCTTTACGTTTGATGGATGAAAGGACACTGCTCACTTGTTCGTAGAACTGGTCTTTTTGCTCTTGGTCCGCCTGTTCGGTTGGTGCATAACACTGGACCACATGAACATTTTTCGCAGCACATCTAAACCTGGCAGTTATGATCCGCTCTGTTATCGGCTTCCATTCCATTAGACTGCTCCTAGATCTTCTGGTCAGCAGAAATCCGACTCATTCACGGTGTCATCTGCACTCATCTGTAACCGAATAGAGAAGTGTGTGCCCATCAGCTGTGTTGATCTCTCCAAATCCTTCCCACCTTGTTTCGCTCAACCCTAATATATCCAGTCTGTACCGATCGATTTCTCTTTCCACCTGTGCCAGTTTTCCTGTCTCCCACATTGTTCTCACATTCCATAAACCAATTTTCGTTTTCCTCTTCATGCTGAAAGTCGTCATCCTGAGATCCGTCCGGTTTGCTCTTGATTCAGTTTCAGTAATAAATAAATTTAAGGGTTGCAGGTTATTAGCCTACAGCCCCCGAGCCTGCAACAGGCTGCCCTGGAGCTACGTCAGGGTATTTCGGTGGTCAATACTCTTGTTATTCCCTGGGACGAGAATTCTTTCCTCCCTCCGGGTTGTAGCTCCTTCCCTCCTCCTTTCTTAACACGGGCTTGGGACCGTCTATGGCGGAATTTCATAGGATGAAGACGACCAATATGTTTCTCAATATGCACGTAAAATGGGCCACGAGCGAACGCGGTGTAGGTACCGGCCTGCTGGCAACACTGCGCCTGATTGCTGTGATAATGTACTGGAAGTATTGGGTTGCGAGTGGACTCGCGAAGAATCGCGTCTGGGACCGTAAAACTCGAGGTACTCGAGTCCGGAATCGAGGCCGAAGACGCTGTCAGCGTTATGTGTGAGCCATGTATGGAAACAACACGATGTATGATAATATTGTCGGTAGGCCTAGGCCAAGTATTGTATTCGTTTCCCATTATTGCACAGTGATATATAAGGTGCGTTCAAAAAGCAACGAGCCGGAGGCTGGAATGCGCAAACCGGTGACTACAACGGCTAATCGTGGCGTGTGTAACGAGATGTGGTTCCGAACAGAGCGTGGAAGGTCACAGCCCGTCGCTAGATGCCACGCGTGCACGTCACGTGACGATACAAAGCGAGCAGCAGCATGCATTAATCGTCCAACGCTGCCAGATGCATTGCAGACAATGACATGGAGGCGTCAGTCGAAGAGCAAAGAGATGTTCGGTTTCTGACAGCGGAAGGAGTAGGGGGAACGGACATTCATCGCCGAATGTCACAAGTGTACGGCAAACACTGCATGCCCCTTGCAAGGGTCAAGGCGTGGCACAAGCGCTTCAGGGAAGAACGGGTGTCGTTAGCCGATGATGACCGGTCTGGGGCACCCCCCTGCATTACCGATGACAACGTCCAGCTGGTTGATGCACTCATTACCCAGGACCGCCGAGTGACAGTGAACGCCATAGCCGCCGTGGTCGCTCCACGACAATGCACGACCTCATACGGCCTACACAGTCGCGACACTCCTGCAGAAATTCAAATGGGAGGTTGTCGGCCACCCTCCATACAGTCCAGACCTCTCTCCCTGTGATTACGCCATGTTTGGTCCCCTGAATAGGGCTCTGCGGGGCCAACGATTCACCTCGGACGCCGACGTCCAGCTGTACGTGCAGAACTGCTTCACATCGCAGCCCAGGGAATTTTATGAGACAGCCATTCACCGCCTCGTGTCACAGTGGGACAAGTGACTCAACAGCCAGGGCCAATAGGCTACTTCTAACATACAGGTACTGGTTTCAGTAATTATGCCTCCAGCTCGTTACTTTTTGAACGCACCTTATAATAGAATATTCAAAATTGAAAACCGGCAACAAGTGGACTGATGAAAGAAAAGAAAAACAATACACTGAAGAGAGATTTCCTTCCATGTGATCATTTGCTAAGCAGTAGTATAATAGCTGTTGATAATGCTTGAATACTTACCGACATCGTTGATTGAGTGGTTTAAGTTGCCAACTCCTACCCGGCAGGAGGATTTTTTAAAACTTGATTTTTATTATATGCTATTTATTGTTTTATAATTACTCAGCCGTTATATTATGAAGCATATATATCGTACATTTTACAAACGATTTCGCTTGTAAATTACTAGCTGGGACAGTCTTGGAGAAAAGGCGTTCGCAAGTTTAGCGAGTGTTGGGAATTTCATCGCATTGTGTCCTATATCGGAGTTACGGATCGTGACATCACCGTGGAGAGTCGAGCACTTCCCACGGGTTACTCGTTCATGCTCGGAACCACTAAGCTCGATTCTCACGCGCACATCACTAGGCTAGTATCATCCAGCGAGTTATGTTCACTATTCGCAGCAGGAGGGACCAGAACGGGAGGAGGTGTAGCAACATCAGAGCGAGCCTATCGGTTCCTCGTCGTCAGTAAATGAACGCTTGAACAATTGTTTTTCACCTATCATTTCACTGTCGAAAAGATCCTGTGACACATCCACCTGTGTGTCCTCAAGTGTAGACCACTGCCTGAGAAATACCTGACATGGTTGAGAAGAAGGTTCCAATGGTTCCCCTCCCAAACTATATTGACCACAATGCATGGAGAGAAAAATAAAACACTAAATGATCGTCACTCGATGTAACAGTTGATCGATGATGATGATAATTGTTGTTTTTACGGGGCCTAACATCTAGGTTATCGGCCCCTAATGTTTTGGGTGGTAGTGAAAGATGGGATGAGATGAATACTATAACTAATACTAACTACAACTTACATTCTAGAAGAGGAAATTGTAAACAAATAAAGGAGAAGGCTAATAAAGGACAAGTAGAAAAGAAATTCCCTCAACCCTCGAAGAATGAGGATTGAGGGACTTGGAAGGAAGGAGAGCCATGAAAGGCAGATAGGAAAGGGGGCAAAGTGGAGGGGGCCCGCCCCAAAGTCAGAGGAAAAAGGGTACAAAACGGACCCAGCTCAGGAAACCCTCGGGGTCGCCAACTCTCAAACTCACCAGCCGTGAGTCCTTGAGGGTGTAACATTATCCAGGGTGCACCAGAAGTGGTAGGGATACATACACCCTTCCTCCTTGAGGGCCTTGAGCAGAAGACAGGAGATAACATGAAAAGGAAAAGAAGGGTAACCCTTCGAAGAATGAGGGTATCAGGAAAGCTGATACAAGGGCCAATTATGGCGGGAAAGTGAAAGACTCCCTAGGCCTCTGATATCCTAATACCGTCGGGGTCGGAAGAGAACTAGTGTTGATCAAAAGAGGTCGACAGGCCGCTCGCCACAAAGGTTCACAGTTGACTGAAGTGTTTACAAGTATTTACTTACAAGGGAACGGATTGGGTTGTAAAATTATAATCTGGTTGAAATTTAGTACACAATATTCCCACAAAGTTGTACAATGACGTAGTGAAGATCGCACGGGCCACTTTCAATATTGAACGCTGAAAACCTGCCGTGTGATGGCATGAGCGAGGAGGTGGAAGAGATAATGCTGACCTTGAATCCTAGCAGCACGCGATGGCTCCCGGTCACCAGCTTTATTAGCGATCACTTTCAGCAAAGCAGCTTTGTAGACAAACTACCACATTCCAAAGATTAAAATTTGGAAGGTGATCCAATTGAACATCGTCGTTGTAACTTTCTGATATTTGTAAATATTTTGAGTGTAAAGTTAATCTTAACATTAATTATTGTGTCTGTGCCAGTAAAATTAAAATTAGATTGTCACACTTACATGGCTTGATGAAGGAACGATTTAAGACCTGTTCATCCGAAACATTACTTTTCTTTTGCATTTCCTACCGAACTGATAAGGGAGTGACGGGATGAGCGGAAGGTGGAAGGCGGAAGGTGGGAAATGCAAGGCAGCACGGCAGGTTTCTGTCTGGTGGTCGGGAGCCATCGCGTGCTGCTAGGATTCAAGATCCACCCCCTCACTCATCCCGTCGTCCGGCAGGTTTTCGGCGTTCAATATTGAAAGTGGCCCGTGTAGTTTTCACTACGTCATTGTACAACTTTGTAGGAATATTGTGTACTAAATTTCAACCAGATTAGAATTGTACACCGCAATCCGTTCCCTGAGATGAGCCTCACAGAAAATGACATTGGAATTATAAATGTCTTCTTGTTAACAAAGTTCTGGTTGTGTGATTCTAACCACGTAAAATATGGCTTCAAAGCTATCTATACTACGAATTGAACATTGCGGTCTGGGACTGGTTTTAGGCAGACTTTTTAATACATGATAACATGAGTGAATTTTGCATCCTTATATATGATGTAAAATTGGTTTTGTTAAGGTTTGTATGAATATTTACATTTAAAATGTGTACGTTTTTTCGAGTACAGTAAATTATAGAACTTTTTTGCACCTTTTAAACAAAACTTTTGTACCTACAACTCCTCCAGTTGTATACATTGTTTGCACATTCTCATAGATACATTCTACCACAACCCGCAGTACCGCATCACGCTGGAGGAGCCTGACGAGGAAGATCAAGGAGAGCACAAATGTACTGTGGTTATTGGGATCATGCAGAAGAAGAGGAGATTAAGGAAGGAAATGGGAAGAGAGAACTTTAGCATAGGATTTGTTGTGTATCAAGTAAGTATTTTGCTAATAACATATACAATATACATACAGTCTAGTCTGCAAGCCTCTGTGTGCGAACATGATCCCACATTAGCAGTTAGCACTGTCCTTCTACACCTCTCACTTTGAAATCGTTCAACACTAAATCAAACCTTCGCCTCCTAGGTCTACCTCTGCTTCTCTTACCCTCTACAGCCAAAGTCATTAACCTCTTGGGCAATCTCACCTCCCCCATTCTCTCCACACGACCCCACCATCAGAGTCGGCTCATACGAACAGCTCCATCTAGCGTGTCATTTCTACCTTAGCCTTTATCTCTGCATTCGAGTACCTACCTGCCATTGTTCCCATTTACTTGTCCTCTAGCTTATGTATCAGATATCCTGAATCTATCCAGCTCTCACTTCCATACAGCAAGCTTGATCTAAATACTGAGCGATGTGGGGAGAGTTTCGTCGCTACACTAACTTCTTTCTTGCAGAATACTGTATATTGCAACTGAGAACTCTCGGCATTGGCTTTTCTACGCCTCGAATCTACTTCCTTCCCCAAACTACCGACCATCCTGAGACAATACACAGCCCAATGTTCCACCTGCTCCAATTTAATTCCTCCTATCTGGAATGTGTTCCTTCCCTACCGACATAACATTAGTCTTTGAAATGCTGATCCTCATACCCTACTCCCCACATTTCTGTTTAAGTGCTAACATGTTGGCTTACAAGCTTTCGACGGAGTGCGCCATTACAACCACATCATCAGCATAGGCCTGGTTTCCTCCTAATTGAATCCCATCCATCCAGTTTATGCCCTTCAGCCAATGGTTCATATAATTATAAAATAAACAGTAGTGGTGAGAGGTGGCGGATAGTACCAAATGAAGTGGTATACAGAGAACTGGAGCCCATCACTGACACTATTCGGAAGAAACGGATTTCTTTTTTGGTCACATCATGAGGACACCAAAAACCAGGTCATCTAGAAAAATTGTAGTGAAACTTTGGAATATGAAACAATAAGTACGAAGGATTAAGGAAATAAGAGAAGATATAAAAGAATTAGAAATAACCTTGGATGACTTGCAAAACAAACAAAAAAATAAAAAAATGAGAGATATAAAAATAAGATTTCAGGCTAAAATAGACAAACGTAATACAGTAAAAAGGGTATTTACAGATGAGGAACGCCTGAGAAGATCAGAGCGAATGAAAAGCTACTGGGCGACTCGGAAAGAAAACTTACTGAAGAAGAGGACCAAGAAATGATTGACTGAAGTGGTCCAATGAGGCCGTAAAATCAGAAGAAGAAGAAGAAGAAGAAGAAGAAGAAGGAGGTGAGAGGTTACAGCCTTGCCTCAATCCTGTAACAATCTTGAACCAAGAACTCATCCTACCAACTCTGGTAGGTTCTTCAGTTTCCACAATGCGGTGTGTGTAGAATCTGTCGGATAACCAGTGTTAATTGTGATGGCTGTATTAGTGTGTGTTATCTGTAATTCAGGTAAGGTCTGCAGACGATCAATTTCAAGTAGTTCCCACCTCTGCTTCCAAATGCTACCGTCAACGACGCCTAGCTGTGAACTTACCATCAACTCTCACTGATTATTAACAAAAATACGATTGCCTGTAGCAGCCTTCCCTTGAAACCATTATCCTTCAGGATGCTCAGCATCTTCTCCCTGAGTAGCCTACTCAATCATACGCCTGCTCTAGATTTACAAAACACAAACACAACTCTCTAATCCTCTAGTTTAGTAGCAGTTCTCAATAACTTGGCGCATATTAAATTTTGATCTTGACATCCTCGTTGTGGTCTGAAGCCATACATCTTACGCTTGGCCAATGATCGAACACTCCTTGATAAGATAAGATAAGATAGGCGGCTTCGGTGGCGTAGTTGGTAGCATGCTGAGCTTCTATGCCCAAGATCGCGGGTTCAAACCCGGCCAAAGTCGTCGGATTTTTTTAAGAGCGTAAAAAATCCCTCAGTATGCCTTCCTTCGGAGGGGAAGTAAAGCCGGCGGTCCCATGTAATAGATTTATGGCATGTTAAAGAACCTTCCACTAATAACACCTGTGTGAAGCTAAATTGTATAGGTTAAGAATGTAAACAACGTCCTTAGGCTCGTACGTTCGTTGCCAGGAGCCGACTGTGGTGGCGTCTAGTAGCTAAGTTCTGAACTAGTAGTCGTTGACGGTGGCGTTTGGCGGCAAAAGTAGGAACTATTTCAAAAATTCAAAGTCTGCAGTCCTTATCAGAATTAAAAAAAACAGATAACACACACTAATAGAGTCATCACAATATTAACACCGGTTATCAGACAGATTCTACACACACCCAAAGTACACGGGCTACATGACCGCATTGTCCAGCCCCTAAACTTAGGAACCAACCAACCAAGATAAGATATTGTATATTCATGATTATTTTATCATCTATACTGATATAATTATATAAGGTGCGTTCAAAAAGTAACGAGCCGGAGGCATAATTGCAGAAACCAGTACCTGCATGTTAGAAGTATTGGCTCTGGCTGTTGAGTCACTTGTCCCACTGTGACACGAGGTGGTGAACGGCGGTCTCATAAAATTTCCTGGGCTGCGATGTGAACCAGTTCCGCACGTACAGCTGGACGTTGGCGTCCGAGGTGAATCGTTGGCCCCGCAGACCCCTTTCCAGGAAACCAAACATGGCGTAATCACAGGGAGAGAGGTCTGGACTGTATGGAGGGTGGCCGAGAACCTCCCATTTGAATTTCTGTAGGAGTGCCATGACTGTGTTGGGCGTATGAGGTCGTGCATTGTCGTGGAGCGACCACGGCGGCTATGGCGTTCACTGTCACTCGGCGGTCCTGGGTAATGAGTGCATCAACCAGCTGGACGTTGTCATCGGTAATGCAGGGGGGTGCCCCAGACCAGGCATCATCGGCTAACGACACCCGCCCTTCCCTGAAGCGCTTGTGCCACGCCTTGATCCTTGCAAGGGTCATGCAGTGTTCGCCGTACATTTGTGACATTCAGCGAGGAATGTCCGTTCCCCCTACTCCTTCCGCTGTCAGAAACCGAACAACGCCTCTTTGCTCTTCCGTTGACGCCTCCATGTCACTGTTTGCAATGCGACTGGCAGCGTTGGACGATTGATGCATGCTGCTGCTCGCTTTGTATCGTCACGTGACGTGCACGCGTGGCCTCTAGCGACGGGCTGTAACCTTCCACGCTCTAGTCGGAACCACACCTCGTTACACACGCCACGATTAGCCAATGTAGTCACCGGTTTGCGCATTCCAGCCTCCGGATCGTTACTTTTTGAACGCACCTTATAAAAAAGTAGGTGTGTGTCTGTGTATTACTCAATCACGCAAGAACCACTGGTCCGATATACATGAAATTTTACATGGTTGTAGCTGATTTACCTGGTTAACATACAGGTGTTACTTTTTATTTTGATACTTTGCACTATTTAAAGAAGGCGAACCTTTGGTTTCAAACTTACATATTTCCATTTCAAATATAAAGAAAACGTTAAGAAATAGCAAATATTTGATGGCATGTACGAGGTTTAAAATTTAATTTTCTATCCGACAGGTCCTTATCACTTTTCGTGTATCTCCAACGGTTAGCGAGTAAAACCTAAATTTGGGCTATAAAACACGGTCAACGCCGAGCGGTGTAGTTGGACAAAATGATCTATCCTTACTCTCCCTCCGCGCAGCACCTCCCCTATCCCCTGTTTTAACTGGCACCTTCACATTTTAATTCATGTATGACCCGTAGCGAAGCACGGGTGCTTCAGCTAGTGTACAATAATTTATGATAGGATCTTTACGAGTTGAGTAACTTACCATGTTGCTGCCTTGGACACAATACTCTCAAAGGGAGCTCCTGACAAATCATTTCCCTCTTCTTCTTTAATCCTGGACCACAAGCGCGGGAGTTGTGTGGACACCTTTTTGAGTAACTTATTTTGTTAATTATTTAGTGTAAGGCATTGGATACAGAAAGTGTCGAGGCGCAGGAATATAAACAATAAAAGAGCAGGACAGGGGTAAGAAATACTATTTTTCTTGATCGATCGATAACATATTGTATCAAGGAAATTTATAGGTAGTTATACTTCATTTGACATGAAGACAAACATCAGATGTGTACTACATTCCATTACCAAAGACACAATAGCAGGAATATTTGCCAACTTAGAGCACAGGTAAGAGAGATGTCTTGGGTTGGCTGGTTCCTATCTGGAACATGTCTTTAGATGATTTGCTGTGTTCTTGCCATGTACATTTAAATATACTCAATACGTGAATTCGGTGCACTGTATTCTTCTGGGCCATACTGTACATTATCCGTAATTATAGTGTTGTATGCAGTGGCGTGCCAAGGCTACTTGACGCCCGGGGCCAACTAGATGGTATTTCCCCCCTAACACTAAAAGGTTCAAGGATCATTAAGTTTAATTTAAACACAGTTTAATGTTCATAAATATGTATTTCAATAAGTAGTATGTTACTTGAACACACTATAAAGAGAAACATATGAATACAATAAAACTGTAAGTATTAAAAGGTTAGTTAGTTTGAATAATAATAAAAATTAAATTAAAGAGAAAAAAGTTTCAGAGTCATAACAAAAATTTAAAATTGTGCCTTCCCTAGCCTTGACGGATGCAAACTTATTTATAGTAGCAGCCACATCACGTTCAATTGGTAAAATTGCTAAATTACTTTTTCTTGCGTCATTGTCTATCTTAAATAATTTTTAATAAGCTTCAGCTTACTAAAAGATCGTTTACAAGATGCCACATACACTGGAGTCGTTAAAAGTACTTTGAAAGCGATGATCAAGTTACTGTATGCCTCTAATCCCAAACAAGACCTAAATATAACAAAATATCTTTGGGTTTCAAGTCGATCTTTTCATTATTTTTCTTTGATCTTCCTAATAAAACTATGACATCTTTAATATCTTCAAAGAGTTCTTCTCCGTTCAACTCCTCAGGGTACTTCTCTGCAAGTTCGAAACATTTTCTCTTTAGAGTGTTCAAAACGTTTTCATTTGGGGTTTCGTTATGAATGTATCCATCAAAATTACAGACGAAGCCAAAACGTTTATCCAGTTCCTTGATATTAGCGAACCGTTCACTTAACTCACGAATAAATGTATCTAAGATCACTAGTGTCCTCCACTTTACTTCAACTTTCCAGGAAAGTCCAACATCATCAGTGGATTCCCCTGGCATTTTCCGCTTCACTCTTTGTCTTCGTTCCGTGAGTTCTCCCCATACCTCACACTTCTTAGTAGCTTTTGATATAACATCAACTGGAAGGGGTTCTCTCCACATATTAAGCTTATATTGGAAAGCTTGTAGACAAGTTATTACATAAGTGAACGAAATACCTTCGATTTGCAAAGTTTTCTGTGTTCGGTCAATTTTTGGAAGTACCTCAGTCCAGAAAAAGATCAGTGTTACAAAGTCAAATCTTTCTATTGCATTAATTAACAGCGCTGCACTCGGTCTGGTATCGATGGTTTCAGTTGCAGTGTCTCAATTTTTCTAGAGCATAAAACACTCCATCTAACTGCTTTAAAACTCCATCATGTATCTGAGTGGCCCTTGACCAATAAGCTGACATGTTCCTCATGTTCCACCTGTGACTCGAACTAGAGAAAAATGCATACACTTGTTGAACTGTTCCAAAAAATTGCACTTTATTCCAAGAGTTGGATTGAGAGATTTGAATCGTCTGCTTTAAGACAGTTTCCGGTACCATCAAGATCATTGTGTTTAGCCAATTTATTAACTACTGTAATATTTGATTCATTAATATCATATATATTATTTCAGTAGTATGCATCCCTCCTAGTCTCCACACAACTCATACATTTAAGCAGACACTCATGCCGCATAATATTACAATAATTATATCATGTAATTCCTTTTCTTTTGACAATCATCATCATATATATTATTTCAGTAGTATAGATCCCTCCTGCGGCGCTCACAAGAGACCGATCGTGAAAAATGAGCATTCAAATGAAAGAGAATATACATTACCAGTGACTCAATGCACTCTAATTTCATAAATATCTATAATTTCTTTAAAAAACGACTTTAGAAAACTGTATTAAGTGTGCGATTTGCAGTTATGGTGGCTGCAGGAAGATACGCTCCATAATTGCTGTTCACTTCACATTTTGGCCGCTGTGACGCCTTTTTATGTCATTTTAACATTCTGAGGTCTTTTCTTTATCATTTTGCATCGATTTCGGAAACAGTATGTGTACGTTTTCGGAATCAGTACAAAATCAATGGATTGGCTACTCAAATCGAATAACCGGCGAGTGTTAGTTCTAAGCTTTCAATCAATGGACTCAGCACAAACATGATTTACGCTCATCCGTCTAAACAACGGATTTATTATATTCCAGGTTTGTTAATATGCCGCGATACAGGATTTTCTTCTGCATTCTAATTCCATAAATATCGATTTTTGTAAGAATTGTGCTTTGTACAAACTTACTGTTGCTTAACATGCTGCAATTCTGAGTTGTCGTCTAAAACCTTAAAACATTGAACGTTAATTCTCTAACAGTTTTTCTTCTATCTGATTTTCAGAATCAGTAATTCAATGGATTGGGTACAGGTTTTTCTCCTGCATTCTAATTCCATAAATATCGATTTTGTAAGAAGTGTGCTTTTTGCAAATACTGTTGCTGTATCATGCTAGAGTTGCCGTCTACGGCCTTAAAACTATCATCATCATCATCATCATATAGGCCTCATAAATTAGCAGTGAAGAATTGCATTCTAATTTCATAAATATCATTTTTTGTAAGAAGTGTGCGATTTGCAAATACTGATGCTCTAACATGCAGCAATTATGAGTTGTCGTCTAAACCCTTAAAACGTTAATTATTTTAGTAGTGGAGTGATGACAGTTCTGCCCCCCCCCCCCCCCCCCCCCCGCTACTCCCAATGCGAGCCGATAACTCCCGAACCCTTGGTCGGAGATTCACGAATGAGGTGTCGTTGGACTCGGGCTGACGGGGGCTTTGCTATGGACCACTCATTTCAACCCCTAAATAAAACCTACCCCTACTAGGGGGTGAAATTGTAATTTTTAGTGAAAGTCTCTTTTCAAATACGACATGTATAAGGTGCGCTGCTAAAATGAACTTAAATGTTGTTGCTCATATCGCGCATGCGTTTTTCTGGCTGCCGCTATGGATGAACATTTTTGTTTTTGTTTTATACGCATGCGCACTTGGGATTTTTGTAAGAGGGCGAGCTCTTTGAAAAAAAATGATTGATAAGAAGAGGTTTTGGTGGTGAGGAGAGAGCCAGATAGTCGCCTACTTTCCTACCAAGTTTGTCGATATATCTCAAACGCAAGGTCGGATTTGGACGTGTGACGTGTCAAATCGCTTGTCTCGAAGCTCTATATATGCTATTAATAGGTCAAAGTTTTGAGAATGAGGGAAACAGGCTTTTTGGGGGTAAAACCATGATTTTAGACTTTTTCCGATATTTCACGAATGCATGGTCGGATTTGGGCCTATGACGTGTCAAATGGCTTGTCTCGAAACCCTCTTTATTTTGGTAATAGGGTAAAGTTTTTGAGAATGAGGGAAACAGAATTTTTTGGGGTAAAACTGTGATTTTAGACATTTTGCTCTATCTCGCGAACCAATCATGCTAGAGGCGTGTACGACGGGTCCAAGGACTCGGGGTGGCGTCCTCTTTGCTATGGACCACTCGTTATATTAAAAAAAATGGAAACTCGATTTTGGGGTAAACACGTGTTTTTTGTGATTTTGCCGATATCTCACGAACCAATAACGCTAGAGACGTGTACGAGGTGTCCTAGGACTCGGGCTAACGCCCCCTTTCAAATGCGGTAGATTTTTTTTCCAAAAAAATAATTCACAAAGGGCCTAACGCCATACATGTTGAAAAAACGTTTTCTTTTTCTTTACCTGTTTATAATGTGTTGGTAGGACACATACTAAGACACCCAGGAATAGCAAGCTTAGTTATGGAAGGAAGGGTCGAGGACAAGAACTGTAGGGGTAGACCAAGGTTAGAATATGTTAAACAGATTGCCTCGGATGTAGGGTGTGGTAGCTATGTAGAGATGAAACGATTAGCTCAGGACAGGGAGGCATGGAGAGCTGCATCAAACCAGTCAAAAGACTGAAGACTCAAACAACAACAACAACAATGTCCATGAAGCGTGGTGGTTGAGAGAGACGATACTGCTGGATGTGTGTGTTTCAACAAACCTGTCGCTGACCAAGGTGGCTGTGTTCAATAGATCAATCGCTATTTCGGCGGGTCGGTGTATGACAGAGCGAGGGTGCGTTTTCTGATATTTTACCTTTAACGTGTAAACGGTGATGAGAACTAGGTTCTATGTTGGTCGAAGCGAGTAGAGAAAATAAACTTGCCGACGAGCAGGAGGTGAATATCATTTGAGCTTATTGGAAGGCTCCGATCTGACTTGACAACAGGTGACGCTTGAAGGTGAAATAATCTGACCATCGTGGTGGCAGGGGAGTGTGAAAGGCATGCACACACATTTGTGAAACCACATGTAGGCTAAACCAGTGACATCCTGTTTTGCTTCGTACGTGACAAAATGCAAGTCCATGTGAAATTTGATCTACCGCAGGTGTTCACCTTGGACGTTATCTGTCCACGTGCATGATAACTGTTAACAAGTGACATCCTGTTTTGCTTCGTACGTGACAAAATGCAAGTTCATGTGAAATTTGATTCGCCACAGGTGTTCACTTTGGGCGTTAGCTGTCCACGTGACCGATAACAGAATGGTCAAAGCGTGGGAAAAAATGATTATACATGCAACGTAGCATATATAAAGACATGTCGTTATCATTTCCACTGTCACTTGGGTGGACTACCTTTGAACACATTGCGTTGCGTGAAACACTTGGTCTTGTTTAACAGTTTTGGTGTTGGTGGAAAATACTTAACCTTGTTGTGGGGTAGGTATATATTTATTCATTTATACATTTATTGATTAATATATATATTTACAAGCAATTATTTATTGATTAGGTAATTAATGATTTTATTTATTTGTTTGCAGATAACCGGCATACCTTACATGTCTGAGGGAGAAGAAACCATTGCACTTTTGAGCCCACTAGAAGGGAAGAACAACAAGTCACTGCAAGTAAAGGTGAGATGATTTTTTTAAACTAGCTTGTTTCATTTTTTTTGTTTTATGTTTTATTTTATGAAATGTATGTATTAACTTGAATTTAGGTATTTATAGCGGTTTATTTTATTTATTTTTAGAAACTTGGAAATAATAGTCTTACCGACGTAGTAGTCGCTGAAAAAAAAACGAAACGCACTAAAGCGAAACCACTGCCAAAGAGTGAACTGTTTAAAACTCAGGTAAGTCCAACTTAAAAATGCTATTCCATTTTACCACTACTGAAAACTCGTAGACAAAAAAAAATTCATTACCTGTACATGACTGGGGCAATGATTGCTTTCTTGATTAATGGCTATGTTGTTGGTGTTGACTGGGAAAAGTACAAGGCCATGTTGGATTTTCTAAAAATAAAAATAATAAATTTAATTTATGGGTGGTTCCCTATGGACTCAACGAATATCCACAGGTTTGAACATGATAATGTGAACAAAATGACATGACATTCATTTTTGTTTATATATTGGTTAAAGGGAGGGTGGGGGAATGTAAATGACTGTAGCTTTATAAAAAAGAAAATAAGTACATGGGTTACTGTTAGTGCCAACATACAGTTTATTTTTAATGGTGTTTTGATATATTAATGCCAATTAACGTTAACGTTTTATTTACAAGTATTGATTGATTGATTGATTGATTGAGTGATGGGTTATTTTGTTTGCTTTTAGGTGTCGTCATGTGCCATTAACGTAATGAACAGACAGTGAACAAGCATGCATTATGCTTTAAAGTACTCTGTGCTCTTGTGCAATGTTAATAACTTACAATAAGAAAAAGTTTTATTATAACACATGGCGTTAGTACCAAATACAACAAGTGAGCAAGTTGGTTTACCACGTGGGTTAAATTTAAAATCAGAACATGATCGATGGTTAACATTTGAATCCTGGCCTGTAGGCTTTTTGTCGACGCATGAACTTGCAAAAGCCGGTTTTTTTTACTTGAACCGAGAAGATGTGGTGCGCTGTGTGTTTTGTCGTATTGAACTTTCACACTGGGAAGAAGGGGATGATCCCTTTAGAGACCATTTGCGATGGTCTCCTCACTGTCCTTACATGCTTGGAAAGCAAGTGGGTAACCTACCCGTGCATTCATTTTACCGAACCACAAGGCCTTTGGCCGCTACTTACGTTGCTGAATCACAAATAAATAATAATAATGATGTATTACCAGCCAACGGTAGTGTCGATATATGTGGTCCATATGCCATAGACAGTGTTGAATTGGCGTGTGCTTTTGAAAAATTGGGAGTTTGCAAGACTAAAGCACTAGCACACCCAGAGTACAGCTCTGTTGAAAAACGTTTTGAATCTTATAAAAATGTTTGGCCATTAATATTAAAACACCTTACCAAACAGCTAAGTGAAGCTGGATTTTTTTATACTGGTGAAGGGGATAAAAGAATATGTTTTTATTGCGGATTTGCTTTAAAGGATTGGCAAATGACTGATGACCCTTTAGTGCAACACGCTCGTTGGTTACCAAACTGTAAATACATGGTGTTGCTTAAAGGTCAGGAATTTGTGAACACTATTCGTAAAGAAAAAGTGATTGCAGCACAAGACATAAAAGTGCCTTTAGAGTTAGAGCACGCGGAGCAAATACATAAGGCTGAAAGAAAAGACTTGTCTCACGAACAGATACAAAAGTGTGACCAACAATTATGTAAAATTTGTTATCAAGATGAACTAGGTGTTGTATTTTTACCCTGTGGACACATGATAGCCTGTGTCAAATGTGCATTAAAACTTAACACTTGTGCTATATGCAGAAAAGTAGTATCTGCTACAGTTAGGGCATTTCTTGCATAACTAGTATAATTTATTCGCCATGCATAGTGCAAAATACCTAATTGCACAATATTATTAAAACTGTTTTAGAGTGTAATAGATATGCTTTTGTTTTGTTTATAGACTACTACAATGAATGTTTTGAATGCTGTGGGACAATCATGTGGCTTAGAGACAAAGAAGCTCAGCGAATTGCCAACGCATATTCCATTCCGCATTATCAAGATTCGGAAATTGAAAACAGCATATGGTGATCGTGTACTTTGTGTATGTGAAAACTTTGAGACATTTCTGCCTATACGGTTTAATGATATGTCGGAAAGTGTTTTTGATGAAGTCAATAATGCTGTGCAACCTGTACACTTAATTTATGAAGGTTTTAAAAACAATAGGTGCATGATTCGTTTTAATTAAATAAAAAAAGTCAAATAATAATGGAAGATATAAGTCATGACAATGGACTGAAAGAAAAAATATGTGTATAGAGTAATAATGTCTTAGTGTTTAGTATTGTCTTAAAAATATTATCATGAAACCAAAAAATGTATATAAAGTTTGTAAATAAATGAAAATAATGGTACAATGTTGTTTTATTTTCTATAGAAGTCAGAATATTTAACATTGCAGAGTATACATGATTATGACAATAAAAAGCATACTTAATACAAGTCTTTGCCTTTACGATAGTGTGTTATAGTTTTAAAAACAAAGCTTGTTGTAGATCTTTTTTCTTCCACGGTAAACAATAGGCATGAAAACGTTATTGTCCTGTTTTGGATCATTATCACTATCATAATCATAAGCTGCATGATCTATATCACTATTATTATAATCACTATAATTATCCTCAACATTATCCTCAACATTACTAAAACCAGTTAAATATTCCTGGTCCTCTTCCTGTTCCTCTTCCTCTTCCTCTACAGTGTCCTCGTGTAGAGTCTGCGTGGCTTTTGATAATGTTAAGGGTTTTTTGAACATTGAATTCTTTTCAATAGTAGTATTGTTTTGTAGCACTTGCTTTTTAACATTTTCATGATTTTCTGTTGACAGCAACAGTGTTTCATGCAGTACACTACATTGATGATCACTGACACTTAAAACCACACTATTTTTGCTTTTTAGCTCACTGCGACATTGTTTTGAACGTTGTTTTGTACAACGCCAAATAACAGTTCCATTTTTATTGGTTCGTTTCACAATATATGAATATCCTTTATAGAATGCATGATGCTTACCATACCTAGTCACAGATACTTCCATATCAACTGTCAAGCTTAGACTAAGCTCTAGTAAAGACAACTTGGTAATAAGAACAATAGATTAATGTGCTAGCATATATGGGTGCAAATGTGGGAGCAAAAAAAGTGGGAGCAAAAAGTGTGAGCAAGAATTGGGAGCAAAAAAGTGGGAGCAAAAAGTGGGAGCAAAAATTGGGAGCAAAAAGTGGGAGCAAAAAGTGGGAGCAAAAATTGGGAGCAAAAAGTGGGAGCAAAAGTGGGAGCAAAAGTGAGTGTAAAAGTGAGTGTAAAAGTGAGTGCAAACGTGGGTTCAAAAGTGAGTGCAAAAGTGAATGTAAAAGTGGGTGCAAGAGTGGGTGCAAAAGTGGGTGCAAAAGTGGGTGCAAAAGTGGGTGAAAAAGTGGGTGCAAAGTGGGTGCAAGAGTGAGTGCAAAAGTGGGTGAAAAAGTGGGTGCGAAAGTGGGTGCAAACGTGAGTGCAAAAGTGGGTGCAAAAGTGAATGCAAAAGTGGGTGCAAAAGTGGGAGCAAAAAGTGGGAGCAAAAAGTGGGAGCAAAAGGTGTAAGCAAAAGTGGGAGCAAATATGAGAGCAAAAAAATGTGGGAGCAAAAAGTGGGAGCAAAACGTGTAAGCAGAAGTGGGAGCAAACAAGTGTGAGCAAATATGGGAGCAGAAAGTGGGAGCAAATGTGAAAGCAAAAGTGGGAGCAAAAAGAGCGAGCAAAAGTGAGTGCACAAAGGGGGAGCAAAATGTGTGAGTAAAAAGTGGGGTCAAATGTGGTGTTTTACTAAAACAATCCCCCCTAACCTAACCTAACCTAACTTTACTCAACCTAATTTCACCTAACCTAACTTCACCTAACCTAACCTTCCAACTCTCAGATGAAAAATTAAATTCTGGCTATAGTCGCGTTGGAATCCAAAACCTCTGGGATAACACCCAAGTATACTAGCCACTACACCGCGAAATGGGCAAATTATCATGCAACACAACACAAAAATAAAAAGTTTTCTGTAGTGCAACTCATTGGCTGACATTCATAGTTGAGAATTCAAACCCAAGACCTCAGGACTTTTGTTTTGAACATTATCAGAAATATTATTCCATTTACATTTTGCTGTTGCTTATAGTTATAAGAGTTGGCATTAATATGGGAGCAAAAGTGAAAGCAAAAAGTGGGTGCAAGCATGGCTGGTTGTAGAGACTTTCATATCAACAAATACACATAAACTAAATTTTAGTAAAGTGACTTGGCTAATAATAATAATAATATTAACAGTTTAAAAAAAATTTCAAGGGGATTGATATTTTTCAGGGTGTAATTTCCAAAGTACTGTCAAGAATAATAATTACATGAACAGATTCCAAGAACTCTAGAGTGCTTTTAAGGTTAATGATTGGCTAGGAGTGAGATAGAGCTAGCTAACCTAAGTTAACCTCAGCTCAGTAAACCTAACCTTGTCACATGGCATGTTCTACAAGTATAGACTTGCTTTGAGACTGGCTATGACGTCACAGATGAATGGCGGTGGGAGGCTGGACACGACTTTTTATTACCCAAAAACATTGTCCTTTTTGCCAGCCTCCCACCGCCATTCATCTGTGACGTCATAGCCAGTCTCAAAGCAAGTCTATACTTGTAGAACATGCCATATGACAAGGTTAGGTTTACTGAGCTGAGGTTAACTTAGGTTAGCTAGCTCTATCTCACTCCTAGCCAATCATTAACCTTAAAAGCACTCTAGAGTTCTTGGAATCTGTTCATGTAATTATTATTCTTGACAGTACTTTGGAAATTACACCCTGAAAAATATCAATCCCCTTGAAAAAAATTTTAAACTGTTAATATTATTATTATTATTAGCCAAGTCACTTTACTAAAATTTAGTTTATGTGTATTTGTTGATATGAAAGTCTCTACAACCAGCCATGCTTGCACCCACTTTTTGCTTTCACTTTTGCTCCCATATTAATGCCAACTCTTATAACTATAAGCAACAGCAAAATGTAAATGGAATAATATTTCTGATAATGTTCAAAACAAAAGTCCTGAGGTCTTGGGTTTGAATTCTCAACTATGAATGTCAGCCAATGAGTTGCACTACAGAAAACTTTTTATTTTTGTGTTGTGTTGCATGATAATTTGCCCATTTCGCGGTGTAGTGGCTAGTATACTTGGGTGTTATCCCAGAGGTTTTGGATTCCAACGCGACTATAGCCAGAATTTAATTTTTGATCTGAGAGTTGGAAGGTTAGGTTAGGTGAAGTTAGGTTAGGTGAAATTAGGTTGAGTAAAGTTAGGTTAGGTTAGGTTAGGGGGGATTGTTTTAGTAAAACACCACATTTGACCCCACTTTTTACTCACACATTTTTCTCCCCCTTTGTGCACTCACTTTTGCTCGCTCTTTTTGCTCCCACTTTTGCTTTCACATTTGCTCCCACTTTCTGCTCCCATATTTGCTCACACTTGTTTGCTCCCACTTCTGCTTACACGTTTTGCTCCCACTTTTTGCTCCCACATTTTTTTGCTCTCATATTTGCTCCCACTTTTGCTTACACTTTTTGGTCCCACTTTTTGCTCCCACTTTTTGCTCCCACTTTTTGCTCCCACTTTTGCACCCACTTTTGCATTCACTTTTGCACCCACTTTTGCACTCACGTTTGCACCCACTTTCGCACCCACTTTTTCACCCACTTTTGCACTCACTCTAGCACCCACTTTGCACCCACTTTTTCACCCACTTTTGCACCCACTTTTGCACCCACTTTTGCACCCACTCTTGCACCCACTTTTGCACCCACTTTTACATTCACTTTTGCACTCACTTTTGAACCCACGTTTGCACTCACTTTTACACTCACTTTTGCTCCCACTTTTGCTCCCACTTTTTGCTCCCACTCTTTGCTCCCACTTTTTGCTCCCAATTTTTGCTCCCACTTTTTGCTCCCACTTTTTTGCTCCCAATTCTTGCTCCCACTTTTTGCTCCCACTTTTTTTGCTCCCACATTTGCACCCATATATGCTAGCACATTAATCTATTGTTCTTATTACCAAGTTGTCTTTACTAGAGCTTAGTCTAAGCTTGACAGTTGATATGGAAGTATCTGTGACTAGGTATGGTAAGCATCATGCATTCTATAAAGGATATTCATATATTGTGAAACGAACCAATAAAAATGGAACTGTTATTTGGCGTTGTACAAAACAACGTTCAAAACAATGTCGCAGTGAGCTAAAAAGCAAAAATAGTGTGGTTTTAAGTGTCAGTGATCATCAATGTAGTGTACTGCATGAAACACTGTTGCTGTCAACAGAAAATCATGAAAATGTTAAAAAGCAAGTGCTACAAAACAATACTACTATTGAAAATAATTCAATGTTCAAAAAACCCTTAACATTATCAAAAGCCACGCAGACTCTACACGAGGACACTGTAGAGGAAGAGGAAGAGGAACAGGAAGAGGACCAGGAATATTTAACTGGTTTTAGTAATGTTGAGGATAATGTTGAGGATAATTATAGTGATTATAATAATAGTGATATAGATCATGCAGCTTATGATTATGATAGTGATAATGATCCAAAACAGGATAATAACGTTTTCATGCCTATTGTTTACCGTGGAAGAAAAAAGATCTACAACAAGCTTTGTTTTTAAAACTATAACACACTATCGTAAAGGCAAAGACTTGTATTAAGTATGCTTTTTATTGTCATAATCATGTATACTCTGCAATGTTAAATATTCTGACTTCTATAGAAAATAAAACAACATTGTACCATTATTTTCATTTATTTACAAACTTTATATACATTTTTTGGTTTCATGATAATATTTTTAAGACAATACTAAACACTAAGACATTATTACTCTATACACATATTTTTTCTTTCAGTCCATTGTCATGACTTATATCTTCCATTATTATTTGACTTTTTTTATTTAATTAAAACGAATCATGCACCTATTGTTTTTAAAACCTTCATAAATTAAGTGTACAGGTTGCACAGCATTATTGACTTCATCAAAAACACTTTCCGACATATCATTAAACCGTATAGGCAGAAATGTCTCAAAGTTTTCACATACACAAAGTACACGATCACCATATGCTGTTTTCAATTTCCGAATCTTGATAATGCGGAATGGAATATGCGTTGGCAATTCGCTGAGCATCTTTGTCTCTAAGCCACATGATTGTCCCACAGCATTCAAAACATTCATTGTAGTAGTCTATAAACAAAACAAAAGCATATCTATTACACTCTAAAACAGTTTTAATAATATTGTGCAATTAGGGATTTTGCACTATGCATGGCGAATAAATTATACTAGTTATGCAAGAAATGCCCTAACTGTAGCAGATACTACTTTTCTGCATATAGCACAAGTGTTAAGTTTTAATGCACATTTGACACAGGCTATCATGTGTCCACAGGGTAAAAATACAACACCTAGTTCATCTTGATAACAAATTTTACATAATTGTTGGTCACACTTTTGTATCTGTTCGTGAGACAAGTCTTTTCTTTCAGTCTTATGTATTTGCTCCGCGTGCTCTAACTCTAAAGGCACTTTTATGTCTTGTGCTGCAATCACTTTTTCTTTACGAATAGTGTTCACAAATTCCTGACCTTTAAGCAACACCATGTATTTACAGTTTGGTAACCAACGAGCGTGTTGCACTAAAGGGTCATCAGTCATTTGCCAATCCTTTAAAGCAAATCCGCAATAAAAACATATTGTTTTATCCCCTTCACCAGTATAAAAAAATCCAGCTTCACTTAGCTGTTTGGTAAGGTGTTTTAATATTAATGGCCAAACATTTTTATAAGATTCAAAACGTTTTTCAACAGAGCTGTACTCTGGGTGTGCTAGTGCTTTAGTCTTGCAAACTCCCAATTTTTCAAAAGCACACGCCAATTCAACACTGTCTATGGCATATGGACCACATATATCGACACTACCGTTGGCTGGTAATACATCATTATTATTATTTATTTGTGATTCAGCAACGTAAGTAGCGGCCAAAGGCCTTGTGGTTCGGTAAAATGAATGCACGGGTAGGTTACCCACTTGCTTTCCAAGCATGTAAGGACAGTGAGGAGACCATCGCAAATGGTCTCTAATGGGATCATCCCCTTCTTCCCAGTGTGAAAGTTCAATACGACAAAACACACAGCGCACCACATCTTCTCGGTTCAAGTAAAAAAAACCGGCTTTTGCAAGTTCATGCGTCGACAAAAACCCTACAGGCCAGGATTCAAATGTTAACCATCGATCATGTTCTGATTTTAAATTTAACCCACGTGGTAAACCAACTTGCTCACTTGTTGTATTTGGTACTAACGCCATGTGTTATAATAAAACTTTTTCTTATTGTAAGTTATTAACATTGCACAAGAGCACAGAGTACTTTAAAGCATAATGCATGCTTGTTCACTGTCTGTTCATTACGTTAATGGCACATGACGACACCTAAAAGCAAACAAAATAACCCATCACTCAATCAATCAATCAATCAATACTTGTAAATAAAACGTTAACGTTAATTGGCATTAATATATCAAAACACCATTAAAAATAAACTGTATGTTGGCACTAACAGTAACCCATGTACTTATTTTCTTTTTTATAAAGCTACAGTCATTTACATTCCCCCACCCTCCCTTTAACCAATATATAAACAAAAATGAATGTCATGTCATTTTGTTCACATTATCATGTTCAAACCTGTGGATATTCGTTGAGTCCATAGGGAACCACCCATAAATTAAATTTATTATTTTTATTTTTAGAAAATCCAACATGGCCTTGTACTTTTCCCAGTCAACACCAACAACATAGCCATTAATCAAGAAAGCAATCATTGCCCCAGTCATGTACAGGTAATGAATTTTTTTTTGTCTACGAGTTTTCAGTAGTGGTAAAATGGAATAGCATTTTTAAGTTGGACTTACCTGAGTTTTAAACAGTTCACTCTTTGGCAGTGGTTTCGCTTTAGTGCGTTTCGTTTTTTTTTCAGCGACTACTACGTCGGTAAGACTATTATTTCCAAGTTTCTAAAAATAAATAAAATAAACCGCTATAAATACCTAAATTCAAGTTAATACATACATTTCATAAAATAAAACATAAAACAAAAAAAATGAAACAAGTTAGTTTAAAAAAATCATCTCACCTTTACTTGCAGTGACTTGTTGTTCTTCCCTTCTAGTGGGCTCAAAAGTGCAATGGTTTCTTCTCCCTCAGACATGTAAGGTATGCCGGTTATCTGCAAACAAATAAATAAAATCATTAATTACCTAATCAATAAATAATTGCTTGTAAATATATATATTAATCAATAAATGTATAAATGAATAAATATATACCTACCCCACAACAAGGTTAAGTATTTTCCACCAACACCAAAACTGTTAAACAAGACCAAGTGTTTCACGCAACGCAATGTGTTCAAAGGTAGTCCACCCAAGTGACAGTGGAAATGATAACGACATGTCTTTATATATGCTACGTTGCATGTATAATCATTTTTTCCCACGCTTTGACCATTCTGTTATCGGTCACGTGGACAGCTAACGCCCAAAGTGAACACCTGTGGCGAATCAAATTTCACATGAACTTGCATTTTGTCACGTACGAAGCAAAACAGGATGTCACTTGTTAACAGTTATCATGCACGTGGACAGATAACGTCCAAGGTGAACACCTGCGGTAGATCAAATTTCACATGGACTTGCATTTTGTCACGTACGAAGCAAAACAGGATGTCACTGGTTTAGCCTACATGTGGTTTCACAAATGTGTGTGCATGCCTTTCACACTCCCCTGCCACCACGATGGTCAGATTATTTCACCTTCAAGCGTCACCTGTTGTCAAGTCAGATCGGAGCCTTCCAATAAGCTCAAATGATATTCACCTCCTGCTCGTCGGCAAGTTTATTTTCTCTACTCGCTTCGACCAACATAGAACCTAGTTCTCATCACCGTTTACACGTTAAAGGTAAAATATCAGAAAACGCACCCTCGCTCTGTCATACACCGACCCGCCGAAATAGCGATTGATCTATTGAACACAGCCACCTTGGTCAGCGACAGGTTTGTTGAAACACACACATCCAGCAGTATCGTCTCTCTCAACCACCACGCTTCATGGACATTGTTGTTGTTGTTGTTTGAGTCTTCAGTCTTTTGACTGGTTTGATGCAGCTCTCCATGCCTCCCTGTCCTGAGCTAATCGTTTCATCTCTACATAGCTACCACACCCTACATCCGAGGCAATCTGTTTAACATATTCTAACCTTGGTCTACCCCTACAGTTCTTGTCCTCGACCCTTCCTTCCATAACTAAGCTTGCTATTCCTGGGTGTCTTAGTATGTGTCCTACCAACACATTATAAACAGGTAAAGAAAAAGAAAACGTTTTTTCAACATGTATGGCGTTAGGCCCTTTGTGAATTATTTTTTTGGAAAAAAAATCTACCGCATTTGAAAGGGGGCGTTAGCCCGAGTCCTAGGACACCTCGTACACGTCTCTAGCGTTATTGGTTCGTGAGATATCGGCAAAATCACAAAAAACACGTGTTTACCCCAAAATCGAGTTTCCATTTTTTTTAATATAACGAGTGGTCCATAGCAAAGAGGACGCCACCCCGAGTCCTTGGACCCGTCGTACACGCCTCTAGCATGATTGGTTCGCGAGATAGAGCAAAATGTCTAAAATCACAGTTTTACCCCAAAAAATTCTGTTTCCCTCATTCTCAAAAACTTTACCCTATTACCAAAATAAAGAGGGTTTCGAGACAAGCCATTTGACACGTCATAGGCCCAAATCCGACCATGCATTCGTGAAATATCGGAAAAAGTCTAAAATCATGGTTTTACCCCCAAAAAGCCTGTTTCCCTCATTCTCAAAACTTTGACCTATTAATAGCATATATAGAGCTTCGAGACAAGCGATTTGACACGTCACACGTCCAAATCCGACCTTGCGTTTGAGATATATCGACAAACTTCGTAGGAAAGTAGGCGACTATCTGGCTCTCTCCTCACCACCAAAACCTCTTCTTATCAATCATTTTTTTTTTCAAAGAGCTCGCCCTCTTACAAAAATCCCAAGTGCGCATGCGTAAAAAACAAAAACAAAAATGTTCATCCATAGCGGCAGCCAGAAAAACGCATGCGCGATATGAGCAACAACATTTAAGTTCATTTTAGCAGCGCACCTTATACATGTCGTATTTGAAAAGAGACTTTCACTAAAAATTACAATTTCACCCCCTAGTAGGGGTAGGTTTTATTTAGGGGTTGAAATGAGTGGTCCATAGCAAAGCCCCCGTCAGCCCGAGTCCAAAGACACCTCATTCGTGAATCTCCGACCAAGGGTTCGGGAGTTATCGGCTCGCATTGGGAGTAGTGGTGGGGGGGGGGGGGGGGCAGAACTGTCATCACTCCACTACTTATTTTACAGGTCTTTCTTCTGCATTCTAATTTCATAAATATCGATCATTTGGCATGGTTTTCAGAAACAGTAATTCAATGGATTGAGTACTCGAAATCGTATAACCGGCGTGTGTTACGGCGTCTAAAACCTTAGAACTATTAAACATTAATTCTTTTACAGGTTTTTCTTCTATCATTTCCCATGGTTTTCAGAATTACTAAATCAATGGATTGGGTACTCAAATCGTATAATTTCATAAATATCGAATAACCGATGAGTGTTATGATGATCCAATTTTCAGTGATTGCCTTCTTAGGTTACGGAACGTACAACTTGCAATTCTGACTGAAATGTATCGAATAACCGGTGAGTGTTACGGCTAAGCTCTCAATCAATGGACTCAGCACAGAAATGGAATCAACAGTGACTAATTGCATTTTAATTTCATAAATATCAAAGAAAGAAACCAGCCATGGCACGCTCTCATGCTGACGCTCCACTCGGGAAAGCGAAAGCTCCCCTGTAGGTAACGTGCAAAGGAGTTTAGCGTTGAGCGCTACACACAGAACAAGGAAAGCACCCCTGTAGGTAACGTGCAAAGGAGTTTAGCGTTGAGCGCTACACACAGAACAAGGAAAGCACCCCTGTAGGTAAAGTGCAAAGGAATTTAGTGCTGATCGTTGCACTTAGGAACAAGGAAGCCTCATTGTAAGCGGAGCGTGAAGTAGTTTACCAGCGAGGGCTGTCCTGATAAGGGAGAAGGACGCTCCTCAGCCGAGAAGTTAAAGGAGGAAATCTTGACCAAGATGCTTTCATAAATATCGAATAACTGGTGTGTGTTATGATGACCCAATTTTCAGTGATTGCCCTTTAGTTAGAGAACGTAGAACTTGGAATTCTAAATGAAATGTAAACAGTGTTCTATAATCATTTGGATGAAATGAAAACATAACACCCTTTCTCCTTAAGTCTCTCATTATAAACCTATTGGGAAATGTGTGGTTTATGAACAAGCGAGATTTTCTAATTTCATAAATGTCTATAATTTATACGAAGTGTGTGATTTCCATATACTGTTGCTGTAGGAAAATACGCTCCATAATTGCTGTCCACTTCACATCTTAGCCGCTGTGTCGCCTGTTTAGTGTCATTTTCACATTCTAAGATCTTTCTTTTATCATTCTGCATGGATTTCAGAAACAGTAAATCAAAGGAATGTGTACTCAAATCGTATAATTTCATAAATTAGCGGTGACGAATTGCATTCGAATTGCATAAATATCACTTTTGTAAGAAGTGTGCGATTTGCAAATACTGATGCTCTAACATGCTGCAATTATGAGTTGTCGTCTAAACCCTTAAAACTATTAAACGTTAATTTATTTTACAGGTTTTTCTTCTGCATTCTAATTTCATAAATATCGATCATTTCGCATGGTTTTCAGAAACAGTAAATCAATGGATTGAGTACTCCAAATCGCATAACCGGTGTGTGTTATGGCGTCTAAAACCTTAGAACTATTAAACATTAATTCTTTTGCAGGTTTTTCTTCTATCATTTCCCATGGTTTTCAGAATTACTAAATCAATGGATTGGATACTCAAATCGTATAATTTCATAAATATCGAATAACCGATGAGTGTTATGATGATCCAATTTTCAGTGATTGCCTTCTTAGGTTACGGAACGTACAACTTGCAATTCTGACTTAAATGTTTCGAATAACCGGTGAATGTTACGGCTAAGCTCTCAATAAATGGACTCAGCACAGAAATGGAATCAACAGTGACGAATTTCATTTTAATTTCATTAATATCAAAGAAAGAAACCAGCCACAGCACGCTCTCATGCTGACTCTCCACTCGGGAAAGCGAAAGCACCCCTGTAGGTAACGTGCAATTGAGATTAGCGTTGAGCGCTACACACAGAACAAGGAAAGCACCCCTGTAAGTAACGTGCAAAGGAGTTCAGCGCTGATCGTTGCACTTAGGAACAAGGAAGCCTCACTGTAAGCGGGGCGTGATGACGTTTTCCAACGAGGGCTGTCCTGACCGTCCTGATAAGGGAGAAGGAGGCTTCTAAACCAACAAGATAAAGCACGAAATCTTGACCAAGATGCTTTCATAAATATCGAATAACTGGTGAGTGTTATGATGATAGAATTTTCAGTGATTGCCTTCTTAAGTTACAGAACGTACAGCTTGGAATTCTAACTGAAATGAAAATGGTATTCTATAATCATTTGATTGAAATAATAACATAACAACCTTTCTCCTTAAGTCTCTCATTATAAACCTATTGGGGAAAGTATGACTTATGAACATGCGAGATTTCTCGCACAGGTCCGCTAGTCAAGGTTTGATTCATTAATATCAAGGCTAAAGTTGATACTGTCAAATTCACATTCTTTCTGAGTTTCATTGTTTTACAAAAGCTGTCATAAACTATTTCGAACTATCAAGTGCTTTGCTACGTTGCTATTTCAGTTGTCTATTTTGAGCCCCACTTGCCTTGTGTCTTTTCATAATGGAAACTGAAATACAATGAAACAAATTACCTTTTACTATTATCAATTATGATTCTTGGTGTTGATCAATAATGATTCTATGTTAAAATTTCTTCAGCCAATAGCAAACGAAATAGAGAGGAAACACTGTAATTTATTTTCAGTTTTAAACTGTTTTAGAGAATTTAACCTAATATTTTTTGCTAGGGCTAATTGCACTTACCTGTTTCCTAGTTGTGCATGAACAGGAACTACTCGTACTTTTCAACTAAAAGTGTAAACACACTGTATATTCACAATTCATTGATACACAACGACTACGAAATAAACGCAACTCAACTCCACAAATGAATAAAGTAAACTAAGGATTAAGGTTAAGGAATACACTTCATGACTAGCAAACTAGCAATCGTCAATTCTGTTGTGGCTTGACGCCCCCACCCTGCGCCGGCTGGCACCGCCATCAACCACGCATCCCCTCTCCATCACTGCTCTGATTCCGGCTCAGGTGCTCTTTTCACCGGTACATCGTAATCATTTCCTATGTTCTCGGCGCCCACGAACTATTTCGCATTGTCTATAAATGGTTTAAAATAAAACTTTTATTTCATTTCTAAATAATATCACTGCAGTATATTTATTAAAGTAATAAAGAAACTTTGACCAATAAAACCGTATATTTTCCCAGATTTTTTTTTCTTAAACTAAAAAAAAATGTTTTTCGGTTTTGGATTTTGGCGCCCCCCAGCCTTTACGGCGCCCGGGGCGGCTGCCCGGTTCGCACCCCCTTTGGTACGCCACTGGTTGTATGTACATGTAAATAATAACTCATTGTATTCTAGGTGGTGTTAACTAAACCACTGTGCCAACAGCGTAAGGCTGTGCACAGTTTGAAGACATCTTATCTTAGGAATTGGTTTAATACCTGTGTATCATTGTTTCCTTCCAGTTGCCAGACCCTCAGCAGTTGCCTGCACCTTTACCGAAGGAGTTCTTCCGAAATAATAATTTTATAGCTCAATCATCTAAGTTTTATCCTATAAGAGAAGTGACCGGTCGGTTTCAACTTTCCCCCGGAACCTACTGCATCATTCCTTCAACATTTGAACCAAATCAAGATGCCGAATTTCTTCTCCGAGTATTCTCCGAGAAAAGAAACAATCTGGAGTGAGTACATTTGTTTTACAAGTGAACCTAACTTTCTCGGTTACCAGTGGTAGTGATTCCAAGATTAAGGTTCCTATTGCCGGCTAAGAAAGTCAGGTTCTTGAAGGATGGGAAAAATTAAGACACTCTGCCTTTTGATGATTATAAGACAGAATTAATTAAATCTAAACCACTCAGGTTAAAATTACAGAGTTGGTTGTCTAGTTGATTCCAAATCAAAATATGTTATCGTTATTAGCCTATTTTCAATTTTGAAAAAATAGTCTTATGAGATAACCTTTTGTCCGTGTGTGTGTGTGTGTGTGTGTGTGTGTGTGTGTGTGTGTGTGTGTGTAATAACTTCTAAACTACAGGACAGATTTCAATGAAACTCGGTAAGTTCATAGCACTATTCCGGACGACCCCGACCGTGCCCTCGAAATTATGTTACGTCTCACCAATCCAACATGGCGACTGTGCGAAATATTTCACCAGCATTCAATATTTTCAAAACTATTCCCGATATCACCCTGGAATTTTTTACGCTGATAAAGGGAACTACTAGAAGTTCATCTATGTGACTTTAAAAAACTGGTAACTACAAAACCAACATGGCGGCCACGCGAATTTGCGACTTTTAAATAGACGTTTCTCGCGATTTAACCAACCAAACGCAATAAAACTCGCTACAGTATATGTTTATACACATTGTAATGCACCGACATCTAATTTCGTTCAATTGTTTACATAACCACAAGATGGAGGATGTGCGAAATATTTCGCCGACATTCTATATCTCTGAAACTATTAGCGGTAGCTCCCTGAAATTTTGTACGGAGATAATGGGCACTACTGGAAGTTCATCTATATGACTTTCAAAAACCGGTTAACTACAAAACGAACATGGCGGCCATGCGAATTTTAAAATTTTAAATAGACCTTTCTCGCGATTTAATGTTCCAAACGCAATGAAATCTGGTACAGGGAATGTTTATACACATTGCAATGCACTGGTATCTAATTTAGTGCAATAGTTTACATAACCTCAAGATGGCGACTGTGCGAATTTTAAAATTAAGTTTTTATTTCTTGTGTCGTAATCATGCTAACGAAGTGAAAGTTTAAATAATGAACCTATGCAATAATTTTCCTTCAATGGTACATGACTCTTTGACCTATACATTTAACAATCCAACATGGCGACCATCCGAAATATTTAGACGGCTCTGAATATCAACGATTCTATTATAGCAATCAAACTGATTTTTTTATGTTCATAGCGGCTCTGAACTTAAGATCACCTATAGGACTTTAAATAACCTGGTGATCACAAATCCAACATGGCGGCGACGCGAAGTATAAATATTCACATGGACGTTTCTCGCAATTTAACCATCCGAGTGCTGTGAAACTTGGTACAGTAAAACCTTATACGAATGTTAATCCACTGGCATCCAATTTATTTCAATTCTTTCCATAACCACAAGATGGCAGCTGAGCGAAATTTTAAAATCTCCTTGTTACTTCTTGTGTCCCTATCATGCGATTGAAGTTTGAATGTTACACGTACACAATAATCTTCATGTAACAGTACATAACTCTAGGACCTACATACATAAAATCCAACATGGCGACCACCCGAAATATTTAGTCGGTTCTCAATATCTACGAATCTATTACAGCAATCAGACTGAAATTTTGTATGTTGATAGAGGCAATTAACATAAGTAGGATATTATATGAAAATAGGCTGCATAGTTCTTCACGGAACTACTTGTTTTTCATTGCACTTCGGTTGGGTTAACCCCTGCGAATACCCCAAATGTGGGTATCTCGGGCGCGTAATTATTATTATTATTTTCATTATTAGTCACCTCCATGGTGTAGTGGTCAGCGTGCTTAGCTGTCACCCCGGAGGTCCACGGGGTCTACTCAGCCTCGGGTGGTCCAAATGAGTAGAGGGGGTTCAATTCTCACCTCAGCCATCCTCGAAGTGGTTTACCGTGGTTTCCCATTTCGTCTCCGGGCAAATGCCGGGATGGTACTGCACCCGTGTAGAAGACATGAGGATGCACTTGTCGAAATCCGAAGATCAGCTTGATCATAGAATCTTCAAGGTCCCCGGCTAGAAAATCCTGTAAATCCTACCGACAAGTACTACATATAGATTCAGTGGCCTACGATTGTGTTAAGGACAATACTACTGGGGCGAACACACAAACTACGTGGAAGAGTGAGAAACATACGGTTCTCGGGGCGTAACGGGATAGGAAAAATGGGCTGCCTTATACCTGAATGCATTTCCATAACACAATCTCTCTCTATAACTAATATAAATCACGACCAGTCATTTATAGAAACCGAACGCAAATACATTTATTAAAATCTAAAACAGTTACCATTAAAAATTAAAAATCCACTTCAATAAAATAATTAAACTGTTGCCATAAGTATCACGGCTGTCATGATAATAAAATAATAATGATGTCCATCTCGACTTTCAAAACGTCTCCATTAAACATAAACTACCGATCAGCTGTTTCAGAGCTTTATCAATAAAATATCCTCGTTTTAATAAGAATGAAAATTCAACTATACTAACATCAGCTTAATAAACTCATAGCATAAATTATTATTATTACTCTATACATACAAACTACCGACAGTAGTGGCTACGCTGGCTAAAGCGCAGCATTAGGTCATGGGGCCAAGCTCTCTGCTGACTCGGTAGACGCATGGGTTCGAGCCCCACCGTCGGCCGTCCTTGAAATGGTTTTCCGTGGTTTCCCATTGTCAACACCAGGCAAATGCAGGGACGGTACCTTCTGACAGGTCACGGCCGCTTCCTTCCACATCCTTGCCCAGTTTCATTCACCATCATTCATTTCATCTCTCATTAACTCCTCTCATGAGGTTGGCGTCAGGAAGGGCATCCGGCCGTAAAAACCACCTCCACAAAGACTTCCATCGCATCTCATCCCCTACCCCGTTGGAAAACGGGAATAATAAGGGGTAGACATACATACTCTATACATACAAACTCCGTCGTCAACTACTCCTAACCTTAAATGAAGCTCAGCTTGACTACTCTCGTTACCGATCAGCTGTTCATTCACGTAAGAATAAAATATTTACAATATTTACACATATTTCTTTCGTGCATTTCACAAAATATGTAATACATTACGAAGTATTATCCAACCTTCTTCCTTTAATATCGTAATATCATTTTAATTGAATGATCTATCATTACAATTCTTTTATACTTTCATCAAGGTATTTTATCACCAATCCAAATATTATTTCGACGTTACTTCAAAAAATATGGCTTGAAAATAATATCAGATCACCCACTTCATTACTCTCACTGTTATACTTTCCTTCAATCCTTCAACATAGTATTTTATTTTACCTCTTTAATTTATTACCGTCATCACAATATTATTAAATGTTTTCTTTCCAATCCGAGCAAATATGGCCATGCAACTAGGCCAAATTCACATGTTACAATGTCGAAATCATGATAATAGATTAATAGAATTAACAAACAATAGTTACATACACCTCTCTAACTTCTTCCACCGACATCCCTTATCATGCCTCCAATAAGTCATTCGAAAATAATGGTACATTTATCTTACTGCTTTCTTACATAAATGTGTTCCAAATAGCATCATAAAACTCCATAATACGTCTACACTACGTATTGGAGCCTCATATAACATCGCTAAACCTGTTTACAACAACAATGCAAGTCATTGCTTCTTCAACACAACCAATACTTGTATACCATCATAAAAACAACTTTAGAACTCTCTCATAGTTCTCCACTTAAACCTCCAATAACAATCTTCATCTATTTATATAATAGCCTAAGGCTCAATGTTTGTCTGTTTGCCTGTTATTTATACAAATCTACACCGTTTCGAACGAAGTTTTATACACTTACACTTTGGAATCCTGCGGGTAACACTGTCAACTTGAAATTTCGGTCAGACCACTCCATTCCCTGCATTTAGACCCTTTGGCACAAATCTACACCGTTTCACCGATGTAAACCAAATTTTATATACTTAACCTTCCGAACCTTGCGAGTAACACTGTCAACATGAATCTTCGGACTCACCTCTCCATTCCCTGCATTTAGGTCCTTTGGCACAAATCTACACCGTTTCACCAAACTAAACCAAATTTTATATACTTACCCGTTGGAACCCTGCGAGTATCACTGTCGACATGAAACTTCGGACAGACCTCTCTATTCCTTGCATGTAGGCCCTTTGGCACAAATCTACACCGTTCCATCGATCTGAAACAAATTGCATATACTTACCCTTTGGAACCCAGCGAGTAACACTGTCTACTTGAAACTTCAGACAGAACTCTCCATTCCTTGCATTTGGCACAAATCTACTCCGTTTCACCGATCTGAACCAAATTTTAGGTACTGTACTTACCCTTTGGAACCCGACGAATATAATTAACAGACAAAGTGACCTGAAAAGCACGTTTTAAGGCCCTAGGATCAATAATGTCCTAAGTAGCGTAACTGTAAGAATATTTATTTAAGCCTATTAAATGAGCGAGTTGTATAACTCCGCACCCACTAGTGTTCTGGAAAAGAAAATGCAAAAATACTTACAATATCTTACGCTGCTTACAAATTACAGTCACGGGAGGTAATTAGTGACAATAATATTCAATCCCCTAATGACAGGGTCATCATTATTATCATGCATAACTGTAGGCCACATCTGTTAACTAAATATTAGGCCTCTGTTATTTATACAAATTACATCGTTTCACCAATCTGTACGAAATTGTATGTACTTACCTTTTGGAATACTGCGTGTTACGCTGTCTACTAGAAATTTGGACAGCCCTCTTTTTCCCTAGATTTAGTCCGTTCGGCTCAAGAGCGAAATATCAAATTTGTCGTAGAAGGACCAATCTAGGCTCATTTTAAGCCTCGCAATGCATGTAACAAAACTCTCGACTTAAAATTTGGTTCAGTTCGGTAAAACGGTGTAGATTTGTGTAAATAATGCTCATTTTAGGCCTCGCAATGCAAGAAATAAAATCATTGGAATACAATTTGGGCAGGTCACTAAACCGATGCAGATTTGTAAAATTAACATACAAAGGGACCCGGAAACCACGTTTTATGAGCCAAGAACCAGCCGTGCCGGAAGTATTCCGGTGTTGTAGTAGGGGTCCAGAAATGCTGGGAATTGAGGTGCAACTGTAAGAATATTTAAATGAGTCTATATTTGGCTGGCAATGCGGGCTGCATCACGCTGCACCTACCCGTGTTCTGGTGCAGAATTGCGAAAATAGTTACATCTTGCTCTGCTTACAAATTGCAGTCACGGGGAGTAATTAGTGCAAAAAGATTAGGCCCCTTAAAACAGTTGTCGCTATGAAAATATTAGGCCTCTGTATGAGTGCGTTGGTGTTGGCGGAGTACATTGAGGTATCAGCTGCAATAAGTGTGGTGCTTTCAAATTTTCTTTGATGTACCGGTACTCCGATTATTTTCCTGCGGCACTATGTGGTGATAAATGACACTAATGCTCCTTCAGAAGCTCGGAACAGCCGAAGTTTTCCGAAGTGCTCCGATTATTTTCCTGCGGCGCTAAGCGGCAAAATACGACATTGCTCACTACTTCTCTAACAGCCAATGAGATGTAAGACCTAGGCAGCGTCTTTTATTTCACTTACGGTACTCCTCTTTCTAAATAATGTTTTTCAATTCGTTTGTAAAATATATGTATCAGTACTGTAGTTAGTAAATAGCCGTTTTCCTATTCATTATTATCATTATCATAAGGGGAAAATGACCTGAATGCTACTTCCTACTGTACTACTTTTCGCCACCACCACCTGAAAAGTTATATTTTTTAAAATATGTATTTGTGTTAATTTGTAAGTATCATGTGGTGCCAGTTCTTAGGCGAATTTCTAGAAACCCTAAAAATCCTGATAATATTTTCACTGAAAGACTATTAAACTTTTTGCAACATATCGTACATGTTGTTGTAATGTCTATTCCTTACATTGAATAATTACCATAAACTTTATCAGTCTTAAAAACAACAAGATCTTTCACAACATTCAAATAGATCCAAATTATTATAAATGTGAATAATCTTCCAGTCCTATCTGAAGTTACGTCACAGATAACTCAAAGTTTATCGTCGCATTTATATTTGCTTTGATCGTCGAAATTATCATGAAATCATGAGATCAATGTCAGTGCCAGCTCCAGGACACTGCCTTAAGGGCTGTAGAGGTGGAATCCCTCGCTGAGTCCGTGGGAAAAGCCCACCTGGATGGTAAACTGACTACGAAAATATATATCATTATTGCGCCACCAGGGAGGGGGGGGGGGAGGTGGAGGAGGGTAGGAGATCATGAAATTGATAAAGACCCTCAGGCTTACCCTCGAGAAGATTAAAGCAAAGACGATGAAAACAACAGGACGTCAGGAAGGCAGCCTCCACCTGAAACTCACGACCCCATACGCACCTTCCCAGCGGACTTCTCCCGACGTGGACAGGCGCGCTGGGTTTCTGCTACCTGTTTGTCAGAGGTCCACGATGTGTATTGCTGGAGTGCCAAAACCCTGAAAGATGTAAATGCTCCAAGGTGGAAGAGGGGGGAAGGGATTTACTCACAATAGTCGGCAACTTGTTACCTCTCGAGCCCTGATTAAGTCCTAACCATAGAAAATTAACACAGAAAGGTTTTAAAAATGATTTATTTTAATTGTCCCCAACAGAGTTTACCTAGCATCGTACTGGGTAGGAGAACAATTCTGAGGCTCAGTGCCAGTAACGAACAACCAAAAATGTATATTAAACACAAACAAATTAAAGAAAAACACCTTAGAAGAAACCATTCCCCCAAAATTAGTAAAGAGAAGGAGATGCATAATCAAGTACAAATCTAATCTTACTTGAGGACACTTCACAACAATCACTAAGATATTCCCGAAAAATGTGAAATTCACAGTGTGGTGCATCATAAATATAACACCAACTTAACTTTTACTTAATCCACACAATTAAATTATGTTCAAATTACTCATTAGTCAGCAGACTTGTCACAAATTATTTAAATCAAGAAAAACACTTTCAATAAACCTTTACATATTGTGTTCGTCTACACGAGGCAACTACTAGTGCGTCCATATATCTTCCGAAGCCTCCTAGAACTAGTCGATACTTACAAGAAACAAAAGAATTAACAACGTGTTCATCACAAAAAATTACGACAATAATGCATAACCTAACGAAACTATTTAAATGCCAAACCCCAGTACGATGAAAACGAATTTAAAGGAAAATCCTAAACGTAATACAATGAATGCATAAAGTTGTTATAAGATAGAAATAGAATCGGATCTAAGAGAGTCAGTTAAAATAAAGGAATAAAATATATAAGAGGCGTAACGATTAAATTCAAAAATGCAATACCATCATTAAATATATATATATATGTGTGTGTGTATTGGATTCTCCAGAAAACAAAATCCCTACATGCCATATTAGCGGATCGATTACAATAAAATTTCAAATTAACCGCTACATTACAATTAGCAAGGTTCCATATTATTCCAGGTGTATACGAAGAACCCACCGTCAATTTCAAATACCTTTATAAAGGGCATGTTAACTACAAATAAATAAATTACCTTATTAGATGCAAAACCTTGAGATAACTTAGTTATCATATTTCTTGAAGAACACAATAATATAGGAAGGCTGGTACTTGCAGTATTCACGGTATTTTATAAGGGGTAGCACCTTGCACGCTAGCCCGAATAAAATCCAAGTCACCATAACGGTTACATAGGCCATCTTGTAATGCTTGGAATTTCACCGATTTCTTAAATGTCACTGCCGTGACATTTCAAAGTAGATTCCCGAAATGAGCTGGTTCACACCACATCACCAAAATTACCCTCCCGAAGCGATAATAATAATCGTCTCAGGAGATAAACATCTCATACGTCTGTTCTCTTTATCAAGCAGACTCCGAGTATCCATTGTCACATGGCACCCGAACAAAATCATAAATCATCCAATCAACGTCTCTCACATGTTAAAATGACAGTGTATTACAGTTCAGTTCGCACGACCCCATTCAAGGCCGGAAGGCGGGATAAATTATTATTTTCAGCGTACAGACCGCACGTCATACTGCATCACAACGATATTCAATTTTCACTCTCACGAAGACAGTATACTTCTAGACGGTAACGCACTCGGTCGGTGATATGAGGAACCAAAGCCGCCAGAGGAGCATACAATAGAAACTGCGAGAAAGGGGGATGGCCGAGCCCTCTGTCGGTTACAGGGGGAACTAGATTCACATATCTCCCGTCACCCACCACAGATTACCTACTACTAGTCACCCACGATTAATTTCCGTAATATCCAGTTATCTCAGAAAATGACAGTCACATATTAAATTCTTCTTTCTTCTTAAGGGATGAGCCTATTCATGGTTCAATTATTATTAGTCCATGGTGTTGTTTGGTATCATCATCATCATCATCATCACTTTGCCCTTCCAGCGTGTCGGGTTGGGTGATTGTATACAAGCATTTTCCAATGTTGCCTGTCCAAAAATATGTCATTGTTCAAGACAAGTCCCCAGTTCCATCCTCTTCTTGTCTCATCCTCCAGTGTTAGTGCAACCACCTTTTTCTTGGTCTTCCAACCGGGTTCCTGCCTGGCAGTCTTCTTTCTATTCATACATTTAACGTGCCCAAACCATTTTATTCTGGACGGCTGTCTTTCCTCTATAGGTTCACTTAACCCTTCGTTAAATCAAATCTCTTCGTTTTTTATGTGATCAAGTTGAGTTTTTTGGTGTGCTGTTCTGAGAAATTTCATCTCACAAACTTGAATGGTGTTGAGAGCCTATAATGTTAATGTAAATGCTTCCAAAGTATATGTAAAAATGAATGAGATATGACTTAAACAGGGTGTTTTGTTTTCTTTTTTGGGGAACCTTTTTGTCCCATAATAGATTAGAGGATTATTCTGTTCATTACTGTCAAGACAAGACATCCCACAATTTCAGATAAGTATCCACATCAACACATTATTAGTAGACAAACACAGTTTCTGAATGTTGCTGTTCTAGCCGTTTGCTATCATCACAGCAGAATACTCGTAGGTCATTTCTGCATTAATTTACAATTCTACAGTACTTTAGGGTGTATTGGTTAAGTGTATCAAAGCAATAATAGCCACACCTTCATAGATTATTTGGTGGAGACTGTTTGTTGATGGGACTGTCATTTCTCAGTCTTGTAACATTGTAGGTTATATAACATAGTTTTTTTATGCTTAATGCTTCAGTATTATGCCAGTGCAACAGTCTGTAGACTACCATCACTGGCCAACATAGTGAACAACTTCTACCTGGTGGTTTTTCAGTTGTATTGTATGTTGCAACCTACATCATCCCTACACTTTCTGAGTTTTGACGGACTTTTCTTTTTGGAGGGCAGAGACCGTTAGTGAGTGTCATTGTAGGTTTGGTAGTAATTTGTAGAGCTATTTTGTTTTGTATATACAGTATATTTGGATCTGATGATGCTCGCTTGACGAGCGAAACATGTCATCCCTCAGCTATTTCCCTCTTCTGTAGTCCATAACAGTACATATCTGTATAGTGTAAACGTATTTTTCCACATATTCAATTTGCTTTGTACTCCCTTCTCCGTGTCAACCCATACTGCAACATCATCTGCAAATACCAAAGCCTATAACTCCCTATTTTTAGGTTTTTAGTATCATATGGAATGTAAATAGTAATAATGTATAAGGGATATATAAAATCCATGTAAAAGACATCCAGTGCTGCTGTTACAATTTTGTTACAGTACTAGCACATTTAATTAATCTAATTTTTGAAACAGGTATAATTCCAGAAGTACTCAAAATTGCAATTGTTAAGTCTATTAAAGTTTGTCAATATTATCAATAATCCGTAAAGGTTTAGAAAAATGCATTGAAACTAGAATAAACAAATACCGTACCTTGATATATATCAAATCACTCTCGATTTTCAATATGGATTTGGAAAAGATAAAAGCAGGAAACTACTGCTGTCTCAATTTTCCAGCATTACAACGGTGCCATGAATTATTACCAACAGTAGTTCAATTCCTTGATTACTTCAAGGCATTGACACACTACAGTTTGATTAACTGTCCAAATTAGAATCTATAGGTATCAGAGGTGGGGCATTGAAAGCTACTTAACAGGTGGAGGATGGTATTAAAGTAAAAATTGCTGTAAGCGACCCTGTTAATGTAAAAAGTGGTGTTCCTCAGGGGTCCGTGTAAGGACCATCTATCTACAGTATGTTCGTGAATGACATTTCAAAACGGGATTTACGTATGCCGATGATATCCTTATAACTGTGCATAAACATGTTCAAGAGGCTTTTAATAAGACTTTGATAATATTTGAAGATGGAGTCATTGTTAATTGCAAAAAATCTAGAATCATCAAATATGAATGTCCGAAATATTAAAGAAGAAATTTAAAAAAATCCATAACTTCAATTCATGCAAACATGTGTTACGCTTTTTCATGAGTGAGGTTCTATCGAGTTTTAGATATAAGTAATATTTATAAATTTGATCTCGCAGATAAGCCATGTCTAATGGCTTTGTGAGGCCATGGTACTTAACCTCTTCACCCTTTGTATTTCATGATTAATTTCTAGTCTAGTTTATTTTACTTACGAATTGTCAAACCATTCGCTCCAGTAGTTTGGACGCCAACCCATAACAAACAAAAATAAGATATATTTTGTCGTTATAAACCTCATATGGGATGAATGCAAAGTTTTAGCCCAAATTTCAAACTTTTCAAACAGTAGCCTAAGCTTACTTTTTGAGATATAAGATCATATCATCTAACAGCTGCACAATGAACCGCTGAAGAGTTTTTATCTCGAAAATGACATGTTACTTACCACAAATACCATTATGATTTTCAACCATTCAATTTACGTATATATTACTGCATGCATACCCCATTTAATGAGTTATCAGCAAGTTGTCATTTCTCTTTGCAGGGAACATGATGATGAGGTGTCCTTGGTACCTCCAGATGAATTGGTAAGTTTGGAGCTTTAAATTCATATTTTCCCATTATTATTATTATTATTATTATTATTATTATTATTATTATTATTTCCCATTATTATTATTATTATTATTATTATTATTATTATTATTATTATTATTATTATTATTTTGAGACCCCATAGGATCACTTTAATCAACCCATTAGTTTGTTGAATTCCTGGTAGGGACTGTACTTCTTCATGTGTGTTGATCTTGCCCTTTTGGTGTGGATTATTATTATCATTATCATTATTTTTATTCATTTAAGCGAAAATTCCCCTACAGGAGAGCGATTAAACTTGGATCACGTGATGCCATTTGGAGGCGTGTCTCCTCCGCTCCTCCCAAAATCTCTTCATTCTCGCGGAATGCTCCCTCTTCCTCTCATCCGTCCACCTTTTTCCAGGTTGTCGTAATGATCTTGGTCCAAACTTAACATTCGCGATTTTCGTCTGGCGCTCAGTTCGGTCTTCGAATTTTTGTATACTGATAATTTGTAAGTCTCTTTGTACCTTTTTAAGCCATTCTGTGCCGCATTTGCTCTGTGTTATGATACTGAGTAGTTTCTTGGGCAATCTGGAGGTGGCCATCCTGTGGATGGCTCTGCGTTTTCTAATTTCGTCTGTTATCGTAATGGTGTTTTGATAGAGTTCAGTACTAGGTCTCTTCATCCAAATGCCGTTTCTGTTGATTGCTCCGTAGATCTTCCGGAGAATTTTTCGTTCCTGCTTTTCCAGTTCCCTAATCTTGGAATGACCATCGATTACTATTGTTTCAGCCGCATATGTTGCTTCTGGAAGAATAACTGTTTTATAATGTCGTAATTTGGCATTTGTAGAAATGCATTTCTTGTTGTAATGGGCCCACGTTAACCTGTAGGCCTTCTGGAGCTTAGTGATTCTGTCTTCATTGGCGATTCGATTAAGTCCTGAGGGCTGTATAATTTCGCCAAGGTATTTAAAACTGGAGACTTGTGCGATTTTATCGTATTTGGTGTTTGAAGGGGATTTATTTTCTGGCCTTCTCTCCATATATTTGGTCTTGTCGTAAGATATATGTAATCCGGTCTTTTGTGCAATCTCATGGAGCTTTTCCACTGCGTAAGTCGCTTCCGATCTGTTGTCTGCGACAATTGCAATATCGTCCGCGAAAGCGAGACATTTGACTTTAGTTCTGTTCTCTTTTTAATACCGATTTGAATGCCCTTTACAAGAGGTTCCCATTCCCTAATTATCCTCTCCAGAACCATATTGAAGAGGATTGGGGATAGTCCATCCCCCTGTCGGACTCCCGTCTTGAATTCGAAGGGCTCTGATATTTCGCCCATGAATTTCACTTTGGATATTGTTCCTGTAAGTGTCTGTTCTATGATTTTGCGTGTCTTACGATCGATCCCAAATTCTTCCATGATTTTAAAGAGGGTGTCGCGGTCAACAGAGTCGTATGATTTTCTGAAGTCGATGAATGCAATCACGGTATTTCTACATTTCCTCATTTGTAAGATCGTCTTTAGGCACCAGATCTATTCAGCACACGATCGCCCTTTTCTGAATCCAGCCTGGTAGTCACCACTGAGTGGATCCATTTGGGGCTCTAACCTGTTCAGAAGTGCTGTGGAAAGGATTTTATAAGCAACCGGGAGCAGGGAAATTCCTCTATAATATTGTTGATGTCCGTCTTGTCGCCTTTTTTGTGCAACGGGTGAATCAAAGCGCATTTCCAGTCATGTGGTAATTGCTCCGTTGTCCAAATATCTGAAATTATGGAATGGAGTTTCCGCGTCAGTGTGGGATCTTTCAGTTTCCAGAGTTCAGCAATGATCCCATCTTCCCCTGGTGCTTTGTTGTTTTTGAGTTGTCGGATTATCTCCGTAATTTCTTCAATGTCGGGGGCTTGCGAGTCCAAGTGTATGAATACCGGAGGAGAGAAGTCAAGTTTTACTAGAGGTGGTTCACAGTTAAGAAGAGAGTTGAAATATTGGGCTAATAGTTTGCAATTATTTTTGGAGTTAGTTTCCAATGAGCCGTCGTGTCTCTTGAAGCACAGACTGGGTGCTTGGTATCCCCGTAGATTTTCTCTAATTGTCTTGTAGAAATTTCTAGTATTATTTTTTGTGAAATCCTGCTGGATTTCGTGGAGTCTGTTGTTGTCATACCTTCGTTTTTCTTTCCTAATTATTTTTGAGGCCTGTTTTTGAGTGGTAAGAAAGTTCTCCCAGTTTTCCTTTGTTTGACTACTGTGAAATTTTGTCCAAGCCATTATGCGATTATCAACTGCTTGATCGCAAATTGTGTTCCACCAGCGAAGTTTTTCTGGAGCGAGGTGGTTGTCCTAGCTTCATGGCTTCCTGAATTCTCCCCGTTAGTATTCTCCAGTCTGGTGATTCCTCCTGATTGATTTGCAAAATGATTTCTTCCTTGTGGAGTTTCAGATATTCCGGATCTGGTCTGCAATTTTTTGGTGGGCGTTTTGGTCTTCTATTTGGTTGGAATTTTGTCTTTATTTGGAGAAGATTCAAAGACGCCTTTACGAGCCCTAACGTTCAAAATTTATTTTATGTTTTTCTTGGAGATTGCGACATGGTTAATTTGGTACTCATCCTGTTTAAGACTGGGTGATCTCCATGTGGTCAATTTATGTGCAGGTTTTTGAAATTGGGTGCTCATGATTTTAAGTCCAAAGTTTCTACAGAAGTCAATTAATCTTTCCCCATTTTTGTTGGTACGTTTGTGTTTAGTATGAGGGCCTGTGGTATCCTTGAATTTCCTTTCTTTCCCTAACTGTGCGTTAAAATCACCTAATAAAATTTTCACATGGTGTCTTGGTATGTTATTGGTCGTTTCTTCCAAAGTTTCCCAGAAATTGTCCACGGTTTCAGGATCAGTTTTATTGTGTTGATTTGTGGGGGCGTGCACGTTGATCAGCGTATGAGCTTTATTAGCTGATTTTACTGATAGTAAAGAGACTCTCTCGGTTGGAGAAGTAAAGTCGATGATCGAATCAAGCACAGAATTGTGTACGGCGAATCCTGTTCCCAAGAGGGGTAAGTTGTCATTAATTTTGATGGCAGGTTTTCCCTTGTAGATTCGGAAATTCCCTGTGTTGAAGTGTTCTTCGTCCGTGAAGCGTGTCTCCTGGAGCGCAGTGATTTTTAATTCAAATTTTTCCAAGGTGTTGAGAAGTTGTTTTATCTTACCCTTCTTAGTGAGGGTGTTAACGTTAAGCGTGCCAACAAAATGTTTACGTCTGGTCTTGAGAGTATGAAGAGTTCTTGAGAAGCTCCGATTCTTCTCCGCATGGTGTCCCTGATCCCCCAGAATCCGATGATCAGGTGGGTCCAGTCCATCGACTGGTGCCTGGGGTAGTGATTCTATGATCGTCTCTTCCATCATGCGCTCAAGTTGAGTTTTGAGTGTTTGTGGTAGTCTCAATTGAGACCACAAGTATACGACTCGATTTTTGAGTTCGAGAAGATTTAAGTACAGCCGCCTCAACTAGAGGAACAGACGCTGACCACTGGCCGTCGGATGCCGAACAAACGCCAGTGGATTTGCTATTTTACGGCTTAGAGCCAACCCTCCTCCTTTCTCCGGGCTTGGGACAAGCAACAGAAACTGCTGAGCTACTCAATCCATCCAGTAGTTACTGCAGGCGGAGTTATTATTATTATTATTATTATTATTATTATTATTATTATTATGACAGTATCCATCGAGGGTCATTACTTAACATCCTTAGGGAATTTGGGTTACATCAAAAGCTTATCAACCTCATCGGCGTTACTTTGAAAGATACTAAATCAAAGGTTAAATTTCGAGGCACCTTGTCTGAACCATTTGATATCCGGACTGGACTTCGACAGGGAGATGGTCTATCACCGTTATTATTTAATTGTGTTCTTGAAAAGATCATGCGTGAGTGGAACAAAACTTGTCCTCCAAATGTAAAGATTGGTACTAATATAAAACTGAATTGCTTGGCCTTTGCGGATGACCTTGCACTGCTTGCAACCAGTATAGATGAGGCTAAACACCAAATTGAAGAACTTGGGTCTATTGCAGCAAAAGTAGGACTTCAAATTTCATTTGAAAAGACTGAAATCATGGCATCCTTTGATGTGGAAACACAAGCTATTACATTGATCAACAATAAAGAAATTAAAGTTGTACATAAATTTAAATATTTAGGAGAGATTATAACATGGAATTTGAATGAGAAAGCGTCAATCGAAAATAGAACAACAAAGTTAAGACAAGCCCAATACATTACTTGGTCTAGTTACAAAAAAAAAATCACTCTCCATAAATGCCAAATTACGACATTACGAATCAGTTATTAAACCGGAAGCAATATATGCTTGTGAAACACTTTTCAAGTTAAACACTCGATCAGTTACTGACACATTACAGAAGATTGATAGAATAATTCTCAGAACTATAATTAATAAAAAACATCAGGTGGATGGTCAATGGCGTCTATTACCAAATGAAGTGGTTTATAAAGAAACTGAGTCTATAGTCGATACTATGCGAAAAAGGCGAATTGCTTTTTTTTTTGTCATCTCTCACGCCTGCCGGATACCAGACAATTAAAAGTATTATTTAATTATTTTTTCAAAAGTAAAACAAAGACCTCTTGGTTTATGGAAATTCAAAATGTTCTGGATGAACTCGGCTTGACAATGTCCCAAATTGCTAACAAAGATGAGAAGAATATCTTGAAAAACAAGAACATCCGACTTCCCTTAAAAACCTTTACCCGCAAAACTTACACCATAAGCGATGCAGAGAGAGCGGCAAGGTCGACTAGAATGAAAATGTTTTGGGAAAAGAAGAAAAATAAGAAGCTGAATCATTAATATTGTTTTTTGAGATATGTATATACTTGTTTTGGTTAAGTGCTCCAATGAGGGCGTAACATATGTAAATAAATAAATATTATTATTATTATTATTATTATTATACATAACAGCACTTAGTAGGCTGATGGGCAATATTAACGGCCCGAAATCAAGTGAAAGACGCCTTCTCATGACGACGGTTCAGTCAGTGCTCCTGTATGGCTGTGAAATTTGGGCCGAATCCTTGAGATTTGCACGGTACCGTACCGGAGAAGGATAGCTGCCGTACAATGAAGTGCAGCTTTACGTATTGCATGTGCATACTGTGTCCTTTTGGCAGTAGGCACAATGGAGTCGAATCAATAAATAAATGGGAAAGTGGTAAAATTAAACCACAAGCCAAGACGAGTTTAAAAGAAGCCAGATATACAGGGATTTTAACGCATGCGAATGACTCAACTAGTACAGGATATCGAGAGTAATAACTTAGATAAGAAAGTATGACTGAGCCAAGCTAAGATTAAATTAAATAATGTTTATGAGAAACGAAATCACTGGTGAGTAATCCGGTGATACAATCGAGCAGTGACAGCAATCCAAACGTGATCTCAGAGGGCCATTTAAGTCCAGATAAGACGGACTATATTAGTGATGAAGTGTGCATACTCAGAAAGGGAAATCTCCGAGTGAGTGCAGACAAAACAAAAAACAAGATGACGTCGATCAAGGGAGGAGCTTATAAATGATTAGGGGACCGTGCAAAATTAATGGAGAAGGAAGACATTACAGTGGTGGATAAGATAGAAAACAGAATTTTAGAAGGATAAAAGTGTATAATAAGATATTTCTGATAAGCGCGGAAACGCCCGGCGAATTACCGCTTCGCGTAGAGATACTTGCTGACGATTGAGTTTACCACCGCCCACGTCATGTAAGCAGTACTTTATGAATTTTTAGAAAAGAAGTGTATGATCGAAATTGGCTCCGCGAAGGATTTTCAAAACCTACAAAATGCCCTGCTTAAGAAGGTAATTTTAAAAGACGTAGGACCACGGAAACACAAATTAAGTTTCAGAATCGTTCAAAGGACTACATTATCGCCAAATGAAATATAAGGCAGGGGAACCAGAGCAGCAGTCAGTTGATCTCGAACCCCGAGGAGGGGCACGTTACGCCAGAAGGTTAGAGTCATAGCTCGGACCCCGAGAGGGTCATGTCAGTTGAAGCTTGAAGGAACCCGGTACACGTCGCAAGTCACGAGTCGCCAGTCATAGTTCAAGACCTGGTGAGGTCTTCAGTATAGACAGTGGAATAGTAGACCCGGTGAGGGTTAGTTACGAGTTCGAGACCAGGCTACGGTTCAAAGTGACTTAAATGAGTAGAACCACGGTTAAAGAAAAGACTAATTATCGTGAAAAAGAGGGAAATAGGTATCACTCTGAGACGAGTAAAAGTTACACGCAGATATATGCCAGGAATATAAACATTTATCGAATTCCCCGAGGTGAATAGAAAACCGTCAGAGTAGGAGTCGTAGATTCGAGTTCAGAGACTACCAATCGCCCGGATCAGATGTCTAGGAAACAGAGTAAGGATAAACAAATCCTGCATTCCCACACGAGACGATTGAAGGAAGAATAATACGTGTGTAAATTGGAAGGACTATTATCATATGTACTAGATATGTGTAGAAAGAAGGCATCCGTCTTCTGCCATTTGTGAATATTTATTTTCGTGTGTCGTAAAGTGATAGGATATAAAATTTGTGAGTGTTAACCAATGTGTAAAATACCCGGAGTAAGAGAGGATATCGAGTGTAAAAAGCAGTATAGAAAATGTTTTGAAAATGTGTGAAGTGTATTGTAGAAGACATAGCAGTGATATGTGAGAGTTCTAAGTCTTCATGAATATGGATGAAAGATTTCAAAAGCACTAGTGGAAACCACCCAGGAATATGTAAGTACTAACAATTGTATTATGAATGTTGTTAGGGATCGTGCATTCATTAATTATATGTCACAGCATGCGGAAAGTGAAAGAAAGATGGAAATGTGTTAAATGCTTTGTGTATGAAATATCAATGTGAAGTGAATAAAGAAAGAGCAGGAAAACTTAAAAATGATAACACAAATTATTGAATGATTCAAGAAGCCAAAGTAAATTCAGTTTGTGGGTAGAGTGGACAGCCAGGAGAAATAACATAATTCTTTAATGAAAGGTTTTGAAAGAATAATATATTGATGCCTCCGAATTTGGCGAAGGATTAAATGTAGATGCAAGCGAATAGGTTCGATGATAATTAAGGAGGAATCATTTGTAGTTGTAATTGTCAAGGCCAGTCTATGATGGGTCTGAGTCTTGTGCGTCTTAGAAACGCTTTTCGGGATGGTTGTGTTTGTCACGCTGTAGGTAGCATGTTTTGTCATTCCGCAGGAGGGTCAATATGGTCTGTCCCGCCTCTGCGATGAGTCGTCGAATACCTCCCAGTAATTAATGACCACATAGATTCCTGACAGTGATGATGACCACGAATAGAGCAACTCCTTTGCGATAAGGACAAATGCCATTAATGAACAAGTTGTGTAAATGAGAATGAATTAAAGATTGAGGAATTAAATGCTTAAAGCCTTTCATTTTAAAAGAAATAATATGTTGAGAGTGGATGTTAATATGTTTCACGGTCCTTAAAAGAGAATTCTCCCCCACCATTGCTGACAAGAGCGAGGCAAAAGCCATAAATTTTACCGTCTAGCCCAAGCTAATAAGAAGGGTTGCTACCTTTGAGGTTGTACGCGGGCACTAGTAATTAAATCACAGTAGTTGAAAGTAACAGCATGACGAATATAAATAATAATAATAATAATAATAATAATAATAATAATAATAATAATAATAATAATAATAATAATAATAATAATAATAATATTTCTATTCGTCATGGTAACAGTTTGGCTCTTTAAATGAATGCATGGACAATATAGTGTGATAATTATTTCCTGCTAAAATTATGTTGAAAAGTTAAAATTTTAGGACCTGTGCGCCCATAGAATACTTATAAAATACCCATGCTGGACATTTATGAAAGGTAGATTTTCTTTTGTTAAAATTGGGAACAGGAATAGACATGACATTGAAAAATCCAAATATTTTGGATAAAAGGATGCGCGATTACCTATAGAGTACTTTACATATTGAATGCTGTGATAGAACGTTTGAGATTAAAACTCCAGAGCTAAAAGTGTTGATAATAAATAATTTTATCATATAATATGTTGAAAGTCAATGAACAATTTAGGGAAGTGATCGCCTAACGACTTTCTGTGAATTAATGTAGAATCGGAACAGGATTTCATATGTTTTTCAGGGATTGTTTTTTGTGAAGACGCTTTACGAAAGTAAAACTTAAGATGTTGTAAGCGAAAAGGGAGCTATTTTCAAGTTATTTTAGACCACTATGTGTATAATGAAGATTCCTAGCACCATTGTATGCAGGTATAGTACAATTTAATTGAATAATTCTTAATGAGTGTCACTTTATGATTTTATTTAGTTGTATTTTGTAGTGCCATATTTTATGATTAAATTCTTGTGTGGAAATTTTTGATTTTTATTTTTGAGTGTAGACTTGTTGTGCTCATTATCCCAAATGTATGTGTCATATCGTGGGAAATGAACGTACCATACCCGAACTGATTGAGCTAGGCGAAGTATGACTATACATAAATCTTAACGGAAGGGTGCAGGGGGATAATAATATGCACCAGGATATGAGCCACAGGTATTGAGGAGTCAGGTAAAGTACATGAAGTAAAATAAACAGTAAGCAAGATAATCAAATATTCTATAGTAACCACATCGAATTAGGGTTAACCGAGTAACGAATGAGTGCCTACGACGAAACCACCCCCCCCCCCCCCCTCCGTTCAAACATGGCGCCCAACGTGGGGTATTCAACCGTAAAATCCACCCCTATCTATAATCATGTTTTTGTTTTATTGTTGTCTGTTTGGCGTGGGACCATGTAGGAGGAGGTAACGAAAAACCCCTCCGTTCGAACATGGCGCCCAACTTAAGGAGCAAGTTATTTGGGAAATCCCGAGGGAAAAACGTAGTTTTGCGTTGAGGAAAAAAGGAGTTTTCAAAAATTTTCAAATTTTGAAAGGGTAATGAGAAAATGGCACATAATGAAAAGCGAAGCTGTATTGGAAGCTGGGAAAACCCCGGGAAAAAGAACGGTTTTCTAGGAAAATCAGGGATTTCCTTTTTTCAAAATTTGAGTAGAAATAGATCCTAAATGAATGTAACTTTTTTCACACTGTGGATGGTAAACAAAGTTATCAGACGGGTAGTTCCTGACCTAACCCGTGCATGATTAAAATTATAAAAGCTTGGATAATAGATTTTGTCTAAAGGTGAAAATTCAGATGTTCTCTCTCAAAGATGCATGTGACCCAGTGATGGAATTGAGTAGTCCATCTATTTCTTAGAATTGTATAGTTTGTAGTAATCGCTACTTTGGAAGAAATGTTGAACCGTATGGATGAAATGCAAAAGAGAGCCGACTCTAATGCTCTGAAAATGTAGGAGAGTATAAATGAAGGGAAGGCAGAGAGTAAGGAGAATTTTGGAAAATAAATGGATAATAAGTTTAACAGTAAACTATATGAGATGAAAGCAGAGGGTAGAGAACAATTGGACAGTAAGTTTGAAGCGATGGATTGTGAGTTAGATGGTAAGTTTGATGCTATGCAAACGAAAAATAAGGAAAGTATTCAGGCCATACAGACTCCAATAGAGTCAATGCATGAAGAAAGTAACGAAAATATTGTAAGTCTAATCCGAGGAATTACCAATTAACATGATAAAATTGGTCCGGTCAACTCAAACATAAAATGCAAGCGTTTCACCCCAGTGTGCCGTTGGGCTCGTCAGTTGGTACAGACACACCTCGCCAATACGCGTGGTTAGCACATGCTGAGAAGGGCATCGCAAGACACAAAATACAAGTAGTATTGACGGCACGAGCGATGCCAATGTGCTACGGAAGTAAGCTCCCTTTCATAAAACAAAAACCTTACCTTGGCAATCCAAATAGGTTATGAGGCGAGGTCATTTGCCTGAAGTAGAAGTGGGGAAATCATGGAAAACTACTTCCAAGATTTAATACTAGTACGGTACCACATGTACTTAAAAATAATAATAATAATAATAATAATAATAATAATAACAATAAAGCAAATATAGCGAGTTGGTCGGCCCTACCAAAAGACAATGGCATGTAGAACGGGTAGAGACCATACCTATCATTGTCTCAAGTACGGGCGTGATCCCAAGTACCTTGCTCCAAGGCCTTAAAGAACTGGATCTGGATACTCAACTGTACAAACTAATGCAGAAGGCAGTAGTTTCCTCAACAACCCGAATCGTCTGGAAGTTCATGGGTAGCGATTTCGACTTTCCAGCTTCGAAGTGGCTGTTTCAGTAGCAATACTTTGGTTCCCTGAAGCCCGTATAGTTAGACTATGTTGTATGTGCCAGCAATGTGTTATATGTACTGTATAAAAATATAATAATAATTAAATGAAATTGAGGCTGTGTAGCTCAGGTAGTAGAGTGCTATCCTTCTCGAGGGTTCGATCTAGGCACAGTCATGTAATAAATGAAGGTGAACAAATACGACAGCCTTATGCCGATGGATGTAATGGCACGTACGTGATATTCTGTGAACACAACATTCCGGAATCTCGACATCCCCCAAAAAATAGGGTGTCTTACAACATAGCCTATAATTATTATTATTATTATTATTATTATTGAGAGGCGAGCAGATGTACGCGGACCTGAGACCTAAGTCGAGACCTTTAACACATGTCGAACTGGTTGGAGCACCGACCATCCAATGACTCCACTTTTCGAGTAAAGGTTGTAGAATAAATTTTAATATCAAAACAAGACATAGCAAAGGGGAAACGAGGGGTGCATGAAATGGTAAGATGAGGGATGATGGGCCTGTAATAAATAGTACACATGATCATAAAACAGTAAACAATTAAATATAAAACACACACAATAAAGATCTATAAAAGAGAAGATGTTGACGACGAGGAGGTGCCTAAGTCACTGGAGATCGTTCAGTAGAGGGGCATAAATTAACAATAGTGTTAATAGTACGTTTCGTTCCACCAAAGGCTGACCACAAGAAAGTTGTCAGAAGAATCATTCTGAGAAGTACATGAAAACGTGTATCCCACGAACCGTCTATCCGACCACCCTTATATTAAACTGTATGTCACAACAACTACCCAAAGAAACAAACCCATACAATAACAACGACCCTTAAATGTCACGTCAAGAAACACAAATTAATACATGACTTCCATAACGACAACACTTCAAAAACATGACGTGCCGTGACATACAAACCCCAAAGAGAAACATAGATCGGTTCAGTAAAATAAACAAAGACAAACTCCCAAATAAAGATAAAACAAAACGATTTCATGGGCTGGTAGAATGAAACTTCTCTCGAACGAAAGCACAAGATCCAGTTACCTTGCGAGATATCAAATAAGCGTCAATTGCAGTCCTGGACACATACAACGAACACACATTCCATAATCTCGGGAGAGTAACCAATATACCTCATTTAATAACGTAATGGGGATACGCGTTGCTTGCTGACTGAAAGCCACAACAAAACAGAACAACACAAAACATGACCCTCGGCCATCAGTCAAATTCCCACTTAAACAAATGACATAAACCCATCCTTAAAAATAAGTCTAGAACCGTGATTGTAAATGAAACATATTTCTGACACATACATGGTAGTGTCTGCCAGTCTCTAAGGATAAAAAGAATACCTAAACGGCCATCCTAGGAGTTGCACAAATGCAGACACTGAAAAATAAAACCCTTAAAACATTAAATAAAACTTGATGTGTGTTCCGACCATACAGAAGAAAATCCAAGGCAATTGAACGAACACACCTACCCTCGTCAGGATACAAACCGCGAAACTAACCTAAAGATACCAGTCCCTAATGGTCCTCGAAAAATCCCATACTTTTACAAGGGGTTAGGAACTGGTAAGAAACATCTCTCAGAAATACAATCACGTTTCATGACACCAAAACACGGAAGAACACGCGCACAAAATAAAACTCTACAAGATAAATAAAATAAAACGACAACAATTAATAAACCCACAAACAAGCAATTCGATTCTCCACTACATACGTATGTATAACGAATAACTAGGGACCAAAATAAACATCAATTAATAACCTCAAAGAAAAACATGAGCGATCTCCAGTTTAACCCTACCTTTTGCAAGTTAAATGAAGGGACCTTTTAATACTGAAACTGGGGAAAAAACATTGATAATAATCTTCTTCAAGGCACTATTATACAGAGTTACAAATGATCATTTCCACTTAGCTGATAGCCTCGAGACGTTCTAGAAGACCTCCGATGATTATATTATTTTATCATAATTCCATATTTCAAGAATTCTCAACTATGAGACAAAGCCGGAATCTCGCGGTTTCTCCCCAACATTTATAGCTTCGTAAATCATTTTATAATGGACATCACGGAACATTTTAATAGAATTGCTGGCAGTAGTGGTTATATCGTCAGACCATCTTTTTCCTCCCCGTCATAACAATTTTTGTCGCGATAACAATCGCCGAAGTCGCGTTCCTTAGTCTAAGATGGTTTCTCCATCGCGGGCGCTTTCCTTTTCAAAACGTGCCGAAATTATGATCTCTCAGATGTCCTCTAGTGATCGCAAGATGGAAATAGCGTCGAACAGATCTTAAAATTGTACCGTATCAATTATTATTATTATTACTAATATTATTATTAGTATTATTATTATTATTATTATTATTATTAGTATTATTATTATTATTAGACTATTAAACAAATTATAAGAGATTATATATTTACTGAATGTTATTTATTTTTAATTAGGTTTCCAATTGTTTAGGACGTTCAGTAAATAAATATTTTTGGTAACAATGATGATGGAAGAGACTTGCAAGCTTGTTTTGATGGTTATTGTTAATTCATTTTAGGGGCTTGGGACATTTGTGTATCAGCCCCGTGTAGTTGGGTGATTGTTGGATTTGTCTGATAACCTGTGTTTCTGTGGTGACTGTAGTGCATGTGTAGCTGTTGTTATTAGAGTCGTGAATGAGGTTGTTGCCCCAGGACACCAAGTACCCTACTATCCCGGCATGTGATTGGAGAACGCGTGGAAGAACCCGGCGAAATCCAAACTCAGGATAGCCACTGTCGGTGCGGAGATCGGACCTCCAATCACCGGACTTGCTGCGATCGGTGCATGATTAAATGCGCATTCCTACACCGCGGAGGCAGGAAAGAAAGCAGCCGTGATCTTATGAATGGACATCCCAACTTTGGCCTCGTGGAATGCCACGAGAAATCATCTTGTGGCTCCCGATGGTGGGAAGTAAGGAAGCTTGTGGTTTTACATGACCGAAAATATCGTGATCATGAGCTACTGGACCCCCATTTCATGTGGAATCCGAACCACAGGACATGGCATTTCACTTCGAAAATCTCACATGCATTGACCGGGAATCAAACCCGGTCCACCATGGTGAGAGGCCAACAGCTGGACCCCTGCGCAATCATGCCCCGACTTGCATATCGGCCTGTAATGGTAAGCTGTCTCAACACTAGCACCACATGTAGATGGTGATAAAAATAATAATGATAATGTCTAAACATAATAATAATCTATCTATATATATAAAAATCAATGTAACGTGATAGTTTGTCTGTGGGTATGTCTGTATGTCTCCTATGCGTTCATATACCATTCGTCCGTTTGCGATGAAACTTGGGTGAGATGTTGAGTACACTCCAAGGAAGGTTTCTGACTTAGTAAATCCATTTTACAATTGGTAGCGCACGCGTAGATTCAACAAATGAGCGACGATGCGCGAAGCATTTCAACAAAGTCCCATATGTGTTCATATACCATTCGTCCGATAGCGATGAAACTTGGGTGAGATGTTGTGTACACTTACGTGAAGGATTCAAAATTAGTGAATACATTTCACAGTAGATAGCGCACAAGTAGATTCAACAAATGAGCGACGACACGCAATGCGTTTCAACAAAGTCCCGTATGCATGCATATACCATTCGTCCGATAGCTATGAAACTTGCGTAAAATGTTGTGTACACTGCAGGGAAATTTTCTGGCTTAGTACATCCACTTTACAATATGCAGTGCACGAGTAGATTCAACAAATGAGGGACGACGCGCGAAGCGTTTCAACAACGTCCCGTATAAGGTCATATACCATTCTGCCGTTAGCGGTAAACTTGGGTGAAATATGGTGGACACTCCAAGGAAGGTTTCTGGCTTAGTAAATACATTTCACAGTAGGTAGCACACGAGTAGATTCGACAAATGAACGACGACGTGCGGAGCGTTTCAATACAGTCCCCTATGTCTTCATATCCCATTAGTCCGATAGCGATGAAACTTGGGTGAGATGTTGTGGACACTTACGTGACGGTTTCTAACTCAGTAAATACATTTTACAGTAGGTAGCGCACGAGTAGATTCAACAAATGAGTGACGGAGCGCGAATCGTTTAAACAAAATCAGGTATGCGTTCATATACTATTCATCCGATTGCGATGAAACATTGATCAGTTATTGTGTACCCGCCAGGGAAGGGGACTTAGTAAATCCATTTCACAATAAGTAGCGCAAGAGTAGATGCAACAAATGGGTGACGACGCGCGAAGCGTTTCAACAAAATCCCCTATTGCGTTCGTATAACATTCTTCGATTGCGATGAAACCTTGATGAGTTATTGTGTACACGCCAGGGAAGGGCTTCGACTTAGTAATACATTTCTCAATAGGTAGCTCACGAGTAGATTCAACAAATGAGTGACAGCGCACGAATCGTTTAAACAAAACACCGTATACGTGCATATACAATTCATCCGATTGCGATGAATCATTGATGAGTTATTGTGTACACGCCAGGGAAGGGTTTCGACTTAGTAAATCCATTTCACAACAGGTAGCGTACGAGTAGATTCAACAAATGAGTGACAGCGATGAAACTTTTGAAAGTTGTTGTGCACGCTTCCACGAATGGTTCTAAATTAGAAAATCCATTTTACGATAGCTTAGAGGCAGTTAACATGTTGTGTATCCAAAAGCACTTCAAGAAACAGAATTTCAACACCAACACTTTCTTTGGTTGGCATTGCAACGCATGCCGGGTACAGCTTGTAATAATAATAATAATAATAAGATTCAGCATGCGTTGCTCTGGTGGTAGAGTGCTAACCTTCCCGAGGGTGCGATCTACGTTCAGTCATGTAGTAAATGAATGTGATCTAATACGATCATGTCCATGGTTTTCATGGCACATACAAGAAATCCTGCGTATATAAAATTCTGGCAACTCGACATACCAAAAAAAACATAAAAGATGCTAGTGTGTCTAAAAGTCTATTATTACTATTATTAGTACAATATTGTAATATTTTTATTACAGTTGTTGCATTGTCTTCACACAAAGATAGACCAACAGTTCCTTCAATTAATTTACCAAATCTTTAGGATTTCCATTTTCTACGCATAGGCTATTAAGGCTCGGCCACTCCGAACGCGATCTGTCGCGGCGGGAAGCGATACCTTTGTGTGAGCGGTCTAGTCTGGTCGCTTCCGTCTACAGAATATGTAGTGTGTTGTATTGTTTGATACAGTAGAGTCTCGCAGGGACGGATTTACATATCTGACGCCCCTAGGCACATTCTGACCCCCCTCCCACGTTGGTCGTCCAGGGGTGGGGGTGGCACCTGAGAGTGACCCTTAACTCACGCACGCACACAAATGCAGCCGAACGGCTAATGAATCATCTAATTCATCGGCCGGTTGGTTTTATCTATGTCCGAGTAAGGGTAAGCCCCGTTGGACGGCTGAGTATAGGATAAATCTTGCCCGTCATTTTAATTTTAGACATTATTGATTGTATATAAAGCAGATTGATTATTAAAAAAACGTAATCTAAATTGTGGGGTTGATGCTAATAAAACCTAAAAGTTATTGATCTAAGATTGATTTAATTACATAAGAATTAAGAATATTCTTACAAACTGGCATATTTCCAATAGACTAAATTTACTCAATAGAAAAGTTTCCTTTACACGTTGATAAAGTTTTAAAGGGATTTTTATGTCTTTGTATCAGCTACAATAAATGATACATCAAGTCTATTAAGGATTTTACAATTTTTAAAAACATAATTCAATGTTCATAATTAAGAACAAAATTGATGTTAAAAACTAGCAAATCAATACACATATCTTATGCATCAATACAGTACATCTGCACCAGCGGCGTTTTTTATTTACATAGATTTTCTCCTGGATTTCAAAATTGAGAACTCCTCTATTAGATCTTCAACTTTCATCTTGTAACTGTTCAAAAGTTTAGCCTCGATGTGTAGAATAGCCAACGAGTTTAATTTGTCTTCATTCATCCTTGATCTAAGACAAGACTTTATTATTTTTAATCACGGTCACGTAAAACTACAATCTTCCTTCCTTCCTTCCTTATTATTTTTAAGACAGAAAATGAACGTTCCGCTGAGCCGTTGGAAACAGCTGTGCACAAATACATACGAAGAGCTATATCAATGTTGGGGAATGTTGATTGGAGTTGTTCTTCTCTAATATATTTCATCATGACGAGTGGGTTGTTTCTAATTCCACTGCTCTTCAACAGACAAGAAAAATGTACACATTCATTTGAAAATGACTTTTATAGATCATTGGCATTCAATGACTGAAGTTTGTTTGCACGCTCTATTATTGTTTCAGTTGAGGACAGATCGTTAAAAACTGAAAACTTGTCTGCTATTTCACCATATGCGTTTTTTCGCTTCTGCAACTCAGTTTTTAGTTGGTCGAGAACTATATAAAATGTCTCAACTCTAAATTTGTCACGTCCTTCAAGAAGTATTTCAGTTTCTTTGTTTTCGTCAGCCTGGAATTTTCTCTTTTTTGACGTTTGTAGCAAGTCTCACAGTCCTAATCACATAGTTTTTTAGCCCTTTCTTCATATACGGTAAACATGTCTCGGAGAGAATCAATAAAAAGGACTAAAGAATCATACAGTCTCACAACTCTTTCTATGGACGTTCCTATTTTCTGAAGAGTTTGGCTAACTTGTTCAAACCTGTCCAATATATCGCTCCAAAGTTCCATCATGAATACCGTTTCCAGCCTATTCAATTATCTCAAATGCCCCGTGGCTTCACTTCTTACCAACGGCTTCTCATTAGTGTTCTCTTCATAGTCCTTTAAAGCCAGCATAACACCGTCTAAGTTTTCACAGAGCCCTTTACATGCACATTCACGAGCACTCCACCTTGTTTCAGACAAACCCTTAAGAGTTTTACTTTCAGGTTGACTAAAGGTAACTAGAATTTCCCATCTCTTAGTAGATGCAACAAAAAAGTTGTAAACGTTTTGTATAAGGTTAAAGAAAGCACATGCTTCTGGACAACAGCTTGCATCACACGTACCTAAAAGGTTAAGTGAATGTGCCGAACAAGGAACAAACAGTGCTTTGGGATTTTCATCCTTTATTGTAGCTTGTAAGCCACTATACACGCCTGACATGTTGCTAGCATTATCGTATGATTGCCCTCTGCAGTCGGATAGATCGATGACATTTGATCTTAAAACAGCCATAACAGCATTGGCTAAGTCTTCGGATTTGTGCCCAGTATTCGACAAAAACATGAGAATGCGTTCAACAGGATTGCCATTTTCTTGTACAAACCTCAAAACAAATGAAAGCTGATCAGTGTGACTTATGTCAGGCGTTGAATCCACTATTATGGAGTAATACTTCGCTTGTTTCACTTCACTGATTAAGATATCTCTAACTTTAGAAGCTAAAAGTACAATTACCTCATTGCAAATAAATGAAGACAGATAGGACGTTTTCCCTGAACCTGGATTACCAAATTTACGTATGTGTTCAGCGAGAAGAGGATCGAATTCCCCTACTAATTCCAGTGACATCATGTACTCCCCATTGTGTAGAGACCCAAATGTTTCATCAGGTCCTCGAAACGGACGTCCTCAGCTTGCCAGCTTTTTCACCACAGCGAACACTCTTTCCAAAACGTGTTTCCAATACTTCCTTTCAGTTTCGACGATGGAATCGTATCGACTGTCTAGCGTTCCAATTCTTCTCTTGCGGGTCAAAAGTGCCAGTTCAGAATTGATGTGTTCTTGTGAGCTTTCATGTGCAGACAAAATCGCTCCAATATTTTTCCAATCTGAAACACCTTCACTGGCTAGTTTAGAACACGTCTTCTGTAAGCCAAATAATCTGCAGGAAGCGCAAAATACCGAACCTGTACCTTTTGAATACACCAAGTAATCTCTTGAAATGAGTTCTCCATTTTGTAATTTCCTACTAAAGATTTGTTTAATTAAATATCTGGTTTTATTGCCAAAATCCCTTTTAGAGTTTTTAAAATCACAATCTTTATAATGATTGATTCCTCTGTGTAATAATACTTCAATCGTGGTGTCATTTATTTTCCACTCAATGGGGTCGTCACTAACAGTAAAATTTATATCAGTTTGTTGTGAAACGGAATCATTTGAACTTTTACTTATTTGTGTACTGTCGGAACTACGTTCGTTATCACCACCCAATATAAAATTATCCGTTTCAGGGGCACTTGTTGCTTGATCATTATTTTCATTGTTTGAACCACTTTCGTTGAAATTGTACTGTTCCCAAGATGAGCAGCCTTCTCCACTCAGTCCACTCTCGTTGGATTTTTCAAGAGGTTTAAAAAAACTGTCAACCGTCTTAATATTTTTCAAAAAGTTAGTTTCTTTTTCACGCTTTTCACTTGTGATTTTGCGGTAACCTGAACCACTAAGCTTCCGACGTTTTTCACTCATTGGTACTTTTTAGTTCAACATTATCAAAAAATAAAATTATAACACACTTACTTTATCTAAGCAATGTGGCAATGTGAACGACTTGGTAAGGATAACAACTGAACGTGAAGACGTTAAGCGAACGACTATAATCTGATTTACAAAAGATGCTCGTTGAAAGCTGTCATACGCTTCATGGGTGAGGTCAGGGAGGAGTGGAGACGAGAGGGGAAACGGTCTCCATGGCGCCTACAGTGAGCAATGTTGCAATGTATGCCGACACAGCAATAAGCACATGGTTTGACTGAGCGTGTCTTCACTCGTCACGGTCATTAGAGCGCCAGGCAGGGGGCTAATAACTTCCAAAGTATTTGTGTCTTCCTGCAAGCTTCTTGGAATGTTATGCGTCATGATCTGCCTCTGTGGCAACGCAGCATTTCCCCCACGTGCTAGCTTTGACAGCTGTCAGCGAGCTTTATTGGTAATTCAGACTTATAATACAGTAGCTTTGACAGACTGCTGTATCCCCACTGACTGGCAGAGTTGCCAGTCTGTTGACTACCGGCATAAAATATACCCATATTAAATAAAACAAAACTTCACACATAACTTGTAAAAGAGATTTTTTAAGTTTATGAATTATATTTAGATATCAAATTTCCGTGAGAAAATGCAAAGTAAGCTCCCTTTGACTGCCGTTCTCGGTCACTACGCCTGGCGCTTGGCACGGAAATTCACCCGAAGCCGCGGCGCCCGTCGGACGTCAGGCTGTGCCGCCCCACAGGCCGTGCCGCCCCTAGGCACGTGCCTAGTGTGCCTAGTGGGAAATACGTCCCCGGAGTCTCGCGAACTCGGCCTAATGTGGACCGAAGGGTGGCCGAGTTCGCGAAAATGCCGGGTTATCGAGAAATGTGTTAAAAAGAAGATTGAGTAGCCTAGAATCAAACTGAACTTTCTCCAAAATAATCGAAAATGAGGTTATTGTATGTTTCAATGCGGAATTGTCTGAAGAATATAATAAACTGGTCGGTTGGTGTCAAACAGCACTATATCCATGTTAAAATATGTAAGAAAATCACCGCTTGGAGACGAACAGCACATTTGTCGCCATAGATTTGGTTTCAAGGTACTCATCTGTCAAGAAGTTTAGTTCGGACACCAACATTTATGACGTTAAGGAGTCCATGAAAGGTGTTGTAAAAAAATGTACATCTTAATTACAATGGTTTGAAAATCCACTTATTCACGTTAATTTTTGTAATGGTCTGCATTTTTCAGTAAAATAGATATGTATTACGTCTAAAATGCCTTATTTCATCTTGTAAATGTGATATATTCTTAAATTACATTTTATATTGACACCTGAGTGCTCTTTATCAATGACCTAGAGACAAAGTGCACTTTCTCCAACATTAAATCTCCTTAAATATTCAGGAAGGTCAACAAAATCGGGTTTTATGTATTGCAAATGTGTTCCGTAAGTCAAATCTTTAATATAGACTCATCAGTTTCACTAATTAACTTTGAGTTCAGCTGGAATCAGTTTTTGGGCTCTACTGAATAATCATGTTTTTGGAGAAAGTGCTGTTTGATCCTAGGCTACTCAAATAAGCTGTTTGTTTGGGTTTAAAAGTAATGCAATGCAGTGGAATACATGTATTTGTTTTCAACTGAAACATCAGTTTTAAAACGATTAAGCCACTACAATTACAGTACTTGAATATATAGTTCAGTACTGTACTGCATAAGAATCAAGGAAACAAATACTGTAAATTATAAAAGAAAACTAAAAAAACTAGGCCTACACATTATTTTTAGCCTACTTTCGATTTTTGCAAAAAATGAAAGTAGACTTATGAGATCACTACAGGGCGAAAAAAAGTGTGTCTGTCTGTGTGTGTGTGTGTATGTGTGTGTGTGAGTCTGTGTGTGTGTGTGTGTGTGTGTGTGTGAGAGTGTGTGTACTCTGAATGTCTGTCCCCCCTATCAATTCGAACACGGTGAGCGCAAATTGAACGAAATTTGGTACAAAGGTAGCACTAGCAAAGGACACCTCAGTGTCATGTTTTATATCGCCGCCGTCTTGACGGAAACGTAATGGCGGCCTCACAAATGTTCAAAGCTTAAATCAAATTACGACTAACCTAATCATCCGATCTCTACCAAATTTTGCAACAACATATCTTTATGGAGGAAGCATCCTTTGACAAATCTAATAGGTCATTAGCCTAATAGTTTGCGGATAGCGGCCATATTTGTGTCAAAATCGATTACCCCTATTAATTCGAACACGGTGAAACCGAATGGAATGATATTTGGTACAGAGGTAGCACTAGCAAAGGGCACATCAGCGTCATGTTTTATATCGCCGCCATCTTGACGGAAACCTAATGACGGCCACACAAATGTTCAAAGCTTAAATCAAATTACGACTAACCTAATCATCCGATCTCTACCAAATTTTGCAACAACATACCTTTATGGAGGAAGCATCCTTTGACAAATCTAATAGGTCATTAGCCTAATAGTTTGCGGATAGCGGCCATCTTTGTGTCAAAATCGATTACCCCTATTAATTCGAACACGGTGAAACCGAATGGAATGAAATTTGGTACAGAGGTAGCACTAGTAAAGGGCACCTCAGTGTCATGTTTTATATCGCCGCCATCTTGACGGAAACGTAATGGCGGCCACACAAATATTCAAAGCTTAAATCAAATTACGATTAACCTAATCATCCGATATCTACGAAATTTTGCATCAACATACCATTATGGAGGGAGCACCCTTTGACCAAACTAATAGGTCATTAGCCTAATATTTTGCGGATGGCGCCCATCTTTGTGTGAAAATCGATTCCCCCTATTAATTCGAACACGGTGAAACCGAATGGAACGAAATTTGGTACAGAGGTAGCACTAGAAAAGGCCACCTCAGTGTCATGTTTTATATCACCGCCATCTTGACGGAAACGTAATCGCGGCCACCCAAATGTTAAAGGCTAAAATGTAATTACGACCAACCTAATAATCTAGTCTCTACCAAATTTTGCAACAACAAATCTTTATGTGGGAAGCATATTCTGACCAAACTGCTAGATCATCAGCCCAATAGTTTGCAGATGGTGGCCAAGTATGTGTGCAAATCGATTCCCCCTATCAATTCAAACACGGTGAAACTGAATTGAACGAAATTTGGTACAGAGGTAGCACTAGCAAAAGGCACCTCAGTGTCATGTTTTATATCGCCGCCATCTTGACGGAAACGGAATGACGGCCACCCAAATGTTAAAAGCTTAAATCAAATTTCGACCATCCTAATAATTTGATCTCTACCGGATTTTGCAACAACATGCCTTTTTGTGGAAAGCATCTTATGACTGACTACAAGGTCATCAGCCCAATAGTTTGCAAATAGCGGCCATGTATGTGTGCAAATCCATTCCCCGGATCAATTCAAACACGGTGAAACCGAATTGAATGATTTTTTTTACAGAGGTAGCACTAGCAAAGGGCACCTCATATTCATGTTTAATATCCCTATAGCACGTTGTATTTCAACAAGCTACTACAACCAACATTCAATTATACTCCTTGAAAAGGACAAAGAGTTATAACAATACCCATGCATTTAGCAGAAAGTAGGCTATATGTTCTTTACTGAACATCTTGTTATAATATGTACACTGCACAGTATTATGTACAAAACAATTCCCGTAGGAAAATAGTTTTTTCACTTAATGAAAATCACCATTTACTTTTTTGCAAAAAAGTAAGTAATATTCTTTTTTTCTTTGAAATTTGTTTCTTGAAGCCTCGTCGCGAAGACGGCGAAGAAACAGAATTGCAGAGATTGCGCAATCAAATAAATACAACGCTCTGCGTGAGAACCGTTGGTTTATTTCTTACTGCCAATAGTCTATGCATTTACATTACTGTACAACTACCTGTATTTATCAGATCGTTGTTACTCTTCTTACTATGTACTGTAGGTCAACTTGTTTCGCGTTGTATTTAACTGTCGATAATTCCATTGACGGAGAAGACGAAAGAAAACATAATAACGCTCTGTGTGGAATCACAAAAACAAATAAAAATCATGATTATTTTTCTACTATCAGGGTGGCCGAGAAATCCGGAGTGCCGCGAGACTCTTCTGTATTATTATTGAGTATGAGCTCGGACGAAGGACAACTCCTTCTCCTATTTGCTTTGCAAAACACAATGTCGGGTGCATGACCTCAATAAGAAGAGAGAGCAATTAGGAGTATACCACCGCTAATGTTGTAATGTGTTCACTTTGCTCCACGTTGAGCGTACAAATGTAATGGTTGTCCTACGTTGGGCGCCAAGTGAAACGTTTTCTACCTACCCTCACTGTTGCGTGACAAATGTAATGGTTTCTACTAGCCGTGCCTTGCACTTTGAAACACAAATGTATTGTTTACTCTGACTAAGATATGTTGTATTAATGGGCGCCAAGACCTCAACGCTATGTTGAAATCTAAATTTATATTTAACAACACCTAGCTCTGGTAGAACACCTTCAAGAATCTTTTCACTCAGATCGTTGTATGATTTGATCATTAACCCAACTAACAATTGTATCAGGAGAAAGAATTTGGTCTATATCTAATGCTACCTACTGAAAGCAAAGATTGCATGGTTAAAAGAAATGAATTTATTATGTAAAACAAGTATTGCAAAATTAATAATAATAATAATAATATGTTTAAATTTAAATTGGAGCGTTGCGATTCGAATATTACCGCTAGAGAATTACGTGAAAACGGAGTCGGATTAATTACTCTTATTCCCAAGCTGTGAAGTTACTGACATACTGAATATGAAACAAAAAGACGAGAGATTACGTAGTTCTGAGTCATTCGCGCTTACCATTGGAAATGGCCGTAGCATTTCCCTCGTACTGGATGTTGAAGAGAGCATCCCACAGCCTTCTGGACGTCGTCATCTTCTTCGATATTTGATGAGATACTTGTAGATATGTTAACCTATGGTCCGATCACATCGGAACCAAACACACGTGCAACCACACTGGTCAAGTTTTACAAAGATAATCGCCTTGCCTCCTCGGCGCGCAAACCATATATGCACTCGTCGCCTCCCCTCTCCGGAGCCGTCTTCAAGTCGCCCGGTCTCCTGTGATTGGCTGAGCCACCAAGCGATACTCCCCTCCTCAGGGTCAATACACCCAGCTCGACGAAGATGTCGATTACCGTTCCAGACCATTTCGCCTTTTCTTGAAGCAGCAACCCAGCTTGCGTCACGCTTCTCGACAAGAATAAGCCTGTTGCCGAATTCCCAGTGACTCATCTCTCTCACAATACCCTAACTGACAAAACTCCGTAAAATTCCGTAATCATATAATTTTCCGCGATAATGCTGTTCATAATAATTCGCTTGATAGAGTTTTCTATAGCATTGAAAACCTATCTGTATACTTTATACTCTTATAAAAAATGCTCCAAAAATACCTTAATAATAATAATAATAATAATAATAAGTTAATAATAATAATAAGTTACATGAAAACTTCTCTTGGCTGAACAATTTGCCGCGTAAATAAATATAGAATGGCTTCCTACTGACTTATGTCAGTGGCGTAAAATCCCCTCGAAAAACACGTTACAATGTATCGAACTGGAGTCCCATAAAGATAGGGTTTTCAAGTATTTTCGTATGTCGCGAAATGTTTCGAGGAATTGCACGATTCCATGCTTCAGCCTTTTTTTTTTTTTTTAATTATAATGTTCGTGTGAACTGTCGAACAAATGTGTGTATTTACGCACAGTTTCAATAAATACTTCAGTTTGGTCACGCATCACAATCGAAGCGGCACGGCGGTCAGGTGGGCAATCTGTAAATTTGTACAACCGGATCGCTCGTCGTTGCGACAAAGACTAGCGGGTGAGGGTAGACCGCGTTCTGTGTGTCAGGGTTGATGCAACTTTGGGAAATACAACTGGACCGCCTGACCGCCTCGATCAGATATCGCTTCCCGCCGCGACGTACCGCTTTATATGTGACCGAGGCTGGCAAAATTCTAAACAAATCCACCATCACTAGTCATGTAGCCACTCCCCTTGAAGGTGTGAATCAGCTGTTGATAGGCTGGGTTTGTGTATTGCAATGCCATTGGCAGACAAGACGAGGAGGTCACTCAACTTCAGGCTCTTGTCAACATTCCTCAGCGTTGGAGGAGAGGGCGACGGGAAGAAGTCAGCTGTGCTGTTGAGGGGAACGCAGTCTAAGCCCTTTTCCAAGACATTGACCGACAATTGTTGTGATTTCATTCCACCTACACTAATTAAGATACGACTATATTACATGAATATATTTGTTCAGAATAGTCTCTTCTATCACCAGTTTAACGGACTTCCATTATATCAATTACACCCTGTATATAATAATATATTCTAAGCAAATATCTTCATGAAATTTAGTCGTATCTTAATTAGTGTAAGTGGAATTAAATCATTAAAATCGTCAGTCAATGTCTTGGAAAAGGGCTTAGACTGCGTTCCCCTCAGTAGCACAGCTGACCTCTCCTCGTTGCCCTCCCCTCCAACGCTGAGGAATGTTGACAAGCGTCTGAAGTTGAGTGACCTCCTCGTCTTGTCTGCCAATGGCATTGAAATACACAAACCGAGCCTATGAACAACTGATTCACACCTTCATGGGGAGTGGCTACATGACTAGTGATGGTGGATCTGTTGATGATTTTGCCATCCCCATGGCCTATGCATCGAAAGTGGAAATCTTAATGATTTGGCAAATTAATTTGAGGAACTGTTGGTCTATCTTTTTGTGAAGCCAGTGCAACAACTGTAATAGAAATATTAATAATAAGTTATTATTATTATTATTATTATTATTATTATTATTATTATTATTATTATTATTATTATTATTATTATTATTATTATTATTATTATTATTATTATTATAGTAGGCTACTACTACTGATAGTAGTAATAATAGACTTTTAGACACACTAACTTCTTTTATGTTTTTTTATGGTATGTCGAGTTGCCAGACTCGGGTAGGTTAGCACGCGCTACCACCAGAGCTACACATGCTGACTCTTAGTATTATTACTATTAGACTATAATTATTATAATAATTATTTATATCATCATCTACATGTGGTGCTAGTGTTGAGACAGCTTACCATTACCGGCCCATATCAAGTCGGGGTGTGATGGCGCAGCGGTCTAGCTGCTGGCCTCTCACCACGGCGGACAGAGTTTGACTCCTGGTCAATGCATGCGAGATTTTCGAAGAGAAATTCCATGTCCTGTGGTTCAGATTCCACACAAAAAAGGAGGTCCAGTAGCTCATGGTCACGAAATTTACGGAGATGTAAAACCACAAGCTTCCTTACTTCCCACCATTGGCAGCCACAAGATGACTTCCAGTGACATCCCACGAGGCCAAAGTTGGAATGTCCCTTCATAAGACAACGGCTGCTTTCTTTCCTACACCGCGGTGTAGGCATGCGCGTTTAATCGTGCACAACGATCGCAGCAAGTCGGGTGATTGGAGGTCCGAACTCAGCACCGACAGTGAATATCCTGAGTTTGGATTTTCCCGGATTCTTCCGCGCGCTTTCCAAGCACATGTCGGGATAGTATGGTACTTGGAGTCCCGGGGCACCAACCTCATTCACGACCCTAATAACTACAGCTACACATACTACTACAGACACCACAGAAGCACAGTTTTTCAGACAACTACAACACTCACCCAATTACCCGGGGCTGATACACAATTTTCCCAAGCGACTAAAATGAATTAACAACTACCATCACAACAAGCTTTTCAAGCAGTTCTTTAAGGCCTATTCAGATCTGGATACCGTCCTATCAACATCAACCGTGAAGATAGGATCATCTTACTCGGAGATTTTAACGCAAGAGTGGGCAGGGACTACAATGTTTGGAATGGTGTCATTGGTAAGGAGGGAGTTGGGAGCGAAAACTCCAATGGTATCAGACTGCTCTCCAAATGCACTGAACATGAATTGGTAATCACCAATACCATCTTTCGCCAAAAGAATCGCTTTAAAACATCATGGCAGCACCCTTGATCGAAGCACTGGCATCTTATTGACTATGTGATTGTACGCCAGAAAGATTTACGAGATGCTCTTATCACCAAAGCAATGACAGGAGCCGATGACTGTTGGAAAGATCACCGGCTTATCAGATCAGTTATGCGTATACCATTATCCACTCAGAGGAGGAAGCAACAGAAGAGCTGTAGGCATATTTTTGATACCGAGAAGTTTGGTAAGTCAGAGCATATCTCCAAATATAAAGAGTTGCTTAACCAGACACTGCCACAGGAATACCATCCAGATGTAACACTGCACTGGGAGAGTCTGAAGACCACTATTCAGAATGCTTGCAAGGAAACGCTGGGATATAAGACCAGGAAACATCAAGACTGGTTTGATGAAAATGATGAAGAAATTGAAGCATTAATCTCAGAAAAGAGAAAAGCCTTGCAAACTTGGAGAAAAGATATGAACTCCCCTACTAAGAAAGAAGCATTTTGTCTTGCGAAGGCAAATGTCCAAAGAGGAACTCGTGCGCTCAAAAATGCATGGTGGACATCCAAAGCTAAAGAACTACAATATCACGACAGTTCTTCCATGCCACAAAAGCGATTTATGGCCCCTCCACGTTTGGTAGAAATCCACTTTGGTCCAGTGACAAAAATACACTTCTAAAAGATCAATACTCCATCATGAATAGGTGGAAGGAGCATTTTGAAGACCTCTTGAACCAGGACTCAGTTATTGATGAGCAGGTGTATGATATATTAGAACAAACACCCATCAAGGAAGAACTCGGTACCCTGCCAACACTAGATGATTTTCGGTGTGCTGTTAATCAAGCAAAGCGACACAAATCCACTGGATGTAATGGAATACCAGCGGAAGCTCTCAAAGAAGGAGGTGAGGAACTCATAAGCCACATACATGATCTTATCATTAAAATTTGGAGAACTGAAAAAATGCCTGCTGATTTCAGAGATACGGTACCGGTAGTCTGATAGTTCCCATATCTAAGAAAGGTGATCGTGCAGACTGCAACAACTATCGTGGTATATCATTGTTAACATGCCTTGGAAAGCTTATTGCTCGTATTTTGGCGAATCGTATTCTATCCCTGGTGGAGAAAATACTCCCAGAGAGCCAATGTGGTTTCAGGCCTTCTAGAGGAACTGCAGATATGATATTCACTGTTCGTCAGCTTCAGGAGAAATGTAGAGAGCAAAATAGACCTCTTTATATTGCCTTTATAGACCTCAGTAAGGCATTTGACTCGGTAAACCGCGAAGCCTTGTGGAAGATTTTAGCATTGAATGGTTTTCCACTGAGATTTATTACCATCTTAAGACTACTCCACACTGATATGAAGGTAAATGTCATTGGTAACGACTCTATTGGAGAACCATTTCATATAAATACCGGCGTTAAACAAGGCTGTGTGATTGCCCCTACATTGTTTTCTCTGTACGTTGCCACTGTCATGCAGTTAGTCAAAGATGATCTTCCTACAGGCATACAGATAACTTACAGGATGGATGGGAAGATCTTTAATTTGAGCCGTCTAAAGGCAAGGACTCGAACATCTCCTGATGCATTGGTTGAGTTACAGTACGCTGATGATAATGCAGTAGTAGCTCAATCAGAGGACGAACTTAGGAAAATCCCGAATGCTTTTTCTTCAGCATACAAAAAGATTGGGCTGAAACTTAACACCAGTAAAACCCAAGTCCTCTACCAACCAGCCCCTGGACAAGGACAAAGAAACATCAATGTCACCATCGATGGAGTGAAGCTTCAAGAAGTTAACACCTTTCCTTCTCTTGGCAGCACCCTGTCATCAAGTGAAAATATAGATTCCGAAATCCAACACAGGATTAACCGTGCTGGGGCATCCTTTGCAAGATTAAGGTCTAGAGTTTTTGACAACCATGATATCAATGCTGCAACGAAGGTCCTTGTGTACAACTCAGTTCTAGTTCGCACCTTACTTTACGAATCTGAATCCTGGACATGCCACAGACGTCATTTTAAATAGCTGGAGCAATATCACCAGCGATGTTTGAGGAGAATTCTTCGTGTGACATGGCAAGACAAACGCACAAACACCAGAATTCTCGAAGAAGCACAGAATACCAGTGTTGAAGCCATGCTTTTAAAACGTCAGCTGCGATGGACAGGACACGTAATCCACATGCCCAATAATCGCATTCCCAAGCAAGTGTTTTGCTCTGAACTAACTGAGGGCAAGCGCTGTGTGGGAGGTACGAGGAAGCGATTCAAAGACGTGCTAAAGGCTAATATGCAACTGTGTCATATTAATATCAACAACTGGGAGACCTTAGCTCTTGATCGCTTATCCTGGAGATCAATTGTTCATCGTGGTGCGATACTTTTTGAAGAAAACCGCCGACGTATGATAGAAGATTGGAGGCAGCGCAGAAAAAAACAGAGTGTTCATTAGAAGACAGGGAATGAATGCGGATGTCTCACCTGGACCTGATACTACCTGTCATCACTGCGGAAAACTGTGTGTCTCCCGCATTGGGCTTTTTAGTCACCTCCGGACTCATTGATGAAGAGTCATTCGGCATTGGAAGGCCAACCTACTCGAGACGAGTGTTTGCTCTCAGCATCATCATTATTATTATTATGTACATGTGGTACCGTTCTAGTATTAAATCTTGAAAGTAGTTTTCCATGGTTTCCCACTTCTACCGCAGGCAAATGCCGGGATGGTTCCTAAATTAAGGCCACGGCCGCCTTCTTCCCAATCCTTACCTGAATTACAAATACCCACATTACTACAGAAACCACAAAAACACAGGTTATCAGACAAATTCTATCCAGACCCAACTACATGGTGCTAATTGACCAAAATAATCGCCAAGCCTCTCAAACAAGACATCAAGTAGCCTATGTTACTTCCGTCTTAAATGCTAGTTCTGAACAGACTACGGGATGTCGGAATTTTATCCGACTGTATTTCATTAACGTGCCGGACGCCAATGACACACCAGGGCTGATTATCGAAATTATGTTATACTTACTCTTACAAAGTAGGCTACACAATACTACCGGTCTTAACGTCCCAAGCCATTGCGTACGATTTCAACTACAACAACACCAATACAAATTTTCTTACGAGACGTGTATCGCTTCCTCATAACAGCTGATACCAGCCCTCAACCGGTTTTTTACATAGGAAGCTTAGAATAGTCTCTTCTACACACATCAAAAAAAGTTTTGCATCACCTCGGTTCCCAGATCTCCGGCATATAGACGTTGACTGTGTATATTGTATCCAAGATACAGTCCCTTTGACTGTTCATAGATGTCACTAAAACTGCTCAAAAATGTAAACAACCATGCATGAGCAGGGCCTATTAGACGGAGGGGGTACGACAGCCGATCAGTTCCAGTCATTCCACCAGGACGAAGGTACGCTGCTCATGTTGTCTGTAGTTCTACCATGCCTAGAAGGTCAATACCGCAGTTCGATCGCGTCCGCATTGTTACTTTGTGTCAAGAAGGGCTCTCAACAAGGGAAGTTTCCAGGCGTCTCAGAGTGAACCAAAGCGATGTTGTTCGGACATGGAGGAGGTACAGAGATACAGGAACTGTCGATGACAGGCCTCGCTCAGGCCGCCCAAGGGCTACTACTGTAGTGGATGACCGCTACTTACGGATTGCCGCTCGGAGGAACCCTGACAGCAATGCCACCATGTTGAATAATGCGTTTCGTTCAGCCACAGGACGTCGTGTTTCAACTCAAACTGTGCGCAATAGGCTGCATGATGCGCAACTTCACTCCCGACGTCCATGGCGAGGTCCAGCTTTGCAACCCCGACACCATGCAGCGCGGTACAGATGGGCCCAACAACATGCTGAATGGACCCCACGGAATTGGCATCACGTTCTCTTCACCGATGAGTGTCGCATATGCCTTCAACCAGACAATCGTCGGAGACGTGTTTGGAGGCACCCTGGTCAGGCTGAACGTCTTAGACACACTGTCCAGCGAGTGCAGCAAGGTGGTGGTTCCCTGATGTTTTGGGGTGGCATTATGTGGGGCCGACGTACGCCACTGGTGGTCATGGAAGGCTCCGAAACGGCTTTACGATACCTGAATGACATCCTCCGACCCATAGTGCAACCATATCGGCAGAATATTGGAGAGGCATTTGTCTTCATGAACGACAGTTCTCGACCTCATCGTGCACATCTTGTGAATGCGTTCCTTCAAGATAACGACATCGCTCGACTACAGTGGCCAGCATGTTCGCCAGACACGAACCCTATCGAACATGCCTGGGATATGTTGAAAAGGGCTGTTTATGGATGTCTTGACCCACCAACTACTCTGAGAGATTTACGCCGAATTGTCGTTGAGGAGTGGGACAATTTGGACCAACAGTGTCTTGATGAACTTGTGGATAGTATGCCACGGCGAATACAGGCATGCATCAATGCAAGAGGACGTACTACTGGGTATTAGAGGTAGTGGTGTGTACTGCAATCTGGACCACAAATGCTGAAAGTCTAGCTGTATGATGGTACAACATGCAATGTGTGGGTCTCATGAGCAATAAAACGAGCTGAAATGTTGTTTGTGTTGATCTCTATTCCCTTTGTATTTAACGGTTCCGGAACTCTTGGAACCGAGGTGATGCAAAACTTTTTTTGATGTGTGTATCACCAGTGTAACGGACTTCCATTATATCAATTACATCCTGTATAATTTGCTAGGGCCATTTAGGAGCACGTTAAGTCTTGTTACTTTTGACTTTCTTTTGCGCCCTGAATTCCCTCATCCTTTGGTAACGAGCCTGCTCTGTCCAAGGGGCTCCGAGTCTTCTTTTTGGAGGCAAGACTCGGTTAAGCCCGTTCGTAACTATCTTTTGGCGGAAGAGATGCCTGTCCAATGCGTCGTCGGGATTGATTTGGAGCATTTGGAGGTTTTCTTTGGTGTTTCTAAATAAGGGCATTGTGGTTTGTGGTTGGAATTTAAAAAAATGAAAGATCCTCTTTGTCAACCTGTTGCCGTCCATTCGTCTGAGGTGGCCGTAACATCATGCCCGTCTTGTGTCTGTAAGCTTCTCTATTTTACTATAGGCTTCCTTGTTGGATCTGTTTTGGTGGAAGCCATTTTTGTAATTGTATTCCATGATTCCTCTAATGCAGTGGTTCTTAACCGGTGGTCCGTAGACCACAGGTGGTCCGCGAGTGCCTCGGGAGCGGTCCGCGGGAGAAAAGGGCCCACCAGCACGTATAAAAAAGTGGCCAATAAATGGGGATTTCGGAAACGATGTGCGTTGAACTAGAATGGTCCGAATGTATTCGCGGCGATGCCAATCAGGGTTTGAATTGAAATATCTTTAAAATAAGGGTTATTGAGGAAGGGTTACAACTGATTAGTTGTATTGGAGGGGGGAGAAGGGGGGGGGGGGTCCATGCATGATTCAATTTTAGGCTGAGTGGTCCGCAGACTTCTACGGGTTCAGAACCACTGCTCTAATGATTCTCCACTCATTTTTCTCCAGTTCTTCGAGGAGCCCTTTATCGGCAGTTAGGGAAAGGGAACATACATAACTACTGGCTTCAGAACCTTTTCATAGTGGCGTACCTTAGTGTTTTGTTATAAATTGTGCGTGATGTTTGGTATGCTATTGAAAGTTTGCGTATTCGTTCCCGAAGTGCTTCCTTGACCAGTCCATTTTTCATGATGATCTAGCCTATAGATACGGTACATGAACTCAACTCGGTGGATATCCCCGTATTTTTTGCGGAGGTTTGGAGGGGCATCTTTGATGTTGATGTTAGTCATTACTATTCTTCTTCTTCTTCCTTCGTTACGTCCAACTAAGGACCACGTCATCTCAACTGTTTCTTCTGCATTTTAATGTTGGCCCAGTACTCTCTCATTCGCAATCGATGTTGCACCTTGCTCTCTGTCGTCCACGCCTTCCCTGTTTTTAGTTTCGGCTTAAGTTGAAAACTCCGATGTTTTTGAAGTTTTTCCCTAAGTGGGCCACGCTCCTGGATATCTTCACATGTTATCCCAATCTCCAACAGATCCTTGTCTATTTCACTGAACCAAGCCCCCTTTGTCTTTTTCTCGTGGAGAAAAGCAAAAAATCGGTTGGATAGCCGTGTTGATTTCATTCGGGTTATATGACCATAAAAAGATATCCTCTTTTCCTCATCACGTCAGTTATTTTCTCTACGTGTGTGTACAACTCTTGGGTGTGGCGTCTTCGGTACTCACCGTGTTCTTTGACTGGACCCAGGATTTTCCTCAATATCTTCCTTTCCTTGGTCTCCAGTTTTTCCATCTGCTGCATACAAAGCTTCTGCCCGGATGACCGTGCAGTAGTGCTTGAGTTTTGCACTCAGGGTTATAGATCTTTTGTTGTACACATTCTTAGTTAGATGGTAAGCCATTTAAATTTTATTCAAGCGTGACGCAAAAGCCTCGTTTTCGGACATTGTAGGGTCTATCCATTCACCAAGATACTTAAATTTCACAACCCGCTTGATTTTCCCATGATTCACTTCTACATGTTTTGGAGCCGTTTTGATGTTAGTAATAAATTCTGTTTTCTCGAAAGAGATCAGGAGGCCCGCCTTTGCAGCTTGTGTTTGAAGTTGGTTGATCTGTTTCGTGGCCGTATCCAATGAATACGCAAAAACCCCAAAGTCATCTGCAAAAGCTAGACAGTCAATTGATAGGTTCTTATTCTTGTGACCCAGTCTGATTCCATTTTGGACTCCTTCATTACTCAATGATTTGCGCCACTCACGGATAACGTTCTCAAGAACGCAGTTGAATAGTAGAGGCGAGAGACCATCTCCCTGTCGAACTCCTGTCCTTATCTCGAAGGCATTGGAAATCTCGCCTCTAAACTTAACTTTTTAAGTAGTGTTAGTGAGAGCCATTAATATTATTATCATTATTCTGTGTCGTTTGGGTCTACTGGGGACCACGGGACTCGTATCATCTCGTCGCTTGGGCCTTCTGTTTTCTCCTCTTCCAGTACTCCATCTTCTCACTATGAGGCAGCTTTCTTTCCTCCCTCCATAAAGGTCTGCTGTTCCGTGTGTTCTTCCTACTATGGTGTGGGAAAAACTCCCTGCCGATAATATCGCTCACTAAATAGAACAACGTCATATCTCAAAAATCACCATTTTACAGGAGATGGATTGAGAGATTTGATATGTGTATAATTCCAGGACAAATATTTTTGGGTTAGGCAGCTGACATACTGTATTTTTAAAAATAAACGGCACAAACCTAGAAAAATTGCTGAGTTTTAATAAACGAATAGCTTTAAATATAATTCCATTTTACAACATTCTATTTCAGAAAATGTTCACTTGTGGCTCTCTTGTTACAAAAATTACCTTTGAAGCGTAACTTAAAATATTACTTTCTTTACAGTGGAAAAGATGAATTGAACTCAGATATGTTTGTCTTAATGCTCTTATTTGTTTCAGTCAGAATAAACATTGAAAGAAAAAATTCAAGATTATGATACAAGTGTGATATTTTCATTGATATTAGTAATATTACTTTCAATCAAATCTTGAAATACAAAAGAACAAGTTAAACAACAGTGCACTGATAAGAATAGACATGATTACTTCAGTATAATAACTGTCCATGTAGTAATTCAAGGAACACGTAAAACACCAAAACCGAAATATAACCACATTTAGCTGGGCAAATTACAAATTGGCATAGAAGGGTAAATAGAATTTGTGGATAGAATTCCTTTTGACCAATGTCGTAAGGTCATCTTTCTTCTTCGAAGCTAGTCCTGGTTTTGAAGGAACTCCACGTTTTAAGGTAAGATTGGCAGGAAGTTTCTTCCTTTTAATTACAGTTATTGTTTCAAAGTCAGTTTTGTATGACGATTTGTATGAAATGGAGCATGGATAATCTTTTTCCAATTTCATTACTTTTACATCTGACCACTTTACAGAAGACATGTTAATAGGACCCATGGTAGCAGCAAGCTCTTTGACACCCACTATTCCGTGATTTCTTCAGGGGATTCCTATTCCATTGGTCTATATATCTCTTGTGTTTTACACCTTTATTCGCAGGGCTTACCAAAAGAACACACCTGGTGTACTGTTAGTTGAACTGCTTTTATAAATAGAATTTTAGTCTAAATAACTGATTGTGTTCGTAACGATGTGGAACTATGAGAATATTCTCCAGATGTTTTCTTTGCCTTAGCATGAAGGTTATCTTACCAGATAGTCTAGATTTTGTCATGGTCCGTATTTACATTAAGGTTACATACACAAGTGTAATACAATTCCCGTCTATCATTACTCAAACATGAAAACAAATTCCACTTACATTAAGCGGTTTTGTGGGACATGTTTGTAGGCTTCACTGCTCTCTTCATCAGCCACCTGTCCATCTCAAATATGTTGTCGTCCATGCTCAAAAATATGCATTGCAAAAAAAATCACATAGTTGTTGAATTAAAACGTATTCTTACACTCACACTGACTTTAAAAAACAAACATTTAAAACAATACTAAAATAGATATGCATACATAATAAGATGCTTTACAGAAATGAGATTTATTAGGACTGTGAACCAAAGTACCAGGAGAGACAAGATCAGAAATGAGATACACAGAGCAACAGCTGGCATCAGGGTCCCAGTTATCAACTTTCTGGGGAATCGCAGACTTCAGTGGTATGGACATGTAATGAGGAAGGATAGCTCTATAACAGCTAAGAAGTACTTCAACCTGGTTGTCAGAGGGAAGAGACCAAGAGGAAGACCAAGGAGACGATGGATAGAGACAGTTCGATCAGAGGTGGAGAAGAATGGTTTTAACTGGGACGATGTCCAAGAACAAATGATGTACCAAGATCGGGCAAGATGGAGAGCGCTTGTTTGCCACATCCGGGAAACTGGAGAGGAAAATGATGATGATGATGATGATGAATAAGATGTCTTACAAAACTTAAGGGTACACTTTAATTCAACAACTATGTGATTTTGTTTGCAATGCATATTTTTTAGCATGGACGACAACATATTTGAGATGGACAGGTGGCTGATGAAGAGAGCAGTGAAGCCCCAAAGCATGTCCCACAAAACCGCTTAATGTAAGTAGCATTTGTTTTTATGCTTGAGTAATGATAGACGGGAATGTTATTACACTTGTGTATGTAAAATGAAGGTTGTCGTCGCTACTGTCACTTCCTTGTTCTTCGTCAGGGTTTGGATCGTAAGTAATATTGTTACACGAGTCGTCATCATCTTCAGAGTTCGAATCAACACTTGTAGAACTTGAGGATAATGAAGAACTGGAAGATGAGCTCTTGGAGGATGAAGAATTGGATGTGCGTGAGGAAAGCTTGTTTGCCGCACTCTGAGCAGGTTGAACATAAAAAACCGGATGTTCTATAAATAAAAGAAAAAGAATACTAGTGACTAAAGATTGAACAAAACGTTTAATGTCGAAACAAATTTATGTCGGGATCCGGTTTTACTTTCCTAATATCTTTAAGTTTGTAAAAGCGATAACATTAATGTTTTGTAGAGCATTTGTGAGGTATAGGCCTAATATCAGACATTTCTGACAAGAGTGACTTATCAAGAAATAAATCAATGTATTTTCGTAACTTTTAATGAACCCTCGTAGCAAGAGTGACACAATTCCTATTAATACAAACTGTAGATTTAAGTCCACTATTCAGGCACAAGTCCCAAGCTTTTGTCAAGACACTGGTTGCTGGGAAACAACTCGTATGGACTATCACTATCACATGTGTGGTGATTTGAAGAAGTTCCTAAACGTGTATGCATTTCACCACTGATCAAGCAGGTTTTGATGCTGTGGAGGCGAATATCTGTAGTCTCCCTCGAACCAGTGACGCCTGGTGATGCTTGGAAATGTGTCCTGGTCGAGTCATGGCCAGATTGGTAAAAAAATGCACTTACCCAGCTACAGGAGATTCAGATTCCATCTCGACTGCAGTTACATATTCAACTCGTAATCATCAGTCACGTTATGCATGTGTTTAATATTACCTTGTTGTTTTATTGACCACCTCGTCGTGTTCTTGGCTGTCGCCTCGGAGATCGGGGATCTATTCCCGGCTCTGGTAATTCTGGTGTGAGGGCTCGAACGGAGTACACTCAGTCTCGTGAGCCATCCTGGAGGGGGTTCCCCGTCGTTTTCCCACAAGCTTAGATCGGCGCACAAATATGCAATGTGCATTTGAGGGAACTCTAACTTCTGTTGGAAAAACAGATGGAATTATTTTATAATTTATGGAGCAGACAACCACAGAGATTTGGTGAAATATTTTCTTGAGGGCTTACAAAATACGGGATGCAATATGTCCCTTAGGGTTCACGTTCTCTATTTTCAATCGAACTTCGGTGACGTCAGCGATGGGTCTGGGGAAAGTTTCCATCAGGACATACGTATTACAATTGGAGAGAAATTGTTACCCAACATGCTTGCTGTTTACTGCTGGAAACTCACCATGGCATCTTATCGGGGTCCCAGGGACTCGCCTCTAGTGGGACGTGAGTTGGCGACCACGGGACCCCAGCTGAATCCGGCATTGATTCCACTTACTTGTGCCGGGCTCCTCTCCACCTTCTTTCCTATCGACCTCTCTTGGTCAACTCTTGTTCTCTTCCGACCCCGACGGTATTAGTGTATCCGAGACCTAGGGAGTCTCTTCCTTTCCCGCCTTAATTGGCCCTTGTCTCATTTTTCCTGATCCCTCATTCTTCAAGGGGTCAGCCTTCTGTTTCTTTTCATGTTCTCTCCTGCCTTCTGCACAAGGCCCCAAAGGAGGCAGGGTGTATGTAGCCCCACCACTTCTGGTGCACCCTCTATAGTGCTACACCCTCAAGGGCTCACGGCTGGTGAATTTAGGAGTTGGCGACCCCGAGGGATACCTGAGCTGGGTCCGTTTATTCGCCTTTTTCATCTGACCTTGGGGTGGGCCCTCTCCTCTTTCCCTTTCCTTTCATGGCTCTCCTTCCTTCCAAGTCACTCTATCCTCATTCTTCGAGGGTTGAGGACATTTATTTTCTTCCGTCCTTTATTTGCCTTATCCTTTATTTGTTTACCATTTCTTCTTCTAATATGTAAGTCTGTAGTTAGAATTAGTTATAGTTATCATTCTCATCTCATCTTTCACTATCACCCAAACCATTAGGGGCCGATAACCTAGATGTTAGGCCCCTTAAAACAACAATCATCATCATCATTATCATCAACTTATCGGAGTAAATCAAGTGCAACATAAATGCAATTTGATTATTTTTAATAATAGTTTGGATATTACGGATTATGCATGACTTGGTTTAGATTGATGGATGGATTCTATTGAAGATAGCTTTCCAGTCTGTCAAAACAAACACATTAGAGGGATAACATGCCGTAACCTGAAATAAATAAGATATTACAAAATAGCACGCTTTTATGTACAAATTCTAGTAACATTATTGCAAACTTCTCTTGAAACTAAGTACAAAAATTTGAAATTACGTAAAAAGATTATTATGCTCTCGCAAAAAACTGATGATTTATATTATGGATTCAGCCCTCTCCGAAAAGAAACCCTAGATACGCGTCTGTCTGTGGTGAATCATGTTCATTATTATTACTGTATCATTATGAGGTATCTGTTAGAGGCAGAAAATTGAAAGGCTTAAGAGTTTGTATATTTAGTTGCTTTAGTCATTGCAATGTCAGGATTAAAACGATTTTCCTTCGTGTATCTTTGACAGATTACGGCTAAAGTTGGACCAGAAGATAAGAAGCAAGAAGAAAAAGCAGAGAATTACCTTAGGCAGCTCTTTAAAGAGGAAAAGGATGTTACTTGGAAGGAGCTAAAAGAATTATTGGATTTTTCCATGGGTAGGTCTATATTCTCACTAAATATAACAATGAGTTGTCAGTGAACTTTCTACAGGAACAAGCCATTGTGATACAATCACAGAATTCAGGAGATTTGATTTACAAGTCCTGAGATTGACCTCACCAGTCTTAAAGAAGGTTGGTTGGTTCTTAAGTTTAGGGGCTGCGACAACGCGGTCATGTAGTCCCGTGTACTTTGGGTGTGTGTAGAATCTGTCTGATAACCGGTGTTAACTGTGATGACTGTATTAGTCTGTGTTATCTGTTTTTTTAATTCAAGTAAGGACTGCAGACTTTTGAATTTTTTTTCAAATAGTTCCTACTTTTGCCGCCAAATGCCACCGTCAATGACTACTAGGCCAAGCTCAGAACTTAGCTACTAGACGCCACCGCAGTCGGCTCTTGGCAACGAACGTACAAACCTAAGAGCATTGTTTACATTCTTAACCTATATAATTTAGCTTCACACAGGTGTAATTAGTGGAAGGTTCTTTAACATGCCATAAATCTATGACATGGGACCGCCCGCTTTACTTCCCCTCCGAAGGAAGGCATACTGAGGGATTTTTTACGCTCTTAAAAAATCCGATGGCTTCGGCCGGGTTTGAACCCGCTATCTTGGGCATAGAAGCTCAGCATGCTACCGACTACGCCACCGAAGCCGCCTTTGAGCGGATGAATTATCAATAAATGATAAAAATGGCCCCAGTGTGCCGTTGGGCTCATCAGTTGGTACAGACACACAGGCCATGCAATTGATAATTCATCCGCTCAAATGGAAACTACATCATATTCCCTTCGGGAATATTCAAAACCTTATTTGGATTGCCAAGGTAAAGCTTTTGTTTTTATGAAAGGGAGTTTGACTCCCGCAGCACATTGGCATGCTCGTGACGTCAATGCTGCTTGCATTTTGTGTCTTGCATGCCCTTCTCAGTATGTGCTAGCCACGCGTATTGGTGAGGTGTGTCTGTACCAACTGACGAGCCCAACGGCACACTGGGGCGAAACGCAGGCATTGTTTGAGCTAACCGGACCATTTTTATCATTTATTGATAATGTGAAAAAATAACCTGAAATAAATGTCATGTGATTAATATAGCTCCGTCAGGGATTGTAGAAACTGGCGGGGTGCACTCAGCCTCGTGAGGACAATTGAGTGAGGCAGCGCCCTGGTCATGGAGACCAGGATTGATGGCCGAGGGGACCGCGCTCACCACGCGTCACCCCATAATCTGCAGGCCAAATTGCTGTGTAGTCCTAGACCCATAATGGGGTATTGTTATGGACTATTGAAAAAGGAGTTGCACCACCCGGGAGACACATACAGCTTTTGTCTGATGGCCCCTTCAAACAACAATCACCATCCTATGCAGCTTAAGGAATGTTAAGGATGCAAGAATCGCCACCTCCCAAGTGTATTGTTACCGGTAGGCCTATATATTGTTATATTTTACAGATCATGGTTTGTTTCATTGATCTGCCATTTGACGATCTAGATATACAGTAGGCAACAGTATGATTATGGTATCAATCTATAGTTGCAGATTTAGTGTTAAATGAAATGCCATTTATTTGAAGGGTTTGGTCTCTATGCGCTGAGCTTCTAACTGAAAGGGAGTGGGTTCGATCCCCGCCCAGGTAGTGGATTTCAGAAACAAAACTACCACTTTCAGAAACGCAAATAGCCCTGAAGTTCACTCAGCCTACACCAGAAATGAGTAACAGTGTAATTTCTGGAAGCAAAGACGGCCGGGCGTGGAGCTGACAACTCCATCCATCTAGTGCCAATGTCACAAAAAGTGGAAGCCTCTACCTTCCACTACTCCCAAGGCCTCCATGGCTTTGATTTGCTTTTACAGTATATTGGTCTCGATAGCTATGGCACTTACATAAGTCAATATAGAGGAAGACATTATTAATATTATTTGGAATATTTTTAGCCTATTTTCAATTTTGAAAAAAAATAGGCTTATGACATCAGCTTTTGTCCGTGTGTGTGAGTGCGTGTGCGTGTGTGTGTGAGGTGTGTGTGAGTCCCCCCCCCCCCCCCCCCTAATAAATTCTAAACGGCTGGAGCGATTTCAATGAAACTCGATAAGTTCATAGCACTATTCCGGGCGACCCCAACCGTGCCCTTCAAATTTTGTTACGTCTCACCAATCCAACATGGCGGCTGTGCGAAATATTTCACCAGCATTCAATCTCTCCAAAACTATTCCCGATATCACCCTGGAATTTTGTACGGTAATAAAGGAAAGTACTAGAAGTTCACCCATGTAACTTTTGAAAAACTGGTACCTTCAAAACCAACATAGCGGCCACGCGAATTTGCGACTTTTAAATAGACATTTCACGCGATTTAACCAACCAAACGCAATAAAACATGGTACAGTATATGTTTATACACATTGTAATGCTCCGACATCTAACTTCGTTCAATTGTATACATAACCACAAGATGGCGGATTGCGAAATATTTCACCGGCATTCTATATCTCTGAAACAATTAGCGGTATCACCCTGAAATTTTGTACGGAGATAAAGGGCCCTAATGGAAGTTCATCTATAAGACTTTCAAAAACCGGTTAACTACAAAACGAACATGGTGGCCAAGCGAATTTGAAAATTTTAAATAGACCTTTCTCGCGATTTAATGTTCCAAACGCAATGAAATCTGGTACAGGAAATGTTTATACACATTCTAATGCACTGGTATCTAATTTAGTTCAATTGATTGAATAACCTCAAGATGGCGGCTGTGCGAATTTTAAAATTAAGTTTTTATTTCTTGTGTCATAGCGATCGAAGTGAAAGTTTGAATAATGAACCTACGCAATAATTTTAATGGTACATGACTCTATGGCCTATACATTACAATCCAACATGGCGACCATCCAAAATATTTAGACGGCTCTGAATATCTACGAATCTATTATAGCAATCAAACTGATTTTTTTATGTTCATAGGGGCTATGAACTTATGTTCACCTATCGGACTTTAAATAACCTGGTGATCACATATCCAACATGGCGGCGACGCGAAGTATAAATATTCACATGGACGTTTCTCGCAATTTAACCATCCGAGTGCGGTGAAACTTGGTACAGTAAATCCTTATACGAATGTTAATCCACTGACATCTAATTTATTTCAATTGTTTCCATAACCACAAGATGGTAGCTGTGCGAAATTTTAAAATCTCCTGTTTACTTTTTGTGTCCTAATCATGCGATTGAAGTTTAAATGCTACACGTACACAATAATCTTCATGTCTCATTACATAAGTCTAGGACCTACATGTATAAAATCCAACATGGCGACCATCCGAAATATTTAGTCGGTTCTCAATATCTACGAATCTATTACAGCAATCAGACTGAAATGTTGTATGTTGATAGTGGCAGTTAACATAAGTAGGATATATGAAAATATGCTGTATAGTTCTTCACGGAACTACTTGTTTTCTAATTGAAATGTTATGACTAGGGAATTGTGAGAATTTTTTAGGCAAAAGAAAAAGAGCTCAAAAAGAGCTACTTACTGAAATAAACAAAGGGTAAACTTGAAGGTACCACTTACATCTGTTCAGAATGGTATTCGTTATAATGTATGTCTGATTTGAGATTTTAGCATTAACAATAAAATGCAAATTTGTGTCAAATTTTAAAATTATTTATATTTTGCCAAATAAAGAAGATCTTTTTAATGTTAATGTTTACCTCAATAAAACAATGTATTCCTTAACAACAACAAAAATTTGGTTGATTATGAAATCCTAAATCTGTACTAAACTAAATATTTATATGTACAAGTTGGTATTTATACTGGTGATGGATGATATGCTATAGGTAACAAAGGAAGGATGCACAGATACAACAATGAATATAATCCTATTTTCTGATTATGTTCTAATTTAGGGAGAGAATAAGAATGTTGTTCAAGAACAGCTGGATGTACTGAAGGAAAATATTGAATGGGATATGAAAATTAGTGTAGTGAAAAGTAAGACGATGACAAGAGGAAAGAAAGAAGGAAAAGGGATTGTTATAAAATTGTAGATGTAGATCTGGAAGTAGCAGAGCACTTCAAATATTTGGGAAGTGAATTGAAGTAAAATGCAAGATTAGATATGGAGATCAACAAGAGGATACAATGTGGGTGGGTGTTCTATCAGGTTCAGAGTTTAATTTGGGTTAAAGTCATACCACTGAAGGCTAAAGAAGTGATGTGTAAGACCTATTACTTACCAACTAGCGGGCCTGTGCGAGAACTCTCGCATAATGGGTTGTGTGCGCCCCATGTGTACACACTACCCGCGCGGCGCTTGTCCTATGCGGCCTGTAGGCCACAGAGTTCTCGCAGGGGCTATCGTCTTGTTTATTTGTTTAAAGGCACTTTATAAGCCCTGTATATTTCCGTTGACTTTTCAAGAAATGCAAGATCTTTCCTGTACTATTGAGACAATTTGGAAGATTTTGGTACAAACCACACCTTCTAACTCCCTCTGGTTTAGGAGCTTGAGTTTTGTGATACCTACACCTTAACGTATTATATAATGATGTATGGAGCAGAAACTTGGCCGATAACGAGGAGAGAATACAGGCGGCCTGAGGAGCATGGTACAGAAGACCAGGAGAAAGTGAGTGAGAAATGAAGACATTCAAAAGGAAGTGAATGTACAGAAGCTGAATGATAAGCTGAAGTGAAACAGAACGAGATGGTATGGACATGTGAAAAGGTTGAATAATGAATGAATGCCGAAACAAGTGATGGAGAGATGACTGGAAAGAGAGGACGAGGAAGACCTAGAGTACAGTGTGAGGGAACAGAACCTGGAGTGGAATTCAATGGTTGAGGAAGGATGGTGGACAGAGTTCAGTCGAGGGGTGTCATATTTGCTGGAAAATGGAAAATGATGATAATGATGATGAACAGTATATTGTAAATTTGCCATTTTAATATGTTTTTGGTATGTTGCCGTACATTGTTCTGTCTTAGTTTCCTGTAGTTCTAGAAAGCTCACTTCACTTCATTAACACAGTGCTATAGGGGTCCCACGTACAAAAAAATGTTGGAGGCGGGACTCACTGTAAGTTGATGCTGAACAGCTTCCCCCTCCATACACTTGGCACTACAAATCCACGTTGCACACGGTCCAACGACAAGGAAACCAGTAGCAGAGACACTTCCTCTTCCTGGCGCACATGCGCGGAAAGAAAGACTAGCCGTGGACAGTCAAAAGAGATGGAAATGCTCTCCCATGGTAGGTCAAGTCTAGGCTTAAACACTACCGGATGTAAGTTGATATGAAAAAGAAAAGAGCTTGGGAAGAAAAACAGTTTATTTTTTGTAAAAAGGAAGCGAAACCAAAAAAGAAACTTTATTTTCAGGTAATAAAAAACTAGTATCAAATGGTTGGGGTGGATTTATGCTTATGAATACAAGGCGGTAAAGCAAATTCCAACCTTAATTTTTAATTATTGATAGGGTATTTTTCGGGATTGGTGGACATTAGAAAAACTACTAAAAATTTGATTCATGAAACTAATAAAGTGAACACAGTCTTGCATACCCATAGAGCAACCAAGAGAGTGTACAACTAAGTACTTATAAACAAGTATAGTGATGCGAGCAAAGCTAGCTGAGGTTGCCGGAAAGCAGGCGCTAAGTGCATTCGGGTATTATGTGGGAACGCAGTTCACTGGAGAAAAAAGTCCTCTCGGCACGCCGGAAGGCGGAGGTAGATTTCACCGGACAAACTTGGGGATAGTCGAAAATAGGCAGAATATGCAGGTTTTCGTAGAAGGATCAGACCACATTTATTGCGTGAAAGTATTTTATAATTGGAGATTAATTAACTTTGTTTTTCGTCATTTTATGCATATTTTAAACATTCTATTGTCTTATGATGACGGTAACCTTCTTGTCATTTGGAGTCCATTTTTATACTTGTGGTCACACTGTCCTTATGCAAAGTTTCGACACTGATGTGTAACTATGTAACGGTCTGTTACTTCTTCACGCAAAATTATATCTCCCGCAGAGATGTTGGTTGGTTCCTCAGTTTAGGGGCTGCGACAACGTGGTCATGTAACCCCGTGTACTTTGGGTGAGTGTAGAATCTGTCTGATAAACGGAGTGAATTGTGATAGCTGTATTAGTCTGTAATTCAGGTAAGGAATGCAGACGCTCAATTTCAAGCAGTAGTTCCTAATGTTGCTACCAGATACTACCGTCAACGACACCTAGCTGTGAACTTGGCTACTAGATGCCACCGCAATCAGCAACTCGCAACGAACGTTGGAACTTCCCCTCCAAAGGAAAGCATACTGAGGGATTTTTAGCGCTCTTAGAAAATCTGACGACTTTGGCCGGCTTTGAACCCGCGACCTTGGGCATAGGAGTTCAGCATGCTACCAGTTAAGTCACAGAAGCCGCATCACACTTAGTCAGATGGAAATCTGAATCTGATCTCGCGCAAGTGCGTTGTCATGGCAACGTCTGATGGCTCATCCCTCATCAATTTAGTAGTGTTGCCATGTCAAACACTGATAGCTCTTGGCATTTTCTTACAATTCCGAAATCATTTTTCTCATCCCTTGGCGTAATGGTGGCTCATATCAAAAATTCTTTCAGACAAAAGTTTTAGGTTATTATTAGGGGAATATTGTCCATTTTGTACGGTTTTGATATTGTGCCTATTAACAGAGATATGATTAATGTTTCCCGAAAAAAACACTTTTTCCCACCCCTTTGGTCAATGGTTGGTGCTATCAAAAAATCGTTTCAAACATAAATTTCTGAGCTTTATCCGACACATAGTATGAACTTTGAACGGATTCGATATTTCACATATTAAGAGAGTTATAGCAATATTTCATTTTTTTCGAAAAAAAAGTCCCCCATTTTCATCCCCTTCGACCGATTTAGCCCAGTAACGAACTCGTCCGAGATTTTATGGGTATACATATTCGGTAAAAAAAAAGTCCTCTCGGCACGCCGGAAGGCGGAGGTAGATTTCACCGGACAAACTTGGGGATAGGCGAAAATAGGCAGAATATGCAGATTTTCGTAGAAGGATCAGACCTCATTTAATGCGAGAAGGTATTTTATAATTGGAGCTTAATTAACTTTGTTTTTCGTCATTTTATGCTTATTTTAAACATTTTATTGTCTTTGGGAACGGTAACCTTCTTGTCATTTGGGGTCCATTTTTATACTTGTGGTCACACTGTCCTTATGCTAGGTTTCGACACTGATGTGCAACTATGTAACGGTCTGTTACTTCTTCACGCAAAATTATATCTACCGCAGAGATTTTGGTTGGTTCCTCAGTTTAGGGGCTGCGACAACGCGGTCATGTAACCCCGTGTACTTTGGGATGGCTGTATTAGTCTGTAATTCAGGTAAGGACTGCAGACGGTCAATTTCAAGCAGTAGTTACTAATGTTGCTACCAGGTACTACCGTCAACGACACCTAGCTGTGAACTTGGCTACTAGATGCCACCGCAACCAGCAACTCGCAACGAACGTTGGAACTTCCCCTCCAAAGGAAAGCATACTGAGGGATTTTTGGCGCTCTTAGAAAATCCGACGACTTCGGCCGGCTTTGAACTCGCGACCTTGGGCATAAACATTCAGCATGCTACCAGTTACGTCACCGAAGCCGCTTCACACTTAGATGGAAATCTGAATCTGATCTCGTGCAAGTGCGTTATCTTGGCAACGTCTGATGGCTCATCCCTCATCAATTTAGTAGTGTTGCCATGGCAACCACTGATAGGTCTTGGCATTTTCTTATAATTCCGAAATTATTTTTCTCATCCCTTGGCATAATGGTGGGTTATATCAAAAATTCTTTCAGACAAAAGTTTTAGGTAATTATTATGGGAATATTGTCCATTTTATACGGTTTTGATATTGTGCCTATTAAGAGAGATATGATTAATGTTTCCCGAAAAACCCACTTTTTCCCACCCCTTTGGTCAATGGTTGGTGCTATAAAAAAAACTCTTCAAACATACATTTTTGGGCTTTATCCGACACATAGTATGAATGTTGAACGGATTCGATATTTCACATATTAAGAGAGTTATAGCAATATTTCACTTTTTCTAAAGAAAAGCCCCCCATTTTCACCCCCCAACGACCGATTTAGCCCAGTAACGAACTCGACCGAGATTTTATAGGTATACGTATTCGGTAAAAAATTCAAAGTGATTGGTACAAAATTACGGCAGTTATCGTGTCCACAATAAACTGATATACATATACATACATAAATTATATATAACTTTTGAACTGACGGTGGTTTTGGGGCCTGGGGATGTGAAACGCGAAGATATGTCAAAATTTTCCGGAAGTCGAAACATGGTACCCATTGCAATAGTTAGCTTTCTAACGAAATCTACCTCTGGTTGGTTCCTCAGTTTAGGGGCTGCGACAACGCGGTCATCTAACCCCGTGTACTTTGGGAGAGTGTAGAATCTGTCTGATACACGGTGTGAATTGTAATGGCTGTATTAGTCTTAATTCATGTAAGTACTGCAGACGGTCAATTTCAAGCAGTAGTTCCTAATGTTGCTACCAGGTACAACCGTCAACGACACCTAGCTGTGAACTTGGCTACTAGATGCCACCCCAACCATCAACTCGCAACGAACGTTGGAACTTCCCCTCCAAAGGAAAGCATACTGAGGGATTCTAGTGCTCTTAGAAAATCCGACGACTTCGGCCGGCTTTGAAACCGCGACATTGGGCATAGACATTCAGCATGCTACCAGTTACGTCACCGAAGCCGCTTCCCACTTTATCAGGCGGCTTTGGTGGCGTAGTCGGTAACATGCTGAGCTTCTATGCCCAAGATACCGGGTTCAAACCCGGCCGAAGCCGTCGGATTTTTTAAGAGCGTTAAATATCCCTCAGTATGCCTTCCTTCGGAGGGGAAGTAAAGCCGGCGGTCCCATGTCATAGATTTATGGCATGTTAAAGATCCTTCCACTAATTGCACCTGTGTGAAGCTAAATTGGATAGGTTAAGAATGTATACAACGCTCTTAGGTTTCTATGTTCGTTGCCAAGAGCCGACTGCGGCGGCGTCTAGTAGCTCAGTTCTGAACTTGGCCTCGTAGTCGTTGACAGTGGCGCTTGGCGGCAAAAGTAGGAACTATCTGAAAAATTGTTAGTTGCAGTACTTAAATTAACAAACAGATAACACACACTAATACAGTCATCACAATTAACACCGGTTATCAGACAGATTCTACACACACCCAAAGTACACGGGGCTACATGACCGCGTTGTCGCAGCCCCTAAACTTAAGAACCAACCAACCAACCACTTAATCAGATGGAAATACTGAATCTGATCTCGTGCAAGTGCGTTGTCATGGCAACGTCTGATGGTCCATGCCTCATCAATTTAGTAGTGTTGCCATGGCAACCACTGATAGCTCTTGGCATTTTCTTATAATTCCGAAATCATTTTTCTCGTCCCTTGGCGTAATGGTGGGTCATATCAAAAATTCTTTCAGACAAAAGTTTTAGGTAATTATTAGGGGAATATTGTCCATTTTGTACGGTTTTGATATTGTGCCTATTAAGAGAGATATGATTAATGTTTCCCGAAAAACCCACTTTTTTCCACCCCTTTGGTCAATGGTTGGTGCTATCAAAAATCTTATTTGACATAAATTTTTGGCACTTATCCGACACATATTATGAACTTTGAATGGATTCGATATTGCACGTATTAAGAGAGTTATAGCGAAATTTCACTTTTTCGAAAAAAGCCCCCCATTTTCACCCCCTTCGACCGATTTAGCCCAGTAACGAACTCGACCGAGATTTTATAGGTATACATCTTCGGTAAAAAATTCGAAGTAATTGGTGCAAAATTACGGCAGTTATCGTGTCCACAAGAAACTGATATACATATATATATACATATATATATACATATATATATATATATATACATAAATTATATATAAACTTTTGAACTGACGGTGGTTTTGGGGTCTGGGGGATGTGAAACGCGAAGATATGTCGAAATTTTCCGGAAGTCGAAACATGGGACCCATTGCAATAGTTAGCTTTCTAATGAAATCTACCTAAAAATGTAACCAAGAGGAAATTGAATTATTTCCTTTCATTGCAAAAAGGGAATGTTTTCGGAAGCATTCTCAAATGCTGGAGAGGTTTGAATTAACTTGGATAGATTTATTCCCCGCCGAGGATGGATCCTCAAGAGGGGGACCGATTTCGCTCAATGTAGACAGAGCTAGAAAGCCCTCTAAGTTTTTGGTAAGAATATTGTCACTATTAGAAGTTATTCTAAAGAAATAATTGTTGTGTTTAAGTTTGACTAAACTTTTATCCAGCAGAATGGCGACTAAATGTTTAGAATGGGTAAGAAAAACAAACCTAACTTTAGGCAAAACTACAATTCATATGTAAATTATAGGACAAAGCAAATTTCGCCTCGAGTAGGAAGCTGGCTGAGCAAGCTATACTCGCCTTTAATAATTTACAAGAGATAACTAAAGTAAATATTATGTGCAGTATTAGCAGACGATTTGCCATAAACACAACAAATGATTAAATTTGTATTAAACTTAGTATTCAATGCTCGTAATTATTTCTTTAAATGCAAGAAAAGATGGGGCAAGGAAGGCCATACCTAACAGCTCTTCGAGCAAATATAATTGAACTCCAGGGAATTATAGCAATTTTAATTGCCTCAACAATGATAGAATTTCGAACAATTTGTACAATCAAGAAGTCTGAGACCTATAACAAGAATAACAACAATCCTTACAGGGTATAGATTCTTTGGTTAATGGATTGGGTAGCAAGTACATTTTGGACTAGAATGCTTTCGTAATGAAGCGAAAAAAGCTTTAGACAAAAATATATAGTTACAGTTAGAAATACCTGAGCGTAGCAGGAAGACGATTAAAATATGGGTTATAACCATAAGATATTGAAGCAGAGATTATACGTTAAGTACAATAGGGAGAGGTCACTTCAGTGAAGCCTCAAAGATACTTGAAAAAAAAATATAGCCTATAGCGATTATTTAAACACAATAATAAATTACAATTGAGAATCCCAGAGCAAAGCAGGAAAAATAGGAGCGAAGATTAAAGTGGATTTATAACCACTTTGAGTTGATACAGTAATAATAATAATAATAATAATAATAATAATAATAATAATATCGTATGGCTTTGGGTGCCGGGTGCAAGCTTTGTTATTTGACACCCAGAGGGTAGCTTGCATGTCGAATTTCGTTTTATCTTGAAGCACTATGAAAGTCAAGGAGGTTAAATATCTAAGCTCCTTGAACACTATAGCGCTTTCTAGTAGAGAAATGAGGAACTTTGTGTTGGCGGAAACTCCCGAGATTAGAGTTGTCATTATGAACACGGCCTACTGAATTCAAATGGGTTCTTTGTCATGCCAACATCGTATGACATGGTGTCGTAATTTTTGCCACCTTTCAAAAATCACTTACCACGGCCAGGAGCAAACCTGCAAGCTTGGGGTTAGTAGACCTACACGTTGACCAGTCACCAACCGTGGCAATCTGATACAGTAATTACATGATGTGATACACGCAATTTGGGGTTTATTTATTTATTTATCGTAAGGCTTTTAGTGCCGGGAGTGTCCGAGGACATGTTCGGCTCGCCTTGGGTGGTCACATTAGTTAAGCCTCTAAGTTACAAACAATATACATGGATTAATTACTTATTTAATTGTTAGTAAAGGGATAATGGAAATGGAGAAAATGGGGAATTAAAATCTGGCCAATTTTATTGTTTCGAACGGAACGCGGCGCGGATGATAGCCACACGAACACCTTTCGTAGCACTAACAGTTTTGTTGAGCATTGGTGGATTGTCACTATTGCAGTTTATGTAGTTTAATTCGAATTGGAAATAAAAGCAGTTGAAAGTTAGCAGTAATTTGACGTTATAAAGTTTTGAGGTGGTAGCCGGTATAGTTTGTCACTAGACAGAGTCTATTGCATGATTAAAAGTATCACAGGTTGAAGGCAACATAAAAATGGGGCAAGAAGCGAAATCCCACGATGAAATTGAAGAATAACTTTGTACAGTTTCAAGATTTAGTAGAACAATCCCACGAAGAAGAAAGCATGATTTTCAAAGCTATAAGTTTAGAAAAATTCCCACGCTGGAGAGAAGTATCTCCCTTTTTTCATACAAGAAGTACTAGGTCCTTTGCATGACTTTCAATAGCAAGCTTAGTTAAGTTTAAGCAAGGCATAGAAACGTCCCTCGTTGGGCAGTTAGAAGATTGCACAAGTATGAGAATTCTGCCGAAAGTGTTCATTAAAATATTTGGATTTAGATTTTCAAAACCCCCATAAAATTTGATGATAAAACTACTTAGTGGAGTACTTATCTTTTCATTGTAGCGCAGTTGATGTTTCCGGCCAGCCGTTACAATAAGATTAAAACATGGTGTCTATTTAAAAATTCAACACATGGCTGAAGAAGTTGAGCTCCTCCTAGGAAGAGGGCCGAACTCTCACACCTTAGCACACGATTAGTAGTGATCGAGGAAATTCAAACGTTCAGAAAGCAGAGCGGAGAGGGGAAGGGAGGGGGAAACAAAAGGAGAGATACAGAGTAGGCATCATACAAAAACAAATTATACATAATACAGTGTCGATACAATTGAGTTGAAATCTTCATGGAGATTGTAGATATCGACAATGATGCCATCTAGCCTACTTCAAATTTGTAGAACTTGCAGTTGTAGTTCTTGAAATGACTGGAATCAAAGGCTTCAACGAGTTGCCACATGGAGTGCTGTGGAGGAATCTTACAAGGAAATTGCACATCTCAAACAGACTTTCAAATGGGATAAGAATATTCACAGAGATAACAGGAAACGAGAACGTCTCTGTTGGCATTTATGAAACAAGAGAAGCTAAAGAAAAAACGAAAATAAAGGAAGAAAAATCAAAGAGTAACCTATTATTAAAGCTAGCATTAAGTGTATATTCCAAAGAATATACCAAGCTGGGGGGGAAATACCAACAGAGAGGGAAAAAACAGGTTTAAAACCCTAGTGGCAAAGGTGCAATCACAGATATAGGTCTTACAATATGACCATTGGCAGTGAGAACCTTCACAACTCGAATTCTCCCGTCACGTCCAGGATAACAGCACTCCATGTGACCGAGATCCATACCAGAGGGGGGGGGGGGGGGAGAATCCCTGATAAGAACTAGACTTCCCACCTTGATATCAGGATTAGAGAGAAGCCACTTCTGTTTCCTTTGAAGCCAAGTTAGGTACTCAACCTCCACTCTTTCCAAAAGGAGTTACGCAGGGCCTCAATTTTACGCCAAAAAATCGGTAGCATGAATCTCTATGGGATTTGAGCAAGGGGGGGGGGGGGGGCGGGGATGGAGGAGCTGAAAGGGAACTACCAATAAGGAAATGGCTGGGAGTTAAGGGAAGCAAATCATCGGAGAGTGGGGTCAGAGGGCGATAATTAACAACGCCTTCTATTTATTGCTGTTTATTTACTGCTTATTTGCTTAGAGAGCAATCACGGGCCCTAGGACAAGCTTTTCCTGGCCCCTCCAATTTTATTCAACATGTGACAATTTTGGAATTACGATATTATGCTTGCAAATTATAACCCCCTACAAAAAAGAAGTTCGTAGAATTTAGTTTGCTGAATTGAATATTAAGTTACTTTGTTTTTAGTTATTCATCTACTCTCCTTTTTTTCCTCTCTCTCCCATTGGTTGTTCTTTTACTTCAAGACTTTAATCACTGTGCATTAAAAATTCTATTTTCGTTGCATCTTAATGTGTTGAGGCACCACAGGAATGTATGAAGTAAGGAGTCCTTTTTTTACTGAGATTGAATTATACACGTTGTGCTCCACAAAAAGCTCTTGAACTTTAGCACGTTTGCCAACTTTGCCAATTTTCCAGGAGAAAAACTTAAACCACAATGGTTATTTATAAAATTAATTATATGTTCTCTTTGTAATGTCTTAGACTATTCACTGGCTATATCGATCGGAGAAATATCAGAACATTTCATAATAGTTTAGATATTAATTTAAATAGTTCAAGCTTACAGGATCACTTGGAACAGTTATAATAAAAAATCAATATCTCGGAATGCAACACTTAGACACTGTAATACAGTAATCAAACCTGAAGCGTTATATGCATCGGGAAAGAAGAAAGGAAAATTTTACGAAATATTTTTGGCCCAGTTTGTATAGAGGGAATATGGAGGAAAGTGATCGACGTGCCGACCTTTGGCTCCAAGATTTTCGAACGTTTAAAAGGTAAACCGATGTTTTATACAATTCAAAAGGGTGCTACGTAGCTAAGAGAGGCTACTTCTGCTGAGGACAATAAGGAAACAACAGTACTAAAGGTAATTAAGAAGCAATCCGGCACTAAAAATACTGGATGTATTAGTGAGGTTAGGTGGGTCAAAACACTACAATTTACAAACCGCACATTTGAAGAACAATCCCTCGCTAAATGCCTTACAACAAACGATACATTTACACAAAGTGAGTCGCGTACGACAACCCATAACGGACTGCAAACACCTTCCTGCTACAAATGCAAGAAAACATTTACAGTAACTCATTACGGACTGCAAACATCTCCCTGTTATAAATACAACCAAATATTCACTGATAAATCGCATACATCATAAGGTACAAACCCGTGACCCAAGTTCAAATAGTCATTCCCAGGCAACAGGAGGTTGCATACATAATACAGCAGGTTGGCCAGAGAGCGGCTACAATATAATATAGAGCAAAGGAGCACAAAATAGAACATCTCTCAGAACACAGGCCAACAAAACGCCTACACATCAACGCCATAGCAACCCACGGCAACCCACAATGGATCATAGGCAAAACAAACCTGGCCTATGCACGAAATGCGAATCGGAAATCTCGAAAGAAGAAACCGCAGTATGCTGTGATGGAGGCTGCAACAGCTGGTTCCACAAGGAATGCACACCTATGACAACAACAGAATTCAACGCCCTACACTCAAAAAAGAGATCGCTTTTATGGATGTGTGAGACCTGTCGAACACGCCTGCAATCGCATGGTCTCCCCCCATCGACACCAAACAGTCAAGAAATAAACCAAGAGGTAAAGGAGATAGCCATAGAAAATAAGCAATCCTGTGAAGACATCAAGGAAAAACTCGAAGAGATATCAGAAACCCTCATGAAAAAAATGACGCTCATCCTAGAGACACAGCTGCAACAGGCAGAAATACTAGCAAAAAAAAAGGGAAACAAGACCACCATTGAAGCCAGGACAACACCGCAACAACAGAAACAGAACAACCATCAAACTCACTAACCATCACACCAGAAACACCAAATAAGAATAACCACCAATACCAAGCCAGGTCATTATCAAACAAAGAATGGCCAGGATTACCCAACAGAAACACCAATCATGACATCACAACACAAGAAGAGTCGAGAAGACAAGGCGTCATCCCAAGAAGACCCCCACAACTTGGCATGGGAGGTTCTGCAGTAGGCAAATTAAGAGCAGCACCACAATCAGCCTGGATCTTCGTAGGGAGACTAGACCCCGACACAACCGAAGAGGATATCAAAGAACACCTCACCCAAAACAGAATCAACACGATAATCAGCTGTGAACAACTCCCCTCTCGCGGCACAAACAAGGCCTTTAAAATCGGTGTGCCCATAGGGGAAAGGGAGTCAGTTATGCAGGCGAATCTCTGGCCAGACAGAGTAATACACAGAACTTTTCGATTTCGAAGGCAATAACTTCAAAGGCAAACAGAAAATATACTCCTCGAACACCACGGAAAGACCCAGTACAGACAATGATACCAAGTTAACAGCCTTGCTATGGAATGTAGAAGGACTGACAAACGTCACACGGCTCTCAACACAACGAGCAATATTTAACGAAGATATAATCATTTTAACAGAAACATTCCTCACAAAACCATTGGATATACCCGGCTATTACAATACACACGTACTAGCACAACAAAAAGAAAAAGGAAGACCCTTTGGAGGCGTGACATGCCTATACAATAACCGCATCGGCAAAGTAAAGAACATTTACAAAGAAGAAAACATTGTCATCATCACAACAAAACACATTACAATCGCAGGCTTATACATACAACCTCAAGCCACACTGGAAGACGCGACGGAAATGCTAGTTAAAATCATTACATATGTCGAGAAAGAGCAAAATATAATAATTGCAGGAGACTTAAACTGTAGACTGGATAAACCTGGACGAAAGAGCGAAGCAATACTGGAACTGATGGAAGTGGAGGGTTATAAGCTGGTGAACAAGCGAGATCTCATGACATACTTCGCACACAACGGCAAAAGTGCAATAGATTTAATCTTCACAAAAGGAAGAGACTTAACACCAGGGAAACAAGAAGCACTATGGACTTCAGCGGACACCCCGCTCAGAAAACACATACCAATCAGAACACATCTAACTTTAAGACAAACAGGTGCACAAACTCAAACAAGCACCCGAATGCAAAAACTCACGAGGAAAATTGACACAGAGGCGTTCCACAATCTGAGTACTGAAATAACCAAAACCAGGGTCATAATAAGTGAAAACAACCTGGACGAGGCTGTCACTGCAATCAAGGAAATCATTCAATCCGCAGCAATACCACACAAGGAAAGAAAGGCTAAGCCGTGGTTCGACGTAGAATGTTACATACAACGTAGAACAACCTTGCAAGCACTACATAGAGCTAGAGACAGCAATCAAAGAGAAGCTCTCGAAGAATACTCAACAGAAAGGAAAATATACAAGAAAATGCTGATAGAAAAGAAAAACCAACACACAGACAAAGAAGCAGCGCGCATAGCAGAAGAAGCAATTAAGAATCCATTTATCGCCCTTTCCAACAAAAGAAGTACCTTTAACGCAACAATTCAAATGGACACATGGGAAAACCACTTCTCTGACATTCTCAACGTTCAGCGAACGACGCCAGAACCCATCCCAAGCACAAGCACTGGAACCAGAGCTGAGAACATCATCTTAACCAAAGAGGAAGTTAAAAACGCAATTATCAAGACGAAAAACAACAAAGCAGCGGGCCCTGATGGGATCTACAACGAACAAATCAAAGCCACGGAGAATTGGCTCACAGAGGCTTGGACAGAATTGTTCAACAAATGCTTGGAAAGGGGACAAATTCCAGAAGCATGGAGAAGATCTACCATAAAAGTAATATATAAAGGAAAAGGAAACACAGCAGACCCCAACTCCTACAGAGGCATCGCCCTGGAAAATAATGACCTCAAAATATTCTCAAAACTCATAACGGACAGATTGGTGAAAGAGACAGACCACCTGATACCAGAACAGCAGTACGGTTTCAGACGACACCGGAACACCACCCAGGCGATCAGAAATTTACTAGAAGAGTTAGAACAGGCATTAAGACATCCGAAGGGTAAATACTTCACAGTTTTCATCGACTACAGAAAGGCTTTCGATCTCGTGAGCAGAGGGAAACTGCTAAAGAAACTGGCACATATGATTGGAAACGAACACAGCATCACTGTTCTATTAAGGAACATACTGACCTTCAACGTAGTCAACATAAGCGATGGAATATCAGTCTCAAAGGACATAGTACAGACAAACGGAGTCATGCAAGGGGACCCAATCAGCCCCATTCTTTTCAACATATTGCCATCTGACATAATACAAATAATAGAACACAACAAAGAAACTTCACTGCACATGTACGCAGATGACATGGTTTTAGGTTCAACCAGCCTAACTAGTCTTCAACAGACTGTCAACAACCTTGAGACATGGGCGGAAGAAAACTCCTTGCAAATAAATGAGAGCAAGACAATGCAAGTAACCTTCAGAAAAGGCGGAAGAGTAGCAGAAAATGAAAGAATAAATTTCAAAGGCAGACACCTTGAAGTAGTACACGCATACAAATACTTAGGTATCACACTTCAAACGACAGGTAGATCATTCAGAATCCATATCAAAGAAAAAGCGACAGCGGCTATTAGAGCCACCAACGGAATAAAGGATCTCCACAAACTCTCACTAGAATCAGCAATGAAAATATTCCACGCAGCCATAAGCCCGATAATAACATATGGGATTGAACTAGTCTGGGAAGCGCTATCACTAGCAGATTTAAGAACCATAGAGAAAGTCAAAGCAAGATACCTGAAGAGAGCTCTATGTCTCCCGATGAACACACAATCAAGATTGGTATACGTACTTACAAAGGAAACATATCACATCGAGGACATAAGACATAGGCATTTATTACCATCCACACGACAAAGCACGGAGATTCTGAAGGAAAGAAGAAGGAAGTGCGAAGAAATATGGCCGGAATTCTACACAACTGACGCCATGTTGGAGAGGAAATGGACGGAACCAAACCAGGGGCTACGACATGCGTTAACAAGAATGGCCGTACATGGGTACCATCACAAACTCTGTGCGACGGCACGCTACCATGAAGTAAAAGAAGACTGCAAGTGTACACTATGTGGTGAGAGTTGTGAACGTTATCACATAGAAAAGTGCAAGAAGAGAACTAAAACAGTGACTGAATACAGCAAAGAAACTTAATGACATTATCTTGACATTAAAATTATTTTGGTATTATTGCATAATTATGAATGTAATGTATATTTAGGATTGTAACAATGGCTATTTGGCTGCAATAAATTTCATTCATTTCGGAAAAGACGATTGAAATTTTATGGAAAAATTATTAGAATGGACAATAACAGACAAAACTAAACGAATTCTCAACCTGGCCCTTTCATTAAAAAAACAAGAACAGATCTCCGGGATATCAACAACACAGAAGACATTGTACAGGACAGATATAATTTCAGAATCAAAATCGACAATCACCAATTTGGAGGCAAACACCAGAGCCACTATAACTTGGGCAGCAGAACGAAGGAAGAAGCTCAGTGAGAGATTTTGGGACGAAAAGAAGGCCAACACATCAGCTGAGCACCTGAGTAGGGCATAACGATAAGAAATAGTTGCTTAGTGGCATTAGCATTCTTGGCTGTCACCACGGAGGCCCGGGTTCGATTTCTGGCTCTGGCCAGAAATTTAATTCTGGTCTGAGTGCTGGAACGGGGTACACTCAGCCTCATGAGGAAGAACTGAGAAGAGGAGGAATCGAATCCCATCACAGCCATTTTGGAAGTGGTTTCCCACTTCTACTCCAGTCAAATACTAGGATGGTACTTAACGTAAGGCCATGGCAGCTTCCTTCTCAATCCTCACCTGAATTACAAATACACACATTAATGGAGTCATCACAATAACACAGGTTATCAGACAAACTACACACCCCCAAGTACACGGGGCTACATGACCACGATGTCGCAAAGCCTCTAAATCAATCATCAACAACAACATTAATTTAAATAAAATTGTCCACTCTTAATCAATTGACTGCCTCGGGCCCCAGGGCAACAGCCACGCTTGCCCCTCCCTATTTGTGTTCACATGTAGATTGTGTTTTTGGGGACTTGAGGTATCACAACACTTTCAATTGAGATTAAAATGTGTTATTTATTCTGGATTTTGTTAAATGTATCAATGTTATTTTATGTCGCATTGGCTAGTATTCAAAGAGCTCAGTTGTGTTAAAACGAGCTGCAAATAACAAGTTTCGATGTCTAAAAAACAGCCGAGCCAATGAAAATTAAGTATTTTATTGTGAGGAACTAGGGAGCGACCGCTATGAAGAGAGCCAGCGAGAAAGGGGGAGATGTTGTGCCGCTGCATAGAAAACAAGTACGAGTCCACGCCGCACGACCTGCTTTGGATGAGACGGTGCGGCTACATAACGGCGAGCAAGAGGGGTAATCATCTCAAACAACAACTTCGCTGGCGGCAAAGCGGGCCTTGCAATTCGGACCTTCGGCCCGATTGCGTGGAAATGTAGCAAAAAAAAATGTTATTCTAGGCATTGCTGATACCCGAGGTAACTAGAATATTATCGCTGACACCACCACGTGGTTATGAAAGCCAGACGTACTCGGAAAATGAAAATATCTTACTGCTGAAAATACATTACTCCACACATTTTTTGAGAATTCATAAACTATGTTTAAAGCATCACATAGTTATGAAATATCTGTAATAGTATTCTTGCACTCGTCCGCCTCGAATAGGCTGGCCTACCCTGTATATTTTGTTACCCTAAAGTAAAGAGCCCCTGGCTGCCCTTTGCTACATGCCCCGCGCAGGCTTATTCCGGCACTGTATCTATCTTTAATAATAAATTGGATGTTAAAATATTAGACTCATTCTAATTCGTGTATGCTTTTTCATTGAATACGGCTGTACAGGGTGGCGACTTTTCGATGTATCTCGGAAACGAATCAAGATAGAGCAAAACTGTTCCCTCAATACCCTGCCACATTTTTTGTGAAACAAACCGACGGTGCAATCGAAATCATCGCTGCCCTCTTGGTTTTCGAACTACAGGGTGATAGTGAAAAGTCTGCATTTTGGGACCCCCCTTGTATTTCGAACATTCTTTAGCGTATTGAAAAGATGAAAACGGATTATTATAGAGAATTTTCCGAAGAATTCAATTGAAATTTTCAGTTGAAATTTTATAAATTATTATATACATTTGGGCCCCAATTTGTTTCTCAAAAACCAAAAACATTTAATAACATCAAAACGGTGTGAGATAATAAAATATGATAAGAGGCAGAACAGTTGCAAAATACTGAGAACGTACACCTGTACCTTAAACGTTTTTCGATGCGACCAACAGTTTCCGAGATATATCGATTCCACAAAAAAAAACGATGAAATTGAGGGCCCCAAACAAAGGTCCGGCCCTTCACCAATTTTAACGCCCAACAATAGGATTCCTCACATGCCCCAACCCTTTCGCCGTACCAAATTTCAGCTCGATATCTTGAAACGTGCGACCTGTACTCCGCTAAAAGCATAAACGTCACGCACATACATACATATTCAGGGCCCCATAAAAAGAAAACGGTGAGAGATATCAAAAAATTGTTAGGGGTAAAAAAGTTGCATACCGTGGAGATCTTACAACTGTACCCTTAATGTTTTTCGATACGACCAACCGTTTCCGAGATATATCGATTCAAAAAAAGGATGAAATTCAGGGCCCCAAAAAAAAGGTCCGGCCTTGCACGGATTCTAACGCCCATCAATAGGGTTCCTTGCAGGACGCAGTCCGTTCACCGTACCAAATTTCAGCTCGATATCGTGAACCTTGTGACCTGTACTTTGCTAAACACAAAAACGTCACGCACATACGTACATCTTCAGGGCCCCAAGAAAAAAAAAAAAAACGGTGAGAGATATCAAAAAATCGTTATGAGTAAAAACGTTGCCTACCACGGAGATCTTACATCAGTACATTTAATGTTTATCGATACGACCAAACGTTTCCGAGTTATATCGATTCAAAAAAAAGGATGAAATTCAGTGCCCCTTAAAAGGTCCGGCCCTGCACCGATATTAACGCCTAGCAATAGGGTTCCTCACAGGCCGCAACCCTTTTGCCGTACCAAATTTCAGCTTGATATCTTTAAACGTGCGACCTGCACGTTGCTAAACGCATCAACGTCACGCACATACGTACATCTTCAGGGCCCCCAAAAAAGATAACGGTGAGAGATATCAAAATATCGTTAAGGGTAAGAAAGTCTCATTCCGCGGAGGTCTTTCACCTGTATCTTTAACTTTTTCGATACGACCAACCGTTTCCGAGATATATCGATTCCAAAGAAAGGATGCAATTGAGGGCCCCTAAAAAGGTCCGGCCCTGGACCGAATTTAACGCCCAACTGTAGAGTTCCTCTCAGGCCCCAACCCTTTCGCCGTACCAAATTTCAGCTCGATATCTTGAAGCGTGCGACCTGTACTCCGCTAAACGCATAAACGTCACGCACATACGTACATCTTCAGCCCTCCCCAAACGGTGAGAGATATCAAAAAATCGTTATGGCATAAAATTTGCATACTGCGGAGATCTTACACCTGTGTATTTAACTTTTTTCGATACGACCAACCGTTTCCGAGATATATCGATTCCAAAAGAAACGGATGAAATTCAGGGCCCCATAAAAAGGTACGGCCCTGTACCGATTTTAACGCCCATCCATAGGGTTCCTCACAGGCCTTAACCCTTTCACGGTACCAAATTTCAGCTCGATATCTTGAAACTTCCGACCTTTACTTTGCTAAACGCAAAAACGTCACGCACATACGTACATCTTCAGGGCCCCCCAAAAAATAAAACAGTGAGAGATATCAAAAAATCGTTATGAGGAAAAGAGTTGCATACCGCGGAGATCTTACACCTGTACATTTAACTTTTTTCGATACAACTAACCATTTCCGAGATATATCGATTCCAAAAATAAGGATGAAATTCAGGGTCCCAAAAAAATGTCCAGCCCTGCAACTATTTTAACGCCCAACAATAGGGTTCCTCGCAGGCCCTAACTCATTCAACGTACCAATTTTCAGCTCGATATTTTGAAAATTGCGACCTGTACTTTGCTAAACGCAAAAAGTCACGCACATACAGACAGACTTTTTTAAACATACCTCGGCTAGCCTATAGGATCTAGATCCGGCTTTCATAACTTTGATGGTTAGGGTTTTAGTTCCATAGATGACCTCGGGCCTGATTAAGCGTTATAGTGCCTAAATTTCGCATTGATGGATATGGATTTCGTCTGGTAAACTTTTCTGCATCGATTGTATGCAATATTCAGTTTCAGAATCCTTTCTTCAAATGCTTTTTTGTTCTTGAGGTCTTCGCTGATCCATTCTCCCAAATATTTAAAATCTCCGACTTTACGGATTCTGTTGTCGGGAAGAATGTATTCTGGTGCAGATTTGCCATTTGTCATGAACACAGTTTTCTCGTAAGACAACTGAAGGCCAGTCTTGAAGGCTATAGATTGAAGTATTGATCTGTTATATTGCTGTTCAACCGAATCTGCTAGCATAGCTACATCATCTGCGAAAGCGATAGAGTCCATTCATCTTCTTTCGTTTCACCCTCTTTGGGGTACGTTGAATCAATCATTTCCCTGCACGCTGTTCTTTCCGTAGAGCCCAGTACTTCTTCAGTCTTTCTGATCTTCTTTTCCTCTTTTCTTCCGAGATAATGGGTTCGGATTTTAGTGTAGCTCTGTCTTGGAACCTTATATTTTCGTGTTTAGTAATTAATTTGGCTGTTCGATCGAGTAATGACGTTTCTGTCTTTTTCAATTCTACTAGGTCTTCTTCAATTTCTTTAAACCAGTTGGGTTTTGTTTTACGATTACGGAAAAAGTCAAAGATTTGTTTCGTTAATCTATTAGAAACCATTCTCAGAAGATGACCGTAAAAATTCATCCTCCTTTTTCGCATGGTATCTGAAGTTTTTCAATTTTCTGGTAGATAGTTTCATTCCTAATGTATATTATCTTGTTATCGTGAAATGTTGGTGCTATAATATTTCTTAACATTTTCCTTTCCAGCAGCTCGAGTTTTTGTATTTGGCCCTTAACATTTATAGTTAGTGCTTCTGGCTTAATCACTGTCTTGTAATGATTAATTTTGGACCCCCATGAAAGGGATTTCCTTTTGTTAATTGGAAGGGCAGTTCTAGCTTATTTTTCCTGGATTACATTGCTTTACGTTCCCCAGCAATCCAACTAATCCATTCTCCGAGATATTTGAATTCTTGTACTATTTCAATTTTTTGTTCTATAACTTTGAAGTATTTACGAGGGTGTTGTTCGTCATGATCTCGGTTTTTTAGAAAGAGATGTGAAGACATATTTTAGCTGCTTGTTTCTCTAGTTCAAGGATTTGCTCCCTTGTTTCCTCCAATGTTTCAGCCAACGAGGCCATATCATATGCAAAAGCTATACAATTGATTTTAAGGTTCTTCTTTTTGCAACCCAGTCTTATTCCACTCTTTATATTCGTGTTCCATTCTCTGACTACTTCCTCAAGCGCACAGTAGAACAACAACGGTGAGAGCCCATCACCTTGTCGTAGTCCTGTTCTTATTTCGAAGGGGTCGGATATTTCACCTATGAATTTAACTTTCGAAAACGCATTTGTGATAGTCGCTTTTATGATATTAGTTGTTTTCTTATCCAAACCCAATTCTTCTAGTATTAATAAAAGAGATTCTCTATCAAACAAATCATACGCTTTTTTGAAATCAATGAAGGAGATTACGTACGTCTTTGCCCTTGACTTTTGGTATGCCATAATGTTTTGAGGTTTAGTATTTGTTCAGAGCATGACCTTCCCTTTCTGAAACCTCCCTGGTATTCTCCAAGTTGTGGGTCCAATTGTGGCTCTGCCCTGTTTAAAAGGAATTTAGAAAGAATCTTGTATGTTACATCCAGCAACGATATCCCTCTATAATTGCTTGGATCCGTTTTCAAGCCTTTCTTGTGAATAGGGTGGATGAGAGCTGTTTTCCACTCTACAGGGATCGTTTCTTCTTTCCAGATTTGATCGAAAACACATTGAAGGGATGTAATTGAATTTTTTCAGCTTTTTTTCCACAGTTCGGCCACTATTTGGTTTTCTCCAGACACTTTGCTGTTTCTTAATTCTGAAAGATCTTTTGTAATTCTTCCGTTATCGGTGGTTCTGAGTATGGCCTTTGAAAGTTATTTGGGGTGAATTCAAATTTTTCGAGGATGGGTTCACAATTCAAAAGTTTCTCGAAGTATTCTGCTAGTATCTTACAATTTTCCATGTTATTATGAGCGATAGCCCCATTTACATCTCGGAAGTGAAGGGTTGGTGGTCTATACCTTGATAACCTTTGCTTGAAAGTTCTGTAGAAGCTTCTCGTGTTGTTTCTGGTAAATTCTTCATCAATTTGGAGGAGATTTTTGTTTTCATGCGCTTTCTTAGCCCCTTTTATGCTTTTATTAACCAATTTCCTAACCCAAAGAATATCGAATCAGCTTTCTTCTGTTTTCCGTGATTGCCATTTTTGCCATGCCTGTTTTCTTGTTTCAATGTGTGCATCACATTCCAGAGACCACCAGGCATGCCTTCTAATTTGTATTTGAGGTCCTACCTTTTCAGCTTCAGCAAGTAAGTTTTCCCTGATATTCTCCCAACTTTGAGTCTGAATTGTTTCCGTTGCTTTTGTCAAGTCATCTGAACGTAGTATTTTTTCCGTGCTGAACTTCCGACCTTTAATTGGCTTCATGGTGCATTTCCTATTTGGGACGACTTTAAACTTAATTTTAGAAAGATAGTGGTCCGAATCCAAGTTTGCACCCCGGAGTACCCGAACATTCAGGATTTCTTTGTGGAAGGTCTTCTTGATTGCCACATGATCAAGTTGAAATTCCCCTAAGTTGGGATTTGGGAATACCCATGTTGTTCTGTTGTGGGCAGGATAATCTCCCAGTCCATTATTATTATTATTATTATTATTATTATTATTATTATTAATAATAATAATAATATACTGGAAGAGAATAATTACCAAAGACAACCGTAATAAGGCGTGGGAGGGAAAGGAAGGAATAAAATAGTAGTTGGTGGGACGGAAAATCGCTGGAGGAGGAGTAGTAAACCCGTGACGGACGTGGAGGAAGGGCAGGTCCTGGATGGATCGCGCTCGAAGTGCATCGCCGCGCCATCCTACGCTGTCTGTCGGAACTTGTTGGGCCGAGCAAAGGTTGCGTCAAGATTTTACATTAAGATGCATCTCTATCTATTATATCCTCTTTGGTCCAGGTCGAATATCACGTCTTCATTCGTGCATCTGAAGTAATTGCATAAAATAATTCGGTAATCTGGAATACCGTACACACTTTCGTCTGCAATGTGAATTCCAAATCCGTGATTCCGTGATTCCGTGATATATTGGGCACAATGACCTGCAGTTCAAACACCAATTACCAGCAACCAGCTCTATTCAAAGAACATGACTCTGAAAAGTTACTGGGCCTCTCGCGGATTATTTCAAAAGCTACATGAAAGGTGTGAAATGAAGAAGTTCTCCTTCGCACCGTTAGAAAGCGCTGTACGTAGAAACCTGACAGTACATTAGGAAGTCTTTATGAATTATGTTATTGATGCTATAGAAAACAAATTAATCATAAAGAAACTTGTAATCATTAAACTTAATACTTTTTAAAGCCACTTATATTAATGTTTGTATCTTGTGCAACAAGCTGATGATACATACTTGAACATAACCAATGTCGTGTTACTATTACGTACGCAATATATTGAGAATAAATCATATGTCCTTGCAGCAATAGCTGCATTTCAAAACGAAATACTGCTTTCCTCTTACACATGTGGGACACATTTTCTCCGAAACGTATGATTGTAATTTAAGTTAATTTCACACAGCGTCAGACCAAGAAACATGGCAAGGTAAGTAGACTAGAAGGTAGGACACTCCGGTGCCTCTCGCTACCTTTGGCTGTGACGCTGCTCGGATGTGGCAGGAGCATGCCAGCTGATATTTACAATGCATTCTTACGGGAAACACAGTCATATTTCGCTTCTCTTTTCCACTCGTAGTATACAATCACAATAATGGCAATATGCACGTTATAATGAGAAAGGTATAAACAATATACTGCAGTGGTTTAGAATGCGAAATATACTTCATAAACACACACAAAAGATATTTTAGATTAACTACGCTACCGCACCTTAGTATCAGCTGAGCTTAAAAGAAGCCTCACAAAACACAATAAAAGGCGTGCGAAGGATGGAAATACGAAATATAGCAATAGCGATAGGCTACATAATCATGCTTTAGCGATCCTGCGGTGTAGCCAAGCGCGTTAAATTGCTCACTGCGAACGCGATGGGAAGCTGCAGCAAGTCGGGAGTTCAGAGGTTCAAATCCCGGCGCTGACAGCGGCTTTCCACACTCTCTCCAGTCAAATGCCGAGATAGTAGCCTACCTTGTTTCAAGTTCCGGAGTACTTACCCCATTTCCGTCCCTAATAATTACAGTCACACACACATTACAACAGTCACCTTAAAAGCACGGATAACAAATTGAACACACAAGTACACGGAGCTGATGATCAAGATGTCCCAGTCCCAACAACATACATTATTAATGTAACATTGGTATGAAAATGATCAGTTTATAAACACTTACCTTTTATGCGACTTGAGTTTTAGATGACGAAGCGACCCAGAGTTTGTTCTTTTTTGCTGCGTATTTCTCCAGTAATTTGATCTTGATATGCCTATTCAGGTGACGGATTCTGATAAAAGTCATTGTCCTCACGTATAAACGAATTATCTTCTCATTCACTTCCGGGAATTTTGATTTTCAGGTAGGTCATTGCATTTTTTTCTTTTTCGATGTTCTTCCATGAAAAGAACCGAACAAAACTTCAAATTCAATCATTTTATGGAGCCACTCATGTGTTGGACGAGTAAGTCCCCCCTTTGATATGATGGGTATCCAATCACCCCTGCTCTTGTCTGTTACACAAAAATTTTCCCCCTTCACACTTTTTTAATTTTCAGCTTCTGGCGAGCACGTTATATGACTCAATACCAAGATAAGTAGACTATAACTCAGATGCTCACAATATTACAGGGACATTTTTTATCGGTCTAGCAATAAAGCGGGGACCGGCAAAATGCGTGCGTAGCCGGGTGACTCACAGCCGAGATATTATATTAATGCAGCTGCTATATTGCTAGATAATATAATTAATGTTATTGGCTGAACGTCCCTTTAACTGCTGCTTTTAGAGACGCCGGGGTGCCGGAAGTTTGCCTCTCAGGGAATCATTAACGTGCCAGTAAATCTGTTAACACGGCTCCCTCGTATTTGCGCACCCTCAAATGCCAGCTGACTGCACCAGGATTCGATCCAGAAACCTTGGGCATAGCAGGCGAGAACGTTACCGCTGAGCCACGCAGCCAGCCTATATATTACTATATAGACCGATAAGAAAGACCCTGTAGTTTCGTAAGCGCGAGAGTCCTTTTGTAACTGTACCACAACTTCCTGCGAGGGTGTGCCTAATTCCCGAAAACGTTAAGAACGGAGAACTACGATATTTAATCTATTTAAAAGATTTGCATTTGTATGATCTATGCATATTATGAGAGTACAGAATACTCTCACGTTTCAAGTTATTTGCACGATACAATGCCAAAGAATTTATGTGTCCAATGCAATTAGCTTATTGATTATTTAACATTTTATTATATTCCTTTTTTAAAACTACAGTACTTTTCAAGAAATAGTAAATCAGTTGGGTGCAGCCCAAAATATAACTGTTGATTCATTTGAGAAGTTTGGACATCGTGGCCATTTAGCTCCGTGCACTTGGGTGTGTGTTAAATTTGGCTGGTAACCTGTGTTATTGTGGTGTCTGTGTAGTTGTAAATCAGATGAGGATTGGGAAGAAGGCGGCCGTGGCCAAGTTAGGAACTATCCCGGCAGTGGCAACCCTCGGAAAACACCACTTCCAGGCTGGCTGAGGTGGGAATCGAATCCACATCTTCTCAGATTTGCCTCACGAGGCTGAGTGTACCCGGACAGCCACGAATACTAACCGCTACACTACGTGGTGGTCACACAGTAGTCTGACTTGGGACTCCGATTCCGTTTAGCTTTTGGTTCAATGTTGTTTACCTCACTGATTAATTTTCTACATTACCATTTTGGAGTTCTATTTATTAGTTTTATGTAACCGTGAATCTTGTGATCATGAGCCACAGGACCTCCTTCTTTACGTGGAATCCGAACCACAGGACATGGCATTTCACTTCGAAAATATAACATGCATTTTATCAGTCTCCTGGCAGGGGGGGTAGCAAGTTTAATGGTACAGATTGTCGTGATACGCCCTTTATAGGGTATTAGTTGACTGCAGAAGGGCATGCGAGGACCACCACATTCATATTTCTCTTTAAAAGCGTCCCTTTTTGTTGCTAGTGACAGCTGAGAACTGTTTGTTATACATGGTCGCCACGACAGTGCCCAACCGGTGACGTCAGCCAGCAGCCTATGCTCTGGCGAGCCGAAGCGCGGAGCCCGGAGTGGCTCCCCCTGGAAACATGGATTGTTCATAATTATAGTAATCCGGGCCGTGGAAGCCTCGATCTACACAAATCTGCTCGTTCCTTTCCAGGTTCGGATGCCATATCTCTTTCATCTGAGTTGTTTGTCATAAAGTATAGGTAGCAGAGGGTTATCGTGGGTTCCGTTTATCGGTACGCATGGGGTTGTGTGCTGGCCCTGGCAAACCAAACGAGAGATCAGCTTTTTGAAGTCTCTGATCTTACTTAATAGTAACTTATTACATCCATCGGGTGACACCCTTTAGGAGAGTTTACCATTCTCGGCCTGCGGCCTTGCATTTCGGATTGCCTCGAAATGTAGGAAAATTATAAAATGTTATTCTGGGCAATGCTGACACCATCGCGTGGTTATGAAGGCCGGACGTCCTCGGAAATGGAAAATATCTTACAGCGGTAAATAGATTACTCCACACATTTTTTGAGAATTCATAGGCAATGCTTAAACAATCACATAGTTATGAAATATCTGTAATAGTTTTCTTGCACTCGTCCGCTTCGAATAGGCTGGCCTACCCTGTATATTTTATTACCCTAAAGTAAAGAGCCCCTGGCTGCCCTTTGCTAAAGACCCCACGTTGGCTTATTCCGGCACTGTATCTAGCTTTTTCCGTTTCGAGGTGCGGAGATACCAAAAAAGAAGAAGAAGAAAGGTCTGTTTAACCTATGACGTATGATAACATTTATTAATAAATTGTATGCCAAAATTTGTTGCTCATTTTATAAGGTGCGTTCAAAAAGTAACGAGCCGGAGGAATAATTACAGAAACCAGTACCTGTATGTTAGAAGTATTGGCCCTGGCTGTTGAGGCACTTGTCCCACTGTGACACGAGGCGGTGAATGGCTGTCTCATAAAATTCCCTGGGCTGCGATGTGAACCAGTACCGCACGTACAGCTGGACGTCGGCGTCCGAGGGGAATCATTGGCCCCGCAGAGCCCTTTTCAGGGGCCAAACATGGCGTAATCACAGGGAGAGAAATCTGGCCTGTATGGAGGGTGGCCGAGAATCTCCCATTTGAATTTCTGCAGGAGTGCCGCGACTGTGTTGGTCGTATAAGTTCGTGCATTGTCGTGGAGCAGAATGACCCCACGGGTGAGATTGCCTGGTCGTTTTGTTTTGATCGCTTGGCGAAGGGTGGTCAAGGTTTGCGAGTAACGCTGGGCATTCACTGTTGTCCCGTGCGGCATGAAGTGTATCAGAAGGGGGCCATCTTGGTCAAAGAAGAACGTCAGCTTTACCTTTCCTGCACTCGTATGGATGGCCTTGCCTTTTTTGGGTGGTGGTGACCCTGGATGCTTCCACTGGAGGCTTTGTCGTTTGGATTCTGGTTCGAAGTGATGACACCATGACTCATTTCCAGCCTCCACTCGTGCCAGGAACCCATTCCCTTCCCTCGCATAGCGCTGCAGATGACCAAGACAGTGGGCCTTTCGACATGCTTCCTGGTGTGTTTGAAGACTGTGGGGAACCCATTGGGCTCACACTTTGCGCAAGTGCAGTCGTTCCTTCATGATGGTGTGCACACTTCCGACGCTCAATCCGACCACGGCGGCTATGGCGTTCACTGTTACTCGGCGGTCATGGGTAATGAGTGCATTAACCACCTGGACGTTGTCATCGGTAATGCAGGCGGGTGCCCCAGACCGGGCATCATCGGCTAACGACACCCGTCCTACGCTGAAGCAATTGTGCCACGCCTTGACCCTTGCAAGGGACATGCAGTGTTCACCGTACATTTGTGACATTCGGCGATGAATGTCCGTTCCCCCTACTCCTTCCACTGTCAGAAACCGAACAACACCTCTTTGTTCTTCGTTTGACGCCCCCTTGTCACTGTTTGCAATGCGACTAACAGCGTTGGACGATTGAAGCATGCTGCTGCTCACTTTGTATCGTCACGTGACGTGCACGCTTGCCCTCTAGTGACGGGCTGTGACCTTCCACGTTCTGGTCGGAACCACATCTCGTTACACACGCCTCGATCGATACGACCAACAGTTTCCGAGATATCGAAAAAAAGGATGAAATTCAGGGCCCTAAAAATGGTCCGTCCCTGCACCAATTTTAACGCCCAACAATAGGGCTCCTCATAAGCCCTAACTCTTTCAGCGTCCCAAATTTCCGCTCGATATCTTTAAAATTGCGATCCGTACCTTGCTAAACGCAAAAACGTCACGCTCATACGTACATCTTCAGAGCCCTAGAAAAAGAAAACGGTGAGAGATATCAAAAACTAATAAGGGGTCAAAACGTTGCTAATCACTGAGATCTTATACCTGTAGATTTAACTTGTTTCGATACGACCAACTGTTTCCGAGATATATCGATTCGAAAAAAAAGGATGAAATTCAGGGCCCCAAAAAATGGTCCGGCCCTGCACCTATTTTAACGCCCATCAACAGAGTTCCTCACAGGCCCTAACCCTTTCACCGTACCAAATTTCAGCTCGATATCTTTAAAATGGCGATCTGTACCTTGCTAAACGCAAAAACGTCACGCACATACTGTCTCCGTTAACCGGCATCGAATTGGATGACCCGGCGAAAACATCGCAATCCATGCCGATAACACCAGACATATATCAGATAAAGAACAAAAAAATTGACTGAGGTCTGGGTTCGAATATCAAAAAAATGCCAGTGGGTGCGAGAACTCAAGTAGTCTCAGGGGTGGTTAACAGGATATAGGTGTAACAGGTTAAATCAACCCACTCCCAAACCTAAATCAAAGCAATAGCACAACAGAAATCAGAAGATAAGCACAATTAAAAAGATAAAAATAGGCATCCATTTATTGGTAACTCATTGACCAATACAAATACAGGAAACCCCCAAAAGCCTATCTTGCCTCGGAGATTCGATCTAAATGAAAGCTTGATGTGGACCGAAGAAAAAGAAAAATATGTAGAGTCCAGATAAACATAATTAAGTTTTAAAGGGTCAACGAATCTCCTTGGTCCTATCCTTAAACATAAATAAAATTAGGAGATACTCGAAGAAAATTAAATAAAATATAAAAAAATATATTTAGTCACATTTGACTATCAATATCAACTAATCACGCTAAATGTCCTTCAGGTAGTGTCCTAGATTAGTAATAGTTTCACTCACTTGAGTTTATAATGAAAGAAAGTTAAATAAATAGCTTTGCCAAAAAATCATAGTATTGATCTCCATTCTAGCTAATGAGAGTAAAACAAATTTATATCCACCAATTATTAATTAAAAATAATTGCTGCAACAATATAGGTCTACTTGACCACTCAATTAAAGTTGCAATCAAAATTTATATTTATCGTACAACGTTATTTCAGAGTCTAATTACTCAAAATATTTCAAGCAAACGTGCACCCATTATCCTACATTTATGCAAAGTTCAAAGTCATGGCTGATCATTATATCACAACTAAAAGTTCCCATCTATCCCAATTCGATGGTATGCTTGCAGTGTATCCACTCCATCAATTACATAGTGATTAGATTATCGCCTGCCTACTCCTGTGAATACTTAATTCACCACCATCTGACTACATTTTGCATAGTCATGCTTATTTAGAATGATATTACACTACTAATTATTATTACATTATTATTTTTTTATTCACAAAGGGTTTCATCAGGAATAATTCTCAGAAAATTGCCATAAGACGTTCACAGAATATGTGAACTATCATCCTAAATTTATTTTATTGCATTCCATTCAATTCTCCCCTCTTTTTTATAAACAACTACACCAATCAATCTTCCTTTTTTGTTGTAGATAAACTCATTATTATCTTTTAATTACCATGACCTTTCATTTTATCACATAACTAGTGTGCATAAATTATCTAATGCAGGCATGACCTGTAGCAATGTCAAATGGGTAGGTGTCGAAGCATAATGACGAGCATGCTTTTAATAATTAAATTCTCTATATCAATGAATGTGGACGAAGAAAAAATGGGAATATTTATAGTTATAATCCTTGAGAGTTCACATAATTAGATCCATCAACGCTGAAGTCAAAATCGAAAAAGAAAAAAAAATCTAAACATGAACTCCACCCTAGCTCTCGACAGCTAGTCTACCACCTTCATTTATTCCATCAAGAATTCAGTTGAGTATCCACGTCGAATTTCCAATCTTATCATCGTAGAAAAGAAAAAAAAATCTTATCATTCGAAGTAGTGACGGATTTACAAAAATTCCCAAAAGAAAATATTTACTGGTTCATGGTGCCAAGCATGGTGGATTGTTCCTTGCCACGTGTGACAACCCTACAATGTGAATCACTTCCTCATATAATTACCTAATAGGCGAAGAAAAAAAATGTGGCCATTAATAATAAGAATAATTATAAAATAATTAATCAACAAATAAATAATAATTGGTTCAACTCCATGCCATCTAGTACTACTGAGTAGTACAAACCACTCACAACTACAAATTGAAGTAATGTTTTAGCTCACCAACTGGCCGAAATAAGAAAATATGGTACAAGCCTAGCATGCTCATAGAATGCAGAACCTCTGGAACCAAACTTCATTCAGGACCATCTCCTTCCCATTCGAGAACCAGCAGGATTCCATCTTCCTCCATCTTCTTCCTCGCCTCCTCCAGAAATCGAATCTGAGACCTTCACGTTTCATGGTGGCTGCGTCCTCCGACTCCCACGGTGTGGTTATGTCATGGCAACATCATGGCCTCATCTTGATGTAAATGTCACTCCGTCCAGTCCCCTCACGTATAAGCTTAGTGGCACATATTTTTACCGACTAGTTCCATTTCAAAATTCTTAATTGACACTTCAACAGCACAGGTTATAAAATGGCCTCGTTCCATTCTGGAAATCATAAGTTCCTGCGCCTCGAACAATGTAGACACAATCCTTCCTCTCAGCAAATTGCCACCGGCTTTACATAAGCAATAATTTAATAGCATTCACAGCTGTTCAATTGCATCTACAAGTCCTCCATCGATGATAAGAGCCTCGTCTATTCTCGAATGTTTACTGCACAAACTATTCCGTCTTGTATCTCACGTCTAAAGCTAGTTGCAATGGGCTAGTTCTTTCGTTATCAAGCCAACATACGTTTGTACTAGCGGGATTATACACGCTAGACTCGGCCGTCTGATATAGTAATCGCGCCCGGTATAACAGCGGTGATTCGTAATTATATGGTCTCTCAGGACTCCGATAAAATCACACCCGATACACGGCGACACTTAGACATGTGGTGGCATAGCACACACGGCCCTCCACGATCACAATCGAATGTAAAATCACTCTTGCCGCACGACGGAGTACTGTCCAGTCCGCGCACAAAAAGCATGTGTCTGCGCCTCTCGATGTGACCAGATGCCGGATGCCAGAGCTGAGCACGTGGTCAGAGACAGCGTGCTCTTCCGGAGATAGAATACAGATACGCGTGATGTCACTCAACCTTGTGGTCGGGCACAGCGATGACATACAGCGCTGGCGGAGTTGCCAAAGCGCGCTTATATTGGGGGACTATGTTGGGCACATACTCCCCTCTCCCCGGAAAATAAGCCAGTTAACATAAGCTTGTTTTGTATTCTCTTCATTATGTCGCCAATCATGTGCCCAACATATCCTGCTCGTTCTTCAACAGTAGTATCTCTTAAGGCGGGCGGCATTAAACTTTCCTATCCTTGCTCCAGACCTTATATCTCTGATGTCATAGCAATTGTTTCCATAAGTCTCATGGACTAGGTATGGCCCAAAAAACAGCCTTGAAAATTTGCCGTATATCTTCAGTGGTAGGTTGGATGATACGGGTCTGCGTATTAACACTCGATCTCCGACACGTAAAGCTTGACTGTATTTCCCTTTTTTCGATCCTTCTGTTCCTCTTTTCCGCTTGTGTCTGAAGTCTTTCGCTAGCCAATTGGATTCTCCTCTCCATGTTGGGTTCTACAATAGGTGGTGTTTGGACAATGTGATCCCAGGGTCTTACTGGTTTGACATTGAAGTGGAGTACTTCGGGAATCTGTTGTGTGCTTTCATGCACTGTTGCATTTATGCAAAACTCCAAAATTGGTAAAACATCCATCCACTGGTCATGTTTATGGTGGCAACACAACCGGCAACATTTCCCAATCTCCGCCATGACCCTTTCCACTGGATTTCCCTCAGGATGGCGTATGGAATTCAATATGTGCTTGACGTCAAGTCTCATCATGGCCTGATCAAATTCAGCAGAGGTGAATTGGGTTCCATGATCGGAAATAATGTAAGTAGGCTTACCCATAGTAGGAAATACACCATTTTCAAGCCTATTGATCACATAGCATGACGTAGCCTTCTGTATGGGGAAGAACATTACATATTTTGTGAAGACGTCCATAGTTACAAGGATGAACTGGTTTCCCCTTTTTGATTTAGGTAATGGCCCATAAATATCAGTAGAATATAGCTCTCGAGGTTCTGATGGTAATATAGGCTTTGGTATTTCCTTCAAGAAATGCGAAGCGAATTTACTTCTTTGGCAATCATAACATTTTCTTAAAATATTTCTTGCAGACGTTCGCATCCCCTTCCAAGTGAATTTCTCTTGTAGCACATGGATGGTTTTGTCAATACCACCATGTCCTATGGCCCTATGCGCCAACCAAACTACACGTTCAACTAGGTTCGGTGGTAAAACTGCTTTTAACATGAGATGGTCTTCGTCCACAAACTTGCTTACCACATCTTCCACGATGACATAATCGTTAGACAATCTAGCAGTTGCTTCATATTCCGGATCGATATTGCTCATGCGTCCCTTCAGAAATCTTTACATCATTCTCAAAGGAGTATGCCTCTTCTGTGACTGCGGTGGTTTCTTAAGCTTCTCTAAAGTTTCCTGATCTTCTTGGATGATTTGCACTTGATGTACTTGCACTTCCTCTGTCGGGTTTCTACTCAAAACGTCGGCTAAGAAGTTGTCCTTGCCCGGTTGGTGTACAATGGACACATCAAATTGTTGGCGAAACAAAGTCCAACGGGCTACCCTGTCACTAGCTAGCTCTGTTTTTAGCATAAACTGTAATGCTTTATGGTCGGTGATTATGACAGTTTTATGTCCAAGCAATATCTTCTTCCAACTCTACAATGCATAAATAATTGCTAATGCCTCTATTTCCGTGGTAGTGTAGTTCCTTTCTGGTTCACGTAACTTTCTACTGGAGAATGCTAAATAGTGACGCTCTTGCTTGTCATCTATCTGAAATAACACGGCGCTTATGCCAACGCGTGAAGCATCTGATTCTAAATAGAACGTTCTCTCCAAATCCGGGTATTCAAGTTTAATATTCTCTATCAACATAGCTTTTGCTTTAACAAAGGCCGCTTCAGATTTCTCATCCCATTTCCATTTGTTGTTTTTCTTTAAGAGATCTTGTAGGGTGCCATCGTCTCTGAGTATATGGGACAATGTGCCGGAAGGAATTGGCACATTCCCAGGAATTGCCTAATCTGTTTGACCTTCCGTGGTCGGGGAAAATTCCTGATCGCCTCAATCTTATCAGGATTAGGTCGATACCCATTTCCATCAATTACATGTCCCAAAAACCTAATCTCTTTATGGCAAAAATGACATTTATTAAAGTTGACCTTGAAACATGCTTCCCGTAGGTTCTCAAATAATTTACGAAGATGTTCTATATGTTCCTCCATGGTTGTCGATGCTATAATTAGATCATCGATATAACATAATACGTTTCCTTTTACTTCTTCCGTCAGATTCTTGTCCAATTCTCTGACCATTGCAGGACCACTATTCTTCACTCCAAACGGTAGTCTTTTGAAAACGTAGGTAATGCCGTTGTACATGAATCCAGAGTATCGTTTGCTCTCCTCTGACAAACGTATATGGTAATAAGAAGCTGTAAGATCTATTGTCGAGAATATGGTCTTCCCTTAAATCGTCTGAGTAGTTCCCTAATCTTGGGAGGCCTGTCATATTCTGGCAAAATTCTCTTGTTGAGGCTTCTGGCGTCTAGACAAATTATAAGCCTGCCATCCTGCTTCTTAACAACGGCCAGAGGCTTGAGATATGGGGTAGCCATCTTCTGAATGAGGTCGTCTTCTTCCATGGTTTTAATGGCTTTGCCTACCTCCTCATTCCACTTCTCTGGAATCGGGTAAAGCTTCCCCTCGAATGGTGACTCATCTTCCAGTCGTATCTGGTGTTCAAAATTGCTAATAAGACCAGGTTTCTCATCGAAGGTGTCTTGAAATTCCGATATTAATTCATCACATTTCTTCCGGAAGTGTGGTTCTAGTGTTTCCTTCTTGACATAGAGTAACCTCTCTGCTTCTACCTCCATTTCATTTACCATGTTATCTAAGGTGTTCCATCCAGGTAATTCTTGGCTATGTGATACACCAATTTCCTCATTCCATTTCCCTTCGTTTCCTCGGAAAGTTGCTATCCCTGCTTGTAAATCAATTACTATTCCATGCTCTGTCAAAAATTCCGCACCTAGAATCATGTCGAACTTAATATATTTTAGTACTATGAAGACGTGTTCAAAATTTCTGTTGGCTATAGTGATGTTAATCAAAGCGTGTAATTTGAAGTTAATAGAACGGTTAGGAATCACTCCTCTAACCTTCATTCCGGATGTAGGTAATATAGTAATGTCTTCTGACAACCTGATATTCTCAAAACACGCCTCAGATATGATACTGACCATGGCTCCTCTATCCAGCAATGTCTTAAATTTTCGTCCTCCAACATGTACATCAATCATTGGTAGTACAGTTCTCTCTCTCCTAATGGGATTCTCTTCGTCATAAATGAGGTCTTCATCTACAATTCTGTGTACCGCGATGATATCGATGATAGGTTCGGAGTTACTGGAGAATCTATTGTGTCTGGTGATTTGTATTTGACGTTGTTTTTTTTTTGCTGGCGAGCCACTTGTACTAGGCCCTAAGTCTACGTTCCCTTGCCCTTGCTGCTGCTGAGTTGCTTCTCTCATCTGCTGCAAGTATGCTTGACTTTCTGCATGTCTCTCTTCCAAATTCACGCGATCGTTCCGAGGTTCATCTCTGTTCCACTGCCTATTATAGGTTTGAAATCTACCTCTTCCTTGCTGCCAAGAGTTTCTTCCCTTTATATCCCTGGGTCTGAAAGTTTGTGAATTGAGTTGCTGCTGTTGGTTCGCATAGTATGGCCTTCCACCTTGGTTCCATCTCCTCTCTCGTTGATTATATCCACGATTCTCATAACGTCCTCTCCAATCTCCTATATCCTGGATTATTCTTCTTTGTGATGGTTCAGTCTGTATATTCCGGTCTGGCACGACTAGATTCACCTCCTGGTGCTCTGATATAGTGTTTCTCGCGTGCATTAAAGAACTGGTGTGATCTAATTTCCTCAGAATTTCGTCACATGTCTTCAAACTATTCGCCCCAGATGCTATAAGTGTTCTCTGAACTTCTACAGGAAATTGCCTCCTTATCGCCTGAATCATCTCCTCTTCGGGTAATGGAGGTTCTAAATATTGTAACTGCGTTGTAAAATACCCCGCATACTGCGTCGGGTTAGATGTGGAATATTTCCTGGAGTATAGTTCTGATCCGATGCTAAGTTGGTCTTCCGAACTCCAGAAACGCCTAAGGAATGCCTTAGCAAACTCCTCGTAATTCGCAAAGGTGCATCTAAAAGCTCTAAACCAGGTCAGCGCTAGATTCTCTAACGATCTTTCAATAACCCTTATCTCGCGTTTGCTTGGGATCCGATTTTCATCCAGATAATCCCTGAGGTCTCGTAGGAACTCAATTGGGGTGATAACTCCCACACAACTAAACTTTTTCGGTTTTTTCCTCATGAGTCCTAATGATAGTTACAGGACTAACCCCATTAAATCCTCTAGGTATCGAATCCATATCTCCCCATCGTTTCTCCTGGTTAATCTCTGGTGAGTTAATTTCCATCGTTTGAACCGGACTATTTATCTGTAAGAAGTTTTCCATATGCGTAATGCGGTCTAGGTGACTACCCTCCAGTATCTTTATGTTATCATTGACTGACAAAATCGCCCCATCTATTTCCGTTTTGACTTGTGTGATATTAGTATTGATTGCGTCCAATTTGTTTTCTATCTTCCCTGCTTCCTCATCCATACGTCTTCGATTTGCAACCACGTATTGTGCTAATGTGCCAACATTTTCCTTCATCTTCTGGATTTTCGTCTCTACCTTTCCTACTTGCTCGGTTAATTCCTTACGAATGCCGACAGTAGTTTCATTAAACTCTTTCCTTACTTCCACTATCTCGTGTTGGTATTCCCATTTAAGCCTGTCTACATGAGTGGTTATATCAGATCCCAATCCTTTGATGTTTTCATCTAACCGTTTTTCTAAGGTCCTGACGTGTGTATTCAATGCTTCCATGTCTTTCTCTACACCTTTCTGAATTTTCTGTATGCCCTCTATTAAATTGTCCTGCATAGTGGCCTTCAATGCATCAAGTTTTGCGTCCATGCTGCTATCCGTTTCCTTTTGACTGTTGGTTATACGCTCTCCTAACTTGATTATATCTGCCCGTGTTTTTAACGCCTGATTAGCAGCCTCATTTCGGTTTTGATTACATTTCTAGTCCAATTCATCACGATTTTGTTGGATACTATGATTAAGTCTACCCTCTAACTCCATTTGACATTGCTTAAAGTCGCCTCTTAAATCCTCGTGACCATTCTTTAAATCAGTTTTCAAATCATCTAACAGCTGGCTCAACTCTTCCATATTAGACATGTCAATTAGTACAATAAGACAATACAACATAAGAGAACCATCAATAGTGACCACACCAAGATTGTACCATACTTTCTACTACTATACCATGGAATTGAACTAATATCAACGAGCTGCATAAATGGATCCTTATCCAATTCTACGCAATTGGATCATTAAACGAAGAACGAATGGAGATCAAAAGCACCAATCCAAAATGAAAAAGAACTCTGATTCTGTTGCCTATGTCATAGAAACTAGGAACAATCTCATTACCAAAGGTAATTAGACCTTCCCAAGAGAAAAAATCATTAGCCTCCCATTCAAGTACCTCAAATGTGGTAATCCAATTTACTTGAGCCACTCAAATGCAAGTGCGAACGACACACCAACCCACACTGGCTGTCAAATTACATTAAAAACATCTAATTGCTACACCACCGTGAGGTACGATTTCTCAATTCGAGGCTCTGCACGCTGGGCGCCATTTTATATGTCACCGTTAACCGGCATCGAATTGGATGACCCGGCGAAAACATCGCATTTCATGCCGATAACACCAGACATACATCAGATAAAGAACAAAAAAAATGATTGAGGTCTGGGTTCGAATATCAAAAAAAAAATGCTTGTGGGTTCGAGAACTCAAGTAGTCTCAGGGGTGGTTAACAGGATATAGGTGTATCAGGTTAAATCAACCCACTCCCAAACCTAAATCAAAGCAATAGCACAACAGAAATCAGAAGATAAGCACAATTAAAAAGATAAATATAGGCATCCATTTATTGGCAACTCATTGACCAATACAAATATAGGAAACCCCCAAAAAGCCTATCTTGCCTCGGAGATTCGATCTAAATGAAAGAATGATGTGGACCGAAGAAAAAGAAAAATATTTAGAGTCCAAATAACTTAAACATAATTAAGTTTTAAAGGGTCAACGAATCTCCTTGGTCCTATCCTTAAACACAAATAAAACTTGGAGATACTCGAAGAAAATTAAATAAAATATAAAAAATTAGACTTAGTCACATTTGACTATCAATATAAACTAATCATGCTAAATGTCCATCAGGTAGTGTCCTAGATTAGTAATAGTTTCACTCACTTGAGTTTATAATGAAAGAAAGTTAAATAAATAGCTTGCCAAAAATCATAGTATTGATCTCCGTTCTAACTAATGAGAGGAAAACAAATTTATATCCACCAATTATTAATTAAAAATAATTGCTGCAACAATATAGGTTCTACTTGACCACTCAATTAAAGTTGCAATCAGTATTTATATTTATCGTACAACGTTATTTCAGAGTCTAATTACTCAAAATATTTCAAGCAAACGTGCACCCATTATCCTACATTTATGCAAAGTTCAAAGTCATGGCTGATCATTATATCACAACTAAAAGTTCCCATCTATCCCAATTCGATGGTATGCTTGCAGTGTATCCACTCCATCAATTACATAGTGATTAGATTATCGCCTGCCTACTCCTGTGAATACTTAATTCACCACCATCTGACTACATTTTGCATAGTCATGCTTATTTAGAATGATATTACACTACTAATTATTATTACATTATTATTTTTTTATTCACAAAGGGTTTCATCAGGATTAATTCTCAGAAAATTGCCATAAGATGTTCACAGAATATGTGAACTATCATCCTAAATTTATTTTATTGCATTCCATTCAATTCTCCCCTCTTTTTTATAAACAACTACACCAATCAATCTTCCTTTTTTGTTGTAGATAAACTCATTATTATCTTTTAATTACCATGACCTTTCATTTTATCACATAACTAGTGTGCATAAATTATCTAATGCAGGCATGACCTGTAGCAATGTCAAATGGGTAGGTGTCGAAGCATAATGACGAGCATGCTTTTAATAATTAAATTCTCTATATCAATGAATGTGGACGAAGAAAAAATGGGAATATTTAAAGTTATAATCCTTGAGAGTTCACATAATTAGATCCACCAACGCTGAAGTCAAAATCGAAAAAGAAAAATTCTAAACATGAACTCCACCCTAGCTCTCGACAGCTAGTCTACCACCTTCATTTATTCCATCAAGAATTCAGTTGAGTATCCGCGTCGTATTTCTAATCTTATCATCGTAGAAAAGAAAAAAATCTTATCATTCGAAGTAGTGACGGATTTACAAAAAATCCCAAAAGAAAATATTAACTGGTTCATGGTGCCAAGCATGGTGGATTGTTCCTTGCCACGTGTGACAACCCTACAATGTGAATCACTTCCGCATATAATTACCTAATAGGCGAAGAAAAAAAATGTGGCCATTAATAATAAGACTAATTATAAAATAATTAATCAACAAATAAATAATAATTGGTTCAACTCCATGCCATCTAGTACTACTGAGTAGTACAAACCACTCACAACTACAAATTGAAGTAATGTTTTAGCTCACCAACTGGCCGAAATAAGAAAATATGGTACAAGCCTAGCATGCTCATAGAATGCAGAACCTCTGGAACCAAACTTCATTCAGGACCATCTCCTTCCCATTCGAGAACCAGCAGAATTCCATCTTCCTCCATCTTCTTCCTCGCCTCCTCCAGGAATCGAATCTGAGACCTTCACATTTCATGGTGGCTGCGTTCTCCGACTCCCACGGTGTGGTTATGTCATGGCAACATCATGGCCTCATCTTGATGTAAATGTCACTCCGTCCAGTCCCCTCACGTATAAGCTTAGTGGCACATTTTTTCACCGACTAGTTCCATTTCAAAATTCTTCATTGACACTTCAAGAGCACAGGTTATAAAATGTCCTCGTACCATTCTGGAGATCATAAGTTCCTGCGCCTCGAACAATGTAGACACAATTCTTCCTCTCAGCAAATTGCCACCGGCTTTACATAAGCAATAATTTAATAGTATTCACAGCTGTTCAATTGCATCTACAAGTCCTCCATCGATGATATAGTAATCGCGCCCGGTATAACAGCGGTGATTCGTAATTATATGGTCTCTCAGGACTCCGATAAAATCACACCCGATACACGGCGACACTTAGACCTGTGGTGGCATAGCACACACGGCCCTCCACGATCACAATCGAATGTAAAATCACTCTTGCCGCACGACGGAGTACTGTCCAGTCCGTGCACAAAAAGCATGTGTCTGCGCCTCTCGATGTGACCAGATGCCGGATGCCAGAGCTGAGCACGTGGTCAGAGACAGCGTGCTCTTCCGGAGATAGAATACAGATACGCGTGATGTCACTCAACCTTGTGGTCGGGCACAGCGATGACATACAGCGCTGGCGGAGTTGCCAAAGCGCGCTTATTTTGGGGGACTATGTTGGGCACAATACGTACATCTTCATTTCCCCAGAAAAATAAAACGGTGAGAGATATCAAAAAATCCTAAGGGGTAGAAAAGTTGATAATCAGTGAGATCTTATACCTGTAGATTTAACATGTTTCGATACGACCAACCGTTTCCGAGATATTTTGATTCGAAAAAAGGGATGAAATTCAAGGCCCCAAAAAATGGTCCGGCCCTGCACCGATTTTAACGCCCAACAATAGGGTTCCTCACAGGCCCTATCCCTTTCACCGTACCAACTGTCAGCTCGATATCTTGATAATTGCGACCTGTACTTTGCTAAAGGCATAAACGTCACGCACTTCGTACATCTTCAGGGCCCCAAAAATAGAAAACGGTGAGAGATATCAGAAAATTGTTATCGATAACGATGTTGCATACCACGGAGATCTTACACCTGTGTATTTAACTTTTTTCGATACGACCAACCGTTTCAGAGATATAACGATTCAAAACAACAAAAGGATGAAATTGAAGGCCCCAAAAATAGGTCCGAACCTGCACCGATTGTAACCCCGAAAATAGGGTTATTCACAGGCCCTAACTCTTTCACCGTACCAAATTTCAGCTCGATACCTTGAAAATTGCGATCTGTACTTTGCTAAACGGAAAAACGTCACGCACATACCAAGACCAACTACAATCTTCTGACTTTAATGTAGAAAAAACATGGCGGCGATAGTTACCCTGCCAATACCTAAGATCATGTCATCGGGCTTGTCACAGTTCGGGTAAATTATTATTTTTACTCACCTAAGAGCATAAAAGATATCACAAGTCGAGACTAGGTTCCGAAGATATATGCATCAATAATTTAGACACACCTGAATTAATTTATCTATATAGTGCTGGCCTCGAATTATAGGTTTCTTCGTCTTCACCCAAGGGGCAGCTACAATAGTCTCACTGTTTCTGTGGTTGAATAAGAAGCTTTTTGGCGAGTTATCACGATTTGTATTTAAGTTCAGTAATTATAGATTAATATTATTAGCAAAAAATCAAACAGATTCTGAAGTAGGAGAGAAGAAAGTATCCGGTTACTGAAGTGCTGTCCCAGCACATGCAGAGTATTTGTGTACACAATCGGAATGAGAATAGTTACCTGAAATAATCGAACCAACGCCAAGAAATACAATTCAATTAAGATTTCTCATGGAATTGGATTCTCGGATAAAACATCACACCGAATTAGTTGATTGGATTATGCAAAGAAGTCGTCGTGTGGATATCAGAATATAATTATGGAGAATACTACACTCAAGGGACACTATAATATGTTACCATCTAACCTATTAAACATTCGCTGTTACCGTTTGGAATAGTGTTGTACGCTGGAAATAGTTGATTTAGTAAAGTACTATAGGTTGGAAAACACCATCTCCCTCTTACGGAATTATCGCGGCACACCATCTCGCAATGTAAGTACATAATTGGCAAGGTACTCACAACACTTTATTATACACATCATAATAAAAAAATAACTTGCAAGCTGTAAGAATCACAAAAGTATGAATAATGACGGAACACAATGAGTTCACTGTTTTGCACAGGGAAAACATCTTCCTTAACCAATAAAACAGAAGTTCACTGTATTATTTGGTGTGTATACAAGGCAGTGTAGAACATCTGCCAGACTGGTAAGGATTTACGGAGGCACATATTGCTGAGATAACGTCAAATGTTTGGTCTAGCCGTAGATGCTCATTGCGTTTTCCCTTTACGTACTTAAGTTCGACACTACAGAAGTGTACTAAGCTATTATTATATAGTCACTAACTAGCAAATCATTGCGGTGTATATTCTTGAGGCACTTCTATTATGCTTTAGTCTTAGGTACTTCAACATCCGAAGTAAATAACACAATGCCATCGGTTGACTGGACAATCATCACACAAACGAACCAGGCCATATTAAGCGTATTATCACATATTTACATACATTAACGCGAACTGGACTTTACAGACATACAGAGGACACTAAAAATTACAGATGAGCGACAGTTTATCCCAACTTGCATCAAACGAAGCTAATCAAAGCTAATATTGTATCCTAACAACGAATGTAAACAAACAATATGCCGGGGCTTCAGCATACGCCATTTTCACACTTTCGAGACCTGCATTAAGGTCTGAGTATTGTAGTTGGTCTTGCACACGCGTACATCTTCAGGCTCCCAAAAAAGAAAACAGTGAGAGATAAAAAAAAAACGTTATGAGTAAAAACTATGTATACCGCGGAGATCATACATCTGTACATTAAACGTTTTTCGATACGACCAACCGTTTCCGAGATATATCGATTCAAAAAAAAAGGATGACATTCAGGGCCCCCAAAAAAGGTCCGACCCTGCACCGATTTTAATGCCCGACAATCACATAGTTATGAAATATCTGTAATAGTATTCTTGCCTCGAATAGGCTGGCCTACCCTGTGTATTTCGTTACCCTAAAGTAAAGAGCCCCTGGCTGCCCTTTGCTCCAGGCCCCGCGCAGGCTTATTCCGGCACTGTATCTAGCTTTTTCAGTTTTCGAGATGCCGAGATGCCGAAAAAGAAGAAGAAGAAGAAGAAGAAAGGTTTGTTTAACCTATGACGTATGATAACCTTTAATAATAAATTGGATGTTAAAATATTAGGCTCATTCTAATTCGTGTATGCTTTTTATTGAATACGGCTGTACAGGGTGGCGACTTTCGATGTATTTAGCGGGTATCTCGGAAACGAATCAAGATAGAGCAAAACTGTTATCTCAATTCCGTGCCACTTTTTTGTGAAACAAACCGATGGTGCAATCGAAATCGTCGCTGCCCTCTTGGTTTTCGAACTACAGGGTAATAGTGAAAAGTCTGCATTTTGGGACTCCCCTTGTATTTAGAACATTTTTAGCCTATTTTCAATTTTGAAAAAATAGGCTTATGAGATCACCTTTTGTCCGTGTGTGTGTGTGTGAGGTGTGTGTGTGTCCCCTCCTAATAAAATCTAAACGGCTGGAGGGATTTCATTGAAACTCGGTAAGTTCATAGCACTATTCCCGGCGACCTCGATCGTACCCTTCAAATTTTGTTACGTCTCACCAATCCAACATGGCGGCTGTGCGAAATATTTCACTAGCATTCAATATCTCCGAAACTATTACCGATATCGCCCTGAAATTGTGTACGGTGATAAAGGGCACTACTAGAAGTTCACCTATGAGACTTTCAAAAACCTGGTGACTACAAAGCCAACATGGCGGTCAAGCGAATTTGAGACTTTTAAATAGACTTTTTTCGCGATTTAACTATCCAAACATAATGGAACTTGGTACATCAAATGTTTATACACCTTGTAATGCACTGGAGTCTAATTTAGTTCAATTGTTTACATAACCTCAAAATGGCGGCTGTGCGAAATATTTCTCTGACATTCTATATCTCCGAAACTATTACAGATATCACCCTGCAATTTTGTACGGTGATAAAGGGCACTGATACAAATTTACCTATGTATATTTCATAAACCTGTAAAGTACAAAACGAACATGGCGACCAAGCGAATTTGAAATATTATAATAGACTTTTCTCGTGATTTAACTCTGAGCGCAGTGAAATGTGGTACAGTAAATGATTTCGCAGATTGTAATGCACTGCCATCTAATTTAATTCAATTGTTTACATAACCTCAAGATGGCGGTTGTGCGAAATTTTAAAATTAAGTTTTTATTTCCTGTGTCGTAATCATGCGATCGAAATGAAAGTTTGAATAATGAACCTAGGCAATAATTGTCCTTGAATGATACATAACACTATGGCCTATACATTTAACAATCCAACATGGCGACCATCCGAAATATTTAGACGGTTCTCAATATCTATGAATCTTTTACAGCAACCAAACTGATTTTTTTATGTTCATAGAGACTATGAACATATGTTCACCTATAGGACTTCAGTAACCTGGTGAGCACAAATCCAACATGGCGGTGACGCGAATTATAAATATTTAAATGGACGTTTCTCGCGAATTAACTATCCGAGTGCCGTGAAACGTTGCATGTTAAATGCTTATACAAATGTTGATCCACTGGTATCTAATTTATTTCAATTATTTGCATAATAACAAGATGGCTGCTGTGCGTAATTTTAAAATCTCGTTTTTACTTCTTGTGTTCTAATCATGCGACTGAAGTTTGAATACCACACGTACACAATTATATTAATGTGATAGTACACAAATAAAAATCCAACCTGGCGACAATCTGAAATATTTAGACGGTTCTCAATATCTACGAATCTGTTACAGCAATTAAACTGAAATTTTGTATGTTGATAGAGGCAATTAACATGAACTGGATATATGAAAATAGGCTTTATAGTTCTTCACGGAACTACTTGTTTAACTTATTGAAAAGGTGAGAACGAATTTTCCGCAGAATTCAATTAGACCATCAGTTGAATTATTTTAAATTATTATATACATTTGGGCCCCAATTTGTTTTTCAAAAACCAAAAACATTTAATAACATCAAAACGGTGTGAGATATATCAAAATACGATAAGCGACAGAAAAGTTGCTAATTACAGAGTTCTTATGCCTGTATATTTAACTTTTTCGATAAGACCGACGGTTTCCGAGATATAACTATTCGAAAAAAATTATGACATTCAGGGCCCCGAAAATAGAAAACGATGAGAGATATCGAAACATCATATGGGTAGAAAAGTTGCTAATCACTGAGATTTTACACCAGAGATATAACGATTCGAAATAAAATGATGCTATTCAGGGCCCCAAAAGAAACAAGTAGTTCCGTGAAGAACTCTACAGCCTATTTTCATATATCCTACTTATGATAATTGCAACTATCAACATACACAATTTCAGTTTGATTGCTGTAATAGATTCGTAGATATTGAGAACCGACTAAATATTTCGGATGGTCGCCATGTTGGATTTTATATATGTAGGTCCTAGAGTTATGTACTGTTACATGCAGATTATTGTGTACGTGTAGTATCCAAACTTCAATCGCATAATTAGACACTAGAAGTTACAAGGAGATTTTAAAATTTCGCACAGCTGCCATCTTGTGGTTATGGAAACAATTGAAATAAATTAGATGCTAGTGGATTACCATTCGTATAAGGATTTACTGTACCAAGTTTCACTGCACTCGGATGGTTAAATTGCGATAAACGTCCATGTGAATATTTATACTTCGCGTCGCCGCCATGTTGGATTTGTGATCACCAGGTTATTTAAAGTCCTATAGGCCCTATGAACAATAAAAAATTCAGTTTGATTGCTATAATAGATTCGTAGATATTGAGAGCCGTCGAAATAATTCGGATGGTCGCCATGTTGGATTGTTAAATGTATAGGCCATAGAGTCATGTACCATTAAAGGAAAATTATTGCGTAGGTTCATTATTCAAACTTTCACTTCGATCGCATGACTGCATCACAAGAAAAAAAACTTAATTTTAAAATTCGCACAGCCGCCATCTTGAGGTTATGTAAACAATTGAACTAAATTAGATACCAGTGTATTACAATGTGTATAAATATTTCCTGTACCAGATTTCAGTGCGTTTGGAACATTAAATTGCGAGAAAGATCTATTTAAAATTTACCAATTCGCTTGGCCGCCATGTTTGTTTTGTAGTTAACCGGTTTTTGAAAGTCGTATAGATGGACTTCCAGTAGTGCCCTTTATCTCCGTACAAAATTTCAGGGAGATACCGCTAATAGTTTCAGAGATATAGAATGCCGGTGAAATATTTCGCACATCCGCCATCTTGTGGTTATGTAAACAAATGAAGGAAGTTAGTTGTCGGTGCATTACAATGTATATAAACATATACTGTACAAAGTTTTATTGCGTTTGGTTGGTTAAATCGCGAGAAACGTCTATTTAAAAGTCGCAAATTCGCTTGGCCGCCATGTTGGTTTTGTAGTTACCAGGTTTTCAAAGGTCACATAAGTGAACTTATAGTAGATCCCTTTATCACCATACAAAATGTCAGGGTAATATCGGTAATCGTTTCGGAGATATTGAATGCTGGTGAAATATTTCGCACAGCCGCCATGTTGGATTGGTGAGTCGTAACAAAATTTAAAGGGCACGGTCGGGGTTGCCCGGAATAGTGCTATGAACTTACCGAGTTTCATTTAAATCGCTCCAGCCGTTTAGATTTTATTAGGGGGGACACACACAGACGAATCACACACACATTCACACACACACGGACAAAAGGTGATCTCATAAGCCTATTTTTTTCAAAATTGAAAATAGGCTAAAAATGGTGAGAGATATCAAAAAAACATGAGGGTTAAAAAAGTTGCTAATCAATGAGATCTTACTCCTGCAGATTTAACTTTGTTCGATACGACCAACCGTTTCTCAGATACCACGATTCGAAAAAAAAGAATGAAATTCAGAGCCCCAGAAAATGAAAACGGTGAGAGATATCAAAAAATCGTTAAGTATAAAAAAGTTGCTAATCACTGATATCTTACACCTGTAGAATTAACTTTTTCGATAGGACCGACCGTGTCCGAGATATATCTATTCCAAAAAAGGATGAAATTCAAGGCCCCAAAGAAAGGTCATGCCCTGCACCGATTTTAACGCCCGACAACAGGGTTCCTCACAGGCCCTAACTCTTTCAGCTCGATATCTTGAAAATTGCGACCTGTACTTTGCTAAACGCAAAAACGAGACGCACATACGTACATCTTCAGGGCCCCAAAAAATGACAACGGTAAAAAAAATCGTTATGGGCAAAAACTTGCATACTGCGGAGATCTTACACCTTTTTTACAACTTTTTTCGATACGACCAACCGTTTCCGAGATATATCGATTCCAAAAAAGGGATGAAATTTCGGGCCCCAAAAAATATCCGGCCCTCCACCGATTTTAACGTCCAAACATAGGGTTCCTCACAGGCTCTAACTCTTTCACCGTACCAAATTTCATATCGATATCTTGAAAAGTGCGACCTGTACTTTGATAAACGCAAAAACGTCACGCACATACGTACAGGGTGGCGCACGAAATGTCATACACTGGAAATTGTTTATAGAATATTTAATAAACAACATATTTAGTAAAAATTGGCATTACAACATTCACTGAAATGTGCATGATTAGTCAGTATCCAAAACATGTTCAATATGCCCACCTTCTCGGCGTACAACAGCATCGAGACGAACTTGCATGTCTGTGACCACTCGACGACACAATAAGTCCTCACTCAAGCCTCGGAAGAAAGTCAGAATGGCCGCTTGCAATTACAGTACATGTTCTGGGTTCTGGCGGTAGATTGCCTCCTTCAAATATCCCCACAGGAAAAAGTCACAGGGATTCAGATCGGGGCTATGTGGTGGCCAGATTGAGCAGCTCCGAAAACGTTCCGGATATAGATGGGACATCACACGGGGGCCGAAATGTTCATGCAGGAAGTTCAGAACAACATTTGCTGTGTTCGGACGAGCTCCATCTTGCATAATCCATTGTGTCCCTATTGGTAGTCGTGATGCAAAGAGTTGTGGAAGGAAACTATTTTGCAACATGTGCATAAAACGCGCACTGTTGACTGTGTCATTGAAAAAGATTGGCCCAATAATTCCATGACTGGAAATTGCAGCCCACTGACACAATTTCACACCATGACTTTCAACCCCGTGCACAATAGTAGGCCGTTTCTTTCGCCCAAAACCAGACATTTTGTTTGTTCACAGCATTGTTGAGTATGCCTCATCACTGAACCATGTCTTGTGCAGTACGGGATCACCTTCTGCAATAGCCCACGCAGCAAACTGTACTCGTCGTTGCTTGTCAAGCACCGTTAGTTTATGACCTTTGTCATTTTGTATGGGAATAGGTCAGTCAATAGACTGCAGTATTCTCTGTATTGACCGACGAGAGATGCCCGGCTGAACATAGGCAGTTCTGGTGGATTTGGAGGGGCTCCAAGCCACAGCCGCTCTCACAGCAGCAATATTATCCGGTGAGCGGACTGGCTTGAGACGGGTTCATTTTCTCTCCTTCTGTTTCAAATTGGCTGGTCAGTCTATACACCGTCTGCCGACAGGGAGCCCACCGGGTACAAAAATGAACACGAAATCTTTCCCAAGTCCGAGTTACAGTCTTTGTTTCTGCATAAAACAACACAGTCTTCACCTACTGTTCGCGCGTCAACTTCCCTTTGTCCGCCATGCTGTGTAACTAGAAGCCGGTACGCATGCATGACATGTGCTGCTGTCTGTCGATTTTCGCATGAAATAAGGTTTCTGTTCACGAAAGGAGAGGGTTGTAAGCCCAGATTTACACATTTTATAAACCATTTCCGATGTATGACATTTCGTGCGCCACCCTGTACATTTCCAGGGCACCAAAAAATGACAACGGTGAGAGCCATCAAAATATCGTTATGGGTAAAAAAAAAAGTTGCATACCGTGGAGATCTTACACCTGTGTATTTAACTTTTTTCGATACGACCAACCGTTTCAGAGATATATCGATTCAAAAAAAAAGGATGAAATTCAGGACCCCAAAAAAGGTCCGGCCCTACACCGATTTTAACGCCCAACAATAGGGTTCCTCACTGGCTCTAACTCTTTCACCGCTCCAAATTTCAGCTTGATATCTTTAAAATTGCGACCTGTACTTTGCTAAACGCATATAGGTCACGCACATACGTACATATTCAGGGCCCCAAAAATAGGAAACGGTGAGAGATATCAAAAAATCATAAGGGGTAACAAAGTTCCTAATCACTGAGATCTTACTCCTCTAGGTTTAACTTTTTCGATAGGACCGACCGTGTCCGAGATATAAATATTCGAAAAGAAAGGATGAAATTCAGGGCCACCAAAATAGGTGCGACCCTGCAAAGACTTTAACGCCCAACAATAGGGTTCCTCACAGGCCCTAACTCTTTCACCATACCAAATTTCAGCTCAATATCTTGAAAATTGCGACCTGTACTTTGCTAAACGCAAAAACGTTACGTACATACATATAGACAGACAGACTGACAGACTTTGTTTGAATTTTTATTTTTTCGACTCCGATTCGATTGGTAGAGGTTTGAACCCTGGGCGACGCTTAGTTCCCGAGATCTCGAAAGAATCTACCACGGCTATATGAAAGCCTATAGGATCTAGATCCGGCTTTCATAACATGTAGGAGTGCACGCCGCACGACCTGCTTTGGATGAGACGGTGGCGCAACATAGCGGCGAGTAAGAGGGATAATAATCTCAAAAAACTTCGTTGGCGGCAAGTCGTGCGGAATTGAATTTCGGACCTTTGACCAGATTGCGTGGAAATGTAGGAAAATTATGAAATTTTATTCTAGGCAATGCTGACACGATCACGTGGTTATGAAAGCCGGACGTCCTCGGAAATGGAAAATATCTTACAGCCGTAAATACATTATTTAACTTATTGAAAAGGTTAAAGCGGGTTATTATAGATGATTTTCCGTAAAATTCAATTAGACCATCAGTTGAATGTTTACCAATTATTAGGCTAAATACATTTGGGCCCCATTTATTTTTTCAAAAACCAAAAACATTTAATAACATCAACACGGGGAGATATATCAAAATATGATAAGGGGTAGAAAAGTTGCTAATTACTGAGATCTTACACCCGTAGATTTAACTTTTTCTATAGGACGGACTGTATCGAAATATAACGTTTCGAAAAAATAGGATGAAATTCATGCCCCCTAAAATAGAAAACGGTGAAAGATATCAAATAACCATTCGGGGTAAAAAGTTACAAATCACTGAGATCCTACATCTGTATATTTAACTTCTTTCGTTAGGACCGATGTATTCTGATATATAACGTTTCGAAAAAAAGGATGAAATTCAGGGCTCCAAAAATAGAAAATGGTGAGAGACATCAAAAAATCATAAGAGTTAAAACAGTTGCTTATCACTGAGATCTTACACCTGTAGATATACCTATGTCCGATACGACCAACAGTTTCCCATATGTAACGATTCGAAGAAAAAAGAATGACATTCAGGGCCCCAGAAAATAAAAACGGTGAGAGATACCAAAACTTCATAAGGAGTAAAAAAAAGGTGCTAATCACTGAGATCTTACTCCTGTATATTCAACATGTTTCGATACGACGAACCGTATCCGAGATATATTGATTCAAGAAAAAAAAGTATGAAATTTAGGGCCCCTTAAGAAGGTCCGGCCCTGCACCAATTTTAACGCCCAACAATAGGGTTCCTCACAGGCCGCAACCCTTTCGCCGTACCAAATTTCAGCTCGATATCTTGAAACGTGCGGCCTGTACTTTGCTAAACGCATAAACGTCACGCACATACGTACATTTTCAGGGCCCCCAAAAAATGACATCGGTGAGAGATATCTAAAAATCGTTAAGGGTAAGAAAGTTGCATACCGCAGAGATCTTACACCTGTATATTTAACTTCTTCGATACGATCAACCGTTTCCGAGATATATCGATTCCAAAATAAGGATGAAATTGAGGGCCCCCAAAAAAGGGTCCGGCCCTGCACCTATTTTAACGCCCATCAATAGGGTTCCTCACAGGCCCCAACCCTTTTGCCGTACCAATTTTCAGTTCGATATCTTGTTACGTGCGACATGTACTCTGATAAACGCATAAACGTCACGCACATACGTACATCTTCAGGGCCCCAAAAAAACGGTGAGAGATATCAAAAAATCGTTAAGGGTAGAAGAGTTGCATACTGCGATGAACTTACACCTGTGTATTTAACTTTTTTCGATACGTTCAACCGTTTCCGAGATAGGCCTATATCGATTCCTTACAGGCCCTTACTCTTTCACCGTACCAAATTTAATCTCGATATCTTGAAAATTTCCACCTGTACTTGCTAAACGGAGAAATGTCACGCACATACATACATTTTCAGGGCCCAAAAAAGAAAACGGTGAGAGATATCAAAAAATCGTTCTGAGTAAAAAATGTGTATACTGCGGAGATATTACATCTGTACATTTAACGTTTTTCGATACGACCAAGATATGTCGAATCCAAAAAAGGAGTAAATTCAGGGCCCCGAAAAAGGTCCGGCCCTGCACCTATTTTAATGCCCAACAATAGGGTTCCTCACAGTCCCTAACTCTTTCACCGTACCAAATTTCAGCTCGTTATCTTGAAAATTGCGACCTGTACTTTACTAAACGCAAAAACGTCACACACATACAGTACATACATACATACATACATACATACATACATACATACATACATACGCGCATACATACGTACGTACGTACATACATACATACATACATACGTACATACATACATACATACGTGCATACATACGTACGTACGTACATACATACGTACGTACGTACATACATACATACGTACATACCTAAAAACAGACAGACTTTTTTGATATGTTTTTTCGACTCCGATTCGATTGGTAGAGGTTTGAATCCTGGGCGACGCTTGGTTCCCGAGATCACGAAAAAAAACTACCACGGCTATATGAAAGCCTATAGGATCTAGATCCGGCTTTCATAACATGAACCCGTGTTTGATTTGTTAAAAAAGAGGTCCGGTACTGTGGGCTACCGGGTGGTCGTGGGAGGGGGTGGGGGCTTAATGGAATATTGAAATATAGAGTTCTAAAAACGATATTTTTACGCTTTTCTGAACACCTTTAAAATTTAATCAGTGGACAAAATAGCAATCAAATTTTGATTGCAATTATAAATTAAATTGAAACTGCTGTAGAAATATTTTTCTTACCATATAGGCCAACTAGGCTACCTTTCAAACAATTTTCATTATTTCAATTTAATTTTTTTACGTTATTTAAAAATAAATACATTCGGTTTGAAAATACACACATGTTTACCAACAATCATGTGTTTCTTGTTTTGTAATTTTGTCTTTACAGTTTACTGAAATAATTATTTATTATAAAAGATACTGTACTTGCACATGTTTTCCCTCACTTTTTATAAAATTGTCCGAAGTTTAGAAAAGTTTTCGTTATATGTGCCTTGCTGTTAGTATCCAGAGCGGAGCAGCCAAGATTCCACGTACTTGGAAGCTCAGTCCAGTCAAAACCAAGTTGACCTTGACTTACAAGTAACGTTCCACAGTTCTAACAAGAAGTTCCGTGACGAACTAAAGAGCCTACTTTTCTTAAAATTAAGTTTCATGCCAATGATTAATCTACAGTATATGAACCTATCTAGAATAATGACGAAATTAAGTTGGTAATATTAAATATCTAATTAGTTCGAAATATGCCTGGTATAATGTAGCCTAATAGAGCACTACAGTTGGTAACCCTGGTGACTGAATATATTCTTAGTTCCACCTCTTAAGGTACAGAATACAAAATTTGGTTGAAGTCCAATGGACGTTACATGCATTTAGACATTGGATCTATCAGCACACGTAAAAGCATGTTGGCAACAATGTCATGCGTGTGCTGGTCAGAACTAATCTGAAATATTATGATACCTTGTGCCAATTTTGGATGAAATCCATTTGTTAGTATAGAATCATGTTGGCAGCACTGACTTATATTAATTACTCCAAATTAATCTAGAAAGTCAGTTGCTATACGTGTGTAAAGTATAGAGCTGTAGGCTTGCATACTTTCTGGTATATTGATATTAGGGGGAAAAAATATAGACAGCATTTATTAACAGTTGGCAGCCCTGAATACTTATAGTCATATCTGTTATGTTACACATAGCGCATAAGAAATTTGGTTGAAATCCAACTGATAGTATAGAAGTTACATGTATTTAAAAATTGATTCTATCAGCAGGCTTAGAATCATGTTGGTAGAACTAACGTGTATAAGTTGCTCCAAATTAATCTCAAATGACAGGTACTATACGTGTGCATAGTTTAAAGCTGTCGGCTTGCATACTTTCTGATATATTGGTATTTGGATAGACAAAATAGAGAGCGATTATTAACAGTTGGCAGCCCTGGTGGCTCTTAAGAATACACTCAGTCATATCTGTTTATGTACACATATTACATACAAAATTTTGTTGAAATCCAATTGATAGTGTAGAAGTTATATGCATTTAAAAATGGACCTATCAGAAGGCTTAACATTATTTTGGCAACACTGTCATATATGGCCTCCTGGAAATTAAACTGAAATAGTATTATCTACATGTGTGCCAATTTTGGAATAGCTCCCATGCATACCTTCCAAGATATCCAACATAGAGCTCAAATTTTTAGTGCGTTTTTTCAGCAGGTGGTAGTACTGACATCATTTTCAAAAATGGACTTGAGATATTCCGGTATACATCTTTACTCATACTAAATTTGGTTTCGATTGCTGCAGCCGTTTAGGAGTTGATGGGGGGGGGGGGGGGACACACACAAAGCTAGACAGACAGACAGAAGGACAGACAGACACACATTTTCTCGGATCGATCTCATAAGTCTACTTTTTCCCCATTTTTGCAAAATGTGAAAAGTAGGCTAAAAATTATGTTATATAATTGACTTTTCCCCCGTACAGAGGTTTCGGTACGGCGTACCGTCACAAATCCAGCCCTGACAAGAACTATACATCCTAAATTCATAGATCCTATTTATGTTAATTGCCTCTATCAACATACAAAATTTCAGTTTGATTGCTGTAATACATTCCAACATTCCAACTAAACAATAGTAAACAAATTAAGGTTGTGAATAAGTTCAAATATCTTGGGGAGATAATCACCTGGAACTCAAAGGAGAAACCATCGATAGACAGTCGAACATCCAAACTGAAACAAGCACTACGAATCACCTGGCCAACCTACAAAAGGAAATCTCTCTCAATAAATGCCAAATTTCGGCCTTACGATTCCGTTGTTAAACCAGAGGCAGCGTATGGTAGTGAAACACTCTTCAAGTTGAACATCAAATCAACAACTGACAAACTGCAGAAAGCAGACAGAAGAATCATCAGAGCAATTATTATTAACAACACCAAGTAAATGGCCAATGGAGATTGCTGCCGAATGAAGTGCTATATCGAGAGAGTGAATCGATAATAGATACAATGCGGAAAAGGAGAATCTCTTTTTTCTGCCATATCTCACGCCTACCAGAAACCAGACTAATAAAACAGCTGTTTAGTTACTCCTGGAAGAGTAAAACAAAGAACAACTGGTTCAAAGAGATCCAGCATGATTTAGATGAATTACATTTAACGATGCTCCAAATTCAAAATATAGAAGAGAAGAATATTTTAAGGAATAAATACTTACGATTCACATTAACAACATTTGAACGGAAAAACTACACTATCACAGGGCAGCCAGGTCAGATAGAATGAAGAAGCTGAAGCTGAATCGCTGATCTCCAAATACTGTTGTTAGACTTAATTGTATTTGTATTGATTAAAGTGCTCCAATGAGGGCGTAAAATACGAAAAACAAGAAGTTCCGTGACAAAATAAAGAGCCTACTTTTCTTAAAATTTAAGATTTATGCCAATGATTAATCAATATGGATCTATCTAGAATAATAACGAAATTAAGTTGGTAATATAGAAATTTCAAATTAGTTCGAAATAGGCTACTGTACACCTGGCATAATGTAGTCTAAATGTAGCCTAATAGAGCACTACAGTTGGCAGCCCTGGTGACTAAATATATATTTTAGTTCCATCTCTTAAGATACAGAACACAAAATTTGGTTGAAGTCCAATGGATAGCATGGACGTTACATGCAGTTAAACATTGGATCTAACAGCGTGCGTAAAATCATGTTGGCAACAATGTCATGCATGTATTAGTCAGAAATAATCTTAAATAATACGATTTATTGTTGTGCCAATTTTGAATGAAATCCATTAGTTAGTATAGAAGTCACATGCATTTTAAAATTGGACATATCAGCAGGCTTAGAATCATGTTGGCAGCACTGACGTATATAAGTTACTCCAAATTAATATAGAATTTCAGGTACTATACATGTGCATAGTTAAAAGCTGTCAGCTTGCATACTTTCTGATATATTGCTATTTGGATAAAATAAATTGAGAGCATTTATTAACAATTGGCAGCCCTGGTGGATCTTAAGAATACGCTGAGTCATATCTGTTTATGTACACATAGCACATACAAATTTTGGTTGTATTCCAATTAATAGTGTAGAAGTTATATGCATTAAAAATAGGACTTATCAGCAGGCTTATAATCATTTTGGCAACATGCCATATATGGCCCCCTGGAAATTAAACTAAAATATTATTATCTATACGTGTGCCAATTTTGAAATAGCTTCCATTCATACCTTCCAAGATTTCCAACATGGAGCTCAAATTTTAATAGCGATTTTTCAGCATTTGGTAGCACTGCCATCATTTTCAAATACGGCATTAAGATATTCGGGTATAGATCTTTACTTCTACCAAATTTTGTTTCGATTCCTGCAGCCGTTTAGGAATTGATAGGGGGTGGGGGGGTGGGGACACACACAGACAGATGGACAGACAGACACACATTTGCCCGGATCGATCTCATAAGTCTACTTATTCCTCATTTTTGAAAAATGTGAAAAGTAGGCTAAAAATTAAGTTCGTAGATATTGAGAACCATCTGAATATTTCGGATGGTCGCCATGTTGGATTTTTATGTATGTAGGACTTATGTACCAGATTGTTTTCTAGAGGCTTGTCATAGTAATATCCACTTGACTTGAGGTATCAGAACGCTTTCAAATGAATCAACATACGGTATCTCCACACCGCTGCGGCTACGCTTGCAAAAGCTCAGCATTAGGTCGTGGTGCCGAGCTCTCTGCTGACTCAATAGATGCGTGAGTTCGAGCCCTAACGTTGGCCGTCCTTCAAATGGTTTTCCTTGGTTTCCCATTTTCAACACCAGGTAAATGCTGGGACGGTACCTTCTGATAGGCCACGACCAGCTTCATTCATCTTCATCCCAGCATGCAGGTCACCCACTGGCATCGACGGCACCTGGCCTCTCAGGAGGCCACACGACAGTTAAAAAACTTAAAAGACACACTTGTAGACCATTTCCTTATTTTTAGTGACTGTTTTCTATGCTGCATGCTGTTGGAGGAGGGTGACCATGATCTTCCAACCTTGCAGCCTTGTCTTTCTATGGGGCTTAACCGCAGTGGGTGAGTGGTTGTCATGTCGGACTACCAACCCCAAGCTTGCAGGTTCACTCCTGGCCGTGATAAGTGATTTTTTAAGGCGGCAAAAATCACGATACGTATGTCATACGTTGTTGGCATGTTAAAGAACCCTTTTGAATTAAGTAGGCCGTGTTCTTGATGGCAAAATAAATCTCGGGATTTTCTGTCAACAGAAAGTTCCTCATTGCTCTACTAGAAAGCGATATATTGTCAAGGAACTTAGATATCTAACCTCCTTTACTTTCATAGTGCTTCAAGGAACATCAAAATTCGTCATGCAAGCTGCTCTCTGGGTGTCAAATAACAAAGCTTGATAATATAATTAATAGTCCAGTCAGTGATTTTAAACCATCATGCCGAGACGCAAAACGGATATAGGTCGTAGTTCATTGACATCAATAAAATAAAAAAAGCGTTTATCACGTAATGCATTCATAACTGTTCCCGGGTGAAGCCGGAGCTAGTTGCTAGTTTGGTTGGTTGGTTGGTTCTTAAGTTTAGGGGCTACGACAACGCGGTCATGTAGCCCCGTGTACTTTGGGTGTGTGTGTAGAATCTGTCTGATAACCGGTGTTAATTGTGATGACTGTATTAGTGTGTGTTATCTGTTTTAGGTAGATTTCATTAGAAAGCTAACTATTGCAATGGGTCCCATGTTTCTACTTCCGGAAAATTTCGACATATCTTCGCGTTTCACATCCCCCAGACCCCAAAACCACCGTCAGTTCAAAAGTTTATATATATATATATATGTATATCAGTTTCTTGTGGACACGATAACTGCCGTAATTTTGCACCAATCACTTTGAATTTTTTACATAATATGTATCCCCTTAAAATCTCGGTCGAGTTCGTTAATGGAAATAATCGGTCGAAGGGGGTGAAAATGGGAGGCTTTTTTCGAAAAAGTGAAATATCGCTATAACTCTCTTAATACCTGAAATATTGAATCCATTCAAAGTTCATACTATGTGTCGGACAAGGCCCTAAAATTTATGTTTGAAACGTTTTTTGATAGCACCAACCATTGACCAAAGGGGTGGGAAAAGGTGGGTTTTTCGGGAAACATTAATCGTATCTCTGTTAATAGGCACAATACGAAAACCGCACAAAATGGACAATATTCCTCCACTAATTACCTAAAACTTTTGTCTGAAAGAATTTTTGATATGACCCACCATTACGCCATGGGGTGAGCAAAATGATTTAAGTTATAAGAAAATGCCAAGTGCCAAGAGAGGTTGCCATGACAACTTTACTTTTAATTGATAAGGGATGAGCCATCAGCAGTTGCTATGACAACGCCACTGCACGAGATAACATTCAGTTTTCCATCTGTCTGTGGGAAGCGACTTCGGTATCGGAACTGGTAGCATGCTGAACTTCTGTGCCCAAGGTCGCGGGTTCAAACCCGGCTGAAGTCGTCGGATTTACTAAGAGCGCTAAAAAAACTGAGTTTGCTTTCCTTCGGAGGGGGAGTTCCAACGTTCGTTGCGAGTTGATGGTTCCGGTGGCATCTAGTAGCCAAGTTCACAGCTAGGTGTCGTTGATGATAATATTTTAGGTAGATTTCATTAGAAAGCTAACTATTGCAATGGGTACCATGTTTCGATTTCCTGAATATTTCGACATATCTTCGCGTTTCACATCCCCCAGACCCAAAAACCACCGTCAGTTCAAAAGTTTATATATATATATATATATATATATATATATATATATATATATATATATATATTGAACCCATGGGCCATAGGGTCCATGACGGTCGAACCAATGTCCTTAAGGAAGAAATGAAAGAAAAGTATAGTTTCTTAAAGCAACGGAGAGAGATTTTAAGCCAGGAATATAGCTTAACATTGTGCAAGCGACTAGGGACAGATGCTCCTTAGATGAGATCACCACACTCGACATGCCAGAGAGGGCTGGTCACGAGTATTAATAACTGAGTGGAATCTTCCACCGTGATAGAAAGAGAAGCCTGAATCGGAATTCAAGCTGACGTGGCTGGAAATTGACAACGTCGCATACGCGCCAGAAGAGGAATAATTAAAATTAACACGTTTACGAGCATAATAATGAGTAAACAAGCACAGTACAGTGAATCATTTTGAATGAGAGATTTTTCAGTATAGAGAAACCATGTAATAATTGTGCAGAAATAAACTGCCGACGTAAGACGACGTCATCGGTGAATTACCTAAGCCTCTGTGGAAGGGAGAGAGCAAAAAGAATGCAACACCCACACAATTGAGGACGAGAAATTAATTAATATCTCCAAATTGCACGATCGATTCTTAGGTGCAATAAGATCATTTGACATTGAGAAGACGAGCTTTCGGAAGGTATAATTTTTATATTTGTGGCACCATTATTTTAGAAGTTGACCACAGGAAAGGCTTGAGTCTTATTTTTTTGTAGTAAAACAGTATAAAGCTTCGGGCGTTTCCAAGCCAATCATGCAGTATTCGAACGGCCCGAGGGGTATCGCCACGCATCACGCATCACGAATCCGTCCAGGAGGACGTGAAGTTATATCAGCACATGCAGTTATTCTGAGAGCCCGTGAGGGGACGTAACGCTGTATCACGTCACATCGCATGCAGTATTCAGACAGCCAGAGGGCACGTCGCTGCGTCACATCGCATACAGTCCTACGAGCATTCCGTGAGGGGAAGTGCTGCTCCACGACGTAGAAGTAATCATTCCGACAGTCCGTGAGGGGACGTAACTCTGCGTTACATCGATAACAGCTACCAGTACTCCTTGAGGGGAGAAAACGCTGTTTCACACCACCGAAGTAAGATCCAATAGCCACAGGCGTCACAGTAGTAACAACTTGCTTGCCTTCCATAAGGGGTGGTCAAGACGAAATCTTAAAGTATCGCCGCAGTGAAGTATTAGGAAAATCCTAATTATAGGATTTAGGCCCGACTGTATACAAGTTAAAGTGAAAATTCGCAAGTTATAGTCAGAGCAGGCTGCGTACGTCGGACTTAAAGGCGATAGGTCGTTAAATGTGCGAACGAACAGATCATAGCGTACGGAAGTATCGTACCAGACAGATAAACTGTTAGTCAAATTGAAGAAACCTAAAAGAGAAGAGCAGAATAGGTTCGAACGTAAGAGTGTTAAAAACAGTTCAAACAAAGAGGATAGGAGACTATAAACATTAGCTCCAGAAAGCAGGCGAACAATTCTAACAGTACTAGAATCGAGAAGTGCTAGCTGCTAGAAACTAAATCTATAGGTCTTAGAGGAGACCTCGATCCATATAGACTTTCGTTAGGATCGATAGACAGATCTACAGAGAAGCCGTTCAAGCTAGATCAATAGCCAGTTATCCAGGATAGGAATAGCAGAATTGAACTCCAGGGAACAGTAGATGTTTCGGGACTTTCGGATTCTTCAGAATAGGAAGCCGACATCGGATAAATCTCACCCTTGGAGACGGGAATTAAAGAAGATCACGTGTGATAGGCTCAGAAGTACGGCCTAGTGATCGGGTAATTGTGAAGTGTAAAATAATCAAGATTGTGTGTTAAATAATATTTTTAGTGTTATTATGTGTTCAAAAGGGACACACCAGTATATAAAAATGTCGTCAATATTAAGTGTTCTAGATATAGGTCAAAAAGTGTTTTTACGTAAGATGAATACCTTCAATATGGTGTAAAAAGTTCAAAGTGGGCCCCAAAAATGAAACACCACACCAGATTTAAGATCATGGAATGATCTGAAAATATGTAAGTACAAAATTCATTTTTATTTTGGTGTCAGAAATTGATTGTGTACAACTCACCGGAGTTTTGAGTGAAAGGGATGTGTTTTAATGAATAAATGCTGAATAATCAAGAATACGGTCTGAACAATAATAAAATAAATAGAGAAATTATGAATAAATACGTAAAGAATAATTCCCGTAGAGGAAATAGGTGAATAAAGGGTTAAAGTATTTAACAAATGTCATAAGAGCAAGCAAAATATCAGTTAAATATCATGAAAGACATTGAAATAAAGTAAAGTTGAGATATGAAAGAAATAGCTTTTGAGCTTATATAAAGAATAAAGAATAATAATAATAATTAAATATGGAAATGTTAAATAAAAATCAAATAAATTGATATGAACATAAGAACGTTAAGCCTTAACGTATGTGTAAGAAATGAGGTTCAATGGAATATTTTAAAACAGGGAGCGATTTATCGACCATGGAAAGATTAATATGTGAATTAAAATAATATTGAATTGTTACTAAAGAGATTTTATCAGTTCTTGGGAAGACATTTTCGGCTTAAAATAATGCATAGCGCATAATGAGCGCAAATATAATATTAAAGTGTCACGCTCGGAACGCGTAGTAGTTAAATACTTGGTACATTACTTATGGAGGGTAGTTGATTGCAGTGAATGATAATTGTATAAGTCCTCTATTTGTGACATTAGTATCACGAGGCATTGTGTATGTACTTAAAAAGGGAGCTAATATATGGTATTATTGAGCGTATGTCATATGGGCCACGGCCGACTCTAAATCGCATTTTGTATAAGCCCTCTGTATGGGATTAGTTCCCGAGGCACCTGAAGAGATTCGAATGCAGGATCTTCTTATGATAAAAGCCCCTGAAATTCTCCGTCGTCGTATGTGTATTTAATCTTCCCAATCAATGAGGACCCTCTCATAATTAATAAATGCCAAGGATATGAAAATGGTCTGTGAACCAAAGAATAGTTGTTTGAATGTTACGGTACAATAAAGCCTGGTCTCCTCAGAACTGGATAGAATGGAAAGGTTTGTTTTGAAAGCCTTGAAAATAAGCTACTAAAATGTTGGGTCAGACGGGAAGTCTCCACCACCCTAACAGGTCATAAATCGCACCCCAGTAGTAGAGACTAGCTCTTTTAAAGCGAGATGGAACAGAGACCGTCTCGTAAGCTGTTGAAAAGAGAAACGAATACACCAGGAGTGTTTAAAGTTGTAAACGACCCGGGCGTTGAACCGAGGTCCTTAAAGATAGATATTTCGTTTGCCGGTTCAGATCGTAGTTTCTTATATGATAATGGTCTATTAAGACATAAGAGATAAATAACAATCCCTATGGTAATAATGTATGGACGTGGGATTCCACGAGTTGATTGAAGGCAACTGAGTTCGGGAGTAACTATAGTTTTTTGACTGTGTCAAGTACCTTCACGCTCTGGAGTACACAATTGATTTTCTGATTACCTTAATATGTTTGTGAAATAAAGAGAGATGATAACAACTGAAGGTGTGGACATGCCCAAAAACATTGAATTAGATAATTAACATAGATTTTAAACATAATTATATATTTGTTTTTGAGAAATAAGTAAATATAAAAGCTAGTGTTTGAGGTGTACAAGAATGACACCGTAATAATGTAATTGCATGGAGCCAAAGAGCTCGGAGTTATGTAAACTTAATGTTAGTGCTTTATGGAAGTGAGACTAAGTAAGAATTGTTGGTTTATGTGGAAACCACAGGTTTTAAATACAATATTTGTTTATTTTATTTTGTGATCCCTTGTTCATTTGGAACAAGCAGTTGATATTTGGGTCAGTAATTAAATTGTTTAAATGTTTGTAGCGCCATTAATTTTGTTAATTAAATATGTTTAAATAGGAGTGGATTTTGTTGTTATTTTTGCAAGTGTATCCTCTAATTAATCCAAAATATGTGAGTCACAGAGTGGGGGAACTTACCACTGCCCCGAAATCCCGAATTGAGCTACGCTGGTATACTGTGATTGGCATATTTCTTGCTAAATGGGCACAGGGGGATATATAAATACTGTGCTGGATTGATAACTAGAGGAACACTTAAGTCGGTCATATCATGTAAAATTAAAGTAATAATAAGAATAGCTACAACGTAAGATATTAACTGACCGCATGGGTCCCTGGAAACTCATACCGAGCAGCCCTGAATATATATTATATATAAACCCCCTAGCAAAAGTAGACATGGCGCCCAGTACGCAGGGCTGAGTTTTCCTAGGGAAAACCCGAGTTTTTCTCGAAAAATCAAAATTTTCAATTTTTGAAAAATGGTTTTTCGAAATTTTGAATTTTAAACACTTCCATAAAGGTTTATGAAATTGAATAAGATTAGCAAAAGGGTACGTTGTAAGTGAATACCCGTACTAAAGTAATATTTTAAAGAAATTGGGACACACGGATTCAGAGTATCATCTCTCAAGCATGTACTAGTGTGGTGGCATTTGTGGCCCACTGTATTCTCATAAGATGGTATTGAGTGAGGAATTGCAGGGGCTTTTGGAGGCGATAAAAGCCGATAGTAATGAGAAGTTGGGGGCCATAAACAATAAATTGGACAGCCAACAGGAGGAAAATAACCAAAGGTTAGGATCCATGAATCTAAGTTTGGAGTCACTAAAAACTGATAGTGTTAATATGAACACTAAACTAGAGGCCATGGAGATTAAAATACAAAGTAATATAAATGAGAAATTAGAAGGGATAATGAATGACAAATTCCAAGGTTTTGATACTAAGCTGGGGGACAAGTTAAGTGAAATTAAAGAGGAAAGTAAAGGATTTTACTCAGGAATACAAGTCCAAATAGAGACTATGAACAAAAATATGGTAGAGTCCCAAAATACATGTAAACAAAATTTTGAAATTTTAGAAACTAAATTGAGTAATATGGAGGGAAATGTAAAAGCATGTGAGGAGAAACTTGTAACCCAGATCCAAGGTGTGCGGGAAAAATTAGAAGCTCAGATAAAATCTAACAGCGATATTTGTAAGGCATCCCGGGAGGAAATAAAACAAAGCGTGAATAAGCTAGGAGATAGATTTGAAGGGGTTGAAGGAAAAGTAGGGACCCTCGAGAACAAAATCGGTGTAGTTCAGACTGAGGTAACTGAGATGAAAAATCAAAATCTAAAGGATGTTAAGGAGATGAAAGATCAAATTGATCATTTTACCGGGCAGGTAGATGAGAATCTGAAGACATACGAAACGAAAATAGATCAAAGATTAGGTGTATACGAGGGGCATCTCCAGAGTGAAAGAAAACAACGAGAGAACGAGAGTAAGGAAAGTACCCATAAAATAAATGAAATAAGTCAGGGTATTATTGAGGTTCAGGAAACCATCGGAACATTAAAGGTTCATGTAGGAAAAACCAATAAGGAAATTAATCAGGTCCAAGATGAAATGATGAAGTTATATAAGAGTCAAGAGAAGACTGAGGGAAGGCTTGAAGGAATGAAAATAGATATGGTCAAAGGACGAAAAGAAGTGGATAAGCAAATAAAGGAGATACGAGAGGGCTTAGAGACCATAGGTGACGTTAAGCCAGAAATTATAGATCAAAGGGTCATGATCTTTAAGAAAGAGGTAGAAGAACAACTAAAGGAATTCAGGGATAGTTACAGGGATGAGAAATTCCAATCCAAAAAGGAAGAGGAAGATATTAAAATGAATCAAGAAAGAATTCAGAATGAATTAAGATCCCGATTGGAGAGGACGGAACTTAAGAATAGTCAAATGGAAATCCAACTCATGGCAAATGAAGAAAGTGCCCGAAGAGAAAGGAAGTTAGAATTCGAAAATCAGGAAGAGTTTCCAAAGACAGGATGGGTAGATTCCCGTGAACAAGGCACAGATACGGAAAGGGACTTAGGAGGGGAGAGTCCTTATAAGATCCCAGGATATCCAATGGCGATGTCAACCCCGTACACGAATCAGACAAATGGCCAAATAATAAACATTATTAAATCCAATGAGGACAGACCAGTAAAGTTTACGGGTAATAACATGTCTATTACTCCAAAATACTGGCTTAAAGAAGTGGCAGAGTATCTAAATGAAATGAAGGTTCCTCAGGATCGGAGGCTGAGAGCTATTGAAAAGCTGTTGGCAGGTGATTGTCTCACCTGGTTCAGAAGTTTTAGATACACTTTTGATACGGTGGAAGGCTTTAGGGAAGCATTTTTGAAGCGATATTGGGCAGCAGATGTCCAAGAAAACTTAAGGCTAGATCTGTACTCTAGGAAGTACAGCACCAATGCACCGACTAAATACTCGGAATTTTTCACCGCTCAGCTGTGTAAATTCCGCGAACTGGATATTGCTCCGGCAGAAAACGACCTGTGTGCCGCCATTGCAAGACAGCTTCCATATGAGATTCAGAGACTGCTAATCTCATCCAAAGCCAGAAGTGCTGTGGAAGTGGAAAGCGTATTACGTCAGTTAGATATGACGACTTCGCACGTAACACCTCGGCATCAGAGACAAACTGAGCAAGTACACATGGCCAGCAGTCAGGAAACTGGAGAAAAACCAGCGACCAGGAATCAGTCCACCAGTACGGATACTCAAGGACGAGATCGAGAGTATGGGCACCAGGAGCTTAGAAGGATACAGCCATATTACCGGGGAGGATATCGAGGAAGGAATCCTAGAACTACGGGTTATAGGCAACAGGAAAGCCGACCCTATAACAATAACCAGCAAAGGCCGGATAATAGAAAGAAATGGGAGAATTATCCCAGGAGAAATGTAAGGCCAGACGATAGGGATGATGAATATCGGGCCGAAATAGAAGAAAGATATCAGGAGAGTCTTCGTTATATGAACGAAAGACCAGATGAACCTGATAGGCAAAAAGTCCGTTGGAGTGAGGCAATCAAGAACCGGAAATCACCCGACCGACTAGACGGAGCTCAAAGCTTGGAACTACAAGCTCAGCTAAAGAATGAGGGAAAAGGGAGCCCTCAGGATAAAAAAAACTCCAAATTTAAATTGTCAAAAGTGGAAACATACCAGGAGCTGGGAGGAAGTAGAAATTGTAAATTGGATAGCTAGACCAGATGAACTAATTAACGAGGATGTGGAAGGAATCCCACCTGTTAAAAGAGAACTACCTATAATTATGCTTAGGATAGAAGGATTACTGGTCAGAGCATTGATTGATACTGGATCCACAATAAGTTTAATTACACAAACCCTTTTGAATGAATTGGAAACAAGGGGCCGAGTACTAAAGATTCCCACATCAAGTGTAAAGATTAAGGGAATTATCCCTGAAAAATCTTTGACATGTAAATTTCAGGTATACATTGATTTAATCATGGGTAACGCTGAAATTTCGCAGTGCTTTTTGCTGGTAAATCAATTACCTTATAATGTCATATTAGGTATTGATTTTATCCGTGAGAACAAGGTCATTATAGACCTAGCGCAAAATTGCATTAGAATTCAAAGAGAGGATGTGGATGAGCAAAACATTAACCTACAGGATCAGGAGGCGAAAATAGCAGAACAGGTATGGCATATGGAAGAAGTAATTGAGGAAGATGATAAGGACATAGAAAAGATATTGGAAGTCCTCAACATAGAATTCGAAGATAATGTGGAAAATGAGTTCGAGACCAACCTGTCCGGAAAGGTGGAGGAAGCTAAAGTCAGCCTCGAAATTAAGGAACAGTTAAAGAAATTATTATTGGATTATAGGGACGTATTTGATTCCAAGCCAGGGAAGATTGAAAATTTTAAATACGCGTTCCAAGTCAACGATTGGGCACCGTTCAAACAAAAACCATACCCGGTTGCGGAAAAACATTACCCACAAACCAAGAAAACACTGCAGGAGATGATGAATGCAGGTGTTATAGAAAAGATGGCGACACCATATGTTAGTCCATTAGTGATTGTGAGTAAACCGGATGGCTCAGTAAGGGTGTGTTTAGATGCCAGAAATCTAAATGCAAAAATCATACCAGAAAATGATTCGGCACCACCCATAAAAGAAATACTGAGGAAGTTTAAAGGCAAGAAGATTTTTACAAATATTGACATGACTTCTTCGTATCATCATCTCGAACTGGAAGAGAAAACCAGCTTGTTGACTGGATTTCAGTTCGATCAACAAACATACTGCTTTAGAAGATGTCCGTTTGGATTAAAGACTGCAGGATCCGCATTAATAAGAGCGCTTGATCGAAACCTGTCAGAGGAAGTGAAAGAGTGCACTATCCGATACGTAGATGACATTTTGCTTACCTCGGAGAACATTGAGGAACATTTAGAAAATTTGAAGAAATTATTAGAAGACCTAAGAAGGGCAAATTTTAAGATAAATTTAAAGGAGTCGAACTTCTGTCAAAGGCAAGTGACATTTTTAGGGCATGTGATTGACAAGGATGGTGTTAAACCAAATCCATGCAAATTGGAATCGATAAGGGATTTTCCAAGGCCTTTGAAAGTGAAGAACGTTCGCCAGTTTTTGGGATTGATTGGGTTCTTCTCAGGACATTGTCCATCATACACCAAAACTGTGGCACCACTACAGGACCTTCTGAAGAAGGGGGGCAAGTGGAAGTGGACGGAGGAAGCAGAAAAAGCATTCGTGGAAGCCAAGGAAATGCTCTTAAATTACGTGAAGCTAGGATATCCTGATTTTAATCAGAGATTTATCATTCAGACAGACGCATCCCAGATTGGAATAGGGGCAATGCTATATCAGGAGAACCCGGAAAACCCTGATAAGAAGAATTATCTAGCTTTCACAAGTAGGAGACTGAAACCACACGAGAAAAATTATACGATCAGCGAGATCGAGCTGTTAGCGATATTGCACGCGTTGCAATATTGGCGGAAGATCGTATATGGGTTTCAGGTCATTCTAAGGACGGATCATAAAGCCTTAACCTTTTTGATGAAGACGGATTTATCCAGTCAAAGGTTGATGCGTTGGGCTTTATATATTCAACAATTTGATGTCAAGATAGAGTACTGCCCAGGAAAGGAAAACATAGTTCCAGACTACTTAAGTAGACAGCCAGAGTCCATAGAAGAGGAAGTAATGGCTATAGATTTGGAAGACAGGGATCAGCGTACTCTTAATGAGTTAAGAAGCATTAGTCAAAGACAACGGGAGGATCCATGGATGAACATGCTCATATCATTCCTTGAGGGAAGCTTGATAAGAGGAACACCAGCGTACACTGAAGCTGAGAAGATAGCACAAGACTACACGTTTTATAATGGGTTATTATATAAGTTTGTGGACTCTGACCATACGAAATTAAGGATTGTTGTACCTGCAATTTTGCAGAGGAAAGTAGTATGGTTAGCCCATAGATCGTTCGGACATATGGGAGTCGACAAAACAGTCTCGATGCTGAAAGAAGCATTTATATGGCCGAGACTGAGAGAAACTGTAAGGGACACGTTAAAGACATGTGATTTATGTCAAAGGATCAAACCTAATGCATTTCTGATGGGACAGAAGCCTATACCATTGTTGCCCGAAAGGCCCGGCCAAATCATATCTATTGATAATTTTGGACCTTTGCCAAAGGCAAGAAGAGGAAATCGACACATAATGGTGGCTATGGATGTCTTCACTAAAATGGTTGTCCTTGCTCCCATACAGAAGACTAGTACCAAACAGGTGTTAAAACGACTTAAAGAAAAAGTGATACCGATTCTGGGGAAACCTGAGAATTTGTTGTCGGATCACGGCAGTTGTTTCACCAGTGTAGAGTTCAGACGAGAATTAGAAAGACTTGGAATACGTCAAATTTTGTCAAGTATTCGCCATCCTGAGGCAAACCCTGTAGAGAGAGTTATGAGAGAAACGGCCAAGTATTGTAGAATATACTGTGCCGAAGAAAATTGGAAGTGGATAGATATTTTGGATATTATTGAATTTTGTATAAATAATACAATCCATGAATCCACAGGAGAGATACCCATAACGTTACATCGGAATGAGCAACCAGAAAGACCTTGGAATCTGGTAATTCCTAGACCAGCAGACGCTCAACCGGGAAGAGATGTACGAATTAGGAGAGCCTTTGAGCATCTAAAAGCTCAAGCCGACAGGAGGCAGAGAAGAAATAGGCATAAGAGGTATCATCGACCATTATTAGCAGGAGAAATGGTGTTAGTGAAAAGACCAACCATTTCGGACCCAGGGAACCGTGTGTACAAGAAGTTCCAGAAAATGTACCACGGACCATATCAGATAACCAGAGATTTGAGGAATAACGCATATAGAATTCGGCACTGTGAAACGGATCACGAAGTGACCATGAATTCAGCAAATTTGAAATTATATTACCCTCCCGAAGATTTTGATGAAGAAAATGAACAAGCCCTGGTCGTGGAAACATTTAGAGATGAATCCGCTTTTGACATAAACAAGAATGAGGAAGAAATAGAAAATAGAGCTCAAGCATTCGAGTGTGAATGCGAATTGGAGAAAGTATATTGGGAAATTAAAGAAATAATTGAATTTATTGAAGAAGAAAATTCCAATTTAAGAAAAGAAAATGATGAAATAAGGAAACGGGTAGGGATAGACCAAACCCGTAAGGGAGAATGTGGTTCTGGGAACGTAAAGTCCAGACGTATAAAGAAAGAAAGAAAGGGTAGGGACAGAGCATACCCGACCTACACAATTATCGGATATGACTTAAAAGAAATAAAAACAACAGTAAATACGGATGACGTTATGATGGATTCGACGAATAAAGTAATACAAATTAAATTGAAATAAATTTCCTCAAAATTTTCGAAAATTTATTTACCTAAGGAGGGGAGAGATGAACCCATGGGCCATAGGGTCCATGACGGTCGAACCAATGTCCTTAAGGAAGAAATGAAAGAAAAGTATAGTTTCTTAAAGCAACGGAGAGAGATTTTAAGCCAGGAATATAGCTTAACATTGTGCAAGCGACTAGGGACAGATGCTCCTTAGATGAGATCACCACACTCGACATGCCAGAGAGGGCTGGTCACGAGTATTAATAACTGAGTGGAATCTTCCACCGTGATAGAAAGAGAAGCCTGAATCGGAATTCAAGCTGACGTGGCTGGAAATTGACAACGTCGCATACGCGCCAGAAGAGGAATAATTAAAATTAACACGTTTACGAGCATAATAATGAGTAAACAAGCACAGTACAGTGAATCATTTTGAATGAGAGATTTTCAGTATAGAGAAACCATGTAATAATTGTGCAGAAATAAACTGCCGACGTAAGACGACGTCATCGGTGAATTACCTAAGCCTCTGTGGAAGGGAGAGAGCAAAAAGAATGCAACACCCACACAATTGAGGACGAGAAATTAATTAATATCTCCAAATTGCACGATCGATTCTTAGGTGCAATAAGATCATTTGACATTGAGAAGACGAGCTTTCGGAAGGTATAATTTTTATATTTGTGGCACCATTATTTTAGAAGTTGACCACAGGAAAGGCTTGAGTCTTATTTTTTTGTAGTAAAACAGTATAAAGCTTCGGGCGTTTCCAAGCCAATCATGCAGTATTCGAACGGCCCGAGGGGTATCGCCACGCATCACGCATCACGAATCCGTCCAGGAGGACGTGAAGTTATATCAGCACATGCAGTTATTCTGAGAGCCCGTGAGGGGACGTAACGCTGTATCACGTCACATCGCATGCAGTATTCAGACAGCCAGAGGGCACGTCGCTGCGTCACATCGCATACAGTCCTACGAGCATTCCGTGAGGGGAAGTGCTGCTCCACGACGTAGAAGTAATCATTCCGACAGTCCGTGAGGGGACGTAACTCTGCGTTACATCGATAACAGCTACCAGTACTCCTTGAGGGGAGAAAACGCTGTTTCACACCACCGAAGTAAGATCCAATAGCCACAGGCGTCACAGTAGTAACAACTTGCTTGCCTTCCATAAGGGGTGGTCAAGACGAAATCTTAAAGTATCGCCGCAGTGAAGTATTAGGAAAATCCTAATTATAGGATTTAGGCCCGACTGTATACAAGTTAAAGTGAAAATTCGCAAGTTATAGTCAGAGCAGGCTGCGTACGTCGGACTTAAAGGCGATAGGTCGTTAAATGTGCGAACGAACAGATCATAACGTACGGAAGTATCGTACCAGACAGATAAACTGTTAGTCAAATTGAAGAAACCTAAAAGAGAAGAGCAGAATAGGTTCGAACGTAAGAGTGTTAAAAACAGTTCAAACAAAGAGGATAGGAGACTATAAACATTAGCTCCAGAAAGCAGGCGAACAATTCTAACAGTACTAGAATCGAGAAGTGCTAGCTGCTAGAAACTAAATCTATAGGTCTTAGAGGAGACCTCGATCCATATAGACTTTCGTTAGGATCGATAGACAGATCTACAGAGAAGCCGTTCAAGCTAGATCAATAGCCAGTTATCCAGGATAGGAATAGCAGAATTGAACTCCAGGGAACAGTAGATGTTTCGGGACTTTCGGATTCTGCAGAATAGGAAGCCGACATCGGATAAATCTCACCCTTGGAGACGGGAATTAAAGAAGATCACGTGTGATAGGCTCAGAAGTACGGCCTAGTGATCGGGTAATTGTGAAGTGTAAAATAATCAAGATTGTGTGTTAAATAATATTTTTAGTGTTATTATGTGTTCAAAAGGGACACACCAGTATATAAAAATGTCGTCAATATTAAGTGTTCTAGATATAGGTCAAAAAGTGTTTTTACGTAAGATGAATACCTTCAATATGGTGTAAAAAGTTCAAAGTGGGCCCCAAAAATGAAACACCACACCAGATTTAAGATCATGGGATGATCTGAAAATATGTAAGTACAAAATTCATTTTTATTTTGGTGTCAGAAATTGATTGTGTACAACTCACCGGAGTTTTGAGTGAAAGGGATGTGTTTTAATGAATAAATGCTGAATAATCAAGAATACGGTCTGAACAATAATAAAATAAATAGAGAAATTATGAATAAATACGTAAAGAATAATTCCCGTAGAGGAAATAGGTGAATAAAGGGTTAAAGTATTTAACAAATGTCATAAGAGCAAGCAAAATATCAGTTAAATATCATGAAAGACATTGAAATAAAGTAAAGTTGAGATATGAAAGAAATAGCTTTTGAGCTTATATAAAGAATAAAGAATAATAATAATAATTAAATATGGAAATGTTAAATAAAAATCAAATAAATTGATATGAACATAAGAACGTTAAGCCTTAACGTATGTGTAAGAAATGAGGTTCAATGGAATATTTTAAAACAGGGAGCGATTTATCGACCATGGAAAGATTAATATGTGAATTAAAATAATATTGAATTGTTACTAAAGAGATTTTATCAGTTCTTGGGAAGACATTTTCGGCTTAAAATAATGCATAGCGCATAATGAGCGCAAATATAATATTAAAGTGTCACGCTCGGAACGCGTAGTAGTTAAATACTTGGTACATTACTTATGGAGGGTAGTTGATTGCAGTGAATGATAATTGTATAAGTCCTCTATTTGTGACATTAGTATCACGAGGCATTGTGTATGTATTTAAAAAGGGAGCTAATATATGGTATTATTGAGCGTATGTCATATGGGCCACGGCCGACTCTAAATCGCATTTTGTATAAGCCCTCTGTATGGGATTAGTTCCCGAGGCACCTGAAGAGATTCGAATGCAGGATCTTCTTATGATAAAAGCCCCTGAAATTCTCCGTCGTCGTATGTGTATTTAATCTTCCCAATCAATGAGGACCCTCTCATAATTAATAAATGCCAAGGATATGAAAATGGTCTGTGAACCAAAGAATAGTTGTTTGAATGTTACGGTACAATAAAGCCTGGTCTCCTCAGAACTGGATAGAATGGAAAGGTTTGTTTTGAAAGCCTTGAAAATAAGCTACTAAAATGTTGGGTCAGACGGGAAGTCTCCACCACCCTAACAGGTCATAAATCGCACCCCAGTAGTAGAGACTAGCTCTTTTAAAGCGAGATGGAACAGAGACCGTCTCGTAAGCTGTTGAAAAGAGAAACGAATACACCAGGAGTGTTTAAAGTTGTAAACGACCCGGGCGTTGAACCGAGGTCCTTAAAGATAGATATTTCGTTTGCCGGTTCAGATCGTAGTTTCTTATATGATAATGGTCTATTAAGACATAAGAGATAAATAACAATCCCTATGGTAATAATGTATGGACGTGGGATTCCACGAGTTGATTGAAGGCAACTGAGTTCGGGAGTAACTATAGTTTTTTGACTGTGTCAAGTACCTTCACGCTCTGGAGTACACAATTGATTTTCTGATTACCTTAATATGTTTGTGAAATAAAGAGAGATGATAACAACTGAAGGTGTGGACATGCCCAAAAACATTGAATTAGATAATTAACATAGATTTTAAACATAATTATATATTTGTTTTTGAGAAATAAGTAAATATAAAAGCTAGTGTTTGAGGTGTACAAGAATGACACCGTAATAATGTAATTGCATGGAGCCAAAGAGCTCGGAGTTATGTAAACTTAATGTTAGTGCTTTATGGAAGTGAGACTAAGTAAGAATTGTTGGTTTATGTGGAAACCACAGGTTTTAAATACAATATTTGTTTATTTTATTTTGTGATCCCTTGTTCATTTGGAACAAGCAGTTGATATTTGGGTCAGTAATTAAATTGTTTAAATGTTTGTAGCGCCATTAATTTTGTTAATTAAATATGTTTAAATAGGAGTGGATTTTGTTGTTATTTTTGCAAGTGTATCCTCTAATTAATCCAAAATATGTGAGTCACAGAGTGGGGGAACTTACCACTGCCCCGAAATCCCGAATTGAGCTACGCTGGTATACTGTGATTGGCATATTTCTTGCTAAATGGGCACAATATATATATATATATATGTATCTTCTTCTTCTTAGCGTCATCCCGTAGGAACGGGGTCCGCTTTTTGGATCAATGCACGCCAATTCTTGCAATCTAATGCTTCGCGTGATTTCAAGTTTCTTGATCGTAAATCGGCGTTAATGGTGTCGAGCCACCGCAATTTTGGTCTCCCACGCTGTCTCTGGCCGTCGACCGTTAGATGGTAGGCCGAGCCGATGACTGAACTTTGTGGTGCACGGACAACGTGCCCATACCAACGGAGTCTCCATTCCTGCATTTTCTCATTGATTGGAGCCACGCCAGCTGTATGTCGAATCGTTGTGTTGGGGATATGGTCGAGCAGAGAAATGTTTAATGATCTTCGCAGCATCCGCATTTCCATGACATGAAGCGAATGCTCGCATTGATTCGTGCTCGCACATCTTCATTCACAGAGCTGTCGCCATTCAATCGTGAGCCTAGGTATCGGAATGTATTTACCTTGGTAAGAGGAGCTCCATTAATACCTATAGTTCCAGGGGATGGAATCGTTTCGAGGTATTCAGTCTTGTGGATGTTCAAACGAAGACCAAATCCTTGCAGACGATCATGCCTTGTCTGCTCTTGGGTTTCAAATTCCTTCCTGGAGTCTGCCGCAAGCATCACATCATCAGCGTATAGCAATGTCCATGGGACACACTTCTGCAGGTCTCGCGTTATGGAATTCATGACGATAACAAAGAGCAGGGGAGACAGAGCTGAGCCTTGATGAACCCCAAATGTCACAGGGAAGCTGTCAGTGAGTCCTGTAGGGCATCGCACGTGGCTTTTGGTGTTGTTGTACAGCATTTTTATCCAGTTTATATACATTTCTGGAACTTGATGATCTCGGAGAGCGTACCAAATCATCTGGTGTGGTACTCGATCAAATGCCTTCTCGAGGTCAAGGAAAGCAAGATGTAGTGGCCTCCTCTTCTCTCGGAATTTCTCCATCAGCTGGCGCACAGCAAAGATTGCGTCTATCGTGCCACAACCCTTGACAAACCCACATTGATTTGCTGAGAGCTGTACGATGTTCCTCAGCCTATTGTCTAGGATACGTTCGAATATTTTCATAGTGTGGGAGAGAAGTCTAATTGGACGGTAATTGGTACATTCAGCTGGGTCACCCTTACCCTTAAAGATAGGTACTGTGATACTAGTTGACCAATCTGTAGGTATTTGACCACAGAGAATAATTGAATTGAAGAACTCTGTCAGCCAGGTGGTCGCGTTGTCAGTAAGTTCCTCAATTTTCCAGATGTCTGCAGGAAGGTCATCTAGCCCTGGGGCCTTTCCATTTTTCATGCTACGAATGGCAACTTTGACTTCATCTTCAGTGATACAAGGTACTGGTCCAGCTGTAACATAGATGTCTGGTATTTGTGGGTGAGGGAATTCAGTGTTGAATACTTCACTAAAATACTCTCGCCAACGGTGCAGAATCATCTTGCTATCGTGAAGTCGTCGACCATTCTTATCCTTCACACACATATAGTGTTCTATATCCTGACCTGCTCTACACCGTGCTCGGGCTAGTCGGTAGATAATTTTGTCTCCGTCTTTAGTTGTCAGTTGATCATATAAATGTTTGTAGTGATCTACTTTAGCCTCAGCAACTGCTCTTTTTGCCTCCCTCTTGGTGGCTTTGTATTTCAGAAGATTCTCCTCAGTCGGTGATGTTTCCAACTGTTTAAAAGCGTTTTTTTTTCATGCACCATTTCCTGTACCTTGTCTGTCCACAACCACGTCTGTTTATCAATTCTACGTGTGCCGGGCTGTGTTACACCAAGCTCAGATTGAGCTAAACTAGTTACGCAGTTGTTGAATGATGCCCAAGTATAATCCGTATTTACAGAATCAACTGGAGGGAACACAATATTCTCACTGAATGCCACTTTATGGTCTTGTAGCTTCCACCATTTGATTTTGGCATGACATTTCACATAGGGTTTTCTTATGTAACCTTTCATTCTAAGATCGGTAACTAGCAGTTTATGTTGAGGGGCTAAACATTCAGATGGTATGACCTTAGTGTCTATGACAATTGGGAAATCTCTCCTACGAAGTAGCACATAGTCAATCTGAGTATTGTGCCCTCCGCTAGTGTAGGTGATCAAGTGTGATTTGCGTTTCTTAAAGAAGGTGTTAGTGATAATTAGATCATTTGCTTCAGCAAATTCAAGGATCCTGTTCCCGTCTTAATTTCTGAGATCATAGCCAAAATTTCCATGGCATTCATACCCCTCGCTGGTACTGCCAACATGTCCAATAAGATCTCCACAAAGTAGAAATAGGTCTTCTTCATTGCACGTTGTAACGGCATCTTGAAGTTCGTTCCAGAATGTGTCTTTAGCTGTCTCATCACAGCCTGTCTATGGGGCATACGCTGAAAATATATGTATACGGCGAGTTGGGGTGTCGATAACTGCTGACATGAGACGATCGGAGTAGCGATGTACAGCTGATACTTGGTTGCGAAGTTTTTCATTCACTACAATAGCGACTCCCTGGCTATTAGTCGTACCATGATAGATCAACGTATACCCTTCTCCAATATCTCAGGATTTCTGCCCTTTCCACCGTGTCTCTTGTAGACAAGCCAGATCTACGCAACGAGATTTTAGGATTGCTGCCAATTCGCGACAGCGACCTGTCAATGTCCCAATGTTCCAGGAAGCAATATATATATATGTATATCAGTTTTTGTGGACACGATAACTGCCGTAATTTTGCACCAATCACTTTGAATTTTTTACCGAATATGTATACCCATAAAATCTCGGTCGAGTTCGTTACTGGGCTAAATCGGTCGAAGGGGATGAAAATGGGGGACTTTTTTCGAAAAAATGAAATATTGCTATAACTCTCTTAATATGTGAAAAATCGAATCCGTTTAAAGTTCATACTATGTGCCGGATAAAGCTCAAAAATTTATGTTTGAAACGTTTTTTGATAGCACAAACCATTGACCAAAGGGGTGGGAAAAAGTGGGTTTTTCGGGATACATTAATCATATCTATGTTAATAGGCACAATATCAAAACCGTACAAAATGGACAATATTCCCCTAATAATTACCTAAAACTTTTGTCTGAAAGAATTTTTGATATGAGCCACCATTACGCCAAGGGATGAGAAAAATGATTTCGGAATTATAAGAAAATGCCAAGAGCTATCAATGGTTGCCATGGCAACACTACTAAATTGATGAGGGATGAGCCATCAGACGTTGCCATGACAACGCACTTGCGCGAGATCAGATTCAGATTTCCATCGGACTAAGTGTGAAGCGGCTTCGGTGACGTAACTGGTAGCATGCTGAACTTCTATGCCCAAGGTCGCGGGTTCAAAGCCGGCCAAAGTCGTCAGATTTTCTAAGAGCGCTAAAAATCCCTCAGTATGCTTTCCTTTGGAGGGGAAGTTCCAACGTTCGTTGCGAGTTGCTGATTGCGGTGGCATCTAGTAGCCAAGTTCACAGCTAGGTGTCGTTGACGGTAGTATCTGGTAGCAACATTAGGAACTACTGCTTGAAATTGAGCGTCTGCATTCCTTACCTGAATTACAGACTAATACAGCCATCACAATTCACACCGTTTATCAGACAGATTCTACACTCACCCAAAGTACACGGGGTTTCATGACCGCGTTGTCGCAGCCCCTAAACTGAGGAACCAACCAACATCTCTGCGGGAGATATAATTTTGCGTGAAGAAGTAACAGACCGTTACAAAGTTACACATCAGTGTCGAAACCTTGCATAAGGACAGTGTGACCACAAGTATAAAAATGGACTCCAAATGACGAGAAGGTTACCGTCATCATAAGACAATAGAATGTTTAAAATATGCATAAAATGACGAAAAACAAAGTTAATTACTCTCCAATTATAAAATACTTTCACGCAATAAATGAGGTCTGATCCTTCTACGAAAACATGGATATTCTGCCTATTTTCGCCTATCCCCAAGTTTGTCCGGTGAAATCTACCTCCGCCTTCCGGCGTGCCGAGAGGACTTTTTTTAATTTAAGTACTGCAACTTAGAATTTTTCAAATATTTCCTACTTTTGCCGCCAAGCGCCACCGTCAACGACTACTAGCCCAAGTTCAGAACGTAGCTACTAGACGCCACCGCAGTCGGCTCTTGGCAACGAACGTAGAAACCTATGAGCGTTGTTTACATTCTTAACCTATCCAATTTAGCTTCACACAAGTGTAATTAGTGGAAGATTCTTTAACATGCAATAAATCTATGACATGGGACCGCCGGCTTTACTTCCCCACCGAAGGAAGGCATACTGAGGGATTTTTAACGCTCTTAAAAAAAATCCGACGGCTTCGGCCGGGTTTGAACCCGCGATATTGGGCATAGAAGCTCAGCATGCTACCAACTACACCACCGATGCCGCTGGTTGCTAGTTTCCTAATAATTGCGAATTGACGGACGGAAAAGTTGCAATATTTATTATTATTGTTAATAAGGCAAAACTGAAATATGGCTTCAAAGCTTTCTGTAACAAGTAAAATTAATTTATAGAACTAAATTACATTAGCTGTAATTATCAAATGTAATATAACCTTCAGTTTCAGCAAATCCTAAATCTGTACTAAATTAAATTATCATATTTACAAGCAAATAAGTATGTCGTAAATTTGCAATTTTTTCTATATAGAGGCATTATCTATGTGCGCCCCGATGAACACGGCAAGCTAAGCCGGCTGTGAGTGGCGCAGATCGCGGGCACGCGTACCCAGTTCAGCCTGTGGTGGCGCTCCCTTTCACACTTTAACCAAACATGTTCAATAATGTGTACTTACCGTGCTCATAGTCGATGCTCAAAATGTCCTCCATCTCCATCACCTGACATCTTCTGATGAAAGAATGTCTGTCAACCCCTTTATTATTTATGGAGCCTGTTTCCTCGAATCGTTCAGTGAGCCTCCTAATTGTACTGGCATTAGGCACAGGTCTTCCTGGAAACTTGATTCGAAATTTTCGTCTCGTTTCAGAACGAGATTTTCTGTTTTTCATGATGAAAATTAATAAATGTAAAACAAAAATATTGGAATGCAGCCGAAAAAATCAGAAACCACTATGGACATCAAATTGGCAGCAGAAAAGCTGAAGGAAGTAGGAAACTTCTGTTACTTAGGAAGCAAAATAACCAGTGATGAGCGAAGCAAAGAGGATATAAAAAGTAGGTTGGCTCAGGCAAGGAAAGCATTTTTATTTAAAAAAGGAATCTGTTGACATCGAATATAGATTTAGGTACTAGGAAGTAATTTTTGAAAGCCTTTGTCTGGAGCGTGGCGCTCTATGGAAGTGAAACTTGGACTATTGGTGCAGCAGAAAAGAGGAGAATTGAAGCGTTTGAAATGCGGTGTTACAGGAGAATGATGAAGATCAGATGGGTAGATAGGGTTACAAACGAAGAGGTATTAAGACGAGTGGGAGAGGAGAGATGTTTCTTGCCACTGCTAATGAAGAGAAGAGATAGATTGGTAGGAAACATACTAAGACACCCAGGAATAGCAAGCTTAGTTATGGAAGGAAGGGTAGAGGACAAGAACTGTAGGGGTAGACCAAGGTTAGAATATGTTAAACAGATTGCCTCGGATGTAGAGTGTGGTAGCTATGTAGAGATGAAACGATTAGCTCAGGACAGGGAGGCATGGAGGGCTTAATCAAACCAGTCAAAAGACCGAAGACTTAAACAACAACACATATACGAATTATGGATATACACACGTTCGGGCAATGTCAATTGGTGTCTAGGCATGACCAACAAAATCACAGAAATCACAATACTCTCTAAACGTGCAACACTAACGTCTAATCTTTGCAGATACACGTCCATATGAATGACAATACACGTATGAACTAACGATATGAGTCAGCGGAGTGCGCCACCACCGGCTGAACCGTGTACGCGCAGTCACAGCCAGCTTAGCTTGCCGTGTGTATCGGGGCGGACATAGATAATGCCTCTGTATATATTTGTATGTCCTTGGATGTTACAAAATGTAAATGCCTAATGTTGTATTTCTAAATACTAAAAACCCCAAATTCTAGATATGATAAATAATGCACTGGCCTGCCTTTAGAACTGAAAGGAGAAGAAGGATTCAGCAGAGACACGTGCAAAAGTATGATAGCCATGATGGATGAGAAAATGTCAGGAAAGCTTGGATGGGAAGAGGTCATGGATCTATGGGATAACATTAGATATTGGAGGGTGAGTAATATTATTCTGCTATTACAAGATTCAACTCTATGTTTATAATAGATAATTACAGATGATACCATATTTAGCATATTATTGGACCAACAGGAATAACTGTGAGTTAAAGCAGAACATGGGACCAGATTTCTTTCAAACTCAAAAGACAAGTGGGTTCGTACCCCACCATCCACCATCCACCATCTATGAAATGGTTTCCTTTTCAATTCCATGAAAATGCTGGTATGGTCCCTTACAATATGCCTTCAAACTTCTAGCCCTCCTTTATTCATCTTCATTCTCATTAACTCCTCACCCGTAGAGATTGGAATTACTGTATACAGACATGGCATAATTATTATACTGTACATTTGCACAACTATTTGTAACCTTGATAATAATAATAATAATAATAATAATAATAATAATAATAATAATAATAATAATAATAATTGACCCACTACTAAAATAATGGCCTTTGGGAGGGAAGGCACTGGACCATAGTAAGTTCATACTCAGAGGGCAATTGTCTGAGACCATCTTCGAACCCCGGAACCCAGAAATAATACTAAGGTGATCGGGTAAAATCATAATATATTCACAATAAACATGCATACAAAATAAACAAAACACTTACAAATCAAGATGTGGATTCTGACATCAAATATTTGTTCCTTCCAGTTGACTGTAATACGTATTTTTAGTAATCCAGCCAAAGTTGTTACAATGAAGTAAATAAGCGGTGCTTTCAACCAATCATCTGTTGTCATTAGTGAGAATCCAAGACAAATATCAAGAGGATGACGAATTAAATATTCAATAGCTTCATTATGCCCCTGCATAATGCATCATACCGTATTTCATACATTTCCACACAAATAAATAATTAATTAATTCCCGAGACAATACATGTCACAAGCCAGGCCTACGTATGTTACAATATCCAATATAATACGTTGCCTAAAACTGAAGAATTAATGTCTTCCAACACAAAATATACGGAGCTAATTCAATTTACGTCTTTTCACCTCAATGGCTACCAAAAATCTCTCAAATATTAACAACAGATGATCGCACATAGTTAAAAACAATACGACAGTAGCCATCATGAAAAACAGAAGAAAAACGATCACCGTACTAGTGTTGTCGAACATCAAAATAAATCCTACATTAATAAATTTTCCACAGACCATAAAGCATACTACTTGTAATTAAAATTGCATTTATAAATTAACAGAAAACAAAACATTAATTACGCAAAACAAATATGAGTGTCAGTTAGCCTACCAGTGTGAATACACGAGGATGACATTAAGTTTGAAAGTATAACCTTGAAGGGCCCTATCACGCAACGTAGGAAAATACAATATAAATACATTTACCTTGCCAGTCGATACAGTCACAAGTACTTACGATGACAAAATAGCCTACCTTGATTCCATAATATACGAATCATATCCTGACGTTTATCTCCTGTAAGATTACAATTAGTAACCAGCCAATAACTTGACGAAGAGGGATAATATCATTCAATATTTTCACATACCGTAGAACTTCAGTTTACTTCTTATGTATTTATAAAACCACGTAGATCCATGATGACTGGCCTAACAACATCAGTACGAGAATCATACATGTCTCGAAAAATCCCAGCCTTCCAAAACCATTAAAGTCAACGTCGAGATGGTGAAATACTTGTCGCTAGAACATAGCTCTTCCTATCGGACAGAGGGAGAAACTACAATCTCTGTCCAAGGCAGCACCGGCAAGATATGTTACCTATCGAGGCCAGCCACAACTAACTCCGCCGCTCGATTCAAATGTGTATGCCAAAGTATAAATTGTACGTTCGATCAGATATTAGTGCCAAGAAACCGCACAGACTCCCGGGCCCCAAACTTGTCGATGGTTCGCAGAACAGAGACGACGTAAATGGTACAAGTGTATCAACATGCATAATCAAGCAAATTTTTAAGCATAAAAAATTTTGCCAATTATCACAAACACAGGAGCTTCGGAATGTGAAATACTTAATTAAAAGTTCATTTCAGTTTTCATCAGCACCATAACCACCAAAACATGCCATGGCAAGAACGTAAACAAATACTTAAGTGTAGAATACATCGAGTAGGTTTTCTTTGTACAATTTCCACAACATTAATACAAATGGCATCTTGAATAAACGATGGCAGGAACAGTTTCATCCGAAGGTTACATAGATTGGTCCAATATCCTGGCCAGAGACATCTTCTCGCACTGCATAACACTCCAAACGCAGAATAAGACCTCGAAGAAATTAGCTTAAATCAAATTTCGACTGCGACAGTAATGTGTAAAGGAAAGCTCAATATCTAACGTTGACACTCATTTACAAAGAACAAATTACAATAAAATATTACATGATGGCATCAGATTTTATAACAGTAACCCAGTACTATCAAGAATCCACATCTTTACAGGTGAAATATTAAACAATGACCCTCAATTAACACAGAAAATTGCATGCATGTTTTAGAAAATTACAATATCCCGAAAATATTACAATAATAACAGTATTTTCCAAAAATAAGTTTCAATAATAATGCTGAATGGCACTTGAGCTCTCATATTCACAATTAAAAAAGATTTTTTTTTTCCCAAAAGACGAAGGCAAAGTCTCACATTGCATATCTGTTCAACCGACTTGTCTAAAATACAGGAAAAGAAAATGCCAAAAGAAACACCCAAAGCAGGAAAACACAAGAAAATACCAAGGAGAACAATAGAAAGACCCTATTATCAAGCAAATAACAGGACACACGTGCATACCAAAGCAGAATCACACCACAACCTTACACCATGACACATAACCTTAAAATCACCAGAAAAAATATTACAATTACAACCCTCAAATAATTAATAAACAACAACCAGAATATGAATTAGCACTTGTCAACACATCCACACAAAACACAAATACATAAATACCCTATCATATACAGACCCAGACCAAACAGAAATTAGGAAAACGAGACGAAGCACGCATTTCATGAGGCCTATAGTGAGTCGCCGTATATTGACCAAATACCACAAATCAATTCATCATATCACATCACATTACTTAACCTAAAGTATTTATTTCTCAGTCAGACAGCAAAAAAAAATTGAGCCCACTCAATCAACTGAAGACTTAGGAGAATTGTTTATAAATACTTACCAACATATTCAACTCAAATCTAAGCAAATGAACCCCCATAACATTCATTTGGTAGACTCAAGTTGACAGATGCGTCAACAAAATGCTAATTTACATCCACGATCCTAAGTAACATACAATGACCTTTAACCCTTAAATTAATATACATCCACACTTATCTGGACACCCACAAAACAACAACAAGAAACCCAACCCAATTACAAAAACAAAACAAATCACACCACATTTATACTTTCTGAATGTCCGACTTTGGAAATGCACAATTTAGACAATAACATAAACAATACAATTATTCACTCTTGACATAGCTTAGTATATCAAACTAAGTAAGCAATATAGCGAACAAGACCAAAACAATAACAGACTCGACAGAAATCCCTCAATAAATGACCAACAGAAGACCCTAAATGAAAAAAAAGATCAAGTGACCACTCGTGCAGACCACCAAGCTACAAACGTACCCAAACATTCTTTGAAATCATACGACCTTACAAACTCCCAAAATTAAAACCATTTACTACCCACAAAATCCCCATAATTTTCCAGAATATAAATTGATACACCGTTAGGACATCGACATACACAAAATAAATAATAACCCTTAAATAAAACACACTGAAATCAACATGTCATACTAGCCGAATTTACCCTGGCATAGCATGATTTTCCATCACCAAAACACTTTTCGGCAAGTAGTTACCTTCATAAATCAACAAGCAGATAAATGACTAAGTCATCACTCGGAGAACAGAAGAGGTTTGTAATTACTTACCTATGATATCCCAACATAGTATCATTTTATACGTACGGCGTATTTAATTAAATTCAATTATAAATTAAGCAAAAACAAACCCTAACCTTAATTCACCTTAAGAAATAACCAAGAGACCCACCCGATTACAAAACAAAACTAATAACAATCACCCACACTCATGCACTCAAATACATTTACACAAGTTTGTCACTTCAGACCTAACACAATTTAGACAATAACAAACAAGAAGAATCTTTATAGATTTGCACAATCTAGCAGAATGTGCACCACACGTGTAGACAAATACTAGCATCAATAAAACACACAACTAATACATGTCCTGATGACCAGAATTCGTCTACACAATTTTGACAACAACAAACAAGAAGAACATTTATAGATTTGCACAATGTAGCAGAATGTGCACCACACGTGTAGACAAATACACACATCAAAAACACATGCATGTCCTAATGACCAGAATTCGTCTACACAATTTTGACAATAACAAACAAGAAGAACATTTATAGATTTGCACAATCTAGCAGAATGTGCACCACACGTGTAGACAAATACACACATCAAAAACACATGCATGTCCTAATGACCGGAATTCGTCTACACAATTTTGACAATACATACACCACAACGAAGATCAACTTAAATTATCAAAATCTGCATCACACCATCGACTAATGTGATCATACGAGCCACAAAAATCACATCTCTTGCCTTTGCTGGCTCTACTCCCATTAAACCTCTGGTCAGCACGCCCCTGAAATACATGGCTTTGAACATTTGTAGGCATGAACTCACGCCTTCCCTGTAAATTCTTATAAGGAACAAGACTACTATAATTATCCACAAGCTGCATCTCTCCACGTGGCTGAAAATAATTTATACCAGAACTATCCCCTAATTCCACTAATTTCTTCAAAAAATTCACAAATAAATTAATATCAGTGCCATAGCACACATGAAAATCTTTCAAAATTAGAGCTAATGGGTTAGGAAGGCAAGCAAAATTAACCTGACCATCAGTCATAAGTTTATTTAGAGAAACAACGTTAGTCGAGGCTCGATTATCAGAAAGAAGCCTATTTACTCTATCTATCACGTCACATTCACCAAGTAAGCTATCAACAGTTTGTATTTCCTTATCAGTCCAAGTACGGTGAGATCCTAACCTGTTCCCAGCACTACCAACGTCATGGCAAGAAACTGAACTAGAAAAATCGTTACATCTCTTATCAGAACGTGAATTACCAACAGCATTCAAATTACTAGGGCTCGACATGACCTCAGGTGTATTTCTTGACGAGCCTATTTGTTTATCTACCTCAGTAGTATAATTAGTTTGCAAAGCGCCTAACATATTTTCATTATTCTCCATCGACACTGATTCAAAATTACCAAAATAATTACTATTATTCACAACGCCATCACAAGAATCACTAACATATGAACAAACGCTTTCAGAACATACAACAGGTTCACTAATATTCTCAGAAATATCACTCGAGGACAACCGATTAAAACTATCTATCAGCTTGTCACGAAGCCCAACTAACTTGGTTGAAAAAACAATATCACTCTTGGACCAATATTCAATTAAGCTCACTAAACGATTAATCCAGTGTATAGAACGAAATTTTAATTTGTTCACACGATATGCCGAAGGTTTGGCAACTTGTTTTAACTCATCACAGGACACTAATAGGTTTGAAACAGATATCACAACATCAAACCTACCTTTTGTCCCATAAGAATGTTGATCAGTCAGACTAACAACAGGAGCTGACTTTAACGATTTGAGAAGAATAATATCCAGTTCACGATGAAAATTAGGGTTGCCATTCCTTATTTGAATTTCATAAGCCAGTTCCTCTTTAGATAAATATGATGCAGCTTTTAAAATGCTCTCGTCCATTCAGTAAATTATCACATGAAACATAAATAACAAGAAAATTATACAAAGATAAAACAATAACAACAAACATAAAAATATCACACTTTAGGCCCAAGCATACTTCCAAGCCCCAAGATCCAAAGACTAGCCTCAAACAATTACTGAATGTGGTACAAATCTAACCACGCTACTGCTATAACACATTTGACCCACTACTAAAATAATGGCCTTTGGGAGGGAAGGCACTGGACCATAGTAAGTTCATACTCAGAGGGCAATTGTCTGAGACCATCTTCGAACCCCGGAACCCAGAAATAATACTAAGGTGATCGGGTAAAATCATAATATATTCACAATAAACATGCATACAAAATAAACAAAACACTTACAAATCAAGATGTGGATTCTGACATCAAATATTTGTTCCTTCCAGTTGACTGTAATACGTATTTTTAGTAATCCAGCCAAAGTTGTTACAATGAAGTAAATAAGCGGTGCTTTCAACCAATCATCTGTTGTCATTAGTGAGAATCCAAGACAAATATCAAGAGGATGACGAATTAAATATTCAATAGCTTCATTATGCCCCTGCATAATGCATCATACCGTATTTCATACATTTCCACACAAATAAATAATTAATTAATTCCCGAGACAATACATGTCACAAAGCCAGGCCTACGCATGTTACAATATCCAATATAATACGTTACCTAAAACTGAAGAATTAATGTCTTCCAACACAAAATATACGGAGCTAATTCAATTTACGTCTTTTCACCTCAATGGCTACCAAAAATCTCTCAAATATTAACAACAGATGATCGCACATAGTTAAAAACAATACGACAGTAGCCATCATGAAAAACAGAAGAAAAACGATCACCGTACTAGTGTTGTCGAACATCAAAATAAATCCTACATTAATAAATTTTCCACAGACCATAAGGCATACTACTTGTAATTAAAATTGCATTTACAAATTAACAGAAAACAGAAAACAAAACATTAATTACGCAAAACCAATATGAGTGTCAGTTAGCCTACCAGTGTGAATACACGAGGATGACATTAAGTTTGAATGTATAACCTTGAAGGCCCTTATCATGCAACGTAGAATAATACAATATAAATACATTTACCTTGCCAGTCGATACAGTCACAAGTACTTACGATTACAAAATAGCCTACCTTAATTACATAATATACGAATCATATCCTGACGTTTATCTCCAGTAAGATTACAATTTAGTAACCAGCCAATAACTTGACGAAGAGGGATAATATCATTCAATATTTTCACATACCGTAGAACTTCAGTTTACTTCTTATGTATTTATAAAACCACGTAGATCCATGATGACTGGCCTAACAACATCAGTACGAGAATCATACATGTCTCGAAAAATCCCAGCCTTCCAAAACCATTAAAGTCAACGTCGAGATGGTGAAATACTTGTCGCTACAACATAGCTCTTCCTATCGGACAGAGGGAGAAACTACAATCTCTGTCCAAGGCAGCACCGGCAAGATATGCTACCTATCGAGGCCAGCCACAACTAACTCCGCCGCTCGTTTCAAATGTTTATGCCAAAGTATAAATTGTACGTTCGATCAGAGATTAGTGCCAAGAAACGGCACAATAATAATAATAATAATAATAATAATAATAATAATAATAATAATACCGTATGGCCTCGGTTGCCGGGTGGGTAGGTTTTGGCCAGGGTTAAACACCTACCCCCAAGGGAAGATGAAGAGAAAAGGAATGGGAAGTGGGTTTCGGACTGAGGAACAAGGTACAATTTGATTTTTAAACCCTTGAGGTCTCAGACCTCTAAATTGTTGAAGTTTGCACTAGGCAATGAACAAAATTTGGTTTGGAACCTCTTCTAAGCACCAAATCTGCATAAGTTTTTAAAATAGTGCTGAGACTAACAAATTAAAATTTAACAATAAATCAGGTACGACATATGTATTTTGAGAATTCCTATATGGAAGTTCTAAAAGTATGAACAAATAACAATTCGAAATTTTAACAGAGAGAGAGAAAATAAGAAGAAGTTTCTATAACTTCTTGTATTTAAACAGGGATCACGAGGGAAATGGGACCAGTACCCTTTCGTGAAACCTGGAAAAGGAGAGTTAGAAAACTCACTTATGAGTAGAAAATAGAATTCCCCAATTGAAGAGGGAAAGAATTATAATGTGGACTTGCCACAGATAAACAGAAGTTAATTCATTGAATGTGAAACAAAGTTGGGAGGGCGCTTGATAGCAAGCGAGGCCTCTTAGAAATTGACATAAGTTGTAGTTTAAACAGCTAGGTGCATCAGTTAACTTAAATTTAAAGCTTTATTAGATAAAGTTAGTAAGGTGTTTTGGAAAAGGAAATAGGAACTTTAGGAGAAAGTTTATGGCCGTATTTATTGCTTTCGTTCGAACGCGACACGGATGGTTGTTGAATGGGCACTGTTATGCACTGTAGTCCGTTGAAAAGTTCACTATTGCAACACGGAAAGTTTATAAGACGAAAAGTTATTGCAATTGTGGAGATCACTAGTTGAATTTTAGTTTGAGAAAGTTTATTGCGTTGTTACGTTTATAGATTGTAGTTGAATGCAGCGGACAATTTCCAACGAAGGAAGACATATTATGCTGATTAGAGGTATTTTCAGCATAAATTCCTCAGTGAGGAACAAGAGTTTCCATATTCAGGTGGAAAGTACTTGACGGCATTACTTGCAAAAAGATAACTTGTTGTAGAAAATTCTAGAGTTGTGAGAACAGTAGAATTGGGCAGAATATCCCGCGGAGGTGAAAGCTAAGTTTATATAGACAGTGGGTTTAATAAGACTCCCACGGTGTGAGAACTCATTCCCAGTTAATCAGTACAAGAAGTACGTTCTCATTTTAGAAAGCTAGCTGAAGTAGCCACAAATAAATCAAGATCTTTTGAAGGCAGATATTGCATTACATATAGCAATTTCACACTGTCTATAAAATCAGGTTAAAACATTTAGCTATTAAAACCAATTAAAACATGGTAAAAACCATTAAAGATTTACTTAGCTCATTTCTGAATAGTAGGCAATGTTCCTGGTGACGGTTGGTTTCAAAATCCAAACATGGCGTCTGATTTAAAAGATGTTTCTCGAGGAGAGGAGACAAGCTCGGGAAGAGCTTCGACTCTACGTGTAAACGTTTAACACACAAGGGAAGACCGCTCAACGAAAAACAGAGGTACCAAGGGGGGAAGGAGTGGGGGAAAAACAAAGGAACATACATATGAAATACCAACTTTAGAAATAAAACTAAAAGTAATCTTCAAGGAGTTGATAGTAGGCGTCAATAGCGAAGCCTGTTGGAAGGGTATGTTGTAGAAGTCCTCTTGAGCATGGAGATGTTAGCTGTAGATAGCGGTGACATGTTGTGGCTGGATTGGGAAGGAAGTCCTCTTGAGCATAGAGATGTTGAGGAACTTCAGCAGTTAGCTGCTAGATGCCGCTAGGTTGATCATGGAAGTTATATCTACAACAAACTTTTAAACAGAGTGAGCAAGGTGCGCAAATAAAAGAAAATGTAAGAAATCACTGTTGCTGTTTGACACAAAAAATGGGAAGAAATATGTTAAGCAAAGAGCAGCGAAGGCTAACTCTGTCTTACCGTGTATTCCAAAGAATACACCACCAGGTGCAAGCTTTGTCATTTGACACCCCGAGGTCAGCTTGCATGTCAAATTTTGTTGTTCCTTGAAGCACTATGAAAGTTAAGGAGGTTAGATATCTATCTTTCTAGTAGAGAAATGAGGAACTTTGTGTTGGCGGAAAATCCCGAGATTAATTTTGCCATTATGAATACGGCCTGCCTAATTCAAATGGGTTCTTTAACATGCCTACATCGTATCGCATGCGTCATGATTTTTGCCGCCTTTCAAAAATCACTTACCACGGCCAGCAGCGAACCTGCAAGCTTGGGGTTAGTAATCCGACACGATAACCACTCACCCACTATGGCAAGCTTGTAAACTTGATGAATCTCAGTGAAATTGGAATATTTAAAATAATTGTTCTGGCTAGTTCAAAGTAATTGATGCGCTGTCATTCGGAGTACTAACATACTGGATCCTTCAGGAACCAGTTTCATTTCAATAATGAAAAGTCTTAGTCCAGTTGACAGGTTGGAAAAAGTGGGGTTAGGTGAAAAAAGGTCGGAATTTAATGAAACTTTGGGATGTTGTTCAGGGATGGTTAATTAACATTTTCTCAAGTTTTGGACCTCGAGGACCCTGTGCGAAAAGAGGAGGGGGAGGAAACTGCAAAAGTTTCGACTTTCCTCCGGTTTTTCCTCAATAACTTTTTTCTTTTACGTCCTACCGCAAAAGCATTCTTACGCGTTTTTGTAGAACGTTAAATTTTCTACCATTTTGACTGTTCAAACATGTCTGTATGTCAATTTGTTACCGAGACATGACGTATCGAAAAAGTGTAATTTTTCAAAATTCACTAAAAAAATGCCCAAAAACGCAGAATTCCACCTTATTTCTTCTGCTATACCCAAATTATGATGAAATGTAGTAATTATGGTTCCTGGTTGCAATCACCAACTTTGGAAACCCCCACCAACACCCCAGCCCCGCTCCCCCTTCCCCCCACTCAACCCCAATTCACAAAAGCTAATGTTCTTCTCTGATGAAAGCCAACCAAATCATGTTGTTATTGATATTAGTTACTTTTCGGATTGACCTCCCCCTCCCACTACATAATTATCCCAGGGCAGATTAAAAAAGAGGCGTAGTCCTTTCGTGGAAAGAATTAATATAATAAATTAATAATATTAAGGTATTCACAAGGCATACATTATGGAATAGAGATATTATTATTGAAAGGTACTCATGTACAAGTACATGCCATAGTAGGTACTCATTTGCTCTGCTTCTAGGTGCTTGTTGACCTCCTGAGTGATCAGGCTATTATTGACGTCCTCGCCATCGTCGTATTCATCGACTATGTCTGGTGAGTCCTCCTCGCTCAAATCAGTTGCGGGGGCATTTTTGCTGGAGTGGCCTGTGCAGTGCTTGCACATTGCTGAGCACCGGAGCTACAGCCTTTGCTGCACTTGCAGGAAACAATCTGGAGGATGTTATCCGGCGCAGCATTTCTGGTTGTGGGGATTGGTAGTACCCTTCGCGGGGTTAGGATCCGGCCTCAAACTCATGGGAGAAGTTCATTGCCTAACGACGCCTGTACTTGCTGGTAAGTGCGGAGGGAGTGGTACTTGGCAGCGTCCCTTGTTGGTGGTAGGCGGGCTAATTGCAATTTAGCCTTCGTCATTGATCGTGAGAATAATCTGTAGCGCATTCATTTCTATGTTGACGACACGAATGGCGAATGCTAACATCGAAGTGAAGCAGGCATATGAGGACGCCGACGTGATGATCGTCAACACCACCATATCCAAGGTCAGCGAATTTGACAGCGTCATCATTACTGCTGAAGATGTGGACATACTTATTCTGTTGACAGCATTAGGTATGTCCACAAAGAACATCTATCTTCAGAAAAGTGGAAGAGGCAGTGGTCCCAGTGTCCTCTACTCGCCAAGTTCCTGCTTCATTCCCCCCAAGGACATACTTTTCCTCCACGCAGTGAGCGGTTGTGATACCACGTCAGCACCGCATGGATTGGGGAAGAACAAAATTTTCAGCGCCTACATGAAGAATACAGCAGTGGCTCTGTTTCTCACACCAAACGCTAGTCCTCAGCAGATCAGCGACGCTGGAGAAAAGTTCCTGGTAGCAGTTTATGGAGGCGACTTTGACAATGACAACCTTGACGACCTGCGGTACAGATTATTCCAACGATCAGTGACGAAGGCTAAATTGTAATTAGCCCGCCTACTACCAACAAGGGACGCTGTCAAGTACCACTCCCTCCGCACTTACCAGCAAGTACAGGCGTCGTTAGGCAATGAACTTCTTCCATCAGTTTGAGACTGGAGACTAACCACGCGAGGGGTACTACCAATCCCCACAACCAGAAATGCTGCGCCGGATAACATCCTCCAGATTGTTTCCTGCAAGTGCAGCAAAGGCTGTAGCACCGGTGCTCAGCAATGTGCAAGCACTGCACAGGCCACTCGAGCGTAAGTGCCCCCGCAACTGATTTGAACGAGGAGGACTCAGCAGACATAGTCGACGAATACGACGATGGCGAGGACGGCTTCGACACTTGCATGCTTTACAACAAGCTGGGCATACCGGTCACGATTGGGAAATCAAAGAAATTGAACAAGAGCTTCGTCGTGCTGAAATTCTTGTGTAATGAGTCTACCACTTTGCTACCACTTTTACCCCCAATCTTGGTTCTTATATTTGCTTATTTGCTTCCACTTTTACCTGAACTCTTTGGATCCATATTTGCTCTCACGTTAAACTATTATTCTTATTACCAAGTTGACTTTACTAGAGCTTAGTCTATGCTTGACAGTTGACATGGAAGTATCAGTGACTATGTATGGTAAGCCTTATGCATACTATAAAGGATATTCATATATTGTGAAACGAACCAATAAAAATGGAACTGTTATTTGGCGTTGTTCAAAACAACGTTTCAAACATTGTCGTGGTGACCTAAAAAGTAAAAATAGTGAGGTTTTAAGTGTCAGTGATCATCAATGTAGTGTACTGCATAAAACACAGTTGTTGTCAAAAAACAATCAAGAAAACCATATTGCTACTCAAAATAATGGATTATTTAATGAGCAACGTTTAACCCCTGTTCTAAAAGTTATGTTTAATCCATCCTCCACATTGCAAGAGCCATCAACATCACAAACTATGCAAGAGGTAGTGTTGTTGTTGTCGTCGTCGTCGTCGTCGTCGTTTTAAGGAGTGGAACATCTAGGTCATCTGCTCTTGATATGCAAAAAGGTACCGTAGTATTGCAAGAGGATCAAAATGACTAAATAGTAATAACAATAAGGTTTTTATGCCTATACAACCATTGCGGCTTCCCCAGTTTTAGAAAACAACAGTGAATGGACATTGCTATAAAAAAATATCTACAACAAGCCTTGTGTTTAAAGACTATAACAGACTATCGTAAAGAGAGAAAGAGTTGTATTCACCGTGCATCTATTGTCATAATAATGTATACTCTGCAATGTTAAATATTCCAACTTTGTATAAAATAAAACAACAATGTAACATGATTTACATTTATTTACGAACTTTATATACATTTTTTTGGTTTCATCATAATATTTTTAAGACAAAACTAAAAACTAAAACATTATTATTCTATACATATATTTTCTTTCTTTTTCAGTCGATTGTCTACACTTATATTTTCCATTATTATTTCACATTTGTTTTTTTATTTAATTAAAACGAACCATGCACCTATTGTTTTTAAAACCTTCATAAATTAAGTGTACAGGTTGTACAGCATTATTCACTTCTCCAAAAACACTCTCCGACTTATCATTAAACCGTGTATGCAGAAATATCTCAAAATTTTCACTTACACAAAGTACACGATCACCAAATGCGGCTTTCAATTTCCGAATCTTGATAATACGGAATGGAATATGCGTTGGCAATTCGCTGAACTTCTTTGTCTCTAAGCCACATGCTTGAGCCACAGCGTTAAAAACATTCATTGTAGTAGTCTATAAACAAAAGAAAAGCATATCTATTACACTCTACGACAGCTTGTAATAATATTGTAGATATAGGTATTTTGCACAATGCATGGCTAATAAATTATACTATTTAGACAAGAAATTCCCTAACTGTAGCAGACACTAATTTTCTGCATATAGCACATGTGTTAAGTGCTAATGCACACTTGACACATGCTATCAAGTGTCTACAAGGCAAAAATACAACACCTAGTAGTGGGAAATAAAGAGCGGTTCTGGCACAGGGGCTAATGCGCAAGATGGCGGCCGCGCGCAACCAGCCCTATGTTATTCTTATGGAGGGGTCAGTCAGAGCTGGCACAGGGGCTAATGCGCAAGATGGCTGCCATACTCTGAGACCGTGAATAATGTCACAGGGGGAGTTCGGCCGTGTAGTTGCCAAATGGAATATTTATTATTATTATTATTATTATTATTATTATTATTATTATTAATTTTATTAGGTAATTATTGACTGATAGCTTGCCACGGTGGGTGAGTGGTTATCGTGTCGGACTACCAACCCCAAGCTTGCAGGTTCGCTCTTGGTCGTGGTAAGTGACTTTGAAAAGTGGCAAAAATTAAGACACGCATGTCATACGATGTTGGCATGTAAAAGAACCCAGGTATAGGTCGGGTATGTAGTTGCTAAATGGAATATTTATTATTATTATTATTATTTATTATTATTATTATTATTATTATTATTATTATTATTATTAGGTAATTATTGATTGATCATGTACAATCAAGACCAGCCTTATATTGCCCCACTTTATGGTGTAGTGGCTAGCATTTTTAGCTGTTATTGTGGAGGCTCGGGTTCAATTCCTGGCTCTGTCAAGAAATTTTATTCTAGGCTGAGGGTTGGAATGGGGTACATTCAACCTTGTGAGGCAAAACTGACAGGAGCTGGCTTTTGATTCATACCGCAGCCATTCTGCCTAACCCAACTTCACCTAACCTAACCTAACCTAACCTAACCAGATCCCACATTACCTAACCTAACCTAAACTAACCTAACTTCAAAGTCAGAATGTACAATACATTTATTGTTTTTTATACCCTTATAAATTAGATATAGAGAATGTTCCACTAGGATTTAGATCCTCGAGCACACTTTTCTGACATATATCATTAACACGTGTAGAAAGGAATGTCTGATAATTTTCACTAACACATAATACAAGTTCACCATACATTGGGTCCACTTTTTGAATGTTAATGATACGGAAAAGAGTATGCATTGGTAATTCAGTGAGCTTTTTTCCTCTCTCTAATCTACAGTTCTACCCCCCATAGCATTGTGAATATGTATTGTAGTAGCCTATAAAGAAACAAAAAAAAATCATATCTATTACAGTTTAGCTATAAGTGACCAGAACCACTATAACATTTTATTCTAATAAGGAGATTTCCATAATGATAAGAAAAAAAAGCTTACCATAATGATGGATTGTGTGTAAGTAAACGTCTATTGCTGCTTGATGCCACTACTAAACTGATGCTCATACAACAGACGAGTGAGTTCATGTTTCGCAGACGTAATCGTATGTTCCCACGCACTTCCTGTGTGTTGCACGCGCCGTAGTGGGTAAATTTGAAACTAGATGAAATGATTTGCTGATGTAATCGTATGTTCCCCCGCACGCACACGCAGGCCCCTGTGGACGGGTCCTCGTGGACGAGTCCCTGTGGACGGGTCCCTGTGAATGGGTCATTGTTGACGGGTCATTGTTGACGGGTCCTTGTTGACGGGTCCTTGTTGACGAGCCTCTGTGGACGGGTCCTTGTTGACGGGTCCTTTTTGACTAATCCCTTTAGACCGGTTCCTTTTGACTGGCTCATGACCCCTAATGCTATAATGAAATTAAACGTTGTTCCACATGATACGCAAGCAAAGAGCCGATCGCTACTATGAATTAACATGTTTGTTTTTGTTTTTGTTTTTACGCATGTGCACTTGTTTTGTTTTTTTGTAAGAGGGCGGGCTTTTTGAATACAGATTTATATATGAGTTATTTTTTTTAAATTACCAAAAGATCCAAAACTAATAGGTAATTAGCTTTTTAAAATCACATGAACCAATAAGGCTATGGGACTTGTATTAGAGGTCGTTGGACTTGAGGTGACATTTTGTTTTTGAATGTATTATTTATTTATTTTGTTAAAAGGGCCTAACTACACTTTTGTTAATATCTCGCTAACTAATAATCAGAGAGGGTCAAGTGAGGTGTCATGGGACTCAGAATGGTCAACCCTTTTCCATGACCAACGAATTTACCCAAAATATTTAAAACAGCAAGGTCATTGACCTAAGATTTTATAAACTAATAATAGAATATTAACATGTGAGGTGTCATAGGACATAGAATGGTCAACCCTTTCCCATGGCCAATGCATTTACCAAAAATACCCAATACATCAAGGTCATTGACCTGAGATTTTATAAACTAATAATCGGGTACGAACATGTGAGATGTTTACCATGTGTGATGAAACATAGCTAGGTAGAGAAACAATTAGTGTAGGCTACATGTATGGTGACTGACAAGTCTTTTACAATTGAAACTTGTTTTCAGATCAAACTGCAGTATAGAGAGAGTATAGGTTGCAGGTATGGGTTAATAAATGAGAAACGGTGTACGCAAACTCTGATTTATCATGAATTAAGAGTAGACTATCTTTATTTGATTGGTTAAAGAGGATAGCTAAAACACAAAAATGCTCAGTGGTTACCGAGACAAAATGATCGCTACACACAACAAGCTTTACATACTTGAGGCTAATAATCAATACACACACACACTCGCTTGTTCTAAACTAAACTGTGTTGCTGTCAGTGCTCAGACAGTAGGCTGATGACGAAATGCTTTGATAACAGAAATATAATCATTTCCGGTTGTCTAATGTTACCAGTTATCCATTTATTTATTTATTTATTTTTTGTGTTGCAGTGGTAAGCACTTTTAGCTCTTGTATTGGTAGTCTTAACTCAATTTCCAGGTCTGAGGCCTAGAACGAGTCGAACTAAGAAACAAGGGCATGGTGGTGCAGTGGTTAAGCTGTTAGCCTTTTCACCAGAGGGTTCGATTTCAGGTTAATATGCGTGTCATAAACATATTAAACAAAACAAAACAGAGATAACGTTTAAAACTGATTACATTTGTGACTTTTCAAATTATTACTTGGATTACAAATACAAAGGTGAACTGGGTTTGATATACAGTTAATGCTGTCTATCACACACTCGACTGTAAGAAAGCCAAAAGAGCAAAAGGCTTAGGTAGAGCAGTGGTAAAATTGCTATATGTAGAGAATTACCTGGCAAAGCTATATCGCATAAACAGTGCAGGATACAATCCAGCAATCAAATTTGTATCTTGTGGAACAGAGAAATGCACTTACGTGAGAAAATGCAAGTTCGTCTGTAATATGACCTAACACACAAGTGTTCACCTGTGCACGTGCACAATAAGAGCTAACAAGTCACATTCTGTTTAGTTCGTACGTAACGTTAGGTTAGGGCTAATGCACACACCCTAGTACACGAGGCACATGCCATTTGAGAGCAGGTCAAGGAATCTAACTTGGTGGATGGATGTGTTCTAACGAGTCATTTGTAGTTGAAAGAGAATAATACTTGTTCTTTAGATGTTAAAACTGAGGAGATGGTATGTACAGTAAGACGTCTTGTTATTTCCTGTGTAATATTACAGACATGGCAGAGAGCACACAGTTTTGTTGCTATGACTACGCTGCAGTAATTTGAAACCCTACGTGTTCATTAAGACAATGGGTGATGATTATACAAAGTTAGCAGTCATTGGATATTACACAGGTGTTCCTTCCGGTGTCATGTTGCTGACATGGCAGAAAGCACACAGTTCTATTGCTACTACTAACGCTGCAGTAATTTGAAACCCAAGGTGTTGATCAAGACAATGGGTGATGATTATGCAAAGTCAGCATTAATTGGATACCACACATCAACATTGACTAAATCATAAACGTGTTGTCATAACCAGCAGAAACCTCATTTAAAGATTTTAGATTTTACATTTTAAATTTAAGATTTTTTTGATTTTTAGATTTTACTTTTTTACATTTTCCTAAAAGAGTAAACAACAAGGTCACATACCTAACCTCATTAAACCTAACTTTACGAAACCTAACTTAAGCTAATCCAAAGGCTAATGCACATACCCAAAGCATATAAGGTACATGCAACTATCCTTATGCTAGTCTTACAGGTTACTGTACAACATGATCACAACCCAAACGGATTTTTTTTTTCGTTGTTTACACATATGTCAATTTTCCAACTTCCCATTTTCAATTTTTTAATGTCAGTTTTTAGTTTTTTCAATTTCATAATATGGAAAACATGGATTCATGCATTTTGTTGTTTACACATTTATTAATTTCACAATATCCCATTTTCAGTTCTTAAATGTCAGTTTAAAGTTTTTCAATTTCATGATATAGAAACATAGATTTTCTAATTTGTTGTTTTCACATTTGTCAATTTATCAAATTCACATTTACAGTTTTTTAAATTTCAGTTTAGTGTTTTTTGTTCTATTTGTTAATATGGAAACATGAATTTTTTTACAATTTGTGTTTTACATGTCATGCAACTATCCTTATGCTCGTCTTATAGGTTACTGTACAACATGATCACTATCCCCCCCCCCACTGGATTTTTTTTCATTTTTGTTGTTTTCACATATACCAATTTTCCAATTTACCATTTTCAGTTTTTTTAAATGTCAGTTTTTCGTTTTTTTCAATTTGATAATATGGAAAACATGGATTTTGCATTTTGTTGTTTACACATTTATTAATTTCACAATTTCCCATTTTCAGTTCTTATAATGTCAGTTTAAAGTTTTTCAATTTCATGATATTGAAACATGGATTTTCCAATTTGTTGTTTTAACATTTGTCAATTTACCAAATTCACATTTAATTTTTTTTTTAAATTTCAGTTTAATGTTTTTTTTCTATTTGTTAATATGGAAACATGGATTTTTTACAATTTGTGTTTTTTACATGTCATGCAATTATCCTTATGCTAGTCCTATAGGTTACTGTACAACATGATCACTACCCCACTGGATTTTTATTTCTTTCATTTTGTTGTTTAAACATATGCCAATTTTCCAATTCCCCATTTTCAGTTTTTTTTAATATCAGTTTTAAGTTTTTCAATTTCATAATATGGAAACATGGATTTTGCATTTTGTTGTTTACACATTTATCAATTTCACAATTTCCCATTTACAGTTCTTAAAATGTCAGTTTAAAGTTTTTCAATTTCATGATGTAGAAACATGGATTTTCCAATTTGTTGTTTTCACATTTATCAATTTACCAAATTCCCATTTACAGTTTTTTAAAATTTCAGTTTAATGTTGTTGTTTCTTTCTATTTGTTAATATGGAAACATGCATTACCTAAAATGTAATACCATGCAAGTGTTTAACATTTTACAACTAACCTGTTAGTATGATTTGCACACTACAAAGGTTATATTTGTTCTGGTAATAGAATTATTTAGCGTTGGCTTTTATATTTAATATGTACAGTTTAAAGTGATAGAAAAGTGGTAGAAATGTGGTAGCAAAGTGGTAGACAAGTGGTAGACAATTGGTAACAAAGTGGTAGAAAAGTGGTAGAAATGTGGTAGCAAAGTGGTAGACAAGTGGTAGACAATTGGTAACAAAGTGGTAGAAAAGTGGTAGCAAAGTGGTAGAAAAGTGGCAGGAAAGTGGTAGCAAACCAGAAAAGTGGTAACAAAGTGGTAGAAAAGTGGTAGCAAAGTGGTAGCAAAGTGGTAGCAAAGTGGTAGAAAAGTGGTAGAAAAGTGGCAGAAAAGTGGTAGCAAAGTGGTAGAAAAGTGGTAGCAAACTAGAAAATTGGTAGCAAAGTGGTAGCAAAGTGGTAGAAAATATTACATGTATTGTTAAGAAATAGTTTAAGCGGTTACATGGATTCATTACACAATAATTTTAGCATGACAAAGCTCATTTTCTATATCCAATAGTTCTTCCTCATATTTAGTATGACCAGTTTACACATTTATCAATTTCACAATTTCCCATTTACAGTTCTTAAAATGTCAGTTTAAAGGTTTTCAATTTCATGATATAGAAACATGGATTTTCCATTTTTTTTTCATTTATCAATTTACCAAATTCCCAGTAACAGTTTTTAAAATTTCAGTTTAATGTTGTTTTTTTTTCTATTTGTCAATATGGAAACATGGATTTTTCCAATTTGTGTTTTACATGTTCATTTTACATTAGGAGTGAAGAGAGGTGGGTAGTAATTAAAAATGTGCAAGCAGTGTCCATTGTTGACAGGTCATTGTTGACGAGTCCTTTTCATACAATAGAAAAGTGAGTTCATGTTTCGCATGCATTACCTAAAATGTAATACCATGCAAGTGTTTAACATTTTACAACTAACCTGTTAGTATGATTTGCACACTACAAAGGTTATATTTGTTCTGGTAATAGAATTATTTAGCGTTGGCTTTTATATTTAATATGTACAGTTTAAAGTGATAGAAAAGTGGTAGAAATGTGGTAGCAAAGTGGTAGTTAAGTGGTAGAAAAGTGGTAGCAAACCAGAAAAGTGGTAACAAAGTGGTAGCAAAGTGGTAGAAAAGTGGTAGAAAAGTGGTAGAAAAGTGGCAGAAAAGTGGTAGCAAAGTGGTAGAAAAGTGGTAGCAAACTAGAAAAGTGGTAGCAAAGTGGTAGCAAAGTGGTAGAAAATATTACATGTATTGTTAAGAAATAGTTTAAGCGGTTACATGGATTCATTACACAATAATTTTAGCATGACAAAGCTCATTTTCTATATCCAATAGTTCTTCCTCATATTTAGTATGACCAGTTTACACATTTATCAATTTCACAATTTCCCATTTACAGTTCTTAAAATGTCAGTTTAAAGGTTTTCAATTTCATGATATAGAAACATGGATTTTCCAATTTTTTTTTTTTTCATTTATCAATTTACCAAATTCCCAGTAACAGTTTTTAAAATTTCAGTTTAATGTTGTTTTTTTCTATTTGTCAATATGGAAACATGGATTTTTCCAATTTGTGTTTTACATGTTCATTTTACATTAGGAGTGGAGAGAGGTGGGTAGTAATTAAAAATGTGCAAGCAGTGTCCATTGTTGACAGGTCATTGTTGACGAGTCCTTTTCATACAACAGACAAGTGAGTTCATGTTTCACATGCATTACCTAAAATGTAATACCATGCAAGTGTTTAACATTTTACAAATTAGCTTATGTGTTAGTTTATGTGTGGGGTCTTATGTTGGGCATTTTGTGTTGGCTTATTTAACAAATTATTTTGTCAATGCATTTAGTGGATTTTTCTCTTGGTCTTGGAATGTATATCAGTCCATTTCATCACAACATAATGTTTACTGCCATGTTTGTAAGCAACAACAACACACTAAACTTTCAAAGAAATCTTAAGTACTCTAAGGTACTCTCAACTCGTTCTCTTACCTCTATCCCATGCCAAGTCATATAAAGTCATATGTTAACTCTAACACCTACGTTTATCCCATTCTTAGTCGAAAAATATTATATTTTTTTTAAATTTTTCTAAAAAATATTTGGAAAGTAGGCTATATTTTTGAAAACTAATCATTCTATAAAGTCATATATAGACTCAACCAATGGCTTTTATATCCTTAATCGTTAGAACAAAATATGGAATTTTTGACATTTTTTCCAAAAATGTTCATTTTTTTAAAATGGACTATATTTTGGAAACTAGGAATTTTACAAAAAAAAGTGTGTTTGACATAAATGACAGGTATTTACCCCCTCTACCCACAATGTCCCAGATCCCTGGGACAAAATCCAAAAATGTTTAATTGTGAAAGTAGGCGATATTTTGAAAACGTATCATTCTAAAAAGTCATATATAGACTCAAACAAATGTTCCTTAAGTTATTTAACGTCAAAACAAAACTTAACATTTTTTTCATTTTTCCAAAAAAAGTCCAATTTTCAAAATTGTCTATATTTTGGAAACTAAGAATTTTACAAAAATGTTTGTTTAACGTAAATGAAAGGTCTTTACCCCTCTACCCCAAAAATAAATTTCAGGACCCTAGGACAAAAACTGTGCAGTAGTGTGTTTGTAACATTTCTATACCCACCGCCACCGCTCCACCGCCATGATGGCGGCCGTTGCTTAACTTAACCTAGCCTAACCTAACAAGATGGCGGCTGTAGCTTAACCTAACCTAACCTAACCTACGAGGTGTGATCAAAAAGTTCCAAAAATGTGGCTGCGTCTTAACCAAACCTAGCCTAACCTAACCTACAAGGTGTGTTCAAAAAGTTTCAAAATGGCGGCCGTAGCTTTACTTAACCTAACCTAACCTAACTTAACCTAAACCTACGAGGTGTGATCAAAAAATTTTCTAAATAGTGGTCATAGCTTAACTGAACCTAGCCTAACCTAACCTAACCTAAACCTACGAAGTGTGATCATAAAGTTCCAAAATGGCGGTCGTAGCTTAACTCAACCTAACCTAACCCTACGAGGTGTGATCAAAAAGTTCCAAAATGGCTGCCGTAGCTTAACTGATTGATCCCTGTAGATTGACCCCTTTTGGTTGGTTGGTTGGTTCTTAAGTTTAGGGGCTGCGACAACGCGGTCATGTAGCCCCGTGTACTTTGGGTGTGTGTAGAATCTGTATGATAACCGGTGTTAATTGTGATGACTGTATTAGTGTGTGTTATCTGTTTTTTTTATATTGAAGTACTGCAACTTAGAATTTTTCAAATAGTTCCTACTTTTGCCGCCAAGCGCCACCGTCAACGACTGCTAGGTCAAGTTCAGAACTTAACTCCTAGACGCCACCGCAGTCGGCTCTTGGCAACGAACATAGAAACCAAAGAGCGTTGTTTACATTCTTAACCTATCCAATTTTGCTTCACACAGGTGCAATTAGTGGAAGGTTCTTTAACATGCCATAAATCTATGACATGGGACCGCCGGCTTTACTTCCCCTCCGAAGGAAGGCATACTGAGGGATTTTTAACGCTCTTAAAAAATCCGACGGCTTCGGCCGGGTTTGAACCCGCTATCTTGACCCCTTTTGATTGATCTCTGTTGATGTATCCCTTTGGACTGGTCCCTGTTGACTAGCCCCCTTTGGACGGGTCCTTTTTGAAGGGAGTCATTTGTTTTACGTTAAACAAACATTTTTGTAAAATTTTTAGTTTCCAAAATATAGACAATTTTGAAAATTGGACTATTTTCGGAAAAATGAAAAAAATGTTAAGTTTTGTTTTCACGATAAATAACTTAAAGAATATTTGTTTGAGTCTATATATGACTTTTTAGAATGATACGTTTTCAAAATATCGCCTACTTTCACAATTAAACATTTTTGGATTTTGTCCCAGAGATCTGGGACTTGGTTTGTGGGTAGAGGGGGTAAATACCTGTCATTTGTGTCAAACACACTTTTTTGTAAAATTCCTAGTTTCCAAAATATAGTCCATTTTAAAAAATGAACATTTTTGGAAAAAATGTCAAAAATTCCATATTTTGTTCTAACGATTAAGGAAATAAAAGCCATTGGTTGAGTCTATATATGACTTTATAGAATGATTAGTTTTCAAAAATATAGCTTACTTTCCAAATATTTTTTAGAAAATTTTAAAAAAATATAATATTTTTCAACTAAGAATGGGATAAACGTAGGTGTTAGAGTTAACATATGACTTTATATGATTTTTTTTAGTTTAAACATATAGTCTACTTTCCCCATTCACCTTTTTTTTTTTTTTTTTTTTTTTTTTTTTTTTTTTTAAATAATGTTCTTGACTTTGCATGGGATAGAGGTAAGAGTACGAGTTGAGAGTACTTTAGATTTTTTTGAAAGTTTAGTGTGTTGTTGTTGCTTACAAACATGGCAGTAAGCATTATGTTGTGATAAAATGGACTGATATACATTCCAAGACCAAGAGAAAAATCCACTAAATGCATTGACAAAATAACTTGTTAAATAAGCCAACACAAAATGCCCAACATAAGACCCCACACATAAACTAACACATAAGCTAATTTGTAAAATGTTAAACACTTGCATGGTATTACATTTTAGGTAATGCATGTGAAACATGAACTCACTTGTCTGTTGTATGAAAAGGACTCGTCAACAATGACCTGTCAACAATGGACACTGCTTGCACATTTTTAATTACTACCCACCTCTCTCCACTCCTAATGCAAAATGAACATGTAAAACACAAATTGGAAAAATCCATGTTTCCATATTGACAAATAGAAAAAAAAACATTAAACTGAAATTTTAAAAACTGTTACTGGGAATTTGGTAAATTGATAAATGAAAAAAAAAATTGGAAAATCCATGTTTCTATATCATGAAATTGAAAACCTTTAAACTGACATTTTAAGAACTGTAAATGGGAAATTGTGAAATTGATAAATGTGTAAACTGGTCATACTAAATATGAGGAAGAACTATTGGATATAGAAAATGAGCTTTGTCATGCTAAAATTATTGTGTAATGAATCCATGTAACCGCATAAACTATTTCCTAACAATACATGTAATATTTTCTACCACTTTGCTACCACTTTTCTAGTTTGCTACCACTTTTCTACCACTTTGCTACCACCTTTCTGCCACTTTTCTGCCACTTTGCTACCACTTTTCTACCACTTTGTTACCACTTTTCTAGTTTGCTACCACTTTTCTACCACTTTGCTACCACTTTTCTGCCACTTTTCTACCACTTTTCTACCACATTGCTACCACTTTGCTACCACTTTTCTACCACTTTGTTACCAATTGTCTACCACTTGTCTACCACTTTGCTACCACATTTCTACCACTTTTCTACCACTTTGTTACCAATTGTCTACCACTTGTCTACCTCTTTGCTACCACATTTCTACCACTTTTCTATCACTTTAAACTGTACATATTAAATATAAAAGCCAACGCTAAATGATTCTATTACCAGAACAAATATAACCTTTGTAGTGTACAAATCATACTAACAGGTTAGTTGTAAAATGTTAATCACTTGCATGGTATTACATTTTAGGTAATGCATGCGAAACATGAACTCACTTTTCTATTGTATGAAAAGGACTCGTCAACAATGACCTGTCAACAATGGACACTGCTTGCACATTTTTAATTACTACCCACCTCTCTCCACTACTAATGCAAATTGAACATGTAAAACACAAATTGGAAAAATCCATGTTTCCATATTGACAAATAGAAAAAAAAACATTAAACTGAAATTTTAAAAACTGTTACTGGGAATTTGGTAAATTGATAAATGAAAAAAAAATTGGAAAATCCATGTTTCTATATCATGAAATTGAAAACCTTTAAACTGACATTTTAAGAACTGTAAATGGGAAATTGTGAAATTGATAAATGTGTAAACTGGTCATACTAAATATGAGGAAGAACTATTGGATATAGAAAATGAGATTTGTCATGCTAAAATTATTGTGTAATAAATCCATGTAACCGCTTAAACTATTTCTTAACAATACATGTAATATTTTCTACCACTTTTCTACCACTTTGCTACCACTTTTCTGCCACTTTTCTACCACTTTTCTACCACTTTGCTACCAATTTTCTGCCACTTTTCTACCACTTTTCTACCACTTTGCTACCACTTTTCTACCACTTGTCTGCCACTTTGCTTCCACATTTCTACCACTTTTCTACCACTTTGGTACCAATTGTCTACCACTTGTCTACCACTTTGCTACCACATTTCTACCACTTTTCTATAACTTTAAACTGTACATATTAAATATAAAAGCCAACTCTAAATAATTCTATTACCAGAACAAATATAACCTTTGTAGTGTGCAAATCATACTAACAGGTTAGTTGTAAAATGTTAAACACTTGCATGGTATTACATTTTAGGTAATGCATGCGAAACATGAACTCACTTTTCTATTGTATGAAAAGGACTCGTCAACAATGACCTGTCAACAATGGACACTGCTTGCACATTTTTAATTACTACCCACCTCTCTCCACTACTAATGCAAATTGAACATGTAAAACACAAATTGGAAAAATCCATGTTTCCATATTGACAAATAGAAAAAAAACATTAAACTGAAATTTTAAAAACTGTTTCTGGGAATTTGGTAAATTGATAAATGAAAAAAAAATTGGAAAATCCATGTTTTTATATCATGAAATTGAAAACCTTTAAACTGACATTTTAAGAACTGTAAATGAGAAATTGTGAAATTGATAAATGTGTAAACTGGTCATACTAAATATGAGGAAGAACTATTGGATATAGAAAATGAGCTTTGTCATGCTAAAATTATTGTGTAATGAATCCATGTAACCGCTTCAACTATTTCTTAACAATACATGTAATATTTTCTACCACTTTGCTACCACTTTGCTACCACTTTTCTAGTTTGCTACCACTTTTCTACCACTTTGCTACCACATTTCTACCACTTTTCTACCACTTTGTTACCAATTGTCTACCACTTGTCTACCACTTTGCTACCACATTTCTACCACTTTTCTATCACTTTAAACTGTACATATTAAATATAAAAGCCAACGCTAAATAATTCTATTACCAGAACAAATATAACCTTTGTAGTGTGCAAATCATACTAACAGGTTAGTTGTAAAATGTTAAACACTTGCATGGTATTACATTTTAGGTAATGCATGCGAAACATGAACTCACTTTTCTATTGTATGAAAAGGACTCGTCAACAATGGACACTGCTTGCACATTTTAAATTACTACCTACCTCTCTCCACTCCTAATGCAAAATGAGCATGTAAAACACAAATTGGAAAAATCCATGTTTCCATATTGACAAATAGAAAAAAAACATTAAACTGAAATTTTGAAAACTGTTACTGGGAATTTGGTAAATTGATAAATGAAAAAAAAATTGGAAAATCCATGTTTCTATATCATGAAATTGAAAACCATTAAACTGACACTTTAAGAACTGTAAATGGGAAAGTGTGAAATTGATAAATGTGTAAACTGGTCATACTAAATATGAGGAAGAACTATTGGATATAGAACATGAGATTTGTCATGCTAAAATTATTGTGTAATAAATCCATGTAACCGCTTAAACTATTTCTTAACAATACATGTAATATTTTCTACCACTTTTCTACCACTTTGCTACCACTTTTCTGCCACTTTTCTACCACTTTTCTACCACTTTGCTACCACTTTTCTGCCACTTTTCTACCACTTTGCTACCATTTTTCCAGCACTTTGTTACCAATTGTCTACCACTTGTCTACCACTTTGCTTCCACATTTCTACCACTTTTCTACCACTTTGGTACCAATTGTCTACCACTTGTCTACCACTTTGCTACCACATTTCTACCACTTTTCTATCACTTTAAACTGTACATATTAAATATAAAAGCCAACTCTAAATAATTCTATTACCAGAACAAATATAACCTTTGTAGTGTGCAAATCATACTAACAGGTTAGTTGTAAAATGTTAAACACTTGCATGGTATTACATTTTAGGTAATGCATGCGAAACATGAACTCACTTTTCTATTGTATGAAAAGGACTCGTCAACAATGGACACTGCTTGCACATTTTAATTACTACCCACCTCTCTCCACTCCTAATGCAAATTGAACAAGTAAAACACAAATTGGAAAAATCCATGTTTCCATATTGACAAATAGAAAAAAACATTAAACTGACATTTTAAAAACTGTTACTGGGAATTTGGTAAATTGATAAATGAAAAAAAATGGAAAATCCATGTTTCTATATCATGAAATTGAAAACCTTTAAACTGACATTTTAAGAACTGTAAATGGGAAATTGTGAAATTGATAAATGTGTAAACTGGTCATACTAAATATGAGGAAGAACTATTGGATATAGAAAATGAGCTTTGTCATGCTAAAATTATTGTGTAATGAATCCATGTAACCGCTTAAACTATTTCTTAACAATACATGTAATAATTTCTACCACTTTGCTACCACTTTGCTACCACTTTTCTAGTTTGCTACCACTTTGCTACCACTTTTCTGCCACTTTTCTACCACTTTTCTACCACTTTGCTACCACTTTGCTACCACTTTTCTACCACTTTGTTACCACTTTTCTGGTTTGCTACCACTTTTCTGCCACTTTTCTACCACTTTTCTACCACTTTGCTACCACTTTTCTACCACTTTGTTACCAATTGTCTAACACTTGTCTACCACTTTGCTACCACATTTCTTCCACTTTTCTACCACTTTGTTACCAATTATCTACCACTTTTCTACCACTTTGCTACCACATTTCTACCACTTTTCTATCACTTTAAACTGTACATATTAAATATAAAAGCCAACGCTAAATAATTCTATTACCAGAACAAATATAACCTTTGTAGTGTGCAAATCATACTAACAGGTCAGTTGTAAAATGTTAAACACTTGCATGGTATTACATTTTAGGTAATGCATGCGAAACATGAACTCACTTTTCTATTGTATGAAAAGGACTCGTCAACAATGACCTGTCAACAATGGACACTGCTTGCACATTTTTAATTACTACCCACCTGTCTCCACTCCTAATGCAAAATGAACATGTAAAACACAAATTGGAAAAATCCATGTTTCCATATTAACAAATAGAAAAAAACAACAACATTAAACTGAAATTTTAAAAAACTGTAAATGGGAATTTGGTAATTTGATAAATGTGAAAACAACAAATTGGAAAATCCATGTTTCTATATCATGAAATTGAAAAACTTTAAACTGACATTTTAAGAACTGTAAATGGGAAATTATGAAATTGATAAATGTGTAAACAACAAAATGCAAAATCCATGTTTCCATATTATGAAATTGAAAAACTTAAAACTGATATTTAAAAAAAACTGAAAATGGGGAATTGGAAAATTGGCATATGTGTAAACAACAAAATGAAAGGAAAAAAATCCAGTGGGGTAGTGATCATGTTGTACAGTAACCTATAAGACTAGCATAAGGATAATTGCATGACATGTAAAAAACACAAATTGTAAAAAAAATCCATGTTTCCATATTAACAAATAGAACAAATAACATTAAACTGAAATTTAAAAAAAACTGTAAATGTGAATTTGGTAAATTGACAAATGTGAAAACAACAAATTGGAAAATCCATGTTTCAATATCATGAATTTGAAAAACTTTAAACTGACATTTTAAGAACTGAAAATGGGAAATTGTGAAATTAATAAATGTGTAAACAACAAAATGCAAAATCCATGTTTTCCATATTATCAAATTGAAAAAAACTAAAAACTGACATTAAAAAAAACTGAAAATGGTAAATTGGAAAATTGGCATATGTGAAAACAACAAAAATGAAAAAAAATCCAGTGGGGGGGGAAGAGGGGGGGATAGTGATCATGTTGTACAGTAACCTATAAGACTAGCATAAGGATAGTTGCATGACATGTAAAACACAAATGGTAAAAAAACATGTTTCCATATTAACAAATAGAACAAAAAACACTAAACTTAAATTTAAAAACTGTAAATGTGAATTTGGTAAATTGACAAATGTGAAAACAACAAATTAGAAAATCCATGTTTCTATATCATGAAATTGAAAAACTTTAATCTGACATTTTAAGAACTGAAAATGGGAAATTGTGAAATTAATAAATGTGTAAACAACAAAATGCAAAAATCCATGTTTTCCATATTATGAAATTGAAAAAACTAAAAACTGACATTAAAAACTGAAAATGGGAAATTGGAAAATTGACATATGGGTAAACAACAAAATGAAAAAAAAAATCCGTTTGGGTAGTGATCATGTTGTACAGTAACCTGTAAGACTAGCATAAGGATAGTTGCATGTACCTTATATGCTTTGGGTATGTGCATTAGCCTTTGGATTAGCTTAAGTTAGGTTTCGTAAAGTTAGGTTTAATGAGGTTAGGTATGTGACCTTGTTGTTTACTCTTTTAGGAAAATGTAAAAAAAGTAAAATCTAAAAATCAAAAAAATCTTAAATTTAAAATGTAAAATCTAAAATCTTTAAATGAGGTTTCTGCTGGTTATGACAACACGTTTATGATTTAGTCAATGTTGATGTGTGGTATCCAATTAATGCTGACTTTGCATAATCATCACCATTGTCTTGATCAACACCTTGGGTTTCAAATTACTGCAGCGTTAGTCGTAGCAATAGAACTGTGCGCCTTCTTCCATGTCAGCAACATGACACCGGAAGGAACACCTGTGTAATATCCAATGACTGCTAACTTTGTATAATCATCACCCATTGTCTTAATGAACACGTAGGGTTTCAAATTACTGCAGCGTAGTCATAGCAACAGAACTGTGTGCTCTCTGCCATGTCTGTAATATTACACAGGAAATAACAAGACGTCTTACTGTACATACCATCTCCTCAGTTTTAACATCTAAAGAACAAGTATTATTCTCTTTCAACTACAAATGACTCGTTAGAACACATCCATCCACCAAGTTAGATCCCTTGACCTGCTCTCAAATGGCATGTGCCTCGTGTACTAGGGTGTGTGCATTAGCCCTAACCTAACGTTACGTACGAACTAAATAGAATGTGACTTGTTAGCTCTTATTGTGCACGTGCACAGGTGAACACTTGTGTGTTAGGTCATATTACAGATGAACTTGCATTTTCTCACGTAAGTACATTTCTCTGTTCCACAAGATACAAATTTGATTGCTGGATTGTATCCTGCACTGTTTATGCGATATAGCTTTGCCAGGTAGTTCTCTACATATAGCAATTTTACCACTGCTCTACCTAAGCCTTTTGCTCTTTTGGCTTTCTTACAGTCGAGTGTGTGATAGACAGCATTAACTGTATATCCAACCAAGTTCACCTTTGTATTTGTAATCCAAGTAATAATTTGAAAAGTCACAAATGTAATCAGTTTTAAACGTTATCTCTGTTTTGTTTTGTTTAATATGTTTATGACATGCATATTAACCTGAAATCGAACCCTCTGGTGAAAAGGCTAACAGCTTAACCACTGCACCACCATGCCCTTGTTTCTTAGTTCGACTCGTTCTAGGCCTCAGACCTGGAAATCGAGTTAAGACTACCAATACAAGAGCTAAAAGTGCTTACCACTGCAACACAAAAAATAAATAAATAAATAAATGGATAACTGGTAACATTAGACAACCGGAAATGATTATATTTCTGTTATCAAAGCATTTCGTCATCAGCCTACTGTCTGAGCACTGACAGCAACACAGTTTAGTTTAGAACAAGCGAGTGTGTGTGTGTGTGTATTGATTATTAGCCTCAAGTATGTAAAGCTTGTTGTGTGTAGCGATCATTTTGTCTCGGTAACCACTGAGCATTTTTGTGTTTTAGCTATCCTCTTTAACCAATCAAATAAAGATAGTCTACTCTTAATTCTTGATAAATCAGAGTTTGCGTACACCGTTTCTCATTTATTAACCCATACCTGCAACCTATACTCTCTCTATACTGCAGTTTGATCTGAAAACAAGTTTCAATGGTAAAAGACTTGTCAGTCACCATACATGTAGACTAAACTAATTCTTTCTCTACCTAGCTATGTTTCATCACACATGGTAAACATCTCACATGTTCGTACCCGATTATTAGTTTATAAAATCTCAGGTCAATGACCTTGATGTATTGGGTATTGTTGGTAAATGCATTGACCATGGGAAAGGGTTGACCATTCTAAGTCCTATGACACCTCACATGTTAATATTCAATTATTAGTTTATAAAATCTTAGGTCAATGACCTTGCTGTTTTGAATATTTTGGGTAAATTCGTTGGTCATGGAAAAGGGTTGACCATCCTGAGTCCCATGACACCTCACTTGACCCTCTCTGATTATTAGTTAGCGAGATATTAACAAAAGTGTAGTTAGGCCCTTTTAACAAAATAAATAAATAATACATTCAAAAACAAAATGTCACCTCAAGTCCAACGACCTCTAATACAAGTCCCATAGCCTTATTGGTTCATGAGATTTTAAAAAGCTAATTACCTATTAGTTTTGGATCTTTTGGTAATTTAAAAAAAATAACTCATATATAAATCTGTATTCAAAAAGCCCGCCCTCATACAAAAAAATCAAGTGCACATGCGTAAAAACAAAAACAAAAACAAACATGTTAATTCATAGTAGCGATCGGCTCTTTGCTTGCGTATCATGTAGAACAAAGTTTAATTTCATTATAGCATTAGGGGTCATGAGCCAGTCAAAAGGAACCGGTCTAAAGGGATTAGTCAAAAAGGACCCGTCAACAAGGACCCGTCCACAAGGGCTCGTCAACAAGGACCCGTCAACAATGACCCGTTCACAGGGACCCGTCCACAGGGACTCGTCCACAAGGACCCGTCCACAGGGGCCTGCGTGTGCGTGCGGGGGAACATACGATTACATCAGCAAATCATTTCATCTAGTTTCAAATTTACCCACTACGGCGCGTGCAACACACAGGAAGTGCGTGGGAACATACGATTACGTCTGCGAAACATGAACTCACTTGTCTGTTGTATGAGCATCAGTTTAGTAGTGGCATCAAGCAGCAATAGACGTTTACTTACACACAATCCATCATTATGGTAAGCTTTTTTTTCTTATCATTATGGAAATCTCCTTATTAGAATAAAATGTTATAGTGGTTCTGGTCACTTATAGCTAATTTGTAATAGATATGATTTTTTTTGTTTCTTTATAGGCTACTACAATACATATTCACAATGCTATGGGGGGTAGAACTGTAGATTAGAGAGAGAAAAAAAGCTCACTGAATTACCAATGCATACTCTTTTCCGTATCATTAACATTCAAAAAGTGGACCCAATGTATGGTGAACTTGTATTATGTGTTAGTGAAAATTATCAGACATTCCTTTCTACACGTGTTAATGATATATGTCAGAAAAGTGTGCTCGAGGATCTAAATCCTAGTGGAACATTCTCTATATCTAATTTATAAGGGTATAAAAAACAATAAATGCATTGTACATTCTGACTTTGAAGTTAGGTTAGTTTAGGTTAGGTTGGGTAATTTGGGATCTGGTTAGGTTAGGTTAGGTGAAGTTGGGTTAGGCAGAATGGCTGCGGTATGAATCAAAAGCCAGCTCCTGTCAGTTTTGCCTCACAAGGTTGAATGTACCCCATTCCAACCCTCAGCCTAGAATAAAATTTCTTGACAGAGCCAGGAATTGAACCCGAGCCTCCACAATAACAGCTAAAAATGCTAGCCACTACACCATAAAGTGGGGCAATATAAGGCAGGTCTTGATTGTACATGATCAATCAATAATTACTTAATTATAATAATAATAATAATAATAATAATAATAATAATAATAATAACAATAAATAATAAATATTACATTTAGCAACTACATACCCGATCTCTCCCTGGGTTCTTTTACATACCAACATCGTACGACATGCGTGTCTTAATTTTTGCCACTTTTCAAAGTCACTTACCACGACCAAGAGCGAACCTGCAAGCTTGGGTTTGGTAGTCCGACACGATAACCACTCACCCACCGTGGCAAGCTATCAGTCAATAATTACCTAATAAAATTAATAATAATAATAATAATAATAATAATAATAATAATAATAAATATTCCATTTGGCAACTACACGGCCGAACTCCCCCTGTGACATTATTCACGGTCTCAGAGTATGGCAGCCATCTTGCGCATTATCCCCTGTGCCAGCTCTGACTGACCCCTCCATAAGAATAACATAGGGCTGGTTGCGCGCGGCCGCCATCTTGCGCATTAGCCCCTGTGCCAGAACCGCTCTTTATTTCCTACTCCTAGTTCTTCTTGATAACAAATTTTACATAATTGTTAGTCACAATTTTGTATTTGTTGGTCAGACACATCTTTTTTTTCAAATTCATGTTTTTGCACCGAGTGTTCTAGCTCTAAAGGCAAATTTATGTATTGTGTTGCAATTACGTTTTCTTTACGAATAGTGTTCACAAATTCCTGACCTTTAAGCAACACCATGTATCTACAGTTAGGTAACCAACGAGCCTGTTCCACAAATGGGTCATCAGTCATTTGCCAATCCTTTAAAGCAAATCCACAATGAAAACATATTGTTTTATATCCATCACCAGTATAAAAATCCAGCTTCACTTAGCTGTTTTGTAAGGTGTTTTAATATTAATGGCCAAACATTTTTAAAAGAATCTAAACGTTTTTCAACAGAGCTGTACTCTGGGTGTGCTAGTGCTTTAGTCTTGCAAACTCCCAATTTTTCAAAAGCACATGCCAATTCAACACTGTTTATGGCATATGGACCACATATATCAACACTACCGTTGGCTGGTAATACATCATTATTATTATTTATTTGTGATTCAGCAACGTAAGTAGTAGCAAATGGCCTTGTGGTTCTGTAAAATGGATACACTGGTAAGTTACCCACTTGTTTTCCAAGCATGTAAGGACATCAAGGAGACCATCGCAAATGGTCTCTAAAGGGATCATCCCCTTCTTCCCAGTGTGAAAGTTCAATACGGCAAAACACACAACGCACCACATCTTCTCGGTTCAAGTAATAAAAACCGGCTCCAGCAAGTTTATGTGCTGACAAAAAGCCTACAGGCCAGGATTCAAATGTCAACCAACGATCGTTTTCTGATTTTAAATTTAACCCACATGGTAAACCGACTTGCTCACTTGTTGTACTTGGTACTAACGCCATGTGTTATAATAAAACTTTTTTATTGCAAGTTATCAACGTTGCAGAAGAGCACAGAGTACTTTTAAAGCATAATGTATGCATGTTCACTGTCTGTTCACTACGTTAATGGCGTATGACCACACCTAAAAACAAACAAAATAACCCATCAATCAATCAATCAATACTTGTAAATAAAACTTTAACGTTAATTATTATTAAAAAGATCAAAATACCATTAAAAATAAACTGTATGTTATCATGAAGAGTAACCCATCTACTTCATTTTTTATAAAGTTGCAGTCATTCAAATCCCCCTTTAACCAATATATAAACAACAAATAATGAATGTCATATCGTTTTGTCCTAATTATCTTGTTCAATCCTGAGGATATTCGTTGAGTTCCTAGGGAATGACACATTAGTTGAATTTAAATTTTTGTTTTTAAATATCCAATATGGTCTCGTACTTTTCCCGGTCAACAACCATTATGGTCTTGTACCGGTTACCAATGCATAGCCATTAACAAAGAAAGCAGTCATTGTCCCAGTCATTTACAGGTAATGAATTTTGTCTAGGGGTTTCAACAGTCGTAAAATGGAATAGCATTTTTAAGTTAGGCTTACCTGAGTTTTGAATAGTTCACTGGCCGGCAATGCTCGCACTCTAGTACGTCACGGGTTTTCAGCGACTGCTACAGCAGTAAAGCTTTTCTCCTCGCATCTTTCTAAAAATAAATAAAATTAACCGCCATAATTGCCTAAATTCAGGTTAATGCATGCATTTCATAAAAATAAAATATCAAACAAAAATGGAACAAGTTAGTTAAATAAATCTCACCTTGACTTATACTGGCTTGTTGCTGTTTCCTTCTAGTGAGCTCAAAGGTGTAATGGTCTCTCTCTCTCAGAAATGACAGGTATACCGGTTATCTGCAAACAAATAAATTTTAAAAAATCATTAATTACCTTATCAATAACTATAAATGTGAAGTTCATTATCATGATATCATTAAAATAATCATTAATATGTACTTACCGAAAACAAAAGGTTTTTATTCCAAAGTTCAGTTCAGAGCTCTACTCTATACATATGTTTGCTAAAACGGAAAGTGCATCACTAACGCAATCCTTATCAGTCTGCTTAGCAACAGAGAGAGTTGCATTTTCTCATCGTTTTGACCTTGAAAGGTTCTCTGTCTCTCTCTCACATGTTCCCACGCCTCGCCACGTTCCTCAAGCGCGATAAGATTCTCGTACCTTATACTAGTTTCATGTTTTTAATAAGGAACCAAAATGGCTGCCTCTTATACACCAATAGTGCTACTGCATTAGAACCAACATGGCGGTCTCTGTTTGAACGCCAGACCTGCTAGCTGCCACCAGCCAAGTAACCTTACACTGTACTTTCCTGTCCACGTAGACATTCCTGTCTTATCAGCAGTTGCTCTCACCAAACCAGCAAGGCCTCTGGCTAGGTACAGTATTCAGTGACCAGCAAGCAACACGGTTCTGTTGCATTCAAAACGTGTGTGTGTCCAACATTTATTATTATTAGTAGTAGTATTATTCTTAAACATTATACAGTAATAATCATTAGCAAATGGCCATCCTCGATACATGTACACATTAATCATACACTTTCACCATGTCCAATACCGGGTGATTTAGCCGTGGTCGTTACGGCATGACTGCTGGCAGTCGCTCACATCCGGGAGGCGAGGAGGTTCGAATCCCCCCGCCGGCAACCTTGAAGATGGTCTTCTGTGGTTTCCCATCTTCCTTCCAGGCAAATGCCGGGGTTGGTCTCTAACTATAGGCCACAGCCGCTACCTTCCAACTCCTCGTCCTTACATTCCAACTTCCCTCCCTGGAGAGAAGTTTTGCCCTAAAACTTCCCCATACGGGAGAACGCATCAGGCGAGAGCCTGGACAAAATAACTACTGTGGTCAAGAAAATTAGACTGAAGCGGTGCGGGATAGTGGGCATGAAATTCATCACCTGAAAACCAATGTAGGTAGCAATACATTAACTATGTTTATTTCAAATAATAAATTTATAAACAATTAACAAATTGCACTTAAGTGCTTATCACAGAAATGAATAATTATAAATGGAACAAAGTGTGAGGGCCTGATGACAGAAACCCTGATTAAGGAAATGTCAATGAAACAAGCTTGCTTGATTTGAGAGAAGTTGAACTTAATATAAAAATACACCTTATAAAAGGAACCATAAAACTGATTAAGATTGTAAGATAACTAGTAAGATTTGAATTCTTCATAAAGTTGAACTTATCTTCTCAAAGGGTTGAAGAGCCAGCTCTTTAAAAGTTCCAGCTAGCATAAGCGTTGATTGAGAAGTCTTCACAGTTTCTTCTGAAGGAGGCGTACATGGCCTAGAGATATGTACACAGTTGATACAAAGGTCAACTCTTTCTTCTTCTCTTGCGAAGGGATGACACTTATAATGTCCAAGTGATGATCCAGCAGCATTTTGAGAATTGGTTGGCAGCCGAAAGGACTGCGGCTGCTTCGAAAGACGAATCAAAGTACCCCATCTAAGGTACGGCTTGCAGAGTACGACAGCTGGCAATTATTCCTGCCATCTAGAGCGATACGTCAGGGTGCAGATCTCGTGACGTAACTGCTAGGTAGCGTAGAGACTAGCGATGGTGTCATGAGATGCAACAGCGGTGACCAGCAGGTTGAAGTGATCCGAAGTGAGAAGTGATCAGAAGTGATGATTGATCAGAAGTGGTGAAGAACGCCAGCAAGTGGCGTCTTAAATAGTGACCATAGAATAATCTCGAAGCTGGAGATTGCCCGACCAGACAAAGTCCTGCCATTGGCCGAACGAAGGTCACGGTGACGTCAGTCGACACTGACGCTCAGCAGACAGCAGATCAAACCAGTTGATGCCCTGTATGTCGGGAGTATGGAAGCTTGAGGTAGCGAGCGACTGGAACACTGAAGGTGAGAACTTTACAAAATTTGAAGCTTATAAATAAATCAGTAAATTAATTACGATACAATAAACTAATTAACATATAAATATGGTTTGAAATTTTTCGGGACAAGAAAAGGAACAGTAAAACAGGGCTGTCGCGAAGTACACACAAACGTATACTGTCACAAAAGTGACCATGCTCCGAAAACCACCAAACCAAACAAACAAGAGGCAAACAACAAAAGAGAAGCATAAACACAAAGAATCGAGTGGTAGAGGGGCAATCAAAGAAATAGGTCTAGTATAATGACCTTTACAGGTAAGAATATCTACCACTCGAACATGATTATCACGACCAGAGTGGCAATGGGTCACTCTGCCGTGATTCCATACGAGAGGGGGATTGGGTCCCGAAGGAGCACCATGTCACACACACGTACATTAGGATGAGAAAGACGCCACTTTTCCCTCCGCTGAAGTAAACTAAGATACTCCAGCTTCCAACAGCGCCAAAAAGCATTACGGAAAGATTCTATATTTCCCCAATAAATAGGCAGATTGATATCAAAGCGCCGAGTCAACAAGGGAGGAGTGGAAGCTAAAGCGCAACCAATAAAAATGACTGGGCGTTAAAGAAATAAGATCCTTAGGATCATTGGATAAGGGAGTAAGCGGTCTAGAATTAACAATTCCTTCAATTTTAATTATGAGGGAATTAAATTCTTCATAGGAAAGCACGGAAGAACCAAGAGTTTTACGTAATTGCATCTTAGTAAGCTTCACGCATGATTCCCAGCGACCACCATGATTAGGGGCATAAGGAGGGGTGAAATGCCACTTGAAACCCTTATTGTAGGAAAAATTCGAGAGTTGTTCCTTAGAAGAAGGAGAGGTTAGTGCCTTTCTTAGAAGATCAGAAGCACTAATAAAAGTTTTCGCATTATCTGAAAATACTTCAGAAGGTACACCTCGTCTGGCGGTGAACCTCGAGAAGGCGGACAAAAAATATGATGTGGATGCATTAGTTACTAACTCTAGATGAATGGCTCCTGTAACCATGCAAACGAATAAAGCTATGTATAGCTTTCACAGCACCTTGCGCTTAGAGGTAGGAGATTAACTTGATAGGTATAAGGACCAGAATAATCAACACCGGTAAATGCAAAAGGCTTGTCAGGTTCAGATCGAAAGGAAGGAAGCTAACCCATAATCTGTGTGGAAAGACGCGGTTTAGCCTTGAAACAAGGTATACACTTGCGGACAACAGATGACACTTCATGAGCTCCATTAATAAGCCAGTAGTGTTCTCTAATCAAATACAACAAAGTACGAGTTCCTGCATGTAAATGCTGGTAATGAAACCTCCGTATAATGAGAGCGGTCACATGATGTTTTGATGGAAGAATTATAGGATGCCTTTATTCATCAGAATAGTTTGAAAATAACAATCTACTTCCTACTCTTATCAAACCATCCTGATCAAGGAAGGGAGTTAGAGCTGAAAGTGACTAGACTTCGGTAATTCCTGACCATTCGAAAGCATTAGCCTTTCGGAAGAAAACACTTCTTGTTGGGTTAACAGTAGAATTCTTCGCGTTGCGAATTCCAGTTCTACTGCAGTGAGAAAACCTTAAGGTTTGAGAGGTTGATTGATTACAAAATATTTCCATCGAATGACATATGCCATCACTCGAATTAATTTAGAGAATGAGGAATAGCGCTGAAAAAGACTAATTGAAATTGAAACAACATAAGAGGAAGCGAAAACAATGCGAGTTTCTGGTACTTCTGTCAGCACACTACATGAAGGACGAGGCCAGAATGCGGAATTTTGCAAAAGCCATGGCGGCCCATGCCAGTATAAATCAAAAGAAGCCAATTTTGCAGGTGAACAGCCACGAGATATAATATCCGCGGGATTTTCTTTACCAGAAACATGACACCACTGCTCTGAGTGGGAGATTTCCTGAATTTTGGAGACACGATTCGAAACAAAGGTATTCCAATGAGAGGAGGGTTTCGAAAGTCAAGCCAAAACAACCGTAGAGTCATACCAAAAATATGTGCGGGAAAATTGAACATTCAGATTTTTGTTTAGTTTGACAGATAATTCGGCGGCCATAAGGGCGGCACATAATTCCAATCTAGGAATGGAAATTGTCTTAAGTGGAGATACTTTTGACTTAGCACAAATCAAATTTGAGAATCCACTAGAAGAGGTGGGGGAACGACCTACTATATAGGCACAACAGCCATAGGCTTTCTCGGAACTGTCCACGAAAATTTGCAATTCAAAGGATTGACACATGGGATCTGAAATTAAAAGGCGGGGAATACAAATTTTAGAAAGCTCAGATAAGCTACTTCGATATTCCAACCATTCAATCAGAAAGGGAGTGGGTACTAATTCATCCCATTCTGATTTCAATAACCAAAGTCGTTGCATAAAGATTTTTTGCAGTAATTACAACAAGGGCTAGGTACTGAAGTGGATCAAAGATCTTGGCTATCTCTGATAAGACTTCCTTTTTAGTTTGAGGATTCAAATTTGACAACTGAACCTTATAGGAAAAATTATCAGAAGAAGGAGACCAGAAAATACCTAGGGCTTTCACGGTAGCTTCCTCAGTAGGCAGCTCAATTAGCTTAGTGGTGGGCGAATCCGATGAAATCTTTAACAAAAACTCAGTTGAATTTGAGCTCCACTTATGGAGCGGAAAACCACCTCCATGCAATAAAGATATAAGATCTTTAGAAATAATACAAGCATCAATTAAATTCGAAAAGGAATAGAGGATGTCATCCACGTAAAAAGAATTTTTAAGTATTTCAGAGGCTAAGGGATGGTACTGATGACCATCAAGCTCAGCCAGCATATGCAGAGAGCGAATTGCGAGGAAAGAAGAGGGTTTCAAACCATAAGTTACTGTTCGTAGGCGAAATATTTTTATGGGTTTTGAATGTTCGTCGCGCCACAAAATCCTTTGCAAATCCTACTGCTGGGGGTTTACTAAGATTTGTCGATACATCTGTTTAATGTCGGCTAAGACTGCAATTGGGTGAAGACGAAAATGCAATAAGACAGAAGTGAGATCATTCTGAATTGCGGGTCCTGAATGCAAAGTGTCATTGAGTGAAATGCCATTGATGTCAGGAGAAGAACCATTAAATACCGCTCTTATCTGTTCCCGCGTGGAAGGGTTTTTCCAGACAGCGTGATGGTTTAAGTAAACTATATTTTTGGAAGGATTATTCTCATCTTCAATTTTGGAAATTACCTCCATGTGATTAGCAGACTCATATCCCTCCATAAAAGAAGTGTACTGAGTTTTCAAAACCTTATCTTGCTTGAAGCGGCCTTCTACAGCAAATAAAGCTTTAAGCGCCCTGGGGTAAGAATCAAGAATGACAGGGGGTTCAGAAATTCTAGGAAGAGTTACGATAAATCTACCTTGAGGAGTACGAACTGTACTTTCTCGAAAAAGCTTTTCTCAAATTTCATTGTTCGAGGAAGAAGAAGTTGCAGCTTGGACATTTTCTATATCCCAAAATTTTGTCAGGTCATGGCCCAAATCGGCATGAACATGATAACAAGTTGAGACAGACTGAACAGGACTGCGATGTATTTGTCCAGTAGCAATCCATCCAAAGCCGGTTTTTCGAAAAAAAAAGACGCTAAGGGAAACCTTGACCTTCTCAGAGTGCAAACACTGCCAGAAAATGCTAGAACTGAGAAGAATGTCAACGGGCAGTCTTTCGTTGGAACTTGGATCAGCAAATTTTATAAAATGCGGAATATGCCATTCATGAACTGTAAAAAAGGAACTTGGAGTCTCATTGCCTATGGAATCAATCGCTAAACAATCCAGTTGAAAACGAGTGCCAAAATTATGAGAGTCCTTTAAGTCGACCTTGACGAAACTTAAAGATTTGGACTTGGAACGATTAATTCCAGTGACTTCAATTGATGTGGGATGCTTTTGCAGACCTAATTTATGAATTAAACGCTCACTGATGAAATTATTAGTGGCAGCATTATCAAGTAACACGCGGGCGGTGATCCATTTGCCGTGAGCATTTTTCAATCAGACTTGCACGGTGGATAGCAACACTTGAACCTTACTAAAGGAAGTGGAAATTAGAGTGAAAGACTGAGCACTAGTAGTAGGAATTTCAGAATTAGGTTTTTGAGAAGAACAGCTAGGGGCTGATGATCGTGGTTTCTCATGTCTATGTAATAAGGTATAATGCTTGCCCTTGCAATGAAAGCACAGGCGCTCGGAAAGACAGTTCTTCAAAGAATGTGATCTCGAGAGGCAATTAAAACAATGGTTTCGTTGGGATATTATTTTGCGTCCCTCGTCCACCGACAAGGCTTTGAAATCTGAACATTGATCAGTTATTGGACTGTTGGCATAAGATACAACCTTGCATCTGACCAGGTGATTGAGTATGTGCGGCAAAAACATGAGATCTCAAAACTCTTTGATCATGACTAATGATCTTTTGGTTTGAAGGCATTTTAGTAGAAACAACAGTACTTTTTTGACAAGCTATAGCGGACGAAACTTGGCACCTGGCCTTTACAAACTTAACAAGGGCCTCGTAAGTGCATTGCGAATGCTGAGATAGTTCCATCTCCCAGGCTTTTAGGGTAGCAGAATCAAATTTACTGGTAACCAGATGAATTATGAATAAATCCCAAAATTGCACAGGCTGACCTAAATTAGCCAAAGCACGAATGTGAGGCTCTGCTGTGTCAATTAAATTACGAAGGGTTATGACGTTATCAGATTGAATATTAGGAAGATTAAATAAAGCCAGTATATGTCTTTGAATCCTGAGCCTTGAATTCCCATAGCGATCTTTAAGTAATTCTACAGCGACCTCGTAGTTGTCACTTGTCAGGGCTAATGCCTAGATGAGCTTAAGTGGCTGGCCTTGAATGGCTGAGCGCAAGTAGCGAAACTTTTGTATCGGCGGAAGGCTTTCATTGTCATGAATTAATGAAGTAAACAATTCAAAAAAATGGTTCCCAGGAACTTTCACCACGAAATGTGGGTAATTCAATTTTAGGGAGAATAGTTTGGTTTGGGGCGGACGAAGAGAAAAAAGGAGTTGAATCTTCTTTCTTAGCTTCAAGTGTTTGAGTTCTGAGTAAAGCTTTCTCTTCGGCAAAACCTTGATAATATAATCGTTCAGTTTCATTACGATCAGCTTGTTGTTCGGGGCTTTGAATTTCAATGCTGCATTGAATTTCATCGTATTTTTCGAAAGCCTGCTCATAATTTTTAAGTCTTTGAGAAATAATATCTAAGTTACATTCTTGCTCTGTTAATTCTGAAAGAAACGTTCTAAAGCGTATTAATTTACCCTTATACGAAGCGCGAGTGTTTATAATTGTAGTATCAAGAGGCATGTTGAAAGCTGAAGCAAACTCACCACCTGTATGTTACTTGTATTGCGTGCGTCAGCTGAAGTGAACACCAGCGAAGGAAGAATTGGCACGTCTCCAGAATCCTCTCTGTCGCTGCTCGCTTCAAGTTTGAGCTGAAAAATACACATGTATTAATACATTGTAAATAGTTTGACCATTACAATAACCCTTTGATTTCTGGTGTACAATATTTAAAGATGGATTAAATCCCGGGTTTAAGGCAACAAAATTTATGGAGAGAAGTTTTGCCCTAAAACTTCCCCATACGGGAGAACGCATCAGGCGAGAGCCTGGACAAAATAACTACTGTGGTCAAGAAAATTAGACTGAAGCGGTGCGGGGTAGTGGGCATGAAATACATCACCAGAAAACCAATGTAGGTAGCAATACATTAACTATGTTTATTTCTAATAATAAATTTATAAACAATTAACAAATTGCACTTAAGTGCTTATCACAGAAATGAATAATTATAAATGGAACAAAGTGTGAGGGCCTGATGACAGAAACCCTGATTAAGGAAATGCCAATGAAACAAGCTTGCTTGATTTGAGAGAAGTTGAGCTTAACATAAAAAATACACCTTATTGTACAGCCCGGCGGCAGTACCCCCTGAGAACCACCCCCCATCTTTTACCAAAACCACCCCAACTGGCAACACCATAAGACCAGGACATTATCTATACACAGCAAGTGGCAGCCACCCAGCCTAGGAGGTTAGCCAATTACTTGCAAAACATACACAAACATTTACACTAACAACTATCTGGGGCAGCTACATTTACGCAACGCTGACCAAGCAGCGCCGGAAGGTATAAGAATGGAGTCCAAACTGGAGCCATTATCTGTTCTACTCTGTGCTTCGCCAGCGGCCCTGTCCGACGTCTGTTCCAGTTTTATCACCAGATGAGATTCAGCCCGTGCTCAGACTCCTTTAATTCTTGTAAACACCTACCCCTAACTTGTACACACAAATTGTATTTTATACTTGTCTAGATTCCCCAAGAGGGACATACCAATCTACATCTACTGACCAATAAATACATGGTCAGTAAGCTACACTTGCATTACTAATTACACTCCACTTCACATCCTCATACCCCATCTGACCTTCGTCACAATTGCCCGTGACCGTAGTAGCCAGTAATTGCTTTGTCAGACTACATTGTACTCACAGCACGCGACTCGACTGCATAGCGTCCAGATCCGCGCTCAACACCCTGCAGCGGCAGCACAAGTCACACATTTTACACGATCTCAGGCCCATACCAGTGCGCACGGACAAGAATCACCAATATCTAGCGCTAGTGAAGCAGATTGCTTGCCAACACTCCACCCCCTATTGCTGCAGCAACTGCAAATCACAGAGCAGAAGACTAATAATCTGCTCGCGCGCATCACACAGTTACTGGATACAGCCGCTGTTAAGGCAGACAATCACACGACAGAGGCAGTCCTCGATATACACACTATTTTGGAAACAGTGCAACAGGGTCTAGACAGGACATTGGCAGTAGTCAAGTCCACACAGTTCGACAACACACCATCAATCAGTGACGATATATCAGGTGACGAGCCACCTGGTAACGTAACACACGTGTCATACACGGGGAGTGAGGCAAATTCCCCTCAGAACAACACAAACACCTTGGCGCACGATAGCAGTGCGAACAGCATAAACTGATTAGAATCCTTACGCGGCCAACGAGAGACAGACGAACAGGAAATGAACAGGCACACAGATTACCCCATGATCCACCCCACAAAGTTCACGGGGGAAGGCAGGATCCCGAGGAATACCACAAGGCCTTCAATAGAACGGCTCGGATCAATGGCTGGAGTGATGAAGTCAGGAAACGGCTCCTCCCTGCATACCTCACGAAGGCGGCCATGACATGGTACGAGCTCCATGAGGACACTTTAGAAGATGCCACATGGGAGGAAATCACTTTGTTGATGAAAAGTGAATTCCAGCTCATACCAGATGATGAGGACCTGTATGACCAAATTCGACAGAGGTCACAGGGACCTAAAGAGAGCGCACAATCATACGTAAACGCAAAACTGCTGATGTGCGACAAATATAACGCAGCTATGACGAATAAGCAAAAAGTTAAGCTGCTAATGCAGGGCTTTAGACCATCCATAGTGGACAAGTTATGCATCATGAATAACCCCACGGTCCAACACATGTTAAACAATATTAAAACAATAGAGGCAGGAAAAAATATCACGGAAAAAGCTACGGAGATAGCCGTGAATCAGCATTTTCATCCACAAAAGGACGATACCAACCAGAAGATGGATGAATTAGTGGACAGGATGGAGAAGCTAACGATAGCTGCCATCCAAGCAGGCGGAAGACCGCTTAGGGATGAACACACGGACATGGGGGAACTCTATTATCCCGAAAGGGACAGGGGGTACACGGAAAGGAGACACTACGAGAGGGAGAAAACATACTACCCTCCACAGCGGCCAACAACACCACACACACAGGACAGGCCACACTACCCTCCGCGGTACTCACCGGTCTCATACGCGGACGTAGAGCCGACATACCCCTCACGGCGACCATCATCCCCGTACACACCGGAGTACTACCCTGAAGAGTACGACCACAGCATCCCCCGGCGAAGCAGCCCGCCACCAGGCAGACAGGCCTACGCTGCCCCACAATACAGGGGAAGCGAGGAGTATCGGGAAAACCCGCCCCCAAGCAGGCAAGGCTATGCAGCCCCACAGTATAGGGGAAATGGGGACTATCGGGAGAACCCGCCCCCACGCAGGCAAGGCTATGCATCCCCACAACACAGGGGAAACGGGGAGTACCGGGAGAACCCACCGCAAGGCAGACAGGGATATGCACCCTCCCAGTATAGGGAAAAGGTGAATCGCCGGGAAAACCCGCCCACGCAGCAGCAGACATACACCCCACCCTGGCGGAGACAAGAAAACAGACCGCCGGGCAATAACCGCAAGACAATAAACCCACAAAAAGGACGGGAAACCAGAGACACATACCCAAAGGGCCCAGAACACTATCCACTCCCCGACGAACACCCGAGGGAATTTAGGGATGAGGCACCCCGCCGGGCAGACAGGGGGGCAATACTTCCCACACCCAGTTACCCAACGCAAGCGGGGAGTTGGCGCAGCCACCCCGAGGGGGGCGTACATACAGCACAGGGAGACGAACGCCCACGTTTCCAAAAAATGCCTAGACGGGGAGGTTCGGCCAGCTGAAAAAGCGGCAGAGGTTCCTCCCCTAACACAACACCAGAGAGGCCCCTCACCTAAACAGACTCGTAAGAGCAAGGGGAAGAAGCAGCCAACTAAAGCCAAGGCTGACGATCCGCCCCTGAACCGTTTCCAAACACACCCCGTACAAGGGGACGGCAACTGTCTGTTCAGGGCCATTAGCTCCTTAGTCCGGCATACCGAGGATCATCACAGGGAATACAGACAGAAAACGGTCCAACATATCCTGGCCAACTGGAAAGAGTACCGGGATTTTGTATCGGACGAGCGGGAAAACCCATTCCAGACCGGGGCGGACTACCATAAATACATGGGTAGGGACGGTACCTATGCCGGCGCCGTAGAGGTGACCGCTCTCGGCAAGGTACTTGAAACAAACATACACGTATACACTGACGTGCACTCGCCCCCGCTATTCACAACCGCGGGATTTGACAGGGACCTGCACATACTATTTACGGGGAACCCTAGGGCGGGACACTATACGCCCCTCACAATCACGCGCGAACAAACCAAAGGCAAACCCACACCCTCTAGACGGGAAACCATACCCCCTACACCACAACACGGGGCGGGAAGTGACCCCACACAGGCGCAGGACGCGAGCTCACTTGGCATAGGGGAGCCAGCAACAGGAGTCGAACTCGCGACCGCCTGGAACAAAAAGGGGTCACAAGTGCAAACGTAGAGTTAGGTTTGCAGACACACCCTCCCAGGAGGGAGAAAGGAACAACACACCTACACAAAAACTGGGAACTGTCAATACATTAAACGTTCGCCAGAATCCCTGTATTTTCACAGCGCGGGCAATGAAGAGAGCAGGCAGTGTACTGAATGGACACATTTCGCTGACCGAGACAATGAGCTCGAGCCAGGAAGTAAGCCGAGAGGCTAAACGTGCCAAGTACAATAAGCGGCCAGCTCCATGCCTTTCCAGCACAAAGGTTACGCAGGGCATCAACACTGGCGCACACAGTGACAAGGACATTACGCCAGTAGCAACAACAACATACACCCTATACAACACATCTTTGCAGGGCAAAGGACTCCAGTTATCGGCACTGACAGTACACGCCAGCATAAATGGCCACAGGGTGCAAGCCCTAATTGACACTGGCGCAGCGGTAAGCTGTGTCAACAGAAAACACGTTACCGAAGGGCAGATACACGTTGTCACGGGCGACATCCGACTGGTAGCGGCCAATGCTCAGACGCTATAAAACACGGGGGTGGCAAACATACACCTCAGGCTAGACCATTTTGCCACAACACACCCCATGTTCGTTATAGAACATCTTTCTGCGTCAGCCATAATTGGCATGGATTTCCTCGCCAAGTATGAAGCTAGCATAAATTTTGCTAGCGGCAAGATGCTTTTAATACATGACCAAAGGCTCACCACACATCCCATGATATACACCAGGAACACAGATGGGATTCGAGCGGAGCGAGAAATCCACGAGCACCAGGCCTCTACATTGAATACAATCAGCAAACACACAGACACACACACAGATAAGGCGGTCAATCAGACTCACAGACAGGACCTGACACCGGAGCAAAATAGAAGGCTCACGGAGCTCCTGGAAGCCAATAGGGATATCTTTGCCCATTCGCTGAAAGATCTCGCAGTGACAGACCTTATCGAACGCCACGTCACACTCACTAGTGACCGGCCAGTCCACCAGCCCCCCTTCAGGGTGAGTCAGAAGGAGAGACACGCTATCGACACTCAGATTACAGAGATGCTCGAAGCGGGGGTCATAGTCCCGGTAATTTCGAACTGCAGTGCACCGGTCTTGCTGACCAAGAAACGGGATGGTTCCCACAGGTTCTGTACCGATTACCGTAGGCTCAATAAGTTAGGCGAAAATGACAGTTATCCACAACCACAGGCCGACACCTATTTGGATGCCCTCGGTGGGGCTAGCTGGTTCAGCTCGATGGATTGTTATAGTGGATTCTATTCAATCCCCGTTTATGAACCGGACAGGCACAAGCTGGCGTTCGTTACAGAGAACGGCCTCTATACCTATACAAGGTTACCAATGGGCCTCCGTAACGCCAGCCAGACCTTCCAAAAGCTAGTCGATAAAACATTTTCAGGGCTAAAATGGCGCTCAGTGCTAGTCTACGTGGATGACATAACGGTCTTCTCCAACACCTTTGACGAGCATCTCGTACACTTGGATGAGGCTTTCGCAAGGATCAGAGAGGCCAAATTAAGGCTTAAACCTGCGAAGTGTCAATTCGCCAGACATCAGATTAACATATTGGGCCATATTGTAAACAGAGAGGGCATTATTCCCGGCCCAGCGAAGACTGACGCAATAACGGGCATCCCAATGCCCACAAATCTGTAACAATTGCGCAGATTCATTGGTCTCGCCTCTTATTACAGAAAGTACATCCACAGGTTCGCGCACATCGCCCACCCCCTAACCGAATTCACACGTGAGAAAACGCCCTTCAACATTAAACAGGAACATATAGATGCCTTCAACACACTGAAGCAACTATTGACCACCCCACCATTACTGCAACACTTCCATAGTGATATGCCCACATTTTTACACGTGGACGCAAGCCAGTACGGGCTGGGAGCGGCCCTATTACAGGAAGATGCAGAAGGGCGCACACGGCCAATAGCTTATGCTAGCAGAAAATTAACGGCCGTCGAATCTAGATACTCTGCCACAGAGCGGGAAATGCTGGCATTTTCATGGGGAGTGAACTATTTTCGGGTATACCTCTATGGTATCCAGTTCACTGTAGTGACTGACCACGCGAGCCTGCTTTTTTGGGACAAATTCAAAAACCCAAATTCGCGGCTCAATAGGTTTATATTCCGCCTGTATGAATATAACTTCGTGGGCAAGCACAAGAAAGGCGCTACACACCTATATGCAGATGGGTTGTCTAGGCTGCCAGTAGCCGATCCCCCAGATGACAGTAAGGACCACGAATGGGACGACATGCCCACTTTTGCCCTGACGGTGGTTAACATAAAGCAGGAGCAAGAACGTGATCCATACTTGAAACAGATTCTAATGGCACTAGAAAACTTGGATAAGGTGGATTCCAAGACGGCTGTCTAGGCGATTTTTTCTAGACAAAAACGGGGTACTGAAATTTAAACCCACAGCCATGCACGATAATGCACCTATAGCGGTTCCGGAGTCATTGAAAGAGAGTATCATGACCGGATACCATAATAACCCAATGGCAGGGGCACATTTGGGTACGCATAAAAAATACCATAGAATCCGGGACAAGTATTACTGGGTAAACATGAAGGCCGACATAGACACCTTCGTAAAGGCATGTCACACTTGCCAGCGATTTAAAGCAAGACCTGGCAAGCCTCATGGATTACTCAACCCTATTCCCGTAGGAGAGCTATTCCATAGAGTCGGGATAGACGTGAAAGGCCCCATCACTACATCTGAAAAAGGTAATAAATATATACTTGTGGCCACAGAGTATCTCACCCGGTATATGATTACAAAGGCTGTTCCCAAAGCAGACACGAACAGCATATTCAAATTCCTATTTGACATAGTCACACGATATGGCCTATTCCAAACCCTACTATCCGATAGAGGGACTATTTTCACCTCGAGAGTGCTCCAACAGTTCTTGGAGGTACTAAGGATAAGGGCATACACAACCACGAGTTTTTCCCCACAAACCATGGGCTCACGGAGAGTATGAACAAAATAATTGGAATAGCGTTAGCCAAGTTCACGGGGGACACAGGGACAGACTGGGATAATTATTATTTGCAGCCCATTACATTTAGCTACAATACTTCCATATCCACGGCCACAAAACACTCTCCACACTTCCTGTTGCACGGATATACACCTAGAAGTCCCATATACAACATATGCATCCCACAGGACACTCTCCCAGACAACGCAGTCCGGCTAGAGCACCTGCAGATAGCTCGCATGGACGCCAGAAAGAACATAGCCGCGGCACAGAAAAAACAAAAAGAACGGTACGATCGGCAAAGGAAGACCGTAGAATACACACCCGGGCAATTGGTTATGGTTTCCAATTCCGCCCGTAAGAAAAATGTGTCCGAGTTCCTCCTACCACGTTGGACAGGTCCCTTCAAAGTCTGTAGGAAGGTATCTGACCTAAACTATATAGTAAACGTGCGCCATGGACGCAAACTCATCAAGGACACTATACACGCCCGCCGTATAAAGGCATATCACACCCGAAAAACAACACCTACACGAAAAGGCGGGAACACTGTCAAAAGGAAGGGAAATGATTCCACTGGCAGACGTGAAAAGAAAGCCAAGAAATAGCCTTCGAACACCGATGCCCTCACCGGGATACGAACCTAACACTGGCAAAACTGTCCCGGAGACACAGGCCCAAAAGGCAACAGGAATGATTACCCTGGACAAAGACGTTCTCAACCCCGCGACCTTTTGAATACCAGGAGTGCAAGGTCGGGTAACTATTCAATTGGAGGATAGAGCAATAAGGGACAGTCACACTAACAGGAATTAATATGCACAAATTAATAAAACCACCTCCGACACCTAGTCACCAAACACGCGACTAGAGGCCCGGAGACACACGTATATAAAGACATCTAACTACCACTAACAGGAATATATTCACCCCACGCCTACAATAACACAAAATTTGGGGACACAATATATGAACAGAGGTAGGTTCTTTTCCATTACGAGGAACCCAAGGCACACTGTATATGCAGACATTAGAAAGGCGCGTCAGCAAACCTACATACATTGTCTCGGCACATGTGGCAAGCGGGCCGCCAGACAAGAAAGCAAGCACTTGAAACTTAATACTATCGCAGTCAGCGATAAGGCGTAATGAGACAGCCGACCTTCGCGTGCGCCAGGCAGACTAAGAGCGCTCTGCTCCGGCGTAGTATACACAAACATTCACGCCATTTTCAAAGCCCGATAACTCCCGAAATTAGGGTACGAGGGTCGTCCCGAATGGCATAAAATACTCACACTAACGTATATTTTCATACGCGTGACGCAAAAACACAAGCTACACGCGCCATGGTACATAAAACACAAAAATTGTAGTTCCGAGGCCTTAGACCAAGGCATGGGCGAACACACAGAAACACAATACAAACGTGCCAAAAAGGACGCTAGCCAATGGCATTTCTGGCACGGCAACACAATCAGAGGCCACACTAGGGACGCACAAATCCCAACAGACAACGCAAACATAAAACACGGAGCATTACACGGGATCACGGGTCCGAATGCCCAATAAAAGCTGACGCCGTGGAAAACAAGAATTGTCGTCCGACGAAAGATCACTTACATACAAAACACGGGTTTTTCATCATGACAAGTCAGAAAACTCAGCCAGCGCGGCCAGACACCAGACAGACCCATTCACAGGGGAAAATTAATTCCCACCTAGACGGAAACTGGCCAAAATTAAGACAATCCGCAAGTACGTCAAAATTAGAACAGGAATATGGACATGGGAACAGACAAATTACACGGGCAGCAACGCACAAACAGCAGGCATACACCATCCCCCACAGAAAAAACCATAGGGTCCCATACAGACACTGTGCCCCATAGAGTGGAGCCAAGAGTGAAAATAGGCATTAGACTGTTTAAATTATGCATATATAAATGGCATGTTATCACAGAGTACACGCTTTAAACATACACTAGAGGTGGCAAATGCATTGCAATAGTGCCGTACACAAGCACATAAACGGGTGAGCCACACAATTATGAACACAGGGAGATTCTTTAACATACATACATACATACATACATACATACAGGAGCATAGATTCGTTCCAAGGTACTCGCTACAACAGCCTACCTAGGGCATTAGCGACCCCGGGATTCCCAATAGGGGGCGTACCGAGAATGCTAGGCCCCTGCGGGGACCACAAGATACTTTCCTTTGAACCATAGCGCCCGAAACCTAGATACGGGGGACGCCACTCTCACAGACACAAAACAGGTAACACCACATTTCTACGGCCAGAAATCATGGCAAATTTGGATTACCCCGAACATAGGCAACAGACTTCCTAGACACAAATTATAGATAATTACACAAGGCAAAGGTCTGGCGGAAGAAATGTCCACACAACATTGGTAGCGAAAACAGGACAGGTTAACACATTAGCCCTCCCAGAATGCAAATCAATGTCAACATACGGACAATGGCAAAAGTTACGTTCCGTCAGCCGTCATACATAACATCAGAGACTTTCCGTATACAAGGACGCAAAACCAAACACAACAAAACACTGAGTTGCGAATTCCAGTGCTTTGCAGCACTATTGCCGGTAGACATTCCCAGCATAGCCAGACGTGACAATGACACGCAACCATGATGATACTATCATACAAAACAAACAATAATAATAGCATACGGTTGACACAGGATTCAGCGCTATCACAATAGGCCTGGCATCCAGTAGTGTACAAATACTATAGGCCGGATTCATCTTAGGAACACAGGAGCATGTATACAAGGATGTTAACAAGCTACACGCGCCACCTGACAATTAGCCACGCGACACACGATAAGACTTATCCGATAACGGCCCACGCGCTAGCGTGCGGTAGCGGTACGCGACCACACAAACGCAGCTGCGCTAATTACAGACACGGCCACGTCCTTCCCACACGCGCCCACCAATCAGGGGCGGATACAGACAGATTCCCTGAGGGAACAACCCCCCCCCAATAACTTCTTCTCTTGGTTTTTTTATCTTTAAAAACCATTATAGGCGATCAAGACATGACCACTTACACTTATAATCACTTCCTACCCTAACGGTATGAATAGGAGACCACATTAGGCCGTGACGTCACAGCGTCACCGCACATAACCATCCCAAAGGGCAGCCCGAAGGCGACGCCCACAGACACAAACATTTATACACAACATGGGTATCACAGACCCACAGGCATTCTACAGACTGGTATTCTAGAACATAGAAGATGCTTTATGGCATCTCAATTTCACCAGTGCACATCCCAAGGAGCGGATAGAAAACAAATAGTGACCAAGTGAGAATGTCAGGAGCAGAGATGGATAGTGCCATCAGGATGGCCAAGATACCAACTACGGGATACCATCCTAGCACCCTTCTCCCTACATAACCTGTCACTTACAACACTATCCAACACAAACACATAAACACATAAAAACAGCTAGACTACATTCCAAAATACACATCGGGGTTGATAGACTTCATGCGTCTACCCAAAATTCGGGTATGCTACACCCTGGTCCCAAATGCCTACACCCGAGTATTAGGGGTGAGTCGGAAACAATATCAAGCCTAATGCACACCTCTATGTAAAGAGATGAGGCCGCATTTACACTAACAAGTATTTTCTTACTAAATAATCCTGCATGCAAGGGACATAGAGTTATTATACCTCGACCCATACTTTATCCTCAAATGAGAGCGGATACGCCTCATATCCATCCCCATGCATGGAATATCCCAGCCACATACCAGGGTTTATTACTACTACACCTGCATGGCTCTTTTTAAAAAAAATTGCACACTTGGGAAAAACCTACCCCATCCCCCTCACTGTAAAGACATCCTAGCAGCATCATCGGCTCCCGGCCACCATTAACATGGAGACCAACGATGCACGACCCTTTCCTACCACGCTTTAAGCCCATTCAGCAAATAACACCCCCGGATCCCAATAACAAGGGACCCAACGCCATAAAAACCTACTAACGCCTCCAGGAAATTACCAGGGCATTACCGCTGGAAATCCGACAGTGCAACTACAGGCCTAAAGTAGACTATGCATTTAGAAGATTCTACAACCCCAGAACACTCAAAATCTTACATAATTACATGATACACACACACTTATTTACAAATCACACTTATTTTTTTTTAATAAAAGGAGTCTAACATCACACTGGATGGTGATGAGAGTTTAAATGGAAGGCAGAGGCGCCACACAGGAACAGAGCTGGAGAAGGCGATGATGAGGCCTGACCCAGTTGACCGATTGACTGACAAACGTAAGGTTGAAGCATCGATGGCTTGGCGCGGGCAAACGTCAAGATCTAGGGGTGCGTCTAGCCTACCCCCCCTTGTCGGAGACAGTTATACCCACTATGCGCCACGGTCATCGAAGCCAAAACCTGTAGGGGAGACTTTTGACGGCTGGTGGGAGAATTAGCCAGCTCCACACTAGACTCAGGAGACGAACCTAGAGACGACCGCACTAGGACTAGATTTCTAGTTAGTATGTAACTTAAGTAGAGCTTCCATGGCGGGAAGTTAGTCTTCCATTCGCGTGAAGTGAAGAAGGATCTCAGGATTCAGCTGGACCAATCCTAGATCCGCCAAGTCCTTGCCCCGCGAGGCGAGGTGAAGACGATCCAACAAATAAATGATAATAAATGAATAATGAATAATGCGTATGGAATGAATGCGATCATTCGGACCCGTGCCCACATAAATGGATGACACCGGGTCTCCAGAGCTTAAATGGTCACGCACCGGGCGGCCAGAGATATTAAATAGGTATGCAACGGGCTGCCAAAAGGGGTTTCGTGGGCAGACCCAATAATAAATATACAAACAAATGATAAATGGAGAATAATGCCGACAGAGGCAAGTATAACAACGACGAACAGGATAGCCGGGCGAGGCGTTTGCTCTTTAGTAGCGCAGTCGCCCAGGACTTTATTAATTACTATTAATTTATTAATTACTCATAAGGTAATGTCGACAATTAGTATTAAGACTACGAGCCATTGTTGGGTTCCGGTCTCAGCAATTGGTTACAAGGGCCCCCGGGAGAGAAATCGACCGGACGAGCCTCCATCAAAATTCTAGCGTATAACTTACAGTGCCATTTCAAAGGCAACTTAGATTTAAGCAAATTTAATAAGCACTGTTACAAAACAGTAGCTATACCACATTTCGGCATTAGGTTAAGGTCCCCCTCGACACGTATATACAGGATATTTTTTCATTTAGTATTAATTAATATAGTTCAGGTCAAACTTTTTTTAAATTAAGATAACAGCGCTCGGCACCTGGTAACTAAAATCCGTTACCAGGGTAAGCCCGACAATACATAGAATAAATAGTATTAAGATAGCATGATCGGCACCTGGTAACTAAAATCCGTTACCAGGGTAAGCCCGATAAATAGGATTAAGATAGAAGCCCAACAATACATAGGCTAAGCTAGACAATACATAGGCTAAGCTAGACAATACATAGGCTACGCTAGACTAACATAGGCTAACTTAGATTAAGTTATATTTAGATGGCGCCATATGCATATGAAAAGGCATGAGCAAAACAGAGATGAAGGGTATATGACAACTGTATGTGATCACAGTAATCCATTACATCTTTTGCAGGTTCACAAGGAGCCAACGTGAATGAGCACGATGGCGCATGAAAGACACTAACATATTTAATTTTCAGGAAGGCAGACACATATGAATTCAACCCTTGTAAATATAGCCCCCAAACACACATATCCTACACTAAATATGTCACACACAAACACATTACTCATCGGTTTCAGTTGCACCCTTAAAGGTGACAACGTCAGCGGCCAGCAGTGATCAGTATACGTGGGATGCTGAACATTGCTGAACGCAAACACATCTCCACACGCAAATGAAGCGTGACTTCAGGATCTAAGGGCGGCACGGAAGTTGTAAGTGCCGAACCTTCGACCCTAAGGTGGAATTCCGACCCACGACGGAAAACCACGAGGTTCCATAATAAGTATAACGAAAGAATAGCGGACTAGCCACTAAACCGCACCAGGAACAGCTGAGTAAGGAATTGTATACAAGGCATGGTGGCAGAGTGCGCACGAGACTATGAGGTATAGATAAATGGCCACAGCGAGAGATCTCTAAGGTATTGTACAAAAAACAAAATTGTAAACTATAGTTATAAGGTAAGAGTACACAAGCAAAGGTAGGTTCACCGTATCCAGAAAATAACATTACCCCAGCATTATGGACACCACTATTTATAACATAAATATAGCGCCAAGCGCACACTCACATTGTTCTATTGTACTAGCATGATTATTATTAATATTGAAATTATGATTATTATTATTACTATCATCATAACCAATGTATCCTATACTGTATCAAAAACGTTATCACAGTCTTACATAATATGTCACACCATTTAACACTGCCACACGGTGAACACACTTTTATTTCCTTCCTTTCTTTCTACTAACGATAAAACTTGTAAAGGTGTCCCGTTTTACCCCAACACAATAAACCATTTTATATATATTCCTTTAACTTATACCCTGGGGCACCTGTTTTTTCTATTTTCTTCCATCTTTTACACAATACACTGCAGGGAGCAATTTTTTTCCTCCAACACTGCGCCGGACGGCACAACCACCCGTCCAGCCATGTTTTTTTTCCTCCCTGGATAACACCAACATATATATATATATATATATATATATATATAATGTCAAGATTATGTATTTTTTGTATTTTTATTATTACTATTTCAAATGTCAACTTTTAAAATGAGCAATTCTAGATTAACTATGTATAACTATGTACACCCAAAACCTACCCCTCTGAGCACACGCTGGACTCACATCACCACGACATCGCTACACCTACACGACACCGACACGGAAGACAAAGAAGAAGAGGTACGAGGAGAAACCAAGAAGAAACCATCACATCGACACCCCCACTCTACTTCCCGTTCGCGGGGACGCGAACTAATCGATGAGGGGGACTTGTACAGCCCAGGGGGCAGTACCCCCTGAGAGCCAATCCCCATCTTATACCAAAACCACCCCAACTGGCAACACCATATTCCAGGACATTATCTATACACAGCAAGCGGCGGCCACCCAGCCTAGGAGGTTAGCCAATTACTTGCAAAACATACACAAACATTTACACTAACAACTATCTGGGGCAGCTACATTTACGCAACGCTGACCAAGCAGCGCCGGAAGGTATAAGAATGGAGTCCAAACTGGAGCCATTATCCGTTCTACTCTGTGCTTCGCCAGCGGCCCTGTCCGACGTCTGTTCCAGTTTTATCACCAGGTTAGATTCAGCCCGTGCTCAGACTCCTTTAATTCTTGTAAACACCTACCCCTAACTTGTACAAACAAATTGTATTTTATACTTGTCTAGATTCCCCAAGAGGGACATACCAATCTACATCTATCCCCCCTGGCACTATCCAGCCCATGACGGGCTAAGGCCGACCAAGCGACCGCTGCCCAGCCATTTGGCCTGCAGATATTGGGGTGACACGTGATCAGCGCGTCGGGTCCCCTCTGCCGTTAATCTTGGTATTCGTGATCGGGGCGCTGTCTCACTGTCAGACAGCTACTCAATTGTCCTCACGAGGCTGAGTGCACCCCGTTCCAACCCTCACGTCAGTTTTTAAATCCCTGACGGAGCCGGGGATCGAACCCGGGGCCTCCGGGTGAGAGGCAGGCGCGCTACCCCAACACCACGGGGCCGGCCAATCTACATCTACTGACCAATAAATACATGGTCAGTAAGCTACACTTGCATTACTAATTACACTCCACTTCACATCCTCATACCCCACCTGACCTTCGTCGCAATTGCCCGTGACCGTAGTAGCCAGTAATTGCTTTGTCAGACTACATTGTACTCAGAGCACGCGACTCGACTGCATAGCGTCGAGCCGCTGACTTAGCACGTCTATTGTATTACTCATTCCGCCCAGCTGGCAGGCCAGTATAGTAGCCTGCATTTAGAGATCCATCCCCTAGCAAATACTTGCATCTTGCAGGGACACCCCCAAGAGATTAAACACTAAACACCAACACACTACACCAGTAAGCTCTCCCAGCTACGGGAAGCTACTCTCAACCGGGAACAGTCTTCTAAATTGGTACAGCGACACAACCGTGTTTTATCCCAACTACCCCCCAACCAAGGGATTAAAACATTATAAAAGGAACCATAAAACTGATTAAGATTGTAAGATAACTAGTAAGACTTGAATTCTTCATAAAATTGAACTTATCTTCTCTTTAAAAGTTCCAGCTAGCATAAGCGTTGATTGATAAGTCTTCACAGGTTCTTCTGAAGGAGGCGTACATGGCCTAGAGATATTGAACCCTTCAGAATAGCAGTGTTTATATGCAAGAATCTTGATCAAGGGGTCGCGCTCAGTTCTTAGTGTGATGTTTACGCTCGCCAAACAACATGCTCTACTGAGGTAAGGGTCATAGGATTAAAACTATAATTAAGAAAGAAAGGTGACAAGACGTAGAATAATAACATGATTTAATGACTAATAGTGCATAAAAAGAATATAAACAACAATAATAATATAAAAAAATCCTCCCTGAATTTTCCCATGACAGAAATATCTATCAATGTTGAGGAGTCAGACGGATCTCCCCCTTTATAAAAATGTGGATCCTAGTTCCACTAACTTGCATTTGGATTTTATGTACGCGTAATGACTAACTACGAGGAATGAGTACTTGGATGACCGTTCGTTTACAGCGGGTTAACAGCCACGATGCTTACGAACAATCATCTCGTAAATCAACGTTTACGGATATGGGACATGACACTAATAAAAACTCTTAAAAATGTAATGCTGACACACACACTAAAAATCTACTTTTTACAGGAATCTCCCTCGAGACCCTCCTTCAGTGCGATGACGCACTTGACAAAATGAGCTGCCAACTCCGGCCAATTGATCAATACACATACAAGGAAAAGACAGCATCGCACGTGACTTCACGGGTCACTGATATGGAATATAAACATGGACAGAAACCAACAACAACAAACGCCTGACCGGCTGAGATTACTTTATATGAACAAAAATGCACGTTAAGCTAACGCTTCGGAGATTATCGTGATTCGTAGGCAACTCCCATTTATTTAAGCAATTTTTATCATTGATCAGTTCTTAATTTTGTATTTCAAGTAATTACGGAGTCAACAAGCACTCCCCACTAATGACCTCGCTTGCAACCTTCAGTCCGCCTTGTGAAACAACTCCCCCTTCCTCAATACTTGTCATTGCCCCAACTCCAGTGTGTAAAAATAACTGACCAGCTGTGCCGTTATCTCAAAGAATCAACAGCAACAAATCTCAACCACCTAAACATATGGTCAGACATTAATCAAAATATCCACAATTGCCCTCGCAAGATAACAATATGGACTTGGCACCAAGCTGACAGAAATCAGTCTACGCTGAAATTCCCGCTTGTAATGACCACACAATACACACACTCACACTGCTGGGAATGACATCACATTTTTCACACAGGTCGGTTGAATAGATGCTCACAAACATTTAAAATATTTAAAACCTACGATAGAGCTGACTGCTCTTCGTCACAAATCACATTGCTCCAAAGGCAATAATCTCACTGAATCTGATCAATAATAAACCTTAAAAAAATTAATTACCCTCCAATCTATTGTATAATTATATTAATTCAGTCCTACTTCTGAAACACAACATATCTCCGAGAGACGATTTTAACCGCATTGCGTAACATATGCAAACACGGTCGTCCACATAGCTACGTTAGTTAAAACAACAAACAAACAAGAACCTTCTACTAATAACATTTATGCGAGCTGTTTCCATGCAAAAGGTGTGTCAGACCAAAACTAAATATACTACGTTAATCAACACAAGCAAAATATTTACAAAAATATGTCCCGTATACCATAAGTTAATTTATCAGATAATAAGAATATTATTTTGTACTCATCCTCGGCCAGTCACCCGTCAAAGGACATCAGCTGCCATCTCCCAACTGAATGCTTCTTAGCTCATCTCAACCATCTGGACGGAGTGTTGATAGTTCCAAACTTCCTCCAGGATAAGCGATGTCATCTCTCGTGCTGATTCAAAAAGTTAGATTATTATACACTCGATATCAGACTACTAAATTCACCGTTTCAGGTACTAATTTCCCCGGAACAGTCTGTTGGCGAATTGTCGATGCTACTGTCCCTACAAAATATAGTACTGTGACTATCTATCACTGAATTTAACACATTTTTTAATAATTTCTGTGTCCTCATGACACGCAAAAGTATAAGTGTCTACGTCCTTAGACGCGCAAAATGTAAAGTAACCTGTGTCCACCGACACACAAAATATAATAGCCTGTGTCCTCGACACACCAAATATAATAAGCCTGTGTCCACCGACACACAAAATATAATAACTTAGCGTCCTCAGACGAACAAAAGTAATAGCAATGTCTTGGCTCTTCACGCCACTTATAAATGAACCGGCCCTAGGTATAGATAGAGGGGGAAATTATATAAAAAATTCTCAAAATAATAGTGGTACAGGAATGAAATAAATATCACTGAACTCGTAAAATTGCGCAGGTCAAGAATATGCCCATTAATCCTAGAATCGATCGTAGAGATGTTGTCTAGCCGATCTCCCGCGTTAATGCTAGCCTTCGCGTGCCCAAGCTAGACTTGCCGCGCTCGTAAGCATTCATCTCCCATTGGTTCCACATTTTCTGTAACTTGGCGGTTTTTATCAGACCTTGGCCTCGTAGGAGTGTCTAGTATTTTCATCAGCCACTCACGTTACTGCATCATATTTTTTCTAGGCGCGAATATTACAATGAACATACCAGAAGCGTGTCTCACTGCGCGTCCTTCCTATTTTGAGGTAGCCACCACCTGTCCTTCTGAAACATTGCTAGGGTCTATCTTTTCACAATCCTAAGTATTTAGCCTTTGGTCAAACTGCTGCAGGTATGTCCCCATTGTCTCCAACAAATGCTTGAAATTTCCTCATCTCCGTCTGGCTATTTTCATGACGCTGGTGGAAATATTTATTAATTGAAGAAATAAAACATCGAATCATTTATCCATCAGAGGGTGAAGGGTTCAATATGTACACAGTTGATACAAAGGTCAACTCGTTCTTCTTCTCTTGCGAAGGGATGACACTTATAGTGTCCAAGTGATGATCCAGCAGCATTTAGAGAATTGGTTGGCAGCCGAAAGGACTGCGGCTGCTTCGAAAGACGAATCAAAGTACCCATCTAAGGTACGGCTTGCAGAGTATGACAGCTGGCAATTATTCCCGCCATCTGGAGCGATACGTCAGGGTACAGATCTCGTGACGTAACTGCTAGGTAGCGTAGAGACTAGCGATGGTGTCATGAGATGCAGCAGCGGTGACCAGCAGGTTGAAGTGATCCGAAGTGAGAAGTGATCAGAAGTGATGATTGATCAGCAGTGATTAAGAACGCCAGCAAGTGGCGTCTTAAATAGTGACCATAGAATAATCTCGAAGCTGGAGATTGCCCGACCAGACAAAGTCCTGCCATTGGCCGAACGAAGGTCACGGTGACGTCAGTCGACACTGACGCTCAGCAGACAGCAGATCAAACCAGTTGATGCCCTGTATGTCGGGAGTATGGAAGCTTGAGGTAGCGAGCGACTGGAACACTCAAGGTGAGAACTTTACAAAATTTGAAGCTTATAAATAAATCAGTAAATTAATTACGATACAATAAACTAATTAACATATAAATATGGTTTGAAATTTTTCGGGACAAAAAAAGGAACAATAAAACAGGGCTGTCGCGAAGTACACACAAACGTATACTGTCACAAAAGTGACCACTCCCCAACGGTACTTGTAGCTCACCGATTGGGTGTCCGTCTCGAAGTAGCTACAAAACTGGCTAGCCGAACATGTCCTCGGACACTCCCGGCACTAAAAGACATACGCTAAAAAAATTAAAAAATGTCTAATGATTAGTTTATAAAATCTCAGGGCAATGGCCTTACCGTTTCAGCTCTTTGAGTTCATGCACATCACTCGGTCAACCAAATGTTATACGTTTTCATATCCTACTACTGTCCGCTGGCCTATGAGCATGCATGAATGCCACATAGCCGTGACACTACATCGACTAGCTCGTTAAAGATCCCCTTTAGGGGTAAAAATTCCTAGCACGCTTCACGCGTTTTGGAATATTATCCTCCATCCATCAAAGAAAATATCGCAAAACCAACCGTCATAAGCCGTCCGCCATCCAGCCAAAATAACGATTCATTTCTTCCGAGCACGGTCACCGTGATGGGCAACAAGCTCGTTAAAACACATAACAGCGGTATCGTCTCTCTCAACGACCACTCTTAATTAAAATATGAAAGGGTATTTTTTTTTTCAACATATAGACCTAGTAAAGTGTTAGCGTTTTCAAAAATTAAAAAATACATTCAAAAGGGAAATGTCACTCTAAGCCCAACGACTCCTCATGCAAGTCCGTAGCCTTATTGGTTCTCAAAATATTAACCAAAAGTGCACTTAGGCCCTTTGGAGGAAATTCAAAACTACAATCAAAAACGGGGCGTCATCCCAAATCCAACGCCCCCTCATACAAGTCCGTACCATTTTTAGTTCTCGAAATATTAACAAAAGTGCACTTAGGCCCTTTTGACAAAAATCAAAACTACATTCATAAACGGAACGTCATTCCAAATCCAACGACCCCTCATACAAGTCCTTAGCCTTTTTAGTTCTCAAAATATTAACAAAAGTGCACTTAGGCCCTCTTGACAAAAATCAAAACTACATTCAAAAACTGGGCGTCATCCCAAATCCAACGACCCCTTACTGTATACAAGTCCGCAGTCTTATTCGTTCTAAAAATATTAACAAAAGTGCACTTAGGCCCTTTTGACAAAAATCAAAACTACATGCAAAAACGGGGCGAAATCCCAAATCCAACGACCCCTCATACAAGTCCGTAGCCTTCTTAGTTCTGAAAATATTTACAAAAGTGCACTTAGGCCCTTTTGACAAAAATCAAAATTACATGCAAAAACGGGGCGAAATCCCAAATCCAACAACCCCTCATACAAGTGCGTAGCCTTCACAGTTCTCAAAATATTAACAAAAGTGCACTTAGGCCCTATTGACGAAAATCAAAACTACATTCAAAAACGGGGCGTCATCCCAAATCCAACGACTCCTCATACAAGTCCGTAGCCTTATTCGTTCTCAAAATATTAACAAAGGTGCACTTAGGCCCTTTTGACAAAAATCAAAACTACATACAAGAACGGGGTGAAATCCCAAATCCAACGCCCCCTCATACAAGTCCGTAGGGTTTTTAGTTCTCGAAATATTAACAAAAGTGAACTTAGGCCCTTTTGACAAAAATCAAAACTACATTCATAAACGGAACGTCATTCCAAATCCAACGACCCCTCATACAAGTCCTTAGCCTTTTTAGTTCTCAAAATATTAACAAAAGTTCACTTAGCCCCTTTTGACGAAAATCAAAACTACATTCAAAAACGGGGCGTCATCCCAAATCCAACGACCCCTTATACAAGTCCGTAGCCTTATTCGTTCTAAAAATATTAACAAAAGTGCACTTAGGCCCTTTTGACGAAAATCAAAACTACATGCAAAAACGGGGCGAAATACCTAATCCAAATACCCCTCATACAAGTCCGTAGCCTTCTTAGTACTCAAAATATTTACAAAAGTGCACTTAGGCCCTTTTGAAAATCAAAATTACATGCAAAAACGGGGTGAAATCCCAAATTCAACGCCCCCTCATACAAATCCGTAGCGTTTTTAGTTCTCGAAATATTAACAAAAGTGCACTTAGGCCCTTTTTACAAAAATCAAAACTACATTCATAAACGGAACGTCATTCCAAATCCAACGACCCCTCATACAAGTCCTTAGCCTTTTTAGTTCTCAAAATATTAACAAAAGTGCAATTAGGCCCTTTTGACAAAAAATCAAAACTACATTCAAAAACGGGGCGTCATCCCAAATCCAACGATCCCTTATACAAGTCCGTAGCCTTATTCGTTTTAAAATTATTAACAAAAGTGCACTTAGGCCTTTTTGACAAAAATCAAAACTACATGCAAAAACGGGGCGAAATCCCAAATCCAACGACCCCTCATACAAGTCCGTAGCCTTCTTAGTTCTGAAAATATTTACAAAAGTGCACTTAGGCCCTTTTGACAAAAATCAAAACTACATTCATAAACGGAACGTCATTCCAAATCCAACGACCCCTCATACAAGTCCTTAGCCTTTTTAGTTCTCAAAATATTATCATAAATGCTCTTAGGCCCTTTTGACAAAAATCAAAACTACATTCAAAAACGGGGCGTCATCCCTAATCCAACGACCCCTCATGCAAGTCCGTAGCCTTATTCGTTCTAAAAATATTAACAAATGTGCACTTAGGCCCTTTTGACAAAAATCAAAACTACATGCAAAAACGGGGCGAAATCCCAAATCCAACATTCCCTTCTACAAGTCCGTAGCCTTATTCGTTCTAAAAATATTAACAAAAGTGCACTTAGGCCCTTTTGACAAAAATCAAAACTACATGCAAAAACGGGGCGAAAACCCAAATCCAACGACCCCTCATACAAGTCCGTAGCCTTCTTAGTTCTGAAAATATTTACTAAAGTGCACTTAGGCCCTCTTGACAAAAATCAAAATTACATGGAAAAACGGGGCGAAATCCCAAATCCAACGACCCCTCATACAAGTCCGTAGCCTTCTTAGTTCTGAAAATATTTACAAAAGTGCACTTAGGCCCTTTTGACAAAAATCAAAATTACATGCAGAAACTGGGCGAAATCCCAAATCAAAGGACCCCTCATACACGTCCGTAGCCTTCATAGTTTTCAAAATATTAACAAAAGTGCACTTAAGTCCTATTGACGAAAATCAAAACTACATTCAAAAACGGGGCGTAATCCCAAATCCAATGACCACTCATACAAGTCCGTAGCCTTCTTAGTTCTAAAAATATTAACAAAAGTGCACTTAGGCCCTTTTGACGAAAATCAAAACTACATTCAAAAACGGGGCGTCGTCCCAAATCCAACGACCCCTCATACAAGTCCGTAGCCTTATTCTTTCTCAAAATATTGACAAAAGTGCACTTAGGCCCTTTTGATGAAAATCAAAACTACATTTAAAAACGGGGCGTCGTCCCAAATCCAACGACCCCTCATACAAGTCCGTAGGGTTTTTAGTTCTCGAAATATTAACAAAAGTGCACTTAGGCCCTTTTGACAAAAATCAAAACTACATTCATAACCAGGACGTCATCCCAAATCCAACGGCCCCTCATGCAAGTCCGTAGCCTTCTTAGTTCTCAAAATATTTATAAAAGTGCACTTAGGCCCTTTTGACAAAGATCAAAATTACATGCAAAAACGGAGCGAAATCCCAAATCCAACGACCCCTCATACAAGTGCGTAGCCTTCTTAGTTCTAAAAATATTAACAAAAGTGCACTTAGGCCCTTTTGACTAAAATCAAAACTACATTAAAAAACGGGGCGTCATCCCAAATCCAACGACCCCTTATACAAGTCCGTAGCCTTATTCGTTCTAAAAATATTAACAAAAGTGTACTTAGGCCCTTTTGACAAAAATCAAAACTACATGCAAAAACGGGGCGAAATCCCAAATCCAACGACCCCTCATACAAGTCCGTAGCCTTCATAGTTCTGAAAATATTTTCAAAAGTGCACTTAGGCCCTTTTGACAAAAATCAAAATTACATGCAGAAACTAGGCGAAATCCCAAATCCAAGGACCCCTCATACAAGTCCGTAACCTTCTTAGTTCTCAAAATATTAACAAAAGTGCACTTAGGCCCTATTGACGAAAATCAAAACTACATTCAAAAACGGGGCGTCGTCCCAAATCCAACGACTCCTCATACAAGTCCTTAGCCTTTTTAGTTCTCAAAATATTAACAAATTGCACTTAGGCCCTTTTGACGAAAATCAAAACTACATTCAAAAACGGGGCGTCGTCCCAAATCCAACGACCCCTCATACAAGTCCGTAGGGTTTTCAGTTCTCGAAATATTAAAAAAAGTGCACTTAGGCTCTTTTGACAAAAATCAAAACTACATTCATAACCGGGACGTCATCGCAAATCCAACGGCCCCTCATGCAAGTCCTTAGCCTTTTTAGTTCTCAAAATATTAACAAAATTGCACTTAGGCCCTTATGACAAAAATCAAACCTACATGCAAAAACGGGGCGATATCCCAAATCCAACGACCCCTCATACAAGTCCGTAGCCTTCTTAGTTCTCAAAATATATACAAAAGTGCACTTAGGCCCTTTTGACAAAAATCAAAATTACATGCAAAAACGGGGCGAAATCCCAAATCCAACGACCACTCATACAAGTCCGTAGCCTTCTTAGTTCTCAAAATATTTACAAAAGTGCACTTAGGCCCTTTTGACAAAAATCAAAACTACATACAAGAACGGGGTGAAATCCCAAATCCAACGCCCCCTCATACAAGTCCGTAGCGTTTTTAGTTCTCGAAATATTAACAAAAGTGAACTTAGGCCCTTTTGACAAAAATCAAAACTACATTCATAAACGGAACGTCATTCCAAATCCAAGGACCCCACTATTTATTAAGAAGGGCAAGCTTCCATTACCTTGCCTGGCATCCCACAAAATCAACACTCCACCCCTCATACAAGTCCTTAGCCTTTTTAGTTCTCAAAATATTAACAAAAGTTCACTTAGCCCCTTTTGACGAAAATCAAAACTACATTCAAAAACGGGGCGTCATCCCAAATCCAACGACCCCTTATACAAGTCCGTAGCCTTATTCGTTCTAAAAATATTAACAAAAGTGCACTTAGGCCCTTTTGACGAAAATCAAAACTACATGCAAAAACGGGGCGAAATACCTAATCCAAATACCCCTCATACAAGTCCGTAGCCTTCTTAGTACTCAAAATATTTACAAAAGTGCACTTAGGCCCTTTTGAAAACCAAAATTACATGCAAAAACGGGGTGAAATCCCAAATTCAACGCCCCCTCATACAAATCCGTAGCGTTTTTAGTTCTCGAAATATTAACAAAAGTGCACTTAGGCCCTTTTGACAAAAATCAAAACTACATTCATAAACGGAACGTCATTCCAAATCCAACGACCCCTCATACAAGTCCTTAGCCTTTTTAGTTCTCAAAATATTAACAAAAGTGCAATTAGGCCCTTTTGAAAAAAATCAAAACTACATTCAAAAACGGGGCGTCATCCCAAATCCAACGATCCCTTATACAAGTCCGTAGCCTTATTCGTTCTAAAATTATTAACAAAAGTGCACTTAGACCTTTTTGACAAAAATCAAAACTACATGCAAAAACGGGGCGAAATCCCAAATCCAACGACCCCCCATACAAGTCCGTAGCCTTCTTAGTTCTGAAAATATTTACAAAAGTGCACTTAGGCCCTTTTGACAAAAATCAAAATTACATGCAGAAACTGGGCGAAATCCCAAATCAAACGACCCCTCATGCAAGTCCGTAGCCTTATTCGTTCTAAAAATATTAACAAAAATGCACTTAGGCCCTTTTGACGAAAATCAAAACTACATTCAAAAACGGGGCGTCGTCCCAAATCCAACGACCCCTCATACAAGTCCGTAGCCTTATTCTTTCTCAAAATATTGACAAAAGTGCACTTAGGCCCTTTTGATGAAAATCAAAACTACATTTAAAAACGGGGCGTCGTCCCAAATCCAACGACCCCTCATACAAGTCCGTAGGGTTTTTAGTTCTCGAAATATTAACAAAAGTGCACTTAGGCCCTTTTGACAAAAATCAAAACTACATTCATAACCAGGACGTCATCCCAAATCCAACGGACCCTCATGCAAGTCCGTAGCCTTCTTAGTTCTCAAAATATTTATAAAAGTGCACTTAGGCCCTTTTGACAAAGATCAAAATTACATGCAAAAACGGAGCGAAATCCCAAATCCAACGACCCCTCATACAAGTGCGTAGCCTTCTTAGTTCTAAAAATATTAACAAAAGTGCACTTAGGCCCTTTTGACTAAAATCAAAACTACATTAACAAACGGGGCGTCATCCCTAATCAAACGACCCCTCATGCAAGTCCGTAGCCTTATTCGTTCTAAAAATATTAACTAATGTGCACATAGGCCCTTTTGACAAAAATCAAAACTACATGCAAAAACGGGGCGAAATCCCAAATCCAACGATCCCTTCTACAAGTCCATAGCCTTATTCGTTCTAAAAATATTAACATAAGTGCACTTAGGCCCTTTTGACAAAAATCAAAACTACGTGCAAAAACGGGGCGAAAACCCAAATCCAACGACCCCTCATACAAGTCCGTAGCCTTCTTAGTTCTGAAAATATTTACAAAAGTGCACTTAGGCCCTCTTGAAAAAATCAAAATTACATGGAAAAACGGGGCGAAATCCCAAATCCAACGACCCCTCATACAAGTCCGTAGCCTTCTTAGTTCTGAAAATATTTACAAAAGTGCACTTAGGCCCTTTTGACAAAAATCAAAATTACATGCAGAAACTGGGCGAAATCCCAAATCAAAGGACCCCTCATACAAGTCCGTAGCCTTCATAGTTCTCAAAATATTAACAAAAGTGCACTTAAGCCCTATTGACGAAAATCAAAACTACATTCAAAAACGGGGCGTCATTACAAATCCAACGAACCCTCATACAAGTCCGTAGCCTTATTCGTTCTAAAAATATTAACAAAAGTGCACTCAGGCCCTTTTGACGAAAATCAAAACTACATTCAAAAACGGGGCGTCGTCCCAAATCCAACGACTCCTCATACAAGTCCTTTGCCTTTTTAGTTCTCAAAATATTAACAAAAATGCACTTAGGCCCTTTTGACGAAAATCAAAACTACATTCAAAAACGGGGCGTCGTCCCAAATCCAACGACCCCTCATACAAGTCCGTAGCCTTATTCTTTCTCAAAATATTGACAAAAGTGCACTTAGGCCCTTTTGATGAAAATCAAAACTACATTTAAAAACGGGGCGTCGTCCCAAATCCAACGACCCCTCATACAAGTCCGTAGGGTTTTTAGTTCTCGAAATATTAACAAAAGTGCACTTAGGCCCTTTTGACAAAAATCAAAACTACATTCATAACCAGGACGTCATCCCAAATCCAACGGACCCTCATGCAAGTCCGTAGCCTTCTTAGTTCTCAAAAAATTTATAAAAGTGCACTTAGGCCCTTTTGACAAAGATCAAAATTACATGCAAAAACGGAGCGAAATCCCAAATCCAACGACCCCTCATACAAGTGCGTAGCCTTCTTAGTTCTAAAAATATTAACAAAAGTGCACTTAGGCCCTTTTGACTAAAATCAAAACTACATTAACAAACGGGGCGTCATCCCAAATCCAACGACCCCTTATACAAGTCCGTAGCCTTATTCGTTCTAAAAATATTAACAAAAGTGTACTTAGGCCCTTTTGACAAAAATCAAAACTACATGCAAAAACGGGGCGAAATCCCAAATCCAACGACCCCTCATACAAGTCCGTAGCCTTCATAGTTCTGAAAATATTTTCAAAAGTGCACTTAGGCCCTTTTGACAAAAATCAAAATTACATGCAGAAACTAGGCGAAATCCCAAATCCAAGGACCCCTCATACAAGTCCGTAGCCTTCTTAGTTCTCAAAATATTAACAAAAGTGCACTTAGGCCCTATTGACGAAAATCAAAACTACATTCAAAAACGGGGCGTCGTCCCAAATCCAACGACTCCTCATACAAGTCCTTAGCCTTTTTAGTTCTCAAAATATTAACAAATTGCACTTAGGCCCTTTTGACGAAAATCAAAACTACATTCAAAAACGGGGCGTCGTCCCAAATCCAACGACCCCTCATACAAGTCCGTAGGGTTTTCAGTTCTCGAAATATTAACAAAAGTGCACTTAGGCTCTTTTGACAAAAATCAAAACTACATTCATAACCGGGACGTCATCGCAAATCCAACGGCCCCTCATGCAAGTCCTTAGCCTTATTAGATCTCAAAATATTAACAAAATTGCACTTAGGCCCTTATGACAAAAATCAAACCTACATGCAAAAACGGGGCGATATCCCAAATCCAACGACCCCTCATACAAGTCCGTAGCCTTCTTAGTTCTCAAAATATATACAAAAGTGCACTTAGGCCCTTTTGACAAAAATCAAAATTACATGCAAAAACGGGGCGAAATCCCAAATCCAACGACCACTCATACAAGTCCGTAGCCTTCTTAGTTCTCAAAATATTTACAAAAGTGCACTTAGGCCCTTTTGACAAAAATCAAAACTACATACAAGAACGGGGTGAAATCCCAAATCCAACGCCCCCTCATACAAGTCCGTAGCGTTTTTAGTTCTCGAAATATTAACAAAAGTGAACTTAGGCCCTTTTGACAAAAATCAAAACTACATTCATAAACGGAACGTCATTCCAAATCCAAGGACCCCTCATACAAGTCCTTAGCCTTTTTAGTTCTCAAAATATTAACAAAAGTTCACTTAGCCCCTTTTGACGAAAATCAAAACTACATTCAAAAACGGGGCGTCATCCCAAATCCAACGACCCCTTATACAAGTCCGTAGCCTTATTCGTTCTAAAAATATTAACAAAAGTGCACTTAGGCCCTTTTGACGAAAATCAAAACTACATGCAAAAACGGGGCGAAATACCTAATCCAAATACCCCTCATACAAGTCCGTAGCCTTCTTAGTACTCAAAATATTTACAAAAGTGCACTTAGGCCCTTTTGAAAACCAAAATTACATGCAAAAACGGGGTGAAATCCCAAATTCAACGCCCCCTCATACAAATCCGTAGCGTTTTTAGTTCTCGAAATATTAACAAAAGTGCACTTAGGCCCTTTTTACAAAAATCAAAACTACATTCATAAACGGAACGTCATTCCAAATCCAACGACCCCTCATACAAGTCCTTAGCCTTTTTAGTTCTCAAAATATTAACAAAAGTGCACTTAGGCCCTTTTGAAAAAAATCAAAACTACATTCAAAAACGGGGCGTCATCCCAAATCCAACGATCCCTTATACAAGTCCGTAGCCTTATTCGTTCTAAAATTATTAACAAAAGTGCACTTAGACCTTTTTGACAAAAATCAAAACTACATGCAAAAACGGGGCGAAATCCCAAATCCAACGACCCCTCATACAAGTCCGTAGCCTTCTTAGTTCTGAAAATATTTACAAAAGTGCACTTAGGCCCTTTTGACAAAAATCAAAACTACATTCATTAACGGAACGTCATTCCAAATCCAACGACCCCTCATACAAGTCCTTAGCCTTTTTAGTTCTCAAAATATTAACAAAAGTGCACTTAGGCCCTTTTGACAAAAATCAAAACTACATTCAAAAACGGGGCGTCATCCCTAATCCAACGACCCCTCATGCAAGTCCGTAGCCTTATTCGTTCTAAAAATATTAACAAATGTGCACTTAGGCCCTTTTGACAAAAATCAAAACTACATGCAAAAACGGGGCGAAATCCCAAATCCAACGATCCCTTCTACAAGTCCATAGCCTTATTCGTTCTAAAAATATTAACATAAGTGCACTTAGGCCCTTTTGACAAAAATCAAAACTACGTGCAAAAACGGGGCGAAAACCCAAATCCAACGACCCCTCATACAAGTCCATAGCCTTCTTAGTTCTGAAAATATTTACAAAAGTGCACTTAGGCCCTCTTGAAAAAATCAAAATTACATGGAAAAACGGGGCGAAATCCCAAATCCAACGACCCCTCATACAAGTCCGTAGCCTTCTTAGTTCTGAAAATATTTACAAAAGTGCACTTAGGCCCTTTTGACAAAAATCAAAATTACATGCAGAAACTGGGCGAAATCCCAAATCAAAGGACCCCTCATACAAGTCCGTTGCCTTCATAGTTCTCAAAATATTAACAAAAGTGCACTTAAGCCCTATTGACGAAAATCAAACCTACATTCAAAAACGGGGCGTCATTACAAATCCAACGACCCCTCATACAAGTCCGTAGCCTTATTCGTTCTCAAAATATTAACAAAAGTGCACTTAGGCCCTTTTGACGAAAATCAAAACTACATTCATAAACGGGGCGTCGTCCCAAATCCAACGACTCCTCATACAAGTCCTTAGCCTTTTTAGTTCTCAAAATATTAACAAAAGTGCACTTAGGCCCTATTGACGAAAATCAAAACTACATTCAAAAACGGGGCGTCATTACAAATCCAACGACCCCTCATACAAGTCCGTAGCCTTATTCGTTCTAAAAATATTAACAAAAGTGTACTTAGGCCCTTTTGACAAAAATCAAAACTACATGCAAAAACGGGGCGAAATCCCAAATCCAACGACCCCTCATACAAGTCCGTAGCCTTCATAGTTCTGAAAATATTTACAAAAGTGCACTTAGGCCCTTTTGACAAAAATCAAAATTACATGCAGAAACTAGGCGAAATCCCAAATCCAAGGACCCCTCATACAAGTCCGTAGCCTTCTTAGTTCTCAAAATATTAACAAAAGTGCACTTAGGCCCTATTGACGAAAATCAAAACTACATTCAAAAACGGGGCGTCATTCCAAATCCAACGACCCCTCATACAAGTCCGTAGCCTTATTCGTTCTCAAAATATTAACAAAAGTGCACTTAGGCCCTTTTGACGAAAATCAAAACTACATTCAAAAACGGGACGTCGTCCCAAATCCAACGACTCCTCATACAATTCCTTAGCCTTTTTAGTTCTCAAAATATTAACAAAATTGCACTTAGGCCCTTTTGACGAAAATCAAAACTACATTCAAAAACGGGGCGTCGTCCCAAATCCAACGACCCCTCATACAAGTCCGTAGGGTTTTCAGTTCTCGAAATATTAACAAAAGTGCACTTAGGCCCTTTTGACAAAAATCAAAACTACATTCATAACCGGGACGTCATCCCAAATCCAACGGCCCCTCATGCAAGTCATTAGCCTTTTTAGTTCTCAAAATATTAACAAAATTGCACTTAGGCCCTTATGACAAAAATCAAACCTACATGCAAAAACGGGGCGATATCCCAAATCCAACGACCCCTCATACAAGTCCGTAGCCTTCTTAGTTCTCAAAATATTTACAAAAGTGCACTTAGGCCCTTTTGACAAAAATCAAAATTACATGCAAAACCGGGGCGAAATCCCAAATCCAACGACCACTCATACAAGTCCGTAGCCTTCTTAGTTCTCAAAATATTTACAAAAGTGCACTTAGGCCCTTTTGCCAAAGATCAAAATTACATGCAAAAACGGAGCGAAATCCCAAATCCAACGACCCCTCATACAAGTGCGTAGCCTTCTTAGTTCTAAAAATATTAACAAAAGTGCACTTAGGCCCTTTTGACGAAAATCAAAACTACATTAAAAAACGGGGCGTCATCCCAAATCCAACGACCCCTTATACAAGTCCGTAGCCTTATTCGTTCTAAAAATATTAACAAAAGTGTACTTAGGCCCTATTGACCAAAATCAAAACTACATGCAAAAACGGGGCGAAATCCCAAATCCAACGACCCCTCATACAAGTCCGTAGCCTTCATAGTTCTGAAAATATTTACAAAAGTGCACTTAGGCCCTTTTGACAAAAATCAAAATTACATGCAGAAACTAGGCGAAATCCCAAATCCAAGGACCCCTCATACAAGTCCGTAGCCTTCTTAGTTCTCAAAATATTAACAAAAGTGCACTTAGGCCCTATTGACGAAAATCAAAACTACATTCAAAAACGGGGCGTCGTCCCAAATCCAACGACTCCTCATACAAGTCCTTAGCCTTTTTAGTTCTCAAAATATTAACAAATTGCACTTAGGCCCTTTTGACGAAAATCAAAACTAAATTCAAAAACGGGGCGTCGTCCCAAATCCAACGACTCCTCATACAAGTCCGTAGGGTTTTCAGTTCTCGAAATATTAACAAAAGTGCACTTAGGCTCTTTTGACAAAAATCAAAACTACATTCATAACCGGGACGTCATCGCAAATCCAACGGCCCCTCATGCAAGTCCTTAGCCTTTTTAGTTCTCAAAATATTAACAAAATTGCACTTAGGCCCTTATGACAAAAATCAAACCTACATGCAAAAACGGGGCGATATCCCAAATCCAACGACCCCTCATACAAGTCCGTAGCCTTCTTAGTTCTCAAAATATTTACAAAAGTGCACTTAGGCCCTTTTGACAAAAATCAAAATTACATGCAAAAACGGGGCGAAATCTCAAATCCAACGACCACTCATACAAGTCCGTAGCCTTCTTAGTTCTAAAAATATTTACAAAAGTGCACTTAGGCCCTTTTGACAAAAATCAAAACTACATACAAGAACGGGGTGAAATCCCAAATCCAACGCCCCCTTGTACAAGTTCGTAGCGTTTTTAGTTCTCGAAATATTAACAAAAGTGAACTTAGGCCCTTTTGACGAAAATCAAAACTACATGCAAAAACGGGGCGAAATGCCTAATCCAAATACCCCTCATACAAGTCCGTAGCCTTCTTAGTACTGAAAATATTTACAAAAGTGCACTTAGGCCCTTTTGAAAATCAAAACTACATTCAAAAACGGGGCGTCATTACAAATCCAACGACCCCTCATACAAGTCCGTAGCCTTATTCGTTCTCAAATTATTAACAAAAGTGCACTTAGGCCCTTTTGACGAAAATCAAAACTACATTCAAAAACGGGGCGTCGTCCCAAATCCAACGACTCCTCATACAAGTCCTTAGCCTTTTTAGTTCTCAAAATATTAACAAAATTGCACTTAGGCCCTTTTGACGAAAATCAAAACTACATTCAAAAACGGGGCGTCGTCCCAAATCCAACGACCCCTCATACAAGTCCGTAGCCTTATTCTTTCTCAAAATATTGACAAAAGTGCACTTAGGCCCTTTTGATGAACATCAAAACTACATTTAAAAACGGGGCGTCGTCCCAAATCCAACGACCCCTCATACAAGTCCGTAGGGTTTTTAGTTCTCGAAATATTAACAAAAGTGCACTTAGGCCCTTTTGACAAAAATCAAAACTACATTCATAACAAGGACGTCATCCCAAATCCAACGGCCCCTCATGCAAGTCCGTAGCCTTCTTAGTTCTCAAAATATTTATAAAAGTGCACTTAGGCCCTTTTGACAAAGATCAAAATTACATGCAAAAACGGAGCGAAATCCCAAATCCAACGACCCCTCATACAAGTGCGTAGCCTTCTTAGTTCTAAAAATATTAACAAAAGTGCACTTAGGCCCTTTTGACTAAAATCAAAACTACATTAAAAAACGGGGCGTCATCCCAAATCCAACGACCCCTTATACAAGTCCGTAGCCTTATTCGTTCTAAAAATATTAACAAAAGTGTACTTAGGCCCTTTTGACAAAAATCAAAACTACATGCAAAAACGGGGCGAAATCCCAAATCCAACGACCCCTCATACAAGTCCGTAGCCTTCACAGTTCTGAAAATATTTTCAAAAGTGCACTTAGGCCCTTTTGACAAAAATCAAAATTACATGCAGAAACTAGGCGAAATCCCAAATCCAAGGACCCCTCATACAAGTCCGTAGCCTTCTTAGTTCTCAAAATATTAACAAAAGTTTACTTAGGCCCTATTGACGAAAATCAAAACTACATTCAAAAACGGGGCGTCGTCCCAAATCCAACGACTCCTCATACAAGTCCTTAGCCTTTTTAGTTCTCAAAATATTAACAAATTGCACTTAGGCCCTTTTGACGAAAATCAAAACTACATTCAAAAACGGGGCGTCGTCCCAAATCCAACGACCCCTCATACAAGTCCGTAGGGTTTTCAGTTCTCGAAATATTAACAAAAGTGCACTTAGGCTCTTTTGACAAAAATCAAAACTACATTCATAACCGGGACGTCATCGCAAATCCAACGGCCCCTCATGCAAGTCCTTAGCCTTTTTAGTTCTCAAAATATTAACAAAATTGCACTTAGGCCCTTATGACAAAAATCAAACCTACATGCAAAAACGGGGCGATATCCCAAATCCAACGACCCCTCATACAAGTCCGTAGCCTTCTTAGTTCTCAAAATATATACAAAAGTGCACTTAGGCCCTTTTGACAAAAATCAAAATTACATGCAAAAACGGGGCGAAATCCCAAATCCAACGACCACTCATACAAGTCCGTAGCCTTCTTAGTTCTCAAAATATTTACAAAAGTGCACTTAGGCCCTTTTGACAAAAATCAAAACTACATACAAGAACGGGGTGAAATCCCAAATCCAACGCCCCCTCATACAAGTCCGTAGCGTTTTTAGTTCTCGAAATATTAACAAAAGTGAACTTAGGCCCTTTTGACAAAAATCAAAACTACATTCATAAACGGAACGTCATTCCAAATCCAAGGACCCCTCATACAAGTCCTTAGCCTTTTTAGTTCTCAAAATATTAACAAAAGTTCACTTAGCCCCTTTTGACGAAAATCAAAACTACATTCAAAAACGGGGCGTCATCCCAAATCCAACGACCCCTTATACAAGTCCGTAGCCTTATTCGTTCTAAAAATATTAACAAAAGTGCACTTAGGCCCTTTTGACGAAAATCAAAACTACATGCAAAAACGGGGCGAAATACCTAATCCAAATACCCCTCATACAAGTCCGTAGCCTTCTTAGTACTCAAAATATTTACAAAAGTGCACTTAGGCCCTTTTGAAAACCAAAATTACATGCAAAAACGGGGTGAAATCCCAAATTCAACGCCCCCTCATACAAATCCGTAGCGTTTTTAGTTCTCGAAATATTAACAAAAGTGCACTTAGGCCCTTTTGACAAAAATCAAAACTACAATCATAAACGGAACGTCATTCCAAATCCAACGACCCCTCATACAAGTCCTTAGCCTTTTTAGTTCTCAAAATATTACCAAAAGTGCAATTAGGCCCTTTTGAAAAAAATCAAAACTACATTCAAAAACGGGGCGTCATCCCAAATCCAACGATCCCTTATACAAGTCCGTAGCCTTATTCGTTCTAAAATTATTAACAAAAGTGCACTTAGACCTTTTTGACAAAAATCAAAACTACATGCAAAAACGGGGCGAAATCCCAAATCCAACGACCCCTCATACAAGTCCGTAGCCTTCTTAGTTCTGAAAATATTTACAAAAGTGCACTTAGGCCCTTTTGACAAAAATCAAAACTACATTCATAAACGGAACGTCATTCCAAATCCAACGACCCCTCATACAAGTCCTTAGCCTTTTTAGTTCTCAAAATATTAACAAAAGTGCACTTAGGCCCTTTTGACAAAAATCAAAACTACATTCAAAAACGGGGCGTCATCCCTAATCCAACGACCCCTCATGCAAGTCCGTAGCCTTATTCGTTCTAAAAATATTAACAAATGTGCACTTAGGCCCTTTTGACAAAAATCAAAACTACATGCAAAAACGGGGCGAAATCCCAAATCCAACGATCCCTTCTACAAGTCCATAGCCTTATTCGTTCTAAAAATATTAACATAAGTTCACTTAGGCCCTTTTGACAAAAATCAAAACTACGTGCAAAAACGGGGCGAAAACCCAAATCCAACGACCCCTCATACAAGTCCGTAGCCTTCTTAGTTCTGAAAATATTTACAAAAGTGCACTTAGGCCCTCTTGAAAAAATCAAAATTACATGGAAAAACGGGGCGAAATCCCAAATCCAACGACCCCTCATACAAGTCCGTAGCCTTCTTAGTTCTGAAAATATTTACAAAAGTGCACTTAGGCCCTTTTGACAAAAATCAAAATTACATGCAGAAACTAGGCGAAATCCCAAATCCAAGGACCCCTCATACAAGTCCGTAGCCTTCTTAGTTCTCAAAATATTAACAAAAGTGCACTTAGGCCCTATTGACGAAAATCAAAACTACATTCAAAAACGGGGCGTCATTACAAATCCAACGACCCCTCATACAAGTCCGTAGCCTTATTCGTTCTCAAAATATTAACAAAAGTGCACTTAGGCCCTTTTGACGAAAATCAAAACTACATTCAAAAACGGGACGTCGTCCCAAATCCAACGACTCCTCATACAATTCCTTAGCCTTTTTAGTTCTCAAAATATTAACAAAATTGCACTTAGGCCCTTTTGACGAAAATCAAAACTACATTCAAAAACGGGGCGTCGTCCCAAATCCAACGACCCCTCATACAAGTCCGTAGGGTTTTCAGTTCTCGAAATATTAACAAAAGTGCACTTAGGCCCTTTTGACAAAAATCAAAACTACATTCATAACCGGGACGTCATCCCAAATCCAACGGCCCCTCATGCAAGTCCTTAGCCTTTTTAGTTCTCAAAATATTAACAAAATTGCACTTAGGCCCTTATGACAAAAATCAAACCTACATGCAAAAACGGGGCGATATCCCAAATCCAACGACCCCTCATACAAGTCCGTAGCCTTCTTAGTTCTCAAAATATTTACAAAAGTGCACTTAGGCCCTTTTGACAAAAATCAAAATTACATGCAAAAACGGGGCGAAATCCCAAATCCAACGACCACTCATACAAGTCCGTAGCCTTCTTAGTTCTCAAAATATTTACAAAAGTGCACTTAGGCCCTTTTGCCAAAGATCAAAATTAGATGCAAAAACGGAGCGAAATCCCAAATCCAACGACCCCTCATACAAGTGCGTAGCCTTCTTAGTTCTAAAAATATTACAAAAGTGCACTTAGGCCCTTTTGACGAAAATTAAAACTACATTAAAAAACGGGGCGTCATCCCAAATCCAACGACCCCTTATACAAGTCCGTAGCCTTATTCGTTCTAAAAATATTAACAAAAGTGTACTTAGGCCCTTTTGACCAAAATCAAAACTACATGCAAAAACGGGGCGAAATCCCAAATCCAACGACCCCTCATACAAGTCCGTAGCCTTCATAGTTCTGAAAATATTTACAAAAGTGCACTTAGGCCCTTTTGACAAAAATCAAAATTACATGCAGAAACTAGGCGAAATCCCAAATCCAAGGACCCCTCATACAAGTCCGTAGCCTTCTTAGTTCTCAAAATATTAACAAAAGTGCACTTATGCCCTATTGACGAAAATCAAAACTACATTCAAAAACGGGGCGTCGTCCCAAATCCAACGACTCCTCATACAAGTCCCTAGCCTTTTTAGTTCTCAAAATATTAACAAATTGCACTTAGGCCCTTTTGACGAAAATCAAAACTACATTCAAAAACGGGGCGTCGTCCCAAATCCAACGACTCCTCATACAAGTCCGTAGGGTTTTCAGTTCTCGAAATATTAACAAAAGTGCACTTAGGCTCTTTTGACAAAAATCAAAACTACATTCATAACCGGGACGTCATCGCAAATCCAACGGCCCCTCATGCAAGTCCTTAGCCTTTTTAGTTCTCAAAATATTAACAAAATTGCACTTAGGCCCTTATGACAAAAATCAAACCTACATGCAAAAACGGGGCGATATCCCAAATCCAACGACCCCTCATACAAGTCCATAGCCTTCTTAGTTCTCAAAATATTTACAAAAGTGCACTTAGGCCCTTTTGACAAAAATCAAAATTACATGCAAAAACGGGGCGAAATCCCAAATCCAACGACCACTCATACAGGTCCGTAGCCTTCTTAGTTCTCAAAATATTTACAAAAGTGCACTTAGGCCCTTTTGACAAAAATCAAAACTACATACAAGAACGGGGTGAAATCCCAAATCCAACGCCCCCTTATACAAGTTCGTAGCGTTTTTAGTTCTCGAAATATTAACAAAAGTGAACTTAGGCCCTTTTGACGAAAATCAAAACTACATGCAAAAACGGGGCGAAATACCTAATCCAAATACCCCTCATACAAGTCCGTAGCCTTCTTAGTACTCAAAATATTTACAAAAGTGCACTTAGGCCCTTTTGAAAATCAAAATTACATGCAAAAACCGGGTGAAATCCCAAATTCAACGCCCCCTCATACAAATCCGTAGCGTTTTTAGTTCTCGAAATATTAACAAAAGTGCACTTAGGCCCTTTTGACAAAAATCAAAACTACATTCATAAACGGAACGTCATTCCAAATCCAACGACCCCTCATACAAGTCCTTAGCCTCTTTAGTTCTCAAAATATTAACAAAAGTGCAATTAGGCCCTTTTGACAAAAAATCAAAACTACATTCAAAAACGGGGCGTCATCCCAAATCCAACGATCCCTTATACAAGTCCGTAGCCTTATTCGTTCTAAAATTATTAACAAAAGTGCACTTAGACCTTTTTGACAAAAATCAAGACTACATGCAAAAACGGGGCGAAATCCCAAATCCAACGACCCCTCATACAAGTCCGTAGCCTTCTTAGTTCTGAAAATATTTACAAAAGTGCACTTAGGCCCTTTTTATAAAAATCAAAACTACATTCATAAACGGAACGTCATTCCAAATCCAACGACCCCTCATACAAGTCCTTAGCCTTTTTAGTTCTCAAAATATTAACAAAAGTGCACTTAGGCCCTTTTGACAAAAATCAAAACTACATTCAAAAACGGGGCGTCATCCCTAATCCAACGACCCCTCATGCAAGTCCGTAGCCTTATTCGTTCTTAAAATATTAACAAATGTGCACTTAGGCCCTTTTGACAAAAATCAAAACTACATGCAAAAACGGGGCGAAATCCCAAATCCAACGATCCCTTCTACAAGTCCGTAGCCTTATTCGTTCTAAAAATATTAACAAAAGTGCACTTAGGCCCTTTTGACAAAAATCAAAACTACGTGCAATAACGGGGCGAAAACCCAAATCCAACGACCCCTCATACAAGTCCGTAGCCTTCTTAGTTCTGAAAATATTTACAAAAGTGCACTTAGGCCCTCTTGACAAAAATCAAAATTACATGGAAAAACGGGGCGAAATCCCAAATCCAACGACCCCTCATACAAGTCCGTAGCCTTCTTAGTTCTGAAAATATTTACAAAAGTGCACTTAGGCCCTTTTGACAAAAATCAAAATTACATGCAGAAACTGGGCGAAATCCCAAATCAAAGGACCCCTCATACAAGTCCGTAGCCTTCATAGTTCTCAAAATATTAACAAAAGTGCACTTAAGCCCTATTGACGAAAATCAAAACTACATTCAAAAACGGGGCGTCATCCCAAATCCAACGACCACTCATACAAGTCCGTAGCCTTCTTAGTTCTAAAAATATTAACAAAAGTGCACTTAGGCCCTTTTGACGAAAATCAAAACTACATTCAAAAACGGGGCGTCGTCCCAAATCCAACGACCCCTCATACAAGTCCGTAGCCTTATTCGTTCTCAAAATATTGACAAAAGTGCACTTAGGCCCTTTTGATGAAAATCAAAACTACATTTAAAAACGGGGCGTCGTCCCAAATCCAACGACCCCTCATACAAGTCCGTAGGGTTTTTAGTTCTCGAAATATTAACAAAAGTGCACTTAGGCCCTTTTGACAAAAATCAAAACTACATTCATAACCAGGACGTCATCCCAAATCCAACGACCCCTCATGCAAGTCCTTAGCATTTTTAGTTCTCAAAATATTAACAAAATTGCACTTAGGCCCTTTTGACAAAAATCAAAACTACATGCAAAAACGGGGCGATATCCCAAATCCAACGACCCCTCATACAAGTCCGTAGCCTTCTTAGTTCTCAAAATATTTACAAAAGTGCACTTTGGCCCTTTTGACAAAAATCAAAATTACATGCAAAAACGGGGCGAAATCCCAAATCCAACGACCACTCATACAAGTCCGTAGCCTTCTTAGTTCTCAAAATATTTATAAAAGTGCACTTAGGCCCTTTTGACAGAGATCAAAATTACATGCAAAAACGGAGCGAAATCCCAAATCCAACGACCCCTCATACAAGTGCGTAGCCTTCTTAGTTCTAAAAATATTAACAAAAGTGCACTTAGGCCCTTTTGACTAAAATCAAAACTACATTAAAAAACGGGGCGTCATCCCAAATCCAACGACCCCTTATACAAGTCCGTAGCCTTATTCGTTCTAAAAATATTAACAAAAGTGTACTTAGGCCCTTTTGACAAAAATCAAAACTACATGCAAAAACGGGGCGAAATCCCAAATCCAACGACCCCTCATACAAGTCCGTAGCCTTCATAGTTCTGAAAATATTTACAAAAGTGCACTTAGGCCCTTTTGACAAAAATCAAAATTACATGCAGAAACTAGGCGAAATCCCAAATCCAAGGACCCCTCATACAAGTCCGTAGCCTTCTTAGTTCTCAAAATATTAACAAAAGTGCACTTAGGCCCTATTGACGAAAATCAAAACTACATTCAAAAACGGGGCGTCATTACAAATCCAACGACCCCTCATACAAGTCCGTAGCCTTATTCGTTCTCAAAATATTAACAAAAGTGCACTTAGGCCCTTTTGACGAAAATCAAAACTACATTCAAAAACGGGGCGTCGTCCCAAATCCAACGACTCCTCATACAAGTCCTTAGCCTTTTTAGTTCTCAAAATATTAACAAAATTGCACTTAGGCCCTTTTGACGAAAATCAAAACTACATTCAAAAACGGGGCGTCGTCCCAAATCCTACGACCCCTCATACAAGGCCGTAGGGTTTTCAGTTCTCGAAATATTAACAAAAGTGCACTTAGGCCCTTTTGACAAAAATCAAAACTACATTCATAACCGGGACGTCATCTCAAATCCAACGGCCCCTCATGCAAGTCCTTAGCCTTTTTAGTTCTCAAAATATTAACAAAATTGCACTTAGGCCCTTATGACAAAAATCAAACCTACATGCAAAAACGGGGCGATATCCCAAATCCAACGACCCCTCATACAAGTCCGTAGCCTTCTTAGTTCTCAAAATATTTACAAAAGTGCACTTAGGCCCTTTTGACAAAAATCAAAATTACATGCAAAAACGGGGCGAAATCCCAAATCCAACGACCACTCATACAAGTCCGTAGCCTTCTTAGTTCTCAAAATATTTACAAAAGTGCACTTAGGCCCTTTTGACAAAGATCAAAATTACATGCAAAAACGGAGCGAAATCCCAAATCCAACGACCCCTCATACAAGTGCGTAGCCTTCTTAGTTCTAAAAATATTAACAAAAGTGCACTTAGGCCCTTTTGACGAAAATCGAAACTACTTTAAAAAACGGGGCGTCATCCCAAATCCAACGACCCCTTATACAAGTCCGTAGCCTTATTCGTTCTAAAAATATTAACAAAGTGTACTTAGGCCCTTTTGACAAAAATCAAAACTACATGCAAAAACGGGGCGAAATCCCAAATCCAACGACCCCTCATACAAGTCCGTAGCCTTCATAGTTCTGAAAATATTTACAAAAGTGCACTTAGGCCCTTTTGACAAAAATCAAAATTACATGCAGAAACTAGGCGAAATCCCAAATCCAAGGACCCCTCATACAAGTCCGTAGCCTTCTTAGTTCTCAAAATATTAACAAAAGTGCACTTAGGCCCTTTTGACGAAAATCAAAACTACATGCGAAAACGGGGTGAAATCCCAAATCCAACGACCTCTCATACAAGTCCGTAGCCTTCTTAGTTTCCAAAATATTTACAAAAGTGTACTTAGGCCCTTTTGACAAAAATCAAAATTACATGCAAAAACGGGGCGAAATCCCAAATCCAACGACCCCTCATACAAGTCTCTTCTTAGTTCTCAAAATATTAACAAAAGTGGACTTGGCCCTTTTGACAACATATTAAAAAGCACATGACCTATTAGTTATCAATCTTTTGGTTGAATTTAAAATTAATATAAAAACTCATCCTTAAATAATTATTTTATAAGCCCGCCCTCTTACAAAATCCCCAAATGCGCATGCTTAAAAAACAAAAACAAAAATTTAATTCATTATGGCGTCGTCCCGTTTGTATATTGTTCATGTGCAAAAAAGTTTAATTTCATATTAGCATTGACTTGCATACATGTATCACATGGAAAGCGACTTTTACTAACAAATTACAATTTCACCCCCTAGTAGTGGTAGGTTATATTTTAGGGTTGAAATGAGTGGTCCATAGCAAAGCCCCCGTTAGCTCGAGTCCAACGACATCTCATTTGTTAAAATCCGACCATGCGTTCGAGAGATATCGGCTTTGCCCCTGAATGTTTTGCGGGTTAGTTTGTGACGTCACCAGGAAAGTAGGCTGTGAGTTTAAACTCTCATCACCCCCTACTTTAATAAATTTCTTAATTGTTTTACTATGCCAATTTAAAATGTGAGGAATGCCTTAGCTAGGATTATTTTAAGTTTAAAAAAAACTTGTGTAACATGTATCTTAAGTTTCTGTTCTATTTTGGATCTATGGGTTCGATTTAAACAAATGCTTATGGCCTTTGTTGCCTGGCAAATTACCCTTGTTTTATTCGAGCGATTATTGTTTTAATTGTAAAATAATTGAGAAGTGATACTAGATGAAAAGAAGGCCATGCTCGTTGAGCGAATGTCGGTTGTGCTTCGTGCTAATTTGATTATGAAAGTAAACGTTTTAATTTTCGGATTTGGTTCCGTAATGATTTATTAGCTGTTACTACACCTTTGGTGAACCTTACGTGTTCTGGAAAAGTAACCTACGTATTTTATGTGATTGAAATATGACGAATCCTAAATTAGGATTTTCGCTTGGCTTGGTCGCCATTGCTAAATTTTTGGTGAAAGCTTTCCTTGCTAACTAAATTCGGAATATTCTACCCGAGGTTGGCCTTGGTCCGTAATATTCATGATTTTAATTGGGTTCTCGTTTTTTACGGGCTTGAATTTTCTTGGCTGAATTAATTGTGAGATATTATTTGATCACTTTGTGAAATCCATTTGGGATTGTATCCTGTCACAGTTTGGTGGTTGGATCTGTGAAGTTTAATCGCGGTGAGTTTCTCCTGCTTGTTCTCTCTCGGTATTTATTATCTTGATTAACCGGGATTTTGTTTTCTTACAGTTTTCCTTCCTTGTTTCTGCTCGATGGCGAGAATATTTATTTATCTTACCTTCCCGTGGTCCGGGTTTGGTTTTCTTATTTCTCTTTCCATGGCTCTGGTCGTTCACGATCATATTTAATTAACTTACCCGTGGGGGTTTCCTCAGGGTTTTCCTTATTGTGTTCTATTAATTAATAATCAACTTGTAAAAGTAATAATTCTAGTGTGTATTGTTATTATCAAGAACCAACTTGTAAATGCAAATTTGTTATTCTCTGAATATATTTTTGTTCCATGTTTAATTTTATTTTCTCAATAAGAAGACACGGCATATCGCCGCGGCCTAGGATAATTGGTTCAAAGCTTCTCTCAACTGACATTCTGTCCGAAAGTCCTTACCAAAGGGTGCTTCGATCTCCTCCAGGCTTCGAAGCCGGAATTCCAACCAGGGATTACGGCCTCGAAGTGTGTAGGGGTAAACAATACCGGGGCAGCAATGCTACATAGTCAATGCCGTTTTTAAGTGAATTGATACACTTCTCTCTCTCCGTGCGCTTTTAAGAACACTGTCATGGGAAAAGTGGCGAATAGGACTTGGAATGTTTCGTGATGGTCACTAATCACCTTTGACAGGATTCCCGCAGTCCTCGTGGTCACACGTTCATGATCGGGCATGGGTTTTATGATTTTACGCAACCGGCGTCGATCTCGGTGTGTTTGACGAGATTCCCGCAGGCAAGTCGTGCGGTCAGCTGATCGTCTTGATGTATATTCGAAGTAGGTATCGAATATTACGAATTATTCTGAGAGGAATGCACAAACAATAACACAAGAGGGCATATTTTCTTTCAAATTCGAATCGAGAATTGTATATTTATACACGTTTTAGAGATAACCAGTTAGATTATAATATATCCGATGCAACGAAAGTTCGAAGGAGATATCGTCATATAACGGAATTTCGAATTACCCATAGGCTGGATGTCGCAAACTTACCAGATGGAGAGATTTTTAAAATATATGTACCGGTATTTCCATGTTTTTCACGTTTTTCACGTTGTTTTTTTTTTTTTTTTTTTTTTTATAACGGTATCATTTTGCAAGATTGCGACGTTAATTTGCGTCATTTCTAGACTTCAATTTTGATAGTCTCGAAATATAGAGGGCAATAACAGAAATGAGAGATTTCTGTTGAGTTTGCGGAAAGTTTCTCGAATAAAGGTGTCGCGAAAAGTCTGGAGTCCTAATATTACAGGATAATATTTCACACTATACTATAAACTCTTCTTGATGCCGAAAATATACGTTGAACCAATGTATACAACTCAAGGTATCCTCAGTACGCATTTCCTTAAGACGGGCACGGGGAAATATAGCTTTATTACGCAACCGGCGGCGAGTTTTCGTTAACTCCAACTATCCAGACTTAAAAATTAGCTACTTTTTGTTACTTCCGTTACCTGTTTGTAAAATTAGCTATTTTGCGTTACTTCCGTTACCTGTTTCAAAAAATTAGTTACTTTTCGTTACTTCCGTTACCTGTTTGTAAAATTAGCTACTTTTTGTTACTTCAGTTACCTATAGGTAAAATTAGTTACTTTTCGTTACTTCCGTTACCTGTTTGTAAAATTAGTTACTTTTCGTTACTTCTGTTACCTGTTTGTAAAATTAGTTACTTTTCGTTACTTCCGTTACCTGTTTGTAAAATTAGCTACTTTTTGTTACTTCCGTTACCTGTAGGTAAAATTAGTTACTTTGCGTTACTTCCGTTACCTGTTTCTAAAATTAGTTACTTTTCGTTACTTCCGTTACCTGTTTGTAAAATTAGTCACTTTTCGTTACTTCCGTTACCTGTAGGTAAAATTAGTTACTTTTCGTTACTTCCGTTACCTCATTGTAAAATTAGCTACTTTTCGTTACTTCCGTTACCTGTTTGTAAAATTAGCTACTTTTCGTTACTTCCGTTACCTGTTTGTAAAATTAGCTACTTTGCGTTACTTCCGTTACCTGTTTGTAAAATTAGCTACCGTACTTTCCGTTACTTCCGTTACCTGTTTGTAAAATTAGCTACTTTTTGTTACTTCCGTTACCTGTAGGTAAAATTAGTTACTTTGCGTTACTTCCGTTACCTGTTTCTAAAATTAGTTACTTTTCGTTACTTCCGTTACATGTTTGTAAAATTAGTCACTTTTCGTTACTTCCGTTACCTGTAGGTAAAATTAGTTACTTTTCGTTACTTCCGTTACCTCATTGTAAAATTAGCTACTTTTCGTTACTTCCGTTACCTGTTTGTAAAATTAGCTACTTTTCGTTACTTCCGTTACCTGTTTGCAAAATTGGCTACTTTGCGTTACTTCCGTTACCTGTTTCTAAAATTAGTTACTTTTCGTTACTTCCGTTACCTGTTTGTAAAATTAGCTACTTTTTGTTACTTCCGTTACCTGTTTGTAAAATTAGTCACTTTTCGTTACTTCCGTTACCTGTTTGTAAAATTAGCTACTTTGCGTTACTTCCGTTACCTGTTTCTAAAATTAGTTACTTTTCGTTACTTCCGTTACCTGTTTGTAAAATTAGTTACTTTGCGTTACTTCCGTTACCTGTTTCTAAAATTAGTTACTTTTCGTTACTTCCGTTACCTGTTTTTAAAATTAGCTACTTTGCGTTACTTCCGTTACCTGTTTGTAAAATTAGTCACTTTTTGTTACTTCCGTTACCTGTTTGTAAAATTAGCTACTTTTGTTACTTCTGTTACCTCTTTGTAAAATTAGTCACTTTTCGTTACTTCCGTTACCTGTTTGTAAAATTAGCTACTTTTGTTACTTCTGTTACCTCTTTGTAAAATTAGTCACTTTTCGTTACTTCCGTTACCTGTTTGTAAAATTAGTCACTTTTCGTTACTTCCGTTACCTGTTTGTAAAATTAGCTACTTTTCGTTACTTCCGTTACCTGTTTGTAAAATTAGCTACTTTTTTGTTACTTCCGTTACCTGTAGGTAAAATTAGTTACTTTTCGTTACTTCCGTTACCTCATTGTAAAATTAGCTACTTTTCGTTACTTCCGTTACCTGTTTGTAAAATTAGCTACTTTTCGTTACTTCCGTTACCTGTTTGTAAAATTAGCTACTTTTCATTACTTCCGTTACCTGTTTGTAAAATTAGTTACTTTTCGTTACTTCCGTTACCTGTTTGTAAAATTAGCTACTTCTCGTTACTTCCGTTACCTGTTTGTAAAATTAGCTACTTTTCATTACTTCCGTTACCTGTAGGTAAAATTAGCTACTTTCCGTTACTTCCGTTACCTGTTTGTAAAATTAGCTACCGTACTTTCCGTTACTTCCGTTACCTGTTTGTAAAATTAGCTACTTTTCATTACTTCCGTTACCTGTTTGTAAAATTAGTTACTTTTTCGTTACTTCCGTTACCGGTAGAATCCCTGAGAATGCTTTATGGTTATTTTACTTTTATTTTTGTAAAGGTAGGCTACTTAAAAATTTTGGCTTGCACCTAAAACATGGGGGGGGGGGGTAATTCCCTCCGCCCCCCCCCCCCCCTCCCCCCTTCGTGTTTCACGCCCTTGCTGGAGCTCCACCGATTTAGGTAAGTACAACACAAGCGTAGCACCAAATGTCAAACTTCTAATGTCATATGCATCACAGCTTTTCGAACCTTGTCGGCTCAACGCAGAGTGCATGCTTAGGACGCGAGACGCACGAGGGGAGAGTCATGTTATTTTACGCTTCGGTGGCGTAGTTGGTAGCATGCTGAACTGCTGTGCCCAAGATAGCGGGTTCAAACCCGGCCGAAGTCGTCGGATTTTTTAAGAGCGTTAAAAATCCTTCAGTATGCCTTCCTTCGGAGGGGAAGTAAAGCCGGCGGTCCCATGTTATAGATTTATGGCATGTAAAAGATCCTTTCACAGACTAAACTTGTGTAAAGCAAAATTTGTTAGGTTAGATTTCGTCAGAACGCTCTATCAAAGTTCCAACGTTCACCACTAGGTATCATTAATATCTGGTGGCGAAAGTTGGAATTACTTGAAATTGAACGGAACTTGTAGCTCGCCCTTTAGGGTGTCCGCTGGAAGCAGCTACAGACTCAGGCGAGCCGAACATGTCCTCGGACACTCCCGGCACTAAGAGCCATACGATAAATAAATAAATAAATAAATAAATAAATAAATAAATAGATAAATAACCTTGTTTATTTCAAAAGAAGATGCGTGTGTTTTATTTTCCGGGCAGGAGTAATAATTGTATGTATGGTGTGTCACAGAATCTTACCTCAGTGTTAAACCAGGGCTCAGAAATAATAGTTCGAAAATGCACCTTTTCGGATCGTCATGGAAAGGCGACAAATCTCAAAGCGTCTTGGCTTAGTTGGCACCGCGGTGGGAAAAGATGGAGGGGGCAAAAACTGACTGTTTGTTCAGTAGAATAAAGTAATTACGACTAAGCAAGACAAGATTATTTTTCCCATTCTCCGCCTAACTTAGTATTACATCTTTTATAGAATACTTTCTATGAGGAACGCCTGAGAAGATCAAAGCTAATGAAAAGCTACTGGGCGACTCGGAAAGAAAACTTACTGAAGAAGAGGACCAAGAAATGATTGACTGAAGTTGTCCAATGAGGCAGTAAAAGCAGAAGAAGAAAAGAAGAAGAATACTTTCTGCTTATTTTACTTTAATCAACAAAAGTTTGGTGCTTTTCAGTCGATCAACACGAATGTACCCAAATAGAGCTGGGTTATGCCCTAATCCTGAAATAAATTACATGAGATTAATAAATACTCATAAAATTCTCATGTAATTTATTTCAGGATTAGGGAATAACCCAGCTCTATTTGGGTACATTCGTGTTGACCGACTGAAAAGCACCAAACTTTATTTACTTAGGCAACAATGAAAAATGGCTTCGAACCTCACAATTACTTTGATTATTTAAGGGCACTTAAAAATTATTTCTTGCACCTAAAACTTTGCCTTCCTGCCCTGCCCTGTTTTACGCCCCTGAGCAGAGGTGACAAGACGCTGCCTAGTGAGATGTGGAGATCCTCTGACAGATTTTCTTCAATCTTGACTGCTGCTTTCTCATCCCAGGATAAGGATGATTCTTAGGCCTCTAGTGTCAAGTCCAATGTTTTGTAAGATCTCCATCATTTTGTTGAAAGCCATTTAATTGTGTATGAAGCAAGTATAGACAATTCCTGTTACATCTTCGAGCAATGTTGAATAAGCACTTCCGTACAGAATAGAGCATCTCTCGTTCCAACCCCATTCTAATTTGTATCTATATTGTGGTCTAAGATCGGTTGGTTCTTAAGTTTAGGGACTGCGACAACGCGGTCATGTAGCCCCGTGTACTTAGGGTGTGTGTAGAATCTGTCTGATAACCAGTGTTGATTGTGATGACTGTATTAGTTTGTGTTATCTGTTTTTTTAATTTATGTACAGACTGCAACTTAGAATTTTTCAAATAGTTCCTACTTTTGCCGCCAAGCGCCACCGTCAACGACTACTAGCCCAAGTTCAGAACTTATCTACTAGATGCCACCGCAGTCGGCTCTTGGCAACGAACGTAGTAACCCAAGAGCGTTGTTTACATTCTTAACCTATCCAATTTAGCTTCACACAGGTGTAATTAGTGGAAGGTTCTTTAACATGACATAAATCTATGACATGGAACCGCCGGCTTTACTTCCCCTCCGAAGGAAGGCATACTGAGGGATTTTTAACGCTCTTAAAAAATCCGACGGCTTCGGCCGGGTTTGAACCCGCTATCTTGGGCATAGAAGCTCACTCAGCATGCTACCGACTACGCCACTGAAGACGCCGGTCTGAGATCAATATGCTTCCCATCCCACACTGTCGTCATGCTTTACATTGCAATGGGTAGTTGTCAGCACCACACTCCTTCCCAGGGCACCTACCTCAATACTAGACCCAAATAACACACAAACTGCTCTCTGACACGACAATAGCACAGGATATCAAGGGTCAGTGCAAAGCAACAGCAAACAAGAATAACAAGCATATGACCCCCGTACCACCGCTCTAAATCTGCGCCTGCCTTGGATACATGTCTATCAAAAGTTTTGTTTGTTGATGTTGTTAATGTAATAACTTTGTGTGTTTCAGAACGTATTCAGAATGTATGATCCCAAAGGTACAGGTTCCTTAAATACCTTTGCTTTACGCAAAGCCTTGAGATCTGCCGGATATAAACTGAACCATCATATTTTGAATATCCTTGTTCTTCGCTACGGGAGGGAGAGTGGAGATCTCCGCTTTGATGACTTTGTGTTATGTGCTGTGAAGCTCAAGTCAATGATAGGTAAGTTTAACTAAGAATCTTGGTCCTGCAGGTAATACAGTACTTTACATTAATATGGATTGATTCCAGGGGTGTAAAACTCCTCGCAAGCTTGGGAGGGGGGGGGGGGTCAAATGTATAAACTGCGGTGAACTACCTAACTTACCAGGGAGAACTTATTTTCATTTTAGGCTTAAATACTTGAAATAACACATTAGGCCTAACCCAATATTTAGATTTTTAAAAATAATAATTTTATTCATTACGGTACTTCTAATTAACCCTTCAGTTGCCAAGCTAAGTTTAATGAAATCACAAGTTTTTTATGTCCTACCTTACATTTTTAAGATGTTGATATTTGACTGTAGAAGGCAAATATAGTAGCCTATATGAGAAGCTAAATAATTAAAACAGTGTTTCATTTGTTTCATTAAAAGATGCTCTAATTTTTTTTTATAATTTGAAATGGACATTTTGCAAAGTCATCATTATGAGTCGAAAACGCACTCTCACACGCTTCACTTAGCGTTAAAACCTCATTTATTTTCCCATCAATTAGCTCCGAGTAAGAATGTAAACAAACATAGATTCAAAAGATCACACGTGTGGGTAATCAACTGCAGCATGTTCAAAGAATACTTATTATGAACCCAGTTATTCACGGAACATAAACATATCGATATCCAGAGAGAGAATTGTCTTGGTTAAAACACTGATAGCACTGCTTGGCTAGAAGTAGTAACACATTTACTAAAACAGGGCCGATAGACCGGTCCGTGGCATTCTTTTAGCAGAAGCGCCCTGGCCGATGTATCACCCCCTGGCACAATAAGGGTTAAAATACAATCAGAACATGAAATATTTTAGGGGGGGGCAGGGGCAACCGTGAGTTTGGTGGCATTGAATAGCCCCCTAGAAATGGGGGTCCGGGAAACATTTGTATAATTTGATGAATTTTAAGGCTATCTGGCATCACTTTTTCAACCTATTTGTTGTGATGTTTTATGTTTGATAAATGTCAAACACAACTAAGACAATTTTATGTTACTTTTTAGTATAGTATATGGTTGGTTGGTTACTCAGTTTAGGGGCTGCGACAACGTTGCCCTGTGGCCCCGTGTACTTTGGGTGTGTGTAGAATCTGTCTGATAACCGGTGTTAATTATGATGACTGTATTAGTGTGTGTATCGTCATCATATTATTTCAGTAGTATGCATCCCTCCTGCGGCGCTCACAAGCGACCGATCGTGAAAAATTATCATTCAAATGAAAGAGAATATACATTACCAGTGACTCATTGCACTCTAATTTCATAAATATATATAATTTCTTTAAAAAATGACTTTTAAAATACTGTACGAAGTGTGCGATTTGCAGTTACAGTCGCTGCAGGAAGAAACGCTCCACAATTGGTGTCCACTTCATATTTTGGCCGCTGTGACGCCTTTTCATTTCATTTTAACATTTTATCATTTTGCATCGATTTCATAAACAGTAAATCAAAGGAATGTGTACGTTTTCAGAATCAGTAGGCTAAATCAATGGATTGGGTACCGTACTCAAATCGTATAACCGGCCCAGTGTTACTGTTAAGCTTTCAATCAATGGACTCAGCACAAACATGATTTAGGCTCATCCGTCTAAACAATGGATTTATTGTATTCCAGGTTTGTTAATATGCCGCGATACAGGATTTTCTTCTGCATTCTAATTCCATAAATATCAATTTTTGTAAGAATTGTGCTTTTTGCAAATACTGTTGCTCTAACATGCTGCAATTCTGAGTTGTCGTCTAAAACCTTAAAACATTGAACGTTAATTCTGTAACAGTTTTTCTTCTATCTGATTTTCAGAATCAGTAATTCAATGGATTGGGTATAGATTTTTCTTGTGCATTCTAATTCCATAAATATCGATTTTGTAAGAAGCGTGCTTTTTGCAAATACTGTTGCTGGATCATGCTAGAGTTGTCGTCTACAACCTTAAAACTATCATCATCATCATCAACATCATATAGGCCTCATAAATTACCAGTGAAGAATTGCATTCTAATTTCATAAATATCAATTTTTGTAAGTAGTGTGCGATTTGCAAATACTGATGCTCTAACTTGCTGCAATTATGAGTCGTCGTTTAAACCCTTAAAACTGTATGTATGTCTACCTCTTATTATTCCCGTTTTCCAACGGGGTCGGGGATGAGATGCGATGGAAGTCATTGTGGCGATGGTTTTTACGGCCGGATGCCCTTCCTGACGCCAACATGAGAGGAGTAAATGAGAGATGAAATGAATGATGGTGAATGAAACTGGGCAAGGATGTGGAAGGAAGCGGCCGTGGCCTGTCAGAAGGTACCGTCCCAGCATTTGCCTGGTGTTGAAAATGGGGAAACCACGGAAAACCATTTCAAGGACGGCCGACGGTGGGGCTCGAACCCACGCATCTACCGAGTCAGCAGAGAGCTTGGCCCCATGACCTAATGCTGTTCTTTAGCCAGCGTAGCCACTACTGTCGGTCTTAAAACTATTAAACGTTAATTATTTTGCAGGTTTTTCTTCTGCATTCCAATTTCATATATATCGATCATTTCGCATGGTTTTCAGAAACAGTAAATCAATGGATTTAGTACTCTAAATCGTATAACCGTCGTGTATTACGGCGTCAAAAACCTCAGAACTATTAAACATTAATTCTTTTACAGGTTTTTCTTCTAGTATTTCCCATGGTTTTCAGAATTACTAAATCAATGCATTGGGTACTCAAATCGTATAATTTCATAAATATCGAATAACCGATGCGTGTTATGATGATCCAATTTTCAGTGATTGCCTTCTTAAGTTAGGGAATGTACAACTTGCAATTCTAACTGAAATGTATCGAATAATCGGTGATTGTTACAGCTAAGCTCTTAATCAATGGACACAGTACAGAAATGGAATCAACAGTCAAGAATTGCATTTTAATTTCATAAATATCAAAGAAAGAAACCAACCACAGCACGCTCTCATGCTGACGCTCCACTCGGGAAAGCGAAAGCACCCCTGTAGGAAACATGCAAAGGAGTTTAGCGCTACACTCAGGACAAGGAAAGCACCCCTGTAGGTAACGTGCAAAGGAGTTTACCGCTGATTGTTGCACTTAGGAACAAGGAAGCCTCACTGTAAGCGGGGCATGAAGAAGCTTTCCAACGAGGGCTGTCCTGATAAGGGAGAAGGAGGCTTCTCAGCCAAAAAGATAAAGCAGGAAATCTTGACCAAGATGCTTTCATAAATATCGAATAACTGGTGAGTGTTATGATGATAAAATTTTCAGTAATTGCCTTCTTAAGTTAGAGAACGTAGAACTTGGAATTCTAACTGAAATGAAAATGGTGTTCTATAATCATTTAGTTGAAATAATAACATAACAACTTTTCTCCTTAAGTTGTTGTTGTTTGAGTCTTCAGTCTTTTGACTGGTTTGATGCAGCTTTCCATGCCTCCCTGTCCTGAGCTAATCGTTTCATCTCTACATAGCTCCGACACCCTACATCGGAGGCAATCTGTTTAACATATTCTAACCTTGGTCTACCCCTACAGTTTTTGTCCTCGACCCTTCCTTCTATAACTAAGCTTGCTATTCCTGGGTGTCTTAGTATGTGTCCTACCAACCTATCTCTTCTCTTCATTAGCAGTCGCCAGAAACATCTCTCCTCTCCCACTCGTCTTAATACCTCTTTGTTTGTAACCCTATCTACCCATCTGATCTTCATCATTCTCCTGTAACACCACATTTCAAATGCTTCAATTCTCCTCTTTTCTGCTGCACCAATAGTCCAAGTTTCACTTCCATAGAGCGCCACGCACCAGACAAAGGCTTTCAAAAATGACTTCCTAATACCTAAATCTATATTCGATGTCAGCAGATTCCTTTTTTGTAGAAATGCTTTCTTTGCCTGAGCCAACCTACTTTTAATATCCTCTTTGCTTCGTCCATCACTGGTTATTCTGCTTCCTAAGTAACAGAAGTCTCCTACTTCCTTCAGCTTTTCACCTGCCAATTTGATCTCCATAGAGGTTTCTGATATATTTCGGCTGCATTCCAGTATTTTTGTTTTACATTTATTTATTTTCATCATGAATTCTTTCCGTAAGACGGAGTCCATACCATTCAAAAACTCATTCAAATCCTCAGGCTTGTCGGCCAAGATGACGATGTCATCAGCAAATCTCAGAGTTGAAATTATTTCTCCTTGAATCTTCACTCCCACTTTAAATTTTTCTCTAATTTCCTTCATTGCTTGTTCAATGTAAAGTTAAGTCACTCATTATAAATCATACGAAAAGTGGTAAATAGCATTGGGGAAAGGAAAATGAAGGCAATGTTGTTTGCTGATGACCTTCTGGTATGGGGAGAGGATCAGGAAGAAGTACAAGAGCAATTAGATGAGTGGGAGAAGGTAGTGTTATCATATGGGATGAAGTTCTCAGCACAAAAGAGTGAAGTGGTCATCACAACGAGGAAGAAGAACAGACTGGATATGGGCATAACACTTGGAGGACAGCAGTTGCAGAAAGTAGAATGCTTCAAGTACTTGGGAAGCATAATTGAAGAAAATGGAGGCAATAGGATGGAAATAAATGAGAGGGGAAGGTGCGCAGATGGATTTTTCAAGAGTGTTAGGGGGATGATATGGAATAAAGATGTACCACAAAAATGTAAAGGAATCATCTACAAGACCTACTTTGTGCCAATTTTGACATATGGTTCAGAAACATGGGTGATGAAGGAAAGAGACAAGAATAAAATACGAGCAGTGGAGATGAAGTTCCAGAGGAGTAGGGTAGGAGTGATAAGAATGGACAGAGTAAGGAATGAGAGAGTCAGGGAGATGGTAAGAGAGGAACCATTGCAAAATAGAATAGAGCGATCTAGGCTACAATGGTATGGACATGTGAGGAGGATGCAAGAGGAGAGGATACCGAAGAAGATGTTTGGAATGGAAATGACGGGAAGGAGGCCAAGGGGAAGACCAAGGGACAGATGGACAAAAGGAGTTAAGAAGAGTGTGGAGGAAAGAGGAGTGTGCTGGGACACAGTAAATGACGAGAGATGGTGGATGGACAGGAAACGATGGAGAGGCTTATGTTCCAAGCAGACCCGACCAGCGGTTGGAAACTGCTCAAGATGATGATGATGATGGGGAAAGTATGACTTATGAACATGCGAGATTTCTTGCACGGGTCCGCTAGTCTGTTTTAATTCAAGTAAGGATTGCAGACGATCAATTTTCAAGTAGTTCCTACTTTTGCCGCCAAACGCCACCGTCAACGATCAACTAGTTCAGAAATTAGTTACCAGATGCCACCGCAGTCGGCTCTTGACGACGAGCATAGGAACCTAAGAACGTTAGTCAGATGTTTAACCTATATTAATTTAGCTTCACACAGGTGTAATTAGTGGAAAGTTCTTTAACATGCCATAAATCTATGACATGGGACCGCCGGCTAAACTTCCCCTTCGAAGGATGACATACTGAGGGATTTTTAACGTTCTTAAAAAATCCGACGACTTCGGCCGGGTTTGAACCCGCGATCTTAGGCATAGAAGCTCAGCATGCTAAGTATAGTATATAGTATTTAGATAGAAAGAATGAACATTACTGTTCGGATTTGGGGCACATGACCTCACTCTTCCGCTGCTTAAAACTTAGATTCGAGATAGACAGAGAGAGAGAAGACTGTATGAATCAGAATTAGCTAGAACAGGAACTCCACAAGGAAGTGAATGCAAGGGACCATGGTCCTAGCCTAGAACCAATGCAGTAGAAGTAAATAAAGACGCAGAACATCTAAGTACTGAATAAACTACGAGACCACGTAGATATAATAGGGATCACAATTGTGTATTCACCAAACAATGATAATAATATGCTGACAATCTAACTTGTTAGATTATGTAAAAGAAGACATAGAGTTACTGTAGTTAAGTTGGATGCACGAAATATGAAAGGTTCAACTCGGATTGTCAAACTACTTCATTTTTTTCTCAGCCAATAACTGTCTCTTCCAATGTTCTGCAAGGTCACTAGTTGATTTCCCCAGTGTTGCCTGTGTGTTCTTTAACACTCTTACTCCCAAGGCACAAAAACTGTCAAGATAACGATAAATTGTTACCCTCGCTTGATGATAAACTGTCAGGATAACGATATATCGTTACCCACACTTGGTGAGAAACTGTCAAGATAAAGATATATCTTTACCCACGCTTGATGAGAAACTGTCAAGATAACGATATATCGTTACCCACGCTTGGTGAGAAACTGCCAGGATAACGATATATCGTTACCCTCGCTTGATGAGATACTGTCAGGATAACGATATATCGTTACCCACGCTTGGTGAGAAACTGTCAGGATAACGATATATCATCACCCACGCTTGATGAGAAACTGTCAGGATAACGATATACCGTTACCTACGCTCCTTGAGAAACTGTCAGGATAACGATATATCATTACCCACGCTTGGTGAGAAACTGTCAGGATAACGATATATCATCACCCACGCTTGATGAGAAACTGACAAGATAACGATATATCATTAACCACGCTTGATGAGAAACTGACAGGATAACGATATATCGCTACCCATGCTGGGTAAGAAACTGACAGGATAACGATATATCGTTACCCACGCTTGATGAGAAACTCAGGATAACGATATATCCTTACCCACGCTTGATGAGAAACTGTCAAGATAACGATATATCATCACCCACGCTTGGTGAGAAACTGACAGGATAACGATATATCGTTACCCATGCTTGGCGAGAAACTGACAGGATAACGATAACTTATATCGTCACCCACGTTTGGTGAGAAACTGTCAGGATAACGATATATCGTTACCCACGCTTGGTGAGAAACTGTCAGGATAACGATATATCGTTACCCACGTTAACCACGCTCGGTGAGTGAGAAACTGTCAGGATAACGATATATCGTTACCCACGCTTGGCGAGAAACTGACAGGATAACGATATATCGTCACCCACGTTTGGTGAGAAACTGTCAGGATAACGATATATCGTCACCCACGCTTGGTGAGAAACTGTCAGGGTAACGATATATCGTTACTCACGTTTGGTGAGAAACTGTCAGGATAACGTTATATCGTTACCCACGCTTGATGAGAAACTGTCAAGATAACGATATATGATATATCCTTACCCACGCTTGGTGAGAGACTGACAGGATAACGATATATCGTTACGCACGCTTGATGAGAGACTGTCAAGATAACGATATATCGTTACCCACTCTTGATGAGAAACTGTCAAGATAATGATATATCGTTACCCACACTTGATGAGAAACTGTCAGGATTGTAATGATTTTGCTCCACGTTGAGCGTACAAATGTAATGGTTTCACTGGGGTGATTGATGCTAAACCACAACAAGTCCCTCGTTAGAACGGTACATGTAATGTTTATTCTGACTAAGATACGTTGAATTAATGGGCGCCAAGACCTCAACACTAAGTTGAAATCTAAATTTATATTTATCAACGCCTAGCTCGGGCAGAACACCTTTAAGAATCTTCACACTCAGACCGTGGCATGATTTGATCATTAACCCAACTAACAATTGTATCAGGAGAAGGAATTAGGTCTATATCTAATGCTACCTACTGAAAGCAAAGATTTCATAGTATAAGAAATGAATGTATTATATAAAAAAACAAGTGGTGGCAATTTTAATAATAATAATAATTTAGAATGGAGCATTACGAATTGAATTTTACCACTAGAAAATTACGTGAAAACGGAGTCGGATGCATTACTGAATTTACTATTGCGACCAAGCTAAGAAGTTACTGAAATTCTGATTACGAAACAATGAAGAAAGAGAGATTACGTAGTTCTGAGTCATTCGCGCTTACCATTGGAAATAGCAGTAGCATTTCCCTCGTACGTGATGAATCGCGAGAACTTCCATCAGCCTTTTGGACGTCGCCATCTTCTTCGTTACTTGCGGAGATCGTTGTTAAAATTTTGAAGTTATGTGCTAGATAGTGGTGGATCAAAATCCGTTAGCCACCTACGCTGACTCCCTGTTCACAAGAGCTCGCGTATTTCTCATGACTAATGTGTCAGTTGAGAATAGCAGTACTGAAAAGTTCGCCATCGAACACGAGTACGAAGTCCGTAGACTATGCAAATACGATGTTCAAGTTTCGGTCCGATCACAACGGAACCAACCTAAAGAGCGTCCACCTCGGACAAGTTTTACAATGTTAATACCCCTTTCTTCTCGGCGCGCGAACACTATAATGACTCGCCGGTACCCCCACCAAAGTTCCACTCCTCAGCTACTCGCCTCGCCTCTAGACCAATCACCGTGCGTCACGTCTCCCCTCCTTGGCTTGAGACCGGCACGCGGGACCTCCCGCCACAACTACATCGCACTCAGTAAATGTACCGTTCCAGTCCAATTCGCCTTTTCTTGAAACAGCCAGTTGTAAATGTTCCTCGATTTCGTCATCGCTTCACGACAAGATTATTCCAGTAGCGGAAATTTCCAATGACTCAACTCTCTCGCAATAAATCATTAACTGAATAAAATCCGTAAATCTCCGCAATCATATAATTTACCGTGATATTGTTGTTTGTAATAAATCGCTTGATGGTGTTTTCTATAAAATCGAAAACCTATCTGTATAATTATAATCTTTAAAGAAAAGCTCCAAAAATTAATAATAATAATAATAAGTTAAATGAAAATTATCTTGGCTGAACAAGTTGCCGCGTAAACAAACATTGAATGGCTTCCATCTGAATTATTTCAGTGGCATAAAATACCCTCGGAAAACACGTTACAGGATAACGATATATCGTTACCCACGCTCCGTGAGAAACTGTCAAGATAACGATATACCGTTACCCACGCTTGATGAGAAACTGTCAGGATAACGATATATCGTTACCCACGCTCCCTGAGAAACTGTCAGGATAACGATATATCGTTACCCACGCTTGATGAGAAACTGTCAAGATATCGATATATCGTTACCCACGGTTGGTGAGAGACTGACAGGATAAGGATATATCGTTACCCACGCTTGGTGAGAAACTGTCAGTATAATGATATATCGCTACCCACGCTAGGTGAGATACTGTCAGTATAATGATATATCGTTACCCTTACTTGGTGCAAAAACTGTCAAGATAACAATGTGTCCTTACCCATTTTTAGGCACTCACCTGTAAATTTGTATTTCTAAACTGTGTTGCGAGGGTCAGATGACCTAACAACAGTCAACACAACTTCCCCTTCCCCACCTCCCAACACTCCTCCATCCCACACAACATGTCATTGACGACCATCAGTTATGTCCAGGACAAGAGAGAAGCAAGCCCCTGGTTAGAGAGGCGAGGCTAGCTCCTGTCTGGATTTGGAGACTTGGCGCTGAGAAACTGATAAATTTCCACCTAGTCAATACTATAATATTAATTTGTTGACTAGGCAAAAATTTCTCAGTTTTCTTGAAAATTAACTCATGTAGTGAGTGGAGTCCGTACATCGTCACACTCTACTCCATATAAGTTTTCTTTTACATTATATATGATTATTACTTTATTGAAGTTCTGGATTGATATCAGTATACTGATAGCCCTATTTGCCATTGAATTGATGCCTGCTAATTTGTGGAATTTGGGTGGTTGGAGTGCTTGTCAATAGTTTGGGAGTTTTGTGTTGCCTTGTAGCAAATGGAACATTTTAGATTTCGGTCCATTTGATGGATTGCTAAGTCTGTGCCGATTATTTTCTGGTTCCATCATGAATTTGAAGGATTGCTGCCAGTTGTCGATTGTTTAGGGAAGTGCATTTTCATTCATTATCTCCATGTCATATATGCAAATGACATCATCCACATATCTACTCCATTGTATGACGCCCTGGATTGTGTTACCGTCGAGAAATATGTTATTTAGACTGTTAATAAATAAGTTGGCTACTAATCTGCTGAGGCTAGATCCATTGCAGTTGTTGCTGTTGTTTGAGTCTTCAGTATTTTGACTGGTTTGATGCAGCTTTCCATGTCTCCCTGTCCTGAGCTAATCGTTTCATCTCTACATAGCTCCGACACCCTACATCCGAGGCAATCTGTTTAACATATTCTAACCTTGGTCTACCCCTACAGTTTTTGTCCTCGACCCTTCCTTCCATAACTAAGCTTGCTATTCCTGGGTGTCTTAGTAGGTGTCCTACCAACCTATCTCTTCTCTTCATTAACAGTCGCCAGAAACATCTCTCCTCTCCCACTCGTCTTAATACCTCTTTGTTTGTAACCCTATCTACCCATCTGATCTTCATCATTCTCCTGTAACACCACATTTCAAATGCTTCAATTCTCCTCTTTTCTGCTGCACCAATAGTCCAAGTTTCACTTCCATAGAGCGCCACGCACCAGACAAAGGCTTTCAAAAATGACTTCCTAATACCTAAATCTATATTCGATGTCAGCAGATTCCCTTTTTGTAGAAATGCTTTCTTTGCCTGAGCCAACCTACTTTTTATATCCTCTTTGCTTCGTCCATCACTGGTTATTCTGCTTCCTAAGTAACAGAAGTCTCCTACTTCCTTCAGCTTTTCACCTGCCAATTTGATCTCCATAGAGGTTTCTGATTTATTTCGGCTGCATTCCAGTATTTTTGTTTTACATTTATTAATTTTCATCATGAATTCTTTCCGTAAGACGGAGTCCATACCATTCAAAAACTCATTCAAATCCTCAGGCTTGTCGGCCAAGATGACGATGTCATCAGCAAATCTCAGAGTTGAAATTATTTCTCCTTGAATCTTCACTCCCACTTTAAATTTTTCTCTAATTTCCTTCATTGCTTGTTCAATGTAAAGATTGAAAAGTATGGGTGATAAGTTGCAGCCTTGCCTTACACCTTTCTGAATACCAGCTTCTCTCTCATGTCCTTCAACTCGAATGACTGCTGTCTGGTTTCTGTACAGATTGTATATCACTCTCCTATCCCTGTACTTTATTCCAATCGATTTCAAAATGTCAAACAATTTAGTCCAATCAACATTATCAAAAGCCTTTTCTTAGTCTACAAATGCTATGAATGTTCTCTTATATTTC